>CANSNZ010001015.1:0-730565 GCA_947646795.1 Beta lomatogona | reverse complement strand
CATCTTTCTCGAGCAATAAGATCCCCCACCTTTAGCGGTCGTCTAACAACTTTTGGTAAACTCCCAGAGCCATACGCGGTTAGTACAATTGCATTCTTAGCAAGGCATTGCCTCGACAGGGACTTGGTCCAGAGGTCGTACGCGATGCGGCCCGGTTGGAAACTCCTCTGTGTATAACATGACTCGTAGGGTGGGCTCCTCGATCTCGATGGGCAAGACGGCTTCGGTACCATGACTAGCATGAAAGGCGTCCCTTTGTAGAATTTTAGCGGTTGTTCTAATGGACCACTTAACACCCAGTGCCAGTTCGCTGAACCCATTGCCCACTTTGGCGTTGTCCAAATTTCGGCTTCTTCTTATTCCATTTGATAGAATCTTGTTGCAGGGCTCCACTTGCCCATTAGCTTGTGGGTGGGGCGACCGCCGCAGTGAGCTTTGATTTCTCCTCGATAGCCATTAACTTTCAAATCTTAGAAGTAAGGCAACGTGGACCATTATCAAAGAGGATCACCCGAGGCATGCCAACTCGAGTTATAATGCTCTTCCCGAGATGAAGCCCTTGACGTCGTTTGTTGTTATTCCTCGCATGGCTTCGCTTCATCCATTTGAAAGGAATAGTCCTTGCTACAATCACAAACTTCTCATTTCAACTACCAACGGAGCGGAGAAGGTCCTAGGGATATCCAAGCCCCATTCGGGCAAAAAAGGGAGAGGAGAGCAAGATGGGGCCAAATAGTTGGGACTTACGCCCATGCACATTTCCATGCCCTTCCGACAACCGTCACACTTCTTTGCATAAGCCCAAAAAGCCAAACCTCCTTTAAGGTAGACGTAGTACCCCCGATCCTTAAGCGCTACCTTGCCTAAGGCACCTCCCCCAATGTGAGAGGCACAAGCTCCTTCATGGAGTCTTTCTGTAATCTCCATACCATCTTTACGGTGACGCACTTCGAGCAAGAGAGGCCGGTTGAACGACCTTTCTGTAAAGTGTCTCGTCCCGTAAGCTTCAAACCACTTGCTCTCAAGCGCCTTCACATACTGCCAGCCACAGATCCGAAAGTAGCGATCGCCCCAGATCTTCGTGATACTATGATCGGCTCCATCCGCGACATTCCTGAGTGAGAAACATAATCTCCTCTTGGTCGATGCTCTTTTTGGGTTTGACTTCCCAAACAGATTGTGCCCGCACATCACCCTCGGCCGAGCTGGCAGATTTCGAGAGAAAGCATCGCTTGGCGATTTTATGACCTTGGTACTGAGGGTCGAGGACAATCGTTGAATGGCTCAAATCTCATCCTTGATCGGTCGCATATATTTGCTCATTGATGCTTCTTTGCATTCAAAATCTCCGTTGACACCGCGACAACTAAGAGAGAGTCCGATTCGCCTCAATCTCACAAATGGCAAATTTCCGGTTGCCTTGCACATTTTGATTCCAACGAAGAGTGCTTCTATATCCGGCTTCGTTATTGGACGGTCTGAATTGGAATCTTAATGCATATTCAAACTTATCCCTTCGGGGAGGGTGACAAACATTCTGCACCACACCCATTGACTCGTGGACGATGCATCAACCATGAGCGTCGAATGCTTCGTTCCTTGGTGGATCGACGATATCGGCTTTATGGTTGGCGAGTAAGCTCAATTATAAAATCGACCAAGGCTTGCCACCCTAATGGCCTTCCTTGGTTCAAATGATATATCGAACATGTTGAGCTCAACGCGCGTTTTTAACATTCAGCTTCCATCTTACAACGGAACTTGCTTGAAAGGTTGATCGGTATGGGACGAGTATACTGGTGGCGCCAAAAAATGGGGCCTTAAGCTTTTGGCCACGACGAGGGCCAATCCAAACTTCTCGACGAGGAGTATACAGATTTTCCCCAGTCCTTGAGCACGTGACTCACGAAGTATATTGGGATGCGGACGGATTCTCTTTCAGCACCGGACCAGGCACTTTCATAAACAGTGGATACGGCCCAAGTATACGAACAATTTTTCCCCCTCTGCGGGCCCCGACCAACCTAGGCGAGTAGCTGAAGATGATCTTTGACATCTTTGAAGGGATTCCTCCGCCTCGCTGTCCATTCAAACTTGGCTTTTTTTCTTGATCGTGGCAAAGAAGTGATGGCACTTGTCGCGACTTAGACAAAGATCGTCCCAGGGCGACTGGCAACCCGTCGTAGTCTGTACCTCTTTTTCACCTTCGAAGGAGACTTCGTATGTCTGGAACGACTTGAATCTTTTCGGGGTTAGCTTCTATTCCCCTACGATCCACCAAGAAACCTAAAAACTTCCGCAAACAAAAACCCCAAAGACACATTTGCTTTGAGTTCGGCCTTCAACTTGTATTTCTGAGAGTTTCAAAGTTTCTCTCAAATCACCAGACATGACTTTCTTCTTGACGGCTCTTGACTATCATATCGTCAATATATGCCTCCATATTTCGGCCCTAATTACTTGGCAAGTGAAAAACATTATTGATCAATCTTTGAAAAGTGGCTAGGGGCATTGCGTGAGGCGAATGGCATCCTCACCCACCATACGGCCACTTTTCGATAATGAAGGACGTTTTGTCTGATCCTCTACGGCCGCATTGAGATTTGATGAAAACCTAAATATGCGTCCATGAAGCTCAAGAAAGCATGGCCGTTTGTGGAGTCTACTAGACGATCCAACTTAGGCAAAGGAAATTGTCCTAGGACAAGCCTTGTTGAGGTCCAGTGTAGTCCACACACATTCTCCAGGTGCCATTAGGCTTTGGCACCATAACCACATTGCTATCCGGTCTGGATAATAGGTTTCTTTGATGAACTTGGATTCCAACAACTTCCGAACTTCTTGGTCGGCCCCTTTGGTTTTCCAGTAGGTCCCAAAATGCCTCTTCCTTACGCGAACCGGTTTCAAATTTGGATCAACATTCAACCGATGGACGGCTGCTTCGGATCAATTCCGGCATTTCCTCGGCCTTGATAAGCAAACACATCTTGAAACTCTTTCAACAAGTGGACTAGATGACCCTTCAAACCGGGGCGAAGCGAAGATCCATTTTGAGGGTCCTTTGCGGGCGAGCTTCATCCAGGACGTACTTCTTCGGGGGCTTCCACTTGGCTCCGGACGTTCTCTTGTTAGCCTCATGATGGCCATGACCTCTTCGGACGAAGAGGGTTCTTCCTCGATGATTTCATATTTCCTCTTCTTGATGGGGAGATGTTCGGACGCCTTCCTTGAGGGAGCAGGCGTCGAGGGCTCTCGTAATGGTCAGCTTTAACGAGGCGACCTGGTCTTTGACAAATCCAGGCGTTTTCCTCTCGCTAGCCATCTTCGTCGATCTTTCTCTATTCCGGACGTTCTCCTTTCGCTAGCAACCTTCGATCCGATCTTTCTCTATTCCGGGCGTTTTCCTTCGCGGCCCAACTTGCGTGCGGTCTTGCTTATCGGCCTTCCATGATGATGGTTTCAGAGTAGTTAGGTAACATTCCCTGGCCGCGCTGTGGTCTGCCATACAAGGAGCCAATCCTGCCCGTCATCACACTCATACTTCATCAACATCAGGTGAGTTACTATTCTTGCTTTGACATGATTCGGCGTTGGTCGTCCAAGAATGACATTGTAGGTTGTCAAGTCTCGGACCACCAAGAACTTGATAAACAGAGTTCTTGAGGCTCCTCCCCCAAACCCTATGATGGGATGGTGAACGGGAACTAAGTTCTTCTCCTCAAACTTTAGTCTGGACAGGCAATCAGCACTAATGATGTCCGTCGAACTTCCGGTGTCAATCGGGATCCTTCTTACTCTCAAGTTTGCTATTTTCATTTCTACGACCAAGGGATCATCATGGGGAGTCCTCAACTGCCCCGATCTTGTTCACTAACTACCACCCTTGGGAAGGGCTCGGCCTTCGTCGATCGGCTAACAAAACTTGGCCGAGGGCTCCCTAAGGTAGTTTTTGTGCCCTCTATTAGTTGGCCCCCGACGAGCAAACCCACACGAGATTACAAGAACCACATCTTCGTCGGTGCTTGCACTCTCCTTCTTCTTGTTATGCCAATCATCTTTCCTTGGGAACTTCCTTCCCCCTTGAGTCATATAGGAATTCATCTTTCCTTTTGGGCTAACTCTTCCAAAGCTCTCTTGAGGTGCTTACATTCATTGGTCTCATGACCACAATCTTTGTGGAAGTGGCAATACTTGCTCTTATCCCTGTTTTCTATAAGGAGTTTTCATTTCAGGTGGGGCCTTAACTCATCTTGCTCCTTAATCTCCATGAGGATGGAGTATTGGTCTTTGTTAAACTCAACAGGATTGGATGAGGATGGCTCGGCCTCCTTTCTCTTGTTCTTTCTAGCCGGAGTGGTGTTGGAGGTTATCGCCCGAGTCTCGGCCTTCTTGTGGTTGCTCTTTTTTGGGCGAGCAACCTCTTGGGACTTCTTAAACTTGGGATGCTTTGCCTCGGCACATACTTCGGTGGCATGAATAAATGCTTCGGCTTCCCTCAAAGCCTCGGCAAGAGTGGAGATTTTCTTCTTAACAAGGTCAAACTTGAAACTTCCCGGCCTTAGACCCACGATGAAGGCGTCAAAGGCTACTCCAAAGCATTAAGATCTTGGATGCAGAAGCGCTTCTAGGTTGAATCTCTTAACAAAACTTCTAAGAGCCTCACGAGGTCCCTGGACGACCTTGCCTAGGTGCATGCTTGTCTTTTGCTCTTGCTTGTTGGCAATAAAATGACTAGTGGATAAGAAGCTAAGTTCGGCAAAGTTGTTGACCGAATTGGGGGAAAGATTGTTAAACCACTTCGCGCTCACTCCTTTCAAAGTAGGCTGGAAAATTCTTACACCAAGTAGCGTCGTCCACTCCTTGGACGTACATCGATGCTTGTAAGCGGACAGGTGATCGTCTCGGATCGATAGTTCCATCGAAGGCTCAATGGTTGGGAGTTTTACCTTTGGGAAGGGGGCGTCTCCATAATCTGGCCGAGAATGGAGTAGGCCGATTGATTTGGAGAGCTCCCGTCATCCTCAATAGGTATGAACTCCTTGCGATATTCTTTTATTCTTGGGGTTGGATGAAGTGTTTGCGAGGCATTGGACGCCTATAGACCATGGGGTGAGCCACTGTCTTCTCTGTCGCGGATGAACAAGAGAGTGACTTAAACTTCGTCCCTCCCCTACGGACGACAACCTCAAAGGAGGGTCTCTCAAATATGGCGTAGATCCTGTCGGCGGCCGTTGTAATGCGGCGGCTTTCTTTGCTTCTAGATACTCTCGGCATGTCTGTTTCCATGCGGTGCCCGCTTGGACGAACATGGTCCCGAGTCCTCACCACCGGGTTCCAAGTCCATCTTTCTTCGTTGATCATTATCCTCACATTTGCTTTCCTCTTGCCGTCCTCTGGAGGGCTCCCCGACGAACATGTCGACTAGGACTCGGTTGATCTATTTGAGAACGTCCTCTAGGACGAGGTGGATTGTTAGCGGGCGCTCCCGGGTTGTGATAAAAAACAGCATATTGCTTTTAATTTGTTCTGGACGACCGCCGCCATCTTAGTCGAAAGTCATTCAGCACATTCTCCGGTGTGCGGCGATCACTGGACGATCCAGATTCACTTGGATGACCAGGTTCTTTGGCTTGGTCAGGAGAACATTGACAATGGACGGAGGTCTATCTCTTCCCTCGAGGTGGTCTTTCATGCTCCACCGTATCTTCGACATTAACTTGAAGGCTTCGATTCTGGCAATGTTGGACGATTGACAATCGAGTCATCGTTGCGTCTCCCCACGAGACGGCGCCAAATGTTTTATCCACTTGTCCAACAAGTAAGGCGTAGGCTTAGCTTCCTTGTCGAGCAAGTAAAGTAGTATCTTGAGTGTTCTTCGGATGGATACTTGTGCAACAATGCCCGAATTAGCTTAATCCTTAGCCTTGGCTTCGCTCCCGAACACGCACAAAGGGACCCACCACGGAGGTTTGGGTGGTGGTTCCCCCTCCGATGCTTAAGTCGGTTATCAGGAGTAGTAAGAGAAAGTAGAGCTAGAAAGAGAAAGTGAGAGAGAATTTTATCAGAGTAACTTTGCACTGTTTGCATTGAATGTGTTTTCTCCTAATTTCAGGGGTATTTATAGTGATAGCAAGTTGACAGCTAACCTTAAAACCGACCTACAATAGTGGCCTCGATTGGGCGAGGAATCGAGATCATGACATGTGGCGGAGACAATGGCCGGGGGATGTCTATTAACCACTCTCCTTCAGACCATTTGGCACCGCTCGGGCTCGACGGTTGGGCCGAGAATTTGATCCTTTTAACTCAGTGGAGTGTAGCCTAGAGATTCAAGGCTTTTCTCTTCTTTTACGAAGGTGACACGTGTACGGCCCCGATGAGCCTAAGTGTCTCAAAGAGAGCCATCGATGTAAGACTACAGACACCCCCAACTTTAGTCGGCCCGCTTTTAATACCCCCTAACTATGGGTTCTTTTTAAATACCCCCAACTATTGGGGAGGTATGCCAAAAATGCACCCAGATGACTTGTAACCTGTTAGCAAGGTAATTTTTTTATTTTTTATTTCTCTTTTTATTTTTATTTTCAATTTCTATTCCCACCCACCACCATTTCAGCCACCCTTTCCCCCTCCACCCCACCCCTCTTCCTCCCCTCCACCGCCGCAACCCTCCCGCCATCCCAGCCCCCTTTCCACTCCTAGTTACCACCCCGAAGCCACCCCCACTCCCCACCCCCGCAGCCCCCCTCCCCCAACACCCCGTCGAATTCCCCCTCCCGAACCCCTTGAAACCCCCTCCCCCAACCCCGTCGAAATCCCCCTCCCCAGCTTTTCCCTCACCTCTTAGGTGTTGTTTCCCTTCCCCACGTCTACTGCCATGATTGGACCTCGCCTGCCGATGCGGTTGGTCCTCTCCCCCGTTGCGTCTTCTCACTCCTCTCGTGGTTTTTGGTGTTGTGTGCGGCGTTGCTCGCCCTGTTCATCGTTGCTCACATAGAGGGGAGGGGGTTTCAAGAGGGTTAGGGGGACTGGGGTTAGGGGGTTAGGGGAGGGGGTTCGATGGAGGTTAGGGGAGGGGGTTTCAAAGGGGGTTAGGGGAGGGAGAATTCCGACGGGGTGGTGGAGGGAGAGGGCCGCTGGGGTGGTTGGGCTGGCTGGGGGTAAGGGGAGGGGGATGGGATGTGGGAAGGGTGGTAGTGGGGATGAGGAAAAGTGGCAGTGGGTGGTGGGATGAGTAGAGGAAAGAGATGAGCAGAGGAGGGTAGGGGGGTGGTGGGAGTTTTGGTTTACCAGTTTATCCGATCATAATAGGTAAATGGAGTATTTTTGGCGGACCTCCCCAATTGTTGGAGGTATTTAAAATTAACCCATAGTTGGGAGTATTAAAAGCGGCCGGGCCAAAGTTGGGGGTATTCTGATCCATTTTTCCTATAATATATATTTAGTAAAAGATAAAATTAACATATTTAAATGATTTTGTAGATATAGAACAATAATTGAATTTTGATAATTTTTTGGGGTTTAGTTGTCCAAATAGGTTGGTTGGAAGAATTGTATCAAATAAGACAAATCTTATTTTATCTGGTTCAACTGAATTATAGTTGAATTTGGATCAGTCATAAACAAATCGGGTTGAACAGGGTATTTACTGGGTCTAGTCGGATTTTGGGTTAATATCTAGTTGGGTCACTGTCAAGTTCGGGTTTAAATGCAGGTCTGTGTGGTCAGGTCAGAATATAATCTTGCCGGGTGTCGGTCGGAGTCCGGATAATCCTAGGTCGGGTTTCGGTCAGGTCCGGGAGCGAGTCCTCACGAGTCAAACCGGGTTCAAGTCGGGTCGATATCAGGTTGACCCAGCGGTCAGATCTGTTTCTGACATCACTAACTCTAAATGATGACAAATTGTGGAACAATTGACATAAAATCATGACTCCTTGGAAAGTATTTCTAAAGTTGGCGTTGCCTTGCTTCTCGCGTTGCAACGATGTGTTAGCAGAACACCTTTGGAAAGAAAGTAAAATTCTAGGAGATAATTGAAAATAGCAGCACAGCGTGTCGATCAATTGGAGAAATTTATATGACTTTTTATCATCTACTTTTTTTTTGACAGCAAGTACAAACAAAGCAAGCCACAACCTATACTAGATATCCCTTCCTAGCTTGTACAGCTAATACATGCGCTTTCTGAATTACATTTCTATCTACCTTTTTTATTACATAACTTTCTAATCCTAAACATTCATATTCTATATCTTTACAAATACTTACAAGATCAAACGAAACCTTATTTTTTTTTCCAAAGCCTGCATTAACACCAACGTGTCTATAGCAATCTTGACTTTTCTTATACCCAATTCCTTAGCTTTCCTAATTACATACAAACACGCATATGCGCTTGCTTGATGAAATGTTGAGGCAAATATTTTTTTATTGCCTTGATTCAATTTCTGACCTTCTCTTAACATAACTCATCTGAATCCTGCCTGAAACAAATGCTTATTTTTCTCCTTCTTCCAAGCTCCATCTATCATAATAATGACCTCATTTTCATGTGAATCTCCCTCCAGCTATTCCTTTCCCCAATTCGGTCTTTTTTCATCCGTTCTCGCAATCGTCGCATTCTTTAATTTAGAGAATCTAAATTCTTCATCCATCATAATTTTATCTGCCAAATCTAGGATTTCACGAGGATGTGATTTTTTATTTTTGAATACAATGCCATTCCCGTGTACCCATATGGCCCAAAGAATGACAACAAATTCCCTTCCTCTAACACTTTCCACACCATCTTCTTTCCAAAACAAATTTAAAAAATTCATTATCCATTCCGTAATTGGGATTATACTATCTGTTTGGGTACGAATCCCCAAATTCGATGCCGCCCACACTACCATCACAAGCTTTACAATCTTTGAAGAGGTGTCCTTCTGTCTCCTATTCTTTTCCGCATAAGTAACAATCTTTTTGCACTTGTATATTTCGTTTTCTTAAATTTCTTGTTGTTGCCATAGCCCTATTCAATATTCTCCAAATATGGACATTTTCCATAATCTTTTCTAGAATTTTATTCTACTGTCGTTCCTAACTAACTCATCTCTCTTCTCAATCAACCATGCATATATATCCTTCGTACTTCTAGTACCATCTTTCTAATGGCAGATTCTTTCTCAAACAAATTCCAGACAAAATTTGCATTCCATTCTCTTAGTCACTGCAGTATTAATCCCTCAACCTTCCTAACTTCATTCCCAATCATCCCATTAGAATATTTCAACACCAACAGACTTCCATGAACCCATCTGCCAGTTAATGTATCCGTCCCATTTCCATTTCCAATAACCTTCCTTATCCCACCCTTACATGCTTGAACTGAGTAGCATAAACCTTTACATCCCCATGAAGCCGCCACTATCCTTTTTCTATCCATTCCCAGGACTAATCGGGACGCTTTATATTTCGAAATAAATATCCTAGATACCAGAAGTTCTCGATTATTATGAATTCTAAACGCTTGTTTCATAAGCAATACGCCTTGTTGAACATATGAATATTCCGAACTCCTAAACCCCCCATCCTTTTTGTCCTTTCAACAACCTCTCTTCTTTTCGGTGTATCCCATGAGATTCTTGGTAATTTGTCGACAAGAAGGTTGAAAAAATAACATTCATTTTATCTGATACCTTTTTAGGCAACAGAAACACCGATAATACATGTTGACATAAAGATGCAAGCATGCTATTAATCGCCAATAACCTTCTAGCATAAGACAATGCTAAATGTTTCCACCTTGCCACTTTTTTCTTAATTATCTCCACTAGCGCCCCAAATTTTGATGAACATCTTCCATTAATTTCGACATTACATCCTAGGTATTTCCCTAGCTCCCAAGCTGATTTCATACAACCATGCTTCTCATAAATCTCGTAAATCTTAGGGGTGTGTTCGAACTAAACATGATCAACGATTTATTAAAGTTAATGACTTCCCCTAATATAACACTAAATTTATCAATCATTTCTTTGATCGATCACCGTGCATGAACTCGGATAGCTTTAAAAAATACTAAAGAATCATCAGCAAAAAATAAATGCGAAATGGAAGGACCATCTCTTGCCAATTTTATTCCTTGAATTAAACCATCCAGCTCAACTTTCATAATCAAACGTGAGAACACATCCATAACCAAAAGAAACAAATAAGGGGACAATGGATCTCCCTGTCGAAGTCCACACTTTGGTTTAATTCATCCCGTATGCTCACCATTTATAAGAATAGCATATGAAACCGTGTCTACACACCGCATAATCCAATGCATACTTACCTGCGGGAAGCCCATTTTTTCTAGAAGCCATCTTAAAAAATTCCAGCTCACTTTGTCATAGTCTTTGAACATATCAATTTTCAATGCAACCAAATATTCCTTCCATTTCTTCATGCTCTTCAACTTCGTCATAATTTCATGTGCTATAAAACAATTATCCGAAAGCAGCCGACCTGAGACGAATGCATTTTGATAAGGAGATATCAAAGTATGCATAATAGATTTGAGCCTGTTCGTGATATAAATCACATTGCACAAGCTTATTGGTCTAAACCTGTCCCTTCTTCGAATGCTCTACTTTAGGAATTAGACACATAAGAGCGAGAATTCCACTTCTTCAACAGTATCCTTTTTAGAAAAAATAGAATACTACGTCACAAACATCCTTCTTAACAATGGACCGGAATTTTTGATAAAACAAGGCTTTGGAATTCCATTCGGCCCCGGCACTTTTAATCCACCCATTTGAAATAACGCCCTTTTAATTTCTTCCTCCGTAACTTTTTCCTTTAACATTTGGCATTGAGTCTCTGTAAGCTTAGGCAGCAAGTCTGCAATCTCCTCCGGAACCTACCATTGAACATCCTCTTCCAATTTGACGTTAAAAATACCATGAAAGTGCTTCAAAATTATTCCATGAATCTCTTCCTTACTTGTTTTCCATTCTCCTTCCTTATTCTTAATCATTAAAATCTCATTTTTTTTTTCGTTTCCTCGACTCTGCTCAATTGTCTTTTTTTTTCCTTGCATTTTATGGCACTACCATTCTATTAATTGTCTATTTCCTACCAAAACTCTAGGTTTGGATCCGGCACTTATCAACGTACCCCCAAAATCACGGCATTACATTTGCAAATCAAGACGGAGAAACATTTTGTAACGCATCAAATAAAGGCAAAACAAAAAAAAACAAGAAAGCACAAACATGGTACATGAGTATATCTTACACGCACCTAAGACGTGTAATAAAATTTACGTTGTATCTTCACTTTTGTTATGAGCCGTCAAAACATCCACGTGATATACACGTGAATCATCGTCACTAATATTTTTTGGTGCTGAATCATTCATCACTACTAACTCTTCATAACCAAATAAGTGTTGCAGGTGGTGATGGACGGCTGACATAGGACGAACCGTGTTCGAATCCCCCGCAACACCCTTGAGAGAATGAAACCTACTACCCCGAACCACGCGCCGATCCTGGAGAAGGGTGAACTAGGTCTGAAAACACCAAAAAAAAAAAAAAAAAAAAACTACTAACTCTTCATACCCTTTCTTTTTCTTCTTTTGGTAGTTTATTCATCTATTATCATTAATTAACAAAATTCATATGCATTAAAACTACTATATGATATATTTTGTTCATTATTAGTACCGCATCTCGCGGCAGTTATTGAACCCCAGTGTAAGCTCTAACTGCACTTCACTCTCGCTCATTTGACCAGCAATGGACCCTTCAGTTGACTCACCAGAAAATATACTCTGCTGCTTCTCAGTACTCTGGTCATCCTCGCCTTCATTATCATTACCGTCATTTATTGAAAGGCTGATCGGAATCAAAAACCGGAATACGAGGTTGGTGCTTAAGGCGAGGCCCAGCGGGGACCAATGTGGGCCCGGTGGGCGAGTCCTTAGTAGAAGAGGACGACAAGTGGCGGATGTCATAAAGCTTAAGAGGAGGCAGAATAATCTGCTGAGGTGGATTTGATGCAACATTGGATGACATGATAAGATCGGACGACGGAGAAAGTTGCATGATAGGCAGACCCTTGAGAACCGCATCAACGGCAACCTGACAGTGGTGCCACTGACCTGAGTATAATAGACCTACTGAACCGTATATTGGGTCTACCACCCTCCCACATGCCTCGTATAAGAGTGACTGGAAAATTGCTGCCAAACGCAACAACATATGTTAAATTGTTAATAACAGAAACAAAAAAACTTAAATAATCAAGAATATTTACATTTATATAATAATGCAAATCAATACATATTGATTAAAATTCAAAAACACAAATTTAAGTGCAAGATGTTTGTATCTTAGTACTTCTCCCTGTATTAGTTACTCATTTGGTTTCTTTTTGTTGTTCTTATTTTAAATCCTTTTGAGAAACGATAAAAATAAAAATCAGGTGCATTGAGTAATAATATACCATGTCCTCGTCCAAAAAAAATTAATAATATACTCCCTCCGTAAATTTATGTTTGACTATCATATGTGAGTAATGGGTAAAGAAAAATATAGTCATGTGAGATCTTGTTTGATTCGTTTCGACGTGTGTTTTTATACTATCAATTTTTACAAACAGAAATTTATGAATATTAATGTTTAAACATTTACATAAACAAGTGTAACTATTAAAAAAAAACAGAGTCAGTAGCAAGTTATATGAATCTTTAACCTAAACTATATTTTGTAATTCCAAGTTTTTATATATTTAATCAGGGATTAAGTGAGACATGTCTTTATGTTAGAATTTCTCCATAAATTTTAGTTTTAAATTGTTATTATCATTTACGATTAATTTATTTATAAATTTATTGTTTTCTTACTTAAGGGTATGTTCCTTCAAGCATAAAAACAACCGAACTCAACTGAACCGAATTGAACCGAACTCAATTGAACTGAATTAAATTATAACTAAGAAAGAGTAATGATTATCGTTTAGAATCGAATCGAATTGAATCAATCGAAATGAAAATAAGTGGGGAGTAACAAGTTTGGAAACATACCCCACAGTGTGCAATGTATAAAAAAACTAGAAAAAGAATTCGGGAATGTTACTTTCCTTTTATTGGAAACAGGGAATGATTGAATGACCCTAACAGATTACTCGAACATTTTCCTTTTATATGTCATAGATAACAGATGTAATAAAGCTTTCATCTACACTTTTTCATATTCCCTAGTATACATCAAATAAATAATATTAAGGTACGTTGGCTATAAAAAATTATAAACTTTCACTACTACATAGAAAATAATATAAACTGAATTATATGCTATGAATAATAAAGACTTTAATACTATTGTACAACAAAATATGGTTCCCATCAATAGTAAAATATTTTAATAGTAAGAAAAAATTAAAAAGATAATGATGTATGTAAGCTTATTATAAGACTTTTGCACAATTAAGAGTAAATTTCACACTATTCAATAACAAATAGTGCAGTTTGTATATTATGTACATATCAGTGAAAGCTCATCGAGGTATTATTTTAGCCATTTTTATAAATAATATTGTTGCCATAAGTAAAACACTACACATAACATTTTTTTTATAGTTAAACCCTACACATACCATATTTTATGTAATTAATATGAAAGTGATATTTATCTACATGGCTCATAATTAATCTTTGACGACATCTACACAAATATGTCTATTTTTCGATAAAGTTATGTTTATGATTTAATTTCCTAACTAGAATTTTGGCACGGGCGATGCCCAGTTAGATTCTTATTATCAAATATATTATTATTTATATATTTTGTAATTGATTTTATTATCTTTTCGTAATTTTCTATCTAGTGCGAAAATGAAAAATGGAAGTTAGGACATAATAAGTTGTTTTTTAAAAAAAAAAACTACTAAGAAATTGGGGATAAAATTAACAATTTCAATGGAATTGGGGTAAGAAATTGTTATTACCTTAAGAAAAGTGTTAGGGATTAAAAAACTTGTCTATGTTTTTATAGTTACATATAATTATAAGACTTTAGGATGTTTTACTTTGAAATATTAAATATTGAAATTGTAATGGATTGGTGGTTAAACTCTCACCTCTTTTATTTCAAAGATCATGGGTTCGATTCCTAGTAGTTACACACTGTTAATATTTTAAATGAGATAATGAACATGTAGCACATACGTTGGAGAGTGCCATGTGGCTCCGTTCCTTTGATTGGAACGCCTTTTAATATATTTGTATAGATATGACAATATTTAAAGCAAGAGATAGTGAGATGCTAATATTTGAAAATTTAAATATGTAAAAGGCATCTAAATATATGTATAACTAGGTAGTGTATTTAAAGTTGGCAATTATCTATGGGTGAGTGAATTATTCACCCACCCGTCCCAAATAAATGGGTGAAAACCCACAATGAGATGGGTGACGGTCGGGTGGCGGGTGGTGGACTGGTGGGTGGAGCAGAGGGCGGGGCGGATCGGAGATGGGTGAACTTTTTTTACCCATCACCCGCTCCCTCCATCCACTCATGTCATATATATATATATATATATATATATATATATATATATATATATATATATATATATATATATATATACACTAATAAACATAAATATATATAATTATTATATAATATACTACTATATATATTAGTTTAACTTTTGGCATGTATTAAGAATTGACAATTGATATTTAGTCGCTTTGTTGTTAATTGATTGCTAAATTTTCATTTATTAATTTTTAAAATTGTTAAGTATACAAATAATTTTTTCTAGTATCGCCCATTTCCCACCGCCCCACCCGCGGTTGATGGATGGGGCGGATATGGGTGAAATTTTTGTTTGCTGATAGATGGTGTGAATGGGGATTTGGTTCGTGGATGATGGGGCGTGTCGAGGTCCACGCGCCCCATCTCCGATCCATTGCCAGCCCTAAGTGTAGACCTGGCAATGGGTCGGGTTGGTTCAAGATCGAGGTTGGGTTGGCGGGTTAGCGGGTTGAGAACCCCTTGACCCAACCCGACCCCCGTTAACTTAAACGGGTTGGGAATTACAACCCAACCCAACCTTATGATAAACGGGTCAACCTTTAGATCGACCCATTTAATTTTTTTTCGTGTTTTTGCCGAAAAAAAATAAAAACAACAAAGAGTATGTTACAAAGAAACAAAGATGCAGAACTTAGCATTAAGAAATTACATAACCATTTGCTAGATATTGTTCAAAAATCAACAAAATCAACCAAATTGTTGTTCAAAATCAACAACATTACAACTCCATAATCAATTGTTCAACATTAACTGTAATGAGTTAAGATTTTTACTTTTTAACCTTCTATATGGGCTAGCCTAATTTTTTTTTAGCTCGCGAAATGAGTTAAGGTTTTTAGGTTGTTTCCATAAATGGGTTAAACGGGTTGAAATCAGTCGAGATTTTCAACCCGACCCGACCCATTTAATTAAACGGGTTGTAGTCGGGTCGACCCATTTAACTAAACGGGTTGAAAATTTTGACCCAACCCATTATTAATGGGTTGGGTTCGGGCCGGTTGGCGGGTTAGGTAACATGTTGCCGCTCTACCTAAGTGTGTTGCGGGAGTTAAAAGATTAGTTTTTTTCCAAGTAACAAATTCATTATCGATTAAAATTCCTTTTTATATATCTATGTGGTTGTTTGGTATACAAGAAATTATGTAGACAATTGAAATTTCTATGATTTTCTGATTTGGCTAGTTGTTTGGTTGACAGGAAGTGAGAAAAATGGGGCAATGCAAATTTATGGGAATTTGAAATTCCCACAAAATGTAGGAACTTATTTATCTACCCTCCCTTACTCACAATTCCTACATAAATTCTTATGAATTACAACATCTCTTATGACTACCAAACAACTTAGACTAATTATTAGGAATTTTATTTCATAAGGGAATTAAATTTTCCCAAATTGTTAAATCTTAGAGCACCATTAATGGTGAATGAAAAAAAAGATCATCCCACTCTCTTTCTAACTTTCTCTCTCTAAAAAATTACATCCCACAATCTTTTCCCACTTTCTTCTTAATGGTGAACCAAAAAAAAGATCATCCCAACTACTTTTTCCTCTCTCTCTTACTTTTTGACCCTACCCAACTACTTTTTCTCTCTCATCATCCAACCACCATTATACAATATTTTTATTATTTAATTTTTAATGACATGAAATATTCATTATTAATTGCTATTTTATTACTAATTAATTAAATTAAAAAGTTTAAAATTATAATTATCATTTTAATAATTAATTTATTTATATAATTAGCTTTTATTAATTACCTAGCCTACGTAATTAGCATTTTTATTAATTAATTGAGATAAATTAGAACAAGTAGAAGAAATTAGTGAAAATGGAGAAAATTATATATGTCCAAAATATAGCAAAATGGGTCTCTATTTATAGAGACCGAAAAAATAGAGCCGTTGGTATTTTTTTTATATTTTTTTGATTTGTATTTTTTAAAATATAACCATTGCAAAATCTACAATAGTTTTATTTTTCATGACCAATAGGAGCAGGCCACGTGGAAAGGCGTGACATTTGTCACGCTGCTACTGCCTAACATTCCTGCGCGTGTCAGCTGCTTGTGTCAGTCCAGCTGAATTTTTTTGGCTTTTCGCCAGCCAAAACGATTGGCTTTTGGAGCTCTCTCACAGATCTTCAACCAAAACGCGTTTTTTGACTTTGGAGAGGCAAAAAAATTTTAAAAAACTCGGATCGGGCAATGGGTCCCACTCCCACGCCTCGATCCTCATTTCACTCGTCCCATACCAATTTTTTTTTCCAATCAACCCACAATCTTATTTTTTTTTACCATTAAGGATGCCATTTTAAGATTATGTACATAATCTTATTTATTTTTTCACCACTAAGGATGCCCTTATGGGAAAATAATTACCATTGCAACCAACACAAGCACGGTTTACTATGAAGTGGACATTAAACCAGGTTCATTTATTCTAATATTTTCCTCATAAGCTAAATCAAACCGTGTCAAATCAATTACTTCACTTCCTCTCCCGAAAAAAAAAAAGAACAACCGCTGCTGCATTTGACATGTAGCAAGAGAAGGATATATTGATTGTTCATGATCTGAAAAAACTGCATGCCAAAATCTATTAATAGGAGTACCAATTTACGATTATTTGTTTTTATTTTATTTTTCAGAAAAAATACTTATGCTTATTGATTTTTTTTTAGGTGAACTTATGCTTACTAGTTGAAGCTTATTTGATGGAAAAGAAAAAACCTAAGGTGGAGAAAATTATGGCCTAAAACCATTGACCTTTAACTTAAACCTCCCTCCCATAATCAAATTTTTGGTAAAAAAAAATTCACAAGGCCTTATGGACAGTGCAGACATCTCCAAATCCTTATTCTAGAATCAAACAGGTTATATGTTAGTTCTTCCGTTTTTACTTTTCTTAAGAATAATGTCCAACCCAAAATGACACAATAGAAAAAATAATAATAAATAGAAAAGCACGGATGAAGTATTTTTGTCAGGGAGGTAAACTGGAGGTAAACTAACGGGCCTAGGGGCTAGGCTAGATACCTATTTCAGATTGATCCTTTTAAGAGCAACTCTCTGTTTTTATAATACTCCCCTACGTTCCATAATATAACGCTCACTTCTCATTTTTATGGGATTAAGGAAAAAAGGAAAGAATATAAGGATCTCCAAAAAAATATTTAAGGAAGTACTTTTCGGGTAGTTTTGTCTTGGAACTAACTCTGCTTTCTTTTTTCCTTTAAAAAAAAAAAAAAAAAAATAAATGTTCGTGTAAAATAATAAATAGGGTCACATATTTTGAAAGAAATGTAGGGTCATATTGGAAAATTTATCTAGAAATTTAGGATAATTTAGTCAAAACAAATTGATAAATAAGAAAATAGAAGACAACATTTTGGGACACCCAACAAAGAAATGTGAAAGCACTATATTATCTGACTGAGGAGTAATAGTTATGCTTAAATTAGTTATATTTACATTCGTAATAGAAATTGACATTAATTATTGTGTCGATTATATAAATCAACCTATACAATGACATTTAATATTATACATTGGTATTGTAGTATGTCTTAGGTTGTGAAACAAACAGATTTTTTAGCTAAATGTGTTACAATTTGAAACGTAGTGAGTAGAAATTACAATGATCAAATCAGACACTCTCCAAAGGAATCAAGTTAACATTAATGAGTAGAAACAGATTTTTTATCATTGAGCGAAGCTCATTTGGTGAAATGGCGCAATTAATTATAGTTAAAGAAAACTCGATACTACCAAAAGTTAACATTATCGAAAATAAATAAAACAAAGGCACAAATAAATACGTCTACATTTTAAAAAATTTAAGGCTCCATCAAATTTTTTGATAGAAATTTACTTGTAATTGGTAAAATTCTGTGGAGATTCTCTGGCTTTGAAAAAGATATGTTGGTAGTTTCAGTTTGGTACCCACAAATGATACTCCATAGCAAGGTCAAAAAATTTGCACCATAGAAGATAAATTATGGCTATATTTCGTATTTATATAGAAGTATCATTGATACTTCATGAGCAAACTTGTAGAGAAGAAAATTAAGAGGCGAAAATGTCAATTGAAAAAACAAAGAAAGAATAACGCCATAATTTAATGGAAGTGCCAAAGCGAATATGATCCTCTTTTTGTAAAATTTACCATAATAAGATAGATTTCCATAAGATTCTGTCCCTGGGCCTATCAAAGTCTGTCACAAATAAAAATAATTGAAAAAGAGTACTATTTGTGTCTAAATGTAATTGTCATACTCAACACCTTACATTTTCTAGGATTCATAACAATCAAATTGCATTCCTTCCTTTACAGTTGTATCGGCGGAATTTTATATCAATTCTGTCAGAAATAAAATCACCTTATAAATTAATAAGTTTTGATGCTTTACTAAGAAGTGGCGAATTGAAAATAAATACCTACTGAAAAAAAAAAACTAAATTCATAAGTTTCTATTGACGTCAAGTTATCAATTTTTTAAACACCTAAAAGTATACTTTCTAAATTTTTTGAATAAGAATTTTGAAATATCTCATTTTTATAAGGAAAATTGCTCAAAAACTGCAATTCAAGTTGGGTTATGTAAAAACGAAAACTACTATCAATGTACTCCGGCCCATTTATTAGGATAGTGAGCTAGTAACATAGACGGGATCCGATGCTAGGTCTTAGATTACGCATCCTAACATTATATTTGATGTTAAAACAACTATGAAAGGGACATGCAAGTTACAAAAAATAGACAAAGGGTAGAAAGAAGATACCAGGGCGAAGGTGGTCAGGCCCGGCATTGAGGAGATTAAGAAGACCGGCGCGGCCGTAGAACTTGGCGAGAAAGACCGTGGCATTGGCTTGAGCGTCCGACGATTTCATCCATTGAAGGCAAGGCCGAATTACGCAATCGTCGCTACACCCTTTGCGGAGCACTCTGCATCCGTTGCAGCTAGTTCTCATTGTTACCCAAAAAAAAAAAAAAAAAAAAAAAAAAAAACCTAAGAGAGAGATCAATGAAATGAGAGTAATGGTTGAAAAGATGAAGCTGAAGAAGGGGGTTTTAAGTAGGGAGGAATATGTGAATTGAAGAGTTTTAGGGTGAAAGAGTTGCGGTTTTTGTTTTTGGTTCATAGCCCACAGGAAGCATGTACTTTTGTGGAAGAAAACCTGGTTAAAAGTCTTGAAGCTTTCCTTATTTTTGTTTTATTTATTGGTTTTTCTTTTCTTCTTTGTGTTTATTTGGAAAGTTTTAAGGATTGTCTAGCTTCCAACTTCCAAGTGTACAAGCCTCAATGTTGGGGGGTTGTCTTTCAGTTTATTTGCCCTTCAAGTTAAATATTATTACATGGGGCACAACTCTGCCATGTAGTACTAGAGTGTGTGTACTTTTATCGGAGTATCTTAATGTCTAAATCATAGGATTGAACAGTTTTTTGTTCTTTAGGTTAGCTTGAATTTGTGGTACTATACTAATAATGTTCTTAACCTTGTTTAGATTGAGTAACTACTAGGGGTTACCAAAAATAAGATATGTATTAATGAATCAATAGGTGGCGGCAAGTAGTATAATTGTGGAAAAACCAAATTAAAACACAATTATGGTTTGTCTAATGGAATCCACTACTTCTAATCTGGAAACTTTTCAATTATATAAAACTAGTTATTAGGCCGCCTATGCCTCCAAGGTAAGAAAAAAAATTTCATTTATTAATATTAGACTTTGATATGATAACACTAAATACAACTCTTGGCCTAAGTGGTTAAAAACTTTAGTACATGAACTTGAGGTCACTGGATCAAAACCTATACTATGCAATTTCTAATTTTTTTTATTGTACATGGATTACATGAACTAAAACTCCCTAGGGAGAGCGCCACGTGGCACCGTTCCTGATTTACGTACGCCTTTTAATATATTAGTATAGATTTTAGCTTTCTTTTAAAAATATCGGGTGAAGCAAATATGCAATACTTAGTATTTGGTAAATGGTTCTTTGATATTTTTTAATTGTCTTTTGGCTTTTTCACATGGTTAAAAAGGCAAAAAAAATAAAGTGTTTAGTAATTGGCTTTTCAATAGCCAAATAACCAGTCTATTAGCCAAGAGGAAATAGAAATGATTTCACTACCTTTTTGATTGGTTTTTGGCTTTTTCATTCATTTTATATTAGACAGCTAGCCTACACTAATTAACAACTGATGTTACCAAACAATTCGATAAGCAACCAATAGCCATTAGCCAACATAAACATCTAGTAAAACGAAGTAAAACAACCAAACATTAACCAATAGCCATTGCCAGACAAAACAATTAAATCTCTTAAAATAAAGCAATTATCACAATCTCGTAGTAAGTTCTTGTAAGTCGATTCATATAGGATTTTGCCTTCTCTAAAGCTCATTTTCTTTTGTCTACTGATTTTACTGACATCTCTGATAATAAATATATCATTTTGCACCAAATAAGTTACAAACCAGGTTGTTTATAGGGAAAAAAAATATGTTGTGAAATCCATCTTTAAACAACTTTTCAACCTTTTAAAGTGATATTCCCTCCATCCCATAATATTAGTCCTCTTTCTTTTTTGGGAGTCAAACTTTAAAATCTTTGACCAAATATTCTTATTAATATATACAAGAAAACATACCCATGTGAGATCTTGTTAGAATCGCCTTAGAATGTACTTTCATAATATCAACTTTTTATATTCTTTACTAATACGAAATTGAAGATTTAGAAGGTCAAAGCTACGTCTTGGAAACTGTGCAAAAGAAAACAGGACTTATATTTTGGGACGAAAGGAGTATAAGATACAACATCATCAATACATGTTACTAAAACAAAAGAAGTCGACGCCTTCGTGTCTTCTTTTTTAGTAAAAAAAATTCTATGATATATTTATGTTAAATCGAGTAAAAAATTAATTAATGCATACAAGTCTTCAAATCCTTATGATATACTATAGGTGCTTTTATACTATATGGATAAACTATATATGGACAATATTACATGTCACAAAATTCTAAAAGATTTCATAAATTTCTTATCTTCAGATGATTGAATATAAAAATTAACGGATCGTAGTATAAGAAGTTTAATAGATTATATCTTCTTAGATTCTTTACAAAGTTAATAAACTATTTGAATAGTCATTATTAAACACAATCAACCTTATAACAATGCACGACAAAAATGTAGATTTTTATTACTCCCTAATAATGCTTTTTAATATATTACAAGCCTAAAGAAACAGATTGTTTTTCAACAAATATCTCAAAGTTTTCAACTTATTTACCATATATCCTAAAATGCTTTCCACATTCACTCTAGACTCTACCCATGAATCTTTGACAGATGTGCTAAATGCCCTAAATTACTAATACAATTAACATCCTTTTAGTCCATTAACGAACTCTCACCCTTCTTTTTCTATAGCTTCCTTCCTCCTCTTGACCTCCCCTCGTTCCTCCTTACCTGTTCCGCCCATTTCATTCTCTCTCTCCCAATGTCTCTTTCCCTCTCCTCGACAAAAAGTTAGCAAAACGTAGTTGAAAAATATATTCTACAAGAAACCACCATTCCATGACCACCTACAAACACGACCACCACCCATTTGATCCTCCTCCAACTTTACACTACTAACAACCTCTTCTCTAAATTTCGACCCACACAATCATTACCTCATCCCCGAACACCTTTATTCGCACCACAACTAGTCAACCTTCATTACACACTCATTAGCTACTAGCTTAGTTACCATCGATATATTAAGCGCAATTGCCTTCACCGCCACCAACAACGTCAAACACCAAAAGCCATATAATCATATTTACCCCCTTCCCTGACACACCAACCACTTGCCCACCACCATTTTGACCTTACTACCCCTCACTCTAATGGGAAACACTTAATGGCGAAAAGTACGCCTATTATCATTGCTTTTGGCAGCCAAGTGGCCTCCAACTAAGTAACCATGGCTAGTATGATTTTTTTGTTGAGAAAATATTCTGACTTATTTTTAGGTTAGATGTACAAACATATGTTTTTGGATGTTGAACAACAATTTTATGGATGTGCAAACATATTTTTTGGATATACAAAAAAACTAATGGATGTAAGATGCAAAAATCATTATGGATGTACAAATATAGTTTTTGGATGTACAAAATATGATATGGATAACATAATTTTTTGGACGTATCATATATACAAACTTAGTTTTTGAATGTACAAAATAAATTATGTATGTATATACAAAGTTTTCAGACGTACAAGAAAGATAATGAAAGTAATTCATGTAAGATACAAAAACCATTATGCATGTGAAAATATAGTTTATTGATGTACAATACAAATCATATAGATTTAAAATTTACAAAATAGATTTTATATGTACAAAATATAGTACGGAAGAAAGCAACAAAGAAAACAATGAGAATATTTTTTAATCAAGTTCACCATGGTTAGTATTAAGGGCTTTTTGGTCTTTCACGTGTTATTCACCGACGAACAACGCACCATCTAGCCTCACTCTACTTCAATTGCATATCAATGCCGTCTCACTTCCACTGTCTTATAAACGTTATGATAGGATCGTAAAAGTATGTATTTTCTATTTTAAAGGATGTTTTAAGTTATTTTTCTTTCGACACACAAGTTACTACTATTTTATTTATTTGTGTGCAGGAAAATGATTTTACCAGCAACTTTAAGATTAGGTTAGCCAACCCATTTTCTCTCCCCTCTTTGGGCTTAATTTGTGAGTACATTAAAGCAACCTTCGGATCCATTGAAATAATAAAAGCTACTAGCCTAAGCAATATGTGAGTGTTTCGGGTAAGCAGACAGAAGAAACAAAGCAAAACAAAGTCTTGGCGGTGCGAGCTAACTAGCTAAGGTGCATACATAAAAGAAAACATGAGAGATAAAGCTAGAGAGAGAAACACTAGACCTCAGCTTCCTACCCCCAATTACTCCAGAAAACCTAGCCCTAAATACCCGAAAAAATTCCCAATTCCTTCGAACAATGGCAAATCTGTGCAATTCCTCCTTAAATTTCGCATACCCATAGTACTTTGGTTATTATTTTCTCCTTTGTCAGAGATTTTGTCCAGTTTAATGGTATTTGCGAAGCCCCCCTTTCAATTTTTTGGGGCTAAATCTGAAAGTTTTAGTAGAGTGGTTATCCATAATTACTTCGATTGTCAGGGCGATAAGCCTAAGAGTGGAGTTTTTTCGGGTTTCATCATTATTAATCCAAAGGAAAGGCTCTTTGAAGTGGATTAGATGGATTAATTTTCTCGCAATTCAAGTACAAATTCAATGCTAGGATTAGGGATTTTCTAGCAGGGATGGGAAAGGTCCTCCTTTTTTCAATTCGTGTGTGGGTTACTTTAATTCTCTTGGAGCTAAACTCATGATTTCTTTTTGCGTGGAGGGTTCTGTTCGAGATTTGCAGGGATTACTTGGTGGTGTTGGAATTTTTTCCATTAATGAAGTTCAAGCATTAAATGCGAAATGATTTGTCATTCAGAATTCTCAATTGAATATCTCTTCAACTGAGGTTTGCCCTAATTTTATGCACTATATAAGCTTTCAAGGTCAGGTATATTTATTTTAACTTTCTCATATTCTATCTTCTAAAATTTTACTTCCTGCATATTGCAAATTCTCAAAGTCTGTTAAATTTTGTGAGTGTGATCTGTTCACTGGTGGAAAAAAGCCCATCGAATCGGGTCAAAACCGGGCTTACAGATCCGGTTTTGGTCCGGATCAGCTGGGCCCGTAGCAGTTTTAAGTGACCAACTGATCCGGTCCAAAACCGGATCGCTTTATTACTAACCGATCCGGTTTTGGGTGAAAACCGGATCACTTAACTAATATGGTTTTGGGTGAAAACGGGATCGCTTAAAAACTAAATCAGCTGACTCCCAAAACCCATTTTTTTTTTTTTGCATTTTTTTATTATTAATAGATACAAAATCAATGGTTAATAAGAACAAATTACTTGGTGCACAACAATGGCTCAATTACAACGAACAGTTAAGTTTCATCATCAGAGAAAATTACAACGAAAACCGAAAAATAAATTCACAACTTCACAAACGAAATTAAAACTTATCTCATATTAACATCAACAGAGAAAATTACAAAATGAATATGGAAATTTACAAAATAATCTGGAAAATTCCAAAATAAATCTGGAAATTTACAAAATAATCTGGAAAATTACAAAATAAATCTGGAAAATTACCAAAACCCTAAAATAATCGGAAAACAAAAATTTACACAAAAGCGCCCACTCGTCCCTTCCTTCTTCGACTCTTCGTCTTCGTTGCTTCGGCTTCTTCGTCTCTCGTCTTCATCTCTTCCTCTTCATAGTCCCTTCGTTTCTTCCTTTGTTTCGTCTTTTTCTCACGATTTTTCAGTATATCACAAAATTTGAGACGATGGTGGTGGTGGTCAGTTCACCGCTTTCGAAGAGAGGGGATGAGGGCTAAATAACTGGTGTGGTTGTGTAGGCGTGTTTTTATTTCATCTACGCGGTGTGAGCACATATTTGATTTGACTACCCCATTGTAAAGGTTTTATTGAAAATTGTTTTGAAGTCGCCAACAAGTCTTCAAAGGAAGACTCATAAACCTAATTGGATATTGAATACTATAGGGACATCTTAGGGACTTTATCCAATGTAGATTTCCCCGTCCTGACTCCATAGATGGTCAAATGAACCAAAGATTGAGTTCGAGGGTGAGGGTACAACACAGTCAGCAACCATGTTGCCCATTGCTGGACTCTACTAAATATCGATTCACAACAAATTTTATGCCAAAGAATAATCATTTAATATTTTATACACACAAAAAATATATAGTCTAAGTTGGTTCAGGAAACACATAAAAGACTATTTTTTACCGACAAGTTATTTTGCAATCAATATTACAAGGTACCTAGCAGGTTGTCCAAATTATCTGAATTAGTTAGAACAGTTTTTTAGGTCTTGTTTAGCAATAATAACATGTGGGTGATAAAAAGCATGCAGAACAATCATAACAATATGAATATTATATACAACAATAGTAATAGTAAAATGGATTAGAATATACAATAATCACGATCATCAATTAAATATCTACATCATGATAAGAAACTGTTAGTAACTTCCAGGCAATAAATATAATTGAACTATTCAAAGATCCTTAGGAATTATACCTATTCAGCTTAAGTCGAAGAGTGTAACGACCTTCAGGCGAAGCAATCGTGGAACCAAGAACATAATATGATCAGGAACTGGACAAGGAATCGATGTGTTGAAAGTATTTGAGTGTTTGGATGTTCGTAATTTAATTCGTAAGTATTCGAGAGTTTTTGTGATCGTAAAATAATAATTGAAAAATCCTTCCGTGATTCGAGAAATCACAGGTATTTATAGGCAACAAGAATCGCGCTTCATGCGCCCCCGCGCCAGCAGCCGACGTGTGAGGAAATGTGCACCTGACGCAGTCCGCCCAATCAGAGTTATACACGTGTACACGCGTATTTAAAAAGATAGAAAAGGAATTTGTGTCACACACAGGGACTGCGCTAGGCGCAGGACTCTGTGTGAGTCACAAATCCACGTGTCAGGCGCACATTGGCGCGACTGACACAGCTTGGCCAATGTGCTAGACGCACGTGGCACGCTAGGCGCACCTCCTGCGTCCAGCTCATTTGCTAGCCTTTTTCATTAAACGCGTTTTTAAAGATATCATTTTATCCTTAAAATCCGGAGATTGAATTTTTCGAAATATAAATCTGATTTGTATTTATTAAAATATTTATTAAAAATAATAAATAAGTAATTGGGCTTTTAAAATATTTTAAGTGGATTCAAAATATTTTAGGGGCTTAAAATACAATTAATTATCATGAATAATTAATTGGCTTTAGAATAATATTTCAAAACACAATTAAAATTGATTTTGGGTTGGCTCTTCGGATTGCTCTTCTGTTGGGTTGCGCCAACTAATACCGCAGTATGTTTCATCATTGAACCATTAAATAGGGAGATACGATTGCATAAGCCCCCACATTGATTGAGGTTTAGGAAACCAAAAGTCAAAGTATACGGTGTTGGGACGGAAAACAATTCTAAACGCTATGCAGTTTAGAACTTATCTATATAAGCCGGTTTCTGCAAAACAAAGTAAGTATGCAGGACAATAACTACAAGCAATTTGATTACCTGTAGAAGAAGATGTTAGCAGATAGGTGCAGACAACTCACATAATAATGCACATAATGATGCAATAATGCACACTTAGACTCTCTAAGGATGCATGAGGCGCTATAGAAGGATTAATGTTATGCAAAGCTAAGGAAGATGACACGTCATGCAAGGTCAGGGTTATGCAAGAATAGAATGTATGAAATGCAATGCAAGGTCGGGGTTTTGCAAGGCTAGGAGATCTCGGATATGTAGAATGATGGAATGATCGATATAGATAGAATGATTTTCGAAAACTATTTTTAGTAAATAATCGGGGTCCATAATCGAGGTCCGTATATTACAACTCTTTGGGAGTTTGATTTGGAGGAACTACCACATGTACAGGAAGCCCCCACTTTGGGTGAGCTTGTCTTGAATTAGGCAATATGAGCCTTGAGAAACGTACTTGATCTGTCTTGGGCGTTCAGAGTTTTCACTGGGGATTCTTCATTGGGAAGTTGATTAGGCAAAGTCAAATATCGCCAGAAACCACGGAATTGTCAGAGAGTCCTTCAGGGACAAGGAGAGCTTAGATTGAAAAATAAAAGGTTTAAATTTCGTGACTAATATAAATGTAGGTGGGAAAAGGCTTTGATGTAGCTAGGTTCAGACTCGAGTCTATGTCGGGATCTAGATAGAGTATGCTTCTGAATTATAGAAAATCAAATCATTAGACCTTGAATAATTTATTTTATTGAAGCGATCGGACCTCGAGATGAGGATTCCTACGTATCCTTGCGGAATCAGACCATTCGTAGTTCTGGATATGATTTTTTTTATATTATATTTTTTTGTGCCCTAACTTTTGCCTAGGCCGCCCCTTTCGAGTTTTCAACCTAGCGGTCTTGGACATACCTTGGAGAAGGAGTTAGGGTTGAATATGGAAGGTTGAAAGGTTTAAGGCTTGCGGTTTGATGAAGTTTTAATTGGATGGGCTAAGGTAGGATCATGGATTTGGATTATATGGGTGTTAAAGGTTTGATGGATTGAAGGATTTGAATGAGGAATATAACTTGTGTGCAAGCCCCCTAGCTAGACTTTTTTTTTCTTTGCCTTTGGCTTTTTCTTTTTCCACTTCTTTTTTTTTTTGTCTTGTGGGTTTTCTTTTGCTTTTGCTTTTAATTCCGCACTATTTATTCACTTTTTTTTTTATTTTGCCTGGCATTGATTTTATTTTTATGCAGTAAGGCTTGCACACAAGTTATTGGTTTAGGGTATTGGAAGGTGTGAAGGATATACGAGCGTTGGTAATGGAGGGATTACTTGGCTAAGTATCATGGATAATGATGGTTTAAGGGATTTTTTTTATTTTGGATTGCATGAATAGCTTATGGATGATGGTTTTATGGAAGGAATAGGGGAATAAATCATGATCCAAAGTATGTCCTTTTTTCATTTTTCTCTTATTTTCAGATTTTTTTTATTTAATTAGTCAAGATCATTAGGCGCTTTAAGTTTCATCAATGAATTAGAAGCATAAATAAAAAGATGGAAGGCCAATGAAAATGGAAAGAAAAATGCAATTATTTTATTAATTAGAAATAAATGGAATGAAGGTTATTAGAAATAAAGTCCTAAACGACATAGACTCGACAGGAAAGGAAATGAAGGAGCTAGGGGAGGGACTCTCCGACTTAACCTAGATAACTAGCGTTAAATGACCATGCCCCGGCATTATTTAGGCACTGCTCAAGGGATTGCCGCTATTGCTGCAGGCGGAATTGACAATCTACCGTCTTCAACCATATCCTTTAGAGCATGCTTTAAAGTCCAACACTGTGAAGTCATATGCCCCTTTCCTTGATGGTACTTGCAGTAGGCATTAGGATTCCATTTACTGGATCTTTTCTCAGGAGCAGAGTCTGGAGTAGGTCCAAGAGGCTGAAATACTCCTTTTGCATGAAGCCTAGTGAAGGCTTCTTCTAAAGTCATGCCTAATGGAATGAATGTTCTTTAAGGACCTTGATAACCTTTCTTTTCAGTAGTTAGGGCATTGAAGTCGTTGCTTTTAGAGCTAGAAGGGTTGTTATTACTCTTCTTGAAAGAAATGTTGTTGTTAGAACCCTTATTCTTGTTAGCTTGTACCTCTTCTTCGATCAGCAAACCTACCCTATAGAGTTTCGTGAAAGACTCTATGGGTTGGAATTTAATATGATCCCCATACTTGGGCTACAGGTTACAGATCACCATTCGGACTTGATCCTCTTCAGATGGCCTGTTAGTCATTTGTGCAGCTTTTTCCCTCCATCTGTTAAGGAAGGTGACGAAATCTTCATTAGAGTTCTGTTTAGTTAACTCCAACTCACGAAGGCCAATGGGAAGCTGAGTATTATATATGTATTTTTTGTGGAATTCTTCTCTGATATAGTCTCAGTCATTTAGCTTGGTCTTATTCAGTGACCTGAACCACTTGGATGGATGTGCATCCAAGGTCAAGGGAAAGACATAAGCAAACAGGTCCTTGCTCATGCCCTTGAGAGCCATAGATATGGATAAAGCTCTCAAATGATCATCTAGGTCTTCGACCCCCTTGAATTTTGGGAGGTCACCCAATGCTACCTTTTAAGGGAGCTTTTCCCTCAGTTCAGGATCAATGATGTCATGGCCATGAGCCTGACCCTCGGGCGCATGAATTGACTGGTTCAATTGCTCGAGTTTTTCAAACCTCAATTATATCTCGGTCTTGATAGGAGGTGGTGGTGGTGGTGGTGGTGGTGGAGTGTCATCATGCTCTTCTTCCTCAGTTATCAGCTTTTCTCTCAGTCCTTTGATCTCTTTGTCTTGTCCCTCAAGACGAGAGTTCATCAGTTGAAGCTGAGCCATAATTGCATTGAGTTGTTCAGAAGTGTCTCCCATCTCGGATGATGATTCAGAAGTTTTGGAAGACGCGTCTGAAAAGGTGAGAACTCGTTTGACGAGTCTGGGAGTAGATTGACCTTGTATCCTCTTTGTCGGGCGTTCCCAACTTATAATCTCACGACCTAACCTGAACATAAATTGAATGGACCTCGTAAATTTTAAGAAATGATGTTTTCGAAATGAGAAATGTAAATGAGGGATGGAGAAATGGGAATGGAGATGAGAAATGAGGATGAAAGTGGAAATAGGAATGGGAAATGATTAGAAATGGGTATGATTATGGTTATGATGGCGACATGGACCTATCTTTATGCATTTGCAGATGTGGACTGGACTGGACTATGCAAGCAGACAAGACTAGACAAGACTTTGAACTTATCGACAACTAGACCCAAAAGGATTTCCTATGCTAGCTTCGCTAGACCTAGGGGGAATTGGCTTCGGCAGACTCGATGATTTTTCTAAGATGGACTAGCTTCGCTAGATTTAAAGGTTTTGGGGCATTATGGACTTAATTGGGATGCTATAGATGTAAGGTAGGAGTAGCTTCGTTAAACTCGGAGGGTGCCTTTATGGTCTTAGGGTTGACTAGCTTCGCTAGGTTTAAAGGGTGCCATTATGGTCTTAAAGGGTGACTAGCTTCGCTAGGTCAATGCACTAGTGGAAAAAAACAAGGGTCGGTGCAAGGGATGCGGTTTATTGCAAAACGCAGCCCTTAATAGTGAAGGGTTGCTGTTAAACCGAAACCGTATCCCTTTAGTGATTAAAGGGCTGCGGTTAATTTAAAAACCGCAACCCTTAAATTAAGGGCTGCGATTTATGGGCTAACCGCAGCCCTTGAACAGCCCAAAAATGAAATAACCCACGTACAGGTTACTCCATTGGGCTTCTCATTTGCTGAACCCTATTTCTCTCTCTCCTCCTAATTCCCATTAACCCATTTCTCCCCTCTCACCGCATAATCTCTCCTCTCGTCTTTCTTCGCCGGCGAGGGTTTGTAACGGTCAGTGGTTTGCAAGGGTTTAGGGTTCGCCGGCGAGGGCTCGCAAGGGTTTAGGGTTTGCATGAGCTGGTGGTCCTCTTCTCTCTCACCACTGTCTCCCTCAACCGCACTAACTGAGAAAAAGAGCAGGAAGTGGCGCTAACAATGGCGGATGAAGTGCAAGATATCGACAAAACGAACGACATGGAATCTCAAATTAAGTCCGCAATTCTCTCACGCTCCTCTTACTTCCCGGGATCAAGCCGAGTAGACCTCTTTCTCTCTCATCAATCGCCTTGCTTCTCTAGAATTTTCGAATCTAATGTTTTTCATCCTCCATTAATGTATGAATTGTAACTTAGATTTTGCAATTTGCAATGAATTTGGAGTTCGTTGACGTTCGAGAAAGTGAGAAGGTTATTGGAGAAGGACTTAGGGTTAGAGACTCACGCTTTGGATGCACATAAACGATTTGTTAAGCAGTGGCTTCATATGGTGTTCTCTTCTCTCTGCTTCTATTTTCCCTCTTTTTTTCCTTTTTGAATTTCCTTTTTTTAGTCATAATTAGTATTTGATGAGATTTTGAGTGTGATAATTGTTATGATAGGAATTAAATTTGATTGGTTATAACTTCTGAATATACATTTTAGTGAAGTTTTTTCAGTTTTATATGCATATTAAAAGTTAGGTTTATGAATTGTGTGGATTTATGGGTTTGTGAACTTAAAAATCAAAAGCGTGAATTTGTGAATTGGAAATTTATAGTGTTGGTAATTATAACTTGTTTACTTTGTTATTGAATAAAATTGGTGAATCAATGAATTAAAATTTGTGAATTTCTTAGTAATATATAAATTGTGATGTTGTCTTGTTAATCTCTAATGTGAGTAGTGCATTTTTTTCTTCAACTAAGTGAACAATGGAGAACAAAGGAGAGAGAAATACAGGTGCTCTCGTCCTCTTCTCTCTCTTACGCACGACCTTCCCCCCTTCCCCCCCTGCAGCACCGGCACATCAACATCACCTCCAAATCCAATTTCATGAATTTGTATCTTGAGGTTGGTGTCCTTGAATTGACTAAGGAAAGATGAATTTGTATGTTATACTATTTAGTATGGGATTATATACTTTGCTGAGCGCATAAGAATGACAGGTAGAAAAGGTTTGTCGAATCAGAACTTTGGTATATTGGTAATCTAGGTGGATGAGTGGCTAGATATGGATGTGAATTATGAATTATTCAAGTGTTGTTGACCTTATGCTGCAGGAGTTTAGTTGCTGCCTCAGTGTGGGGCTACTTGTGTAATGGCTTCTGTATGCAGCAGTTCTGTTACACCCAACCTCCATCGAAGGTGCTTCATTTGAGAAACTTCCACCAACATGTCTCAGAACTCTTTCTTTTCTTTGTTTTTTTTAAACCTGTGAACCTTTCAACCTGCTTTGAATAGACAAAATCAATCCGAGCTTCTGCAAATTATCCAATTGAAGAGTTAGAGGATGAATCTACTATTAATGTGAGGACAACATTACATTTTTAGTGTTCACTTTCTGATGGCCATGGTAATAAATCATGTCCAAAATGTAAAATGTGTGCTTGTATATACTGGAAGGTAAGTTGTCTGAGATATAAATAGTTTTGATTGTGGCAATGATGCTGAACTAAGCAGAGAAGTTCGGATTCCCGGATATTGGTCCGTGTGATCTAATCTTTATTATGTTGGGGTTAAGATCATTCCTCCATACCTCATCATATATGTTCAGTTAACAATACTTACCTCATGATAATTAATGTGAAAACGTTGGCCATTTTTGATGTAAAACAATTTGAATATGTTTTGCCATGTAGAAACTTCAAGCTTCGTTGCGCTCTGCTGCTTTAACTGGTATGTTTCTTTCTCCTCACTTTTGTCATTTTCAGATTGGATTATCTGGGTGAGATTTTATCCCTTTTTTAGTTTTCAACCATGTAAGTCTTTCTTTTTTATTAGAGAATATACTCTTATACTTTTATTTGACTTTAAACTAAAAATAATTTGGTCTCATCTCTAACCTTGTGATTCTTGAGTTGTTTACGTATTATATCTCTAACCTTGTGATTATTTGAGTTGTTTTACCATGAAGAGGAGAGAATTGTTACATATTGACTCGTAATGTATCTGAGTATGAGAAAAGGTATGTCTTATTCTTTCTTTTTTATTTGTGCTGCAGTTTTCGAGTTATGTTTTAGAAATTAGAACCCTTTTACCCGAAGTTGATTGTTCGAGGATGAACCTTATTTATCCCCCTTTCCCCCATAGTTGAAGATGATCGTTCGAGTAATTAGTATGGGCATTGTAGCCCCCTTTGGGATCATGGTGCTGGTTTTGTTCAATTATTGTTGGCCGTTATTGCTTGTTTCATACTAAAATTTGGTGAATTTAGTTAGTTAATGATTTTTGACAATCTGACCGGGCACTCGGGATCCTTGAACATTTAAGTTGCTGCATAGTACAATGCCTCTTAAGACAAATCTGGTTTGTAAATTTTTTCTAAATTATTGACAAAGTTAAATCATGGCAAACATATTATATTAGTGCCTTTAATTGTGAGAGATAAGATATTATAAGTGGTTGTTTTCATGACTTTTATCGCTTAATTCATGCTTAATCTCTATGGTTTATGCAAGGTTTGGTATTGTTGTTCAAATAGATGTAGACTCCCTTTCCTATATAGCAATTGTAGCATAATATTGACGTAATATTGAAAATTGAATGCGACATCTTACTTCGGGAATAATCAAAATTGAGTGTGACATTTTATTGGTAGGAGAATTATCTTAAAGAATAACTTGTTTTTATTTTACACTCCCATGATCCTCCGAATTCGATTTCCACCCCCCGCACAAAGAAACATCCACCACATGTACTCCCCCCAACCCGCCGCAATAGAATTCCCCCAACCTGATGCTTGCACTCACCCTCACACCTCTCACCCCGCTGCTGTATTATCCCCCACATGCTACCATAGTCCCCCCTACAGCCCCCGCACATCCCCCCTCCCGCCCCCGCACACAAACCCCCTTTCATGCACACACACCCCTCCCATGTACGTACCCCCGCTCCTCCACCCCCACCCCCTAAACCCGCACACCACCCCCATGCACGCAGACCGCCCCTACTGCACACCCTTTGCACCCCTCGCACCTCCAACCATACTCATTTACCGTTATTCTCAAATGTTCAAATCACCCCCACCCCGTGCGAACTAGACCCACTCTGCACCCCTCGCACCTCCTAGCTGGTCAATTGTTTTAGAGTTTTTGATTATGTTGTTGTGTCGTGTGTAGAAAGTGGACATCTTTGTGTTACTTGTTCTCATAGTGCCATTTCAGGTCAATTGTAGTAGTTGACTCAAAGATTAGGTCATTGGACTTGGGTTTTTGATGACTTGCACTTTAGTCATGAATCTTCTTTTATCTCGCATTATAGGTATTAACAAACTTGGAGTATCTTGATGTGTGGGGAGTAGTATATCGAATGTAGGCGCTGCAGCCTTTTAAGAACTTCCTTAAGTTGAATTTCTTGAACTCAGCTTGGACCAGCATCACAAAGTTTACCAAATCTGCAGTTTATTGAATGTTTGAACATGAGTGATTGCACCATCCATTCTGTAATGGAAGAAAGAGAGATGGAAAATGGAGAAGCTCATCAGATGCTGAAATTTGTTAGAGCATACCAGAGTACTAGCTACAAGAAGCAACAATCTCTTCGGGGAGCACCTGAACTACACTCCACCATGGGTCACCAAACTCAAGGGGTCCGAACTTTAACGGGCTGCTAACTCTCGCATATCGGGCTTGATGGACAACCATAATTTCAGGCCTGTAAAATTGGAGTATGTTGAAGAAAGGGGTGAGGATGAAAAGAGGGGTAATCTATTTTTGGAGTATATTCTCTACACATGTAATGTATTGTATATTTGTGTAAAAAACATAATTTGCAATGAAAAATGATATTTATATATATATATATAACTGTTTGGGAACATTTAGAACTAAAAAATGCAAAAAACAAAAAAAAAAAAAAAAATCAAGGGCTGTGGGCAGGGCAAAAACCGCAGCCCTTAACTCACCAAGGGCTGCGGTTTTTGCCCTTAACCGCAGCCCTTAACCCACCAAGGGCTGCGGTTTTTGCCGTGACCGCATCCCTTAACCCGCGAAGGGCTGCTTAATCGCAGCCCTTCCTAAATTCCAAGGGCTGCTAGTCCAATGGCTGCGGTCAAAAAAAGCAGCCCTTGGGCCCCTTTTGACCGCAGCCCTTGGACTTTTTTCCTCTAGTGATGGGTGCCGTTATGGTCTTAAGGATGACTAGCGTCGCTAGGTCAAAGGGTGCCGTTATGATCTAAAGGATGACTAGCTTCGCTAGGTCAAAGGGTGCCGTTATGGTCTCAGGGATAACTAGCTTCAAAGTGGCGTTATGGTCTTAAGGATGACTAGCTTCGCTAGACTTAATGGTTTGGACTTCGTCCTATACGGGTTTGGAAGTAGACTGGATTAGACTTGAGAAACGAGTTCGACCTTATATGGACCTAATTTTTGGACTTAGTCCTATATTGGTTTGAACTTAGACTTGAAGATGCACATGGACCTGACATAAAAAATGGACTAGGTTTGGACTTAAATTGGAATAATGGACTGGGATTAGACTTGGACTAGGCATGACATAGACTATGGTTCACATAAAGATGCAAATGGGCCTAGATTTGACATGAACTAAAATTATATGGGCCTAAGATGGACTCTAATGCTAGCAGGCCAAATATGAATGCATGGACTCAAATTTAGATGGACCTAATATGAATGCAAAAATGACTATAATGCATATGGGCCTATAATGAATGCAAGTGGATTGGATTTGGTTGATGGGATTGGATTGAAGGTATTTGGAATGGGTTTAGAATTTTTTAAATTCGTTTTTTAAAGGAACTCCTTGTTTTTATCTTTTATTAAGAAAAGATGATGGATTAATTTCGAAAAACATTTTTGTAAATGTCGTGTATGATGATGCTTAGTAAATGCTTTTGAAAAAGAGTAGAATAGAAGAGGGTGTAGGATTGATTTTGAAAAAATGTAATTTTTTTTTGAAATTAAATGAATATGGTAAGGTAGGATCGATAGGGAAGATTAGTTGAACAGCAGGGAGGAGGTAGACATGCATGACAATTCTAACTCTACCATGACCGTTTTTCTAGATGTACTTTTTTGACAGACTCGACCTTGCATGAAAAGACTGACCTTTTTTTTTTGTTTGAATTAGGTGAGAACTCGAAAATGCATGTCTGTTTTTACACGAATGCAAACGAACCGAACATAGGATCGACCACCACGACGACTAAATCGCAGAAAAGCTTCAATGCACTGACTGCGTGCGCAATATTGCTGTGCGCGGCGCACAGTCGTGCGTCTGGCGCAGGAGTGGTGCGCCAAGCGCAACTTAATATGCTTGGCGCACTACTCCCCAACATGTTTTTCGGAGATTTATGTGAAGTTTTGGCCAAATGACAATCTTTTTATTTGTTATTTAGACACGATTTTAGGTACGACGCAATGCATAATAATGACAATTTGACAGGTTAATAACAAGCAAAATTGCAATCATAGGCATGTGTCATATAACATGGATGCAAAAGTTCCAACCTAAAGTCCAGTTCTATGTTCAACTATGGTCAGGTTTAGGTAAGGCTGAAAGGATCCATGACTAAGAAATTGATCCCACGCTTCTTACCTTTGCTAAAAAAGGTGTCATGTGTAAGAGCACTCCAGTTCTCATGTCAGGAACAAGAGAACAATGCCATGATTGGGTAGATTGTAACTAAGATCCAACACTATCACTTAGGAAGCTTTTTGGAAGGACAAAGCGTAAACCCCCCGGTGGTGACCTCACACATAGAACATGTGCTAGTGAGGCAAGGTATATTGTCCTTATGGTGGCTGAACAATAGCCATGCATATGCAAAACAATATATTATTCAAAGGCATAAAAAGAGAATGAATCGTATTTTTCAAGTTTCACCCACTCATTTAAAAAAAAAATAATTTTTTAAAAATCCTCCCCAGCGGAGTCGCCAAATTGTAGGCGTGTTTTTATTTCCCTTAAGCGGTGTGAGCGCGTATTTGATTTGACTACCCCATTGTAAAGGTTTTATTGAAAATTGTTTTAAAGTCGCCAACAAGTCTTTAAAGGAAGACTCATAAACCTAATTGGATATTGAAAACTTGTAGGGACATTTTAGGGACTTTATCCAATGTACGTAGATTTCCTGTCCTAACTCCATAAATGGTCAAAATGAACCAAATATTGAGTTCGAGAGTGAGGGTACAACACGATCGGGAACCATGTTGCCCATTGCTGGCCTCTACTAAATATTAATTCACAACAAATTTTATGCCAAAGCATAATTATATAATATTTTACACACCCTAAAAATATTTTGTCTAAGTTGGTTCAGGAAACACATAAAAGACTACTTTTTAGCGACAAGTTATTATGCAATCAATATTACAAGGTAACTAGCGAGGTTATCCAAATTATCCGAATTATTTAGAACAGTTCTTTAAATCTTGCTTAGCAATAACAACATGTGGGTGATAAAAAGCATGCAGAACAATCATAACAATATGAATATTATATACAAAAATATTAGTAAAAGGGATTAGAATATACAATAATCATGATTATCAATTAAATATACAAGAAACTGTTAGTAACTTCCGAGCAATAAATATAATTTGAAAATTCAAGGATCTTCGGGAATTATACCTATGATGCTTAGGTCGAAGAGCGTAACGAACTTCGAGGGAGCCGTTGAACCAAGAACGTAGTATGATTAGGACCTAGACAAGGAATCGATGTGTTGAAAGTATTTGAATGTTTGGATGTTCATAATTTAATTCGTAAGTATTCGAGAGTTTTCGTGTTTGGAGGCCAGGCGCAGGCTGACATGTGAGGCGCAGATCCACGTGTCAGGCGCACATTGGCGCACCTAACGCGATTCGCCCAATTAGAGTTATACACGTGTACACGCGTATTTAAAAAGATAGAAAAGGAATCTATACCTCACACGAGAATCGCGCTAGGCGCAGGACTCAGTGTGAGTCACAAATCCACGTGTCGGGAGCACATTGGCGCGCCGACACAGCTCGACTAATGTGATGGACGCACGTGGCGCGCTAGGCGTACCTCCCGCATCCAACTCATTTGCCGGCCTTTTTCATTAAACGCATTTTTAAAGATATTAATTTATCCTTAAAATCCGAAGATTGAATTTTTCGAACTAAAAATCTGATTTGCATTTATTAAAATAATTATTAAAATTAATAATAAGTAATTGAGCTTTTAGAATATATTTTAAATCGACTCAAAATATTTTATGGGCTGAAAATACAATTAATTATCATGAATAATTAATTGACTTTAGAATAATATTTCAAAACACAATTTAAATTGATTTTGGGTTGGCTCTTCGGATTGCTCTTCCTGTTGGGTTGCGCCAACTAATACAATGAGATGTTTCATCATTGGACCCTTAAATAGGGATACACGATTATGTGTCTACAGGTGGTGTTTAAACTGAATGGTGGTGTTTAGATTTTTAGAAGAGAGGCGATCGAAGAGATGGGATCGAAGAGATGTTGAGGGATTTTTCGAAGAGAGGGGATCGAAGAGATGTTGAGGGATTTTTCGAAGCGAGGGCATCGAAGAACGGAGGAGAGAAGGGATCGAAGAGAGGGATGAAGGGGAGGGGCTGTTGTGTTTGGGTTTTGTGCGGATCGAAGAGAGGAGGAGAGAGGGAAGAGGGTTGGGAGAGCAGTGAGGGTGAGTAAGGGAGTACAAGGAGTCACCTAGGGTTTGAGATGGGAGAGCATTTAAGGAGTGACGAGTGAAATGAGCTTTAGGTTAACGCATCCAAAATCTCATCAACATGGCCTTTACTTACTGATCCGGTTGGGCTAATAATAACCGTATCAGTTCACAAAACTGATTCCAGTTTTTAGCCCAACCAGATCAATTATTCAATCTAACATTTATGCGGATAAAAATTGAAACTTAATCGATCCTGTTTTGGGAAAACCAGATCTGTTTTCTTGTGTCATATAAGGTTTTTTCCTCTAATGATTATTGGTGTCATGTCAGCTGTTAAGTCTTTCAAGGAAGCTATCCTTGAAAATGGGGCGCGCACGGGTAGCTCCTCTTCTAGTCCTGTCAATAATCCTGCTGAATGTGAGTCTTTTAAACCTAGTTCTACCTCTGTTCACTAGTGGACAAAAATTCAACCGTTGCGGTCAAAATCGGGCTTACCGCTCCGGTTTTGGGTTGCATCGGTTAGACTCGCAGCGGTCCCCAAATATTAACTGATCCTGTCCTAAATCGCAGCAGTTAATCAAGTTAACTGCTACGGTTTTGACCCAAAACCGCATCGGCTGACCACTCCAAACACCAAAAAAAAAAAATTTGCATTTTTTTCATTATTACTAACTCCGACCCAGAAGATCTGAACACTTATTGGGACACGTAGTTTAAGGTGATAAGTTGTAGTGTAGTTATCAAATGTTATTTTATTTAAAAAGTAGATGTGATAGGAGTTGGTGGGGTATTTTTTATTATAGGAGAGAGAAAGTTAGGTAACTTTTTTTTGATAAAAGGTAGAGGGTGGGCCAAAGATGTGTAAAAGAAATAATATATTAATAGTGGGACCATGCCAAAAATGGAAGTGTTCAAACTAATTTGGGACAAACATAAAAGGGAAGTGTTCAGACTATTCTGGGATGGAGGGAGTAATCGATATAAAATCAATAGTATATATCAATACTCATTTTATTAAGCATATTATGCTTAATTGAAGCATAAGCAAAAAAATTAGATACATAAAAATATTAACTATAATCTAGAACCATTTTCATTAAGCACAATGAGAAAGAGTCTTTAATACATCCAGATTTTGCTAGAAGACTTAAAACTGATATGTCCCCAAGACCTAAACCCATCCGACCATCAGGAGCACCCCAAAACATCCAGATAAACACCACTTTGCTTCTTACCACACCTGCAAGATAGATCGAACAACACAAAATTATAACTTCGATTTAATCTAGACATAACACAAGTCCCATCATATAGAGAACAGTACTCAAATACAAGCTAAAATGTTTAGTGTGCTATATATACTCATCTGAAATGTCGAGAAATAGAATGATTTATATGCCACAATAGACCATCACGAGTAACCCCTCCATCCCCCTGCACTGCCCCCCACCCCCTGCACTGCCTCCCACCCCCACTGCACCCCCCCAACCCCCTGCGTTCCCCCCACTGCACTCCCCCCCACCCCCTGCGTTCCCCCTGCACTGCCACCCACCCCCACAATAATAAGCCACAATAATAAGCCAATAAAGTTTTTCTTGTGTTGAGATCATCATTTAAGAATTAAGCTGAAAATCTTTCAAGACAATAACAAGAAGAAGCATTTACCAGAGAATGACAAGTTGCAAAACACTCGATAATCATGGTATAGCACCACGACTTAATGATACAAGAAATACAACGACAACTGACCAAGACACAATAACATGATAAAATAAGCTTTGCAGTATAGTGAAGATAGATCTCGTATCAGGAACATCATAATACACTAAACATCCAGTTTGAAAGAACTACCAGATTAAGGGTGGCATAGAGAGAGCAAATGTCCGGCATCTATTACAGATTTACCCCCCATCTGTAAGACAATGTGAAATATGTTAGGATATGAAAAGAGTTGAGCATTTAGTATCAAGGTAATCATACTTGCAGGCTGCAGCTGCACACTTTAACAAAGTGCATTGCGAAAAAAAACATCTGAAAGATCCCTGTAGAGAGGGCTCGAAACGTCCCAGCAAATGGCCAATCACAACCCAAACCACTCTGAAGCGACATAGACAGGATCTTGTTTCTAACCTAAAACCAAAATATGCCCAAGCATGTTACAGCTCATAAACAAACTGGCAGTTTTTTAGTCTTTATGTAATTTGTTGCAAGCTAAGTTAGTTTGTTTTCAATTCTCTTCAGACAAAAAGCAAACAATTTGTTGTAGTTTCAAAGCATACTAACATCAGAACCTCCGATTCATTCAGCATCTAAATATACTCATAATTTACAAAGTTCAGTATGATATGGTTGTTAACAGGAATCCCATACTTGCAAGTTGCAAGTCTTAATAGCATTTTGCAAAATTTCAGTTACTTTGCAAGAGTTCATATCTTAAAACAGATCATTCAACCTAAATCATCTAACAACATGTTTTTCAAAATGATCTGATTCGTTTATTAAGTGAAACAACATACAATGTATAAAAACATTTCGCGAGGTACGACTAATATGATACTACAAAACAACCATAAACCAGTGGTATCTTTGAGACTCCTACAGTTAACCATTCTCAAAGGAGGTACAACATCTAACAAACCAACAAACCCCAACGAGAGACGATAACATGCATTTTCTAATGTAAGTTAGCACTTCAACATATTACAGTATCACACAAAGTATAATTCTACTTGTTTTCTCTTGTTATTAATTAAACCCCTATGTCTCTACCTCAAATCACTTACACCTTTCTTCTTACCACCAATTACCAAACCACATAAATACTAGTATCAAGCAAATTCCAGCAAAAACGAAAGCACACGCGTAATCATTCTTCATCCAACAATCATATACAACAATTACCCAACCACTATCCAGATAATTGCCCACAAATTTAAATTTAATGATTTCATAGCAACATGAAATTACAAAATCTTCTTGTATATTACGAATGCAACACAAACAAATTATAATTAATCTGCAATAATAATAATAACAATTTCATACTCTCATCAAAGCATAAATATTACAAGCACGCCCAAATTTATCACACATCACCGACTGAACGAGAAAAAAAAAAGCGAATTCGCCTAGTTCTGGCGTTAATTTAAAGAAAAAAAATCATAAATATCTGAAAGAATCATACGATCTACAAAATTTAGCGTGCACAACAAACAAATCCGATATACAATAATCAATTCATACTTACAGAAAATCAAATAAAAATTAAAATAAAATCGAAAACAAATCAAATATTTGAAGGAGAGAGAAAACGAAGGTACCTTAGGGCAGCATTTACCGCAGTTGGAGCAACGGATGAAGTTACTTGAAAGTCTGCAAATAACAATGGAGATTCAGTTAACAAAGAGAAGCACAGATTGTGGACGAAGATGATAATGAAGAAAGAAATGAAAGAAGATGTTGTCGATCAAGCTCACCATGGTTGAAGGCAGGCGAATTTCTCTCTCCTCGATCAGTCGATCAGTAGAGGATGGAGGGGAGTGAGGGGAATAGAAGTTAGAGTTTAGTTTGGGCCGAGAGAAATGGGCGAGAGATGTGAATAATTGGGCTTGGCGATTGTGGGCTCAGCGCTGGACATTAACCGCTGCTGTTAATCAATCTCAGGACCCATCTAGTCCCCTTTCTTTTCCTGAACTTGTTATTTTGGTTGAGTTATCTCAAGTAAAGAAATATGTAGATGATTTGTCTAAATCTTCTCTTGTTGGTAAGATGTTAGGTGAACCTGTTGATTTAAGAACTATAATTGCTAGAACTAAGGATGATTGGAAATTTTGCAAAGGGGATGTTAATTATCTTAAAATGGGAAATGGGTGGATCTGATTAGATGTGCTAATCCTGGTGACCTCAATTTTGTCTAGTCTGAGAGACCTTGGCATAAGGTGAACTGTTTGTGATTTATCCTTGGAGGGCTCATTTTGATCCTTATGTGGAAGAGATAAAATGGGTGGATTTGTGGGTAAGGATTCCAAGATTCCCAACTGAATTAAATGTTGATTCTGTTGCAAACTTGTTGGCTGCCAATCATGTTGGTTTATTGATTAAGCTTGACTCTAGATCATTGCTTAGGCACAAGATAAGATTTTTCCCGTGCTTGTGTAAGGGTAGATATCACTAATCCTTTGTTAGAATATGCTGAAGTGATTCGTGCTGGTGGTATTAGCTATTTAATTTGGTATGAGAATTTCTCATCTGGATGCTCATTTTGTGGTTGTGAAGATCATATGATAGATAATTGTGGTTTGCTATACCCTCCTAAGAAAGATTTAAAAGTGAGAATGTTGAAGCACCCAAAAATGAAATGGCTTGCTGAATTTTTGGGAAATGCTAATAGGCAAGACAAGCCATCCACCACATTTGAGCAAGCAAATGTAGTGGAGGCTAGGCCTAGGCACATTGCTAGACCTAGTACCGTGCTCGCCCTGGTTATCAATCCGGTGCTTATAAGAAAAAATTCCCTGCTAATGTGTTTGGTGGTGCTAAAAAGGATGTGAAAGAGAAAGGTGTAATTATCAAAGAAGTTTCGAAAATGATCATGTTCGGTTCTTGATTTATCTTTGCGAAAGAAAGGTGAGAAAGGTAAAGGTATTGCTACTCTTGTCGCTGGTATAGAGGTTGATTCCTCCTCCGATGACGAGCTTATAATGAGTGTTGTATCTCCAGTTCCTATCCCCGCTGCTAGAGTTGTTTCTTCACAATTGGTTGTGCATAACAATGTGCTCGAGTGTAGATCAGTTACTATGACCCTCACCCCTCCCAAAGTATGTGATGATGTTATCTTTCCAGTCCCTCTCAGAGTCATTTATCCTGAAGACTTGTTTGCTGCTGTGTATTTACCTGATGTTGAGCATGTTGAACTGCCAGATGATGAGATTTTTTTATGATGACAAGTTGGTTCAATCTGATGTGGATGATGATACTTATATTATGGGTGAACCATATGATGATGAGATGCTGGATGAATATTTGTCCCAACCAGAAAATTATTTCCACTCAATTAACTCGAGACTTCTATTATCAAGCAAATAAAAGGGATGGGGGTTGAAGGGACTAGTCCTGGGGAGCAATGCTCACACTCTAGTTCAGCTAAGAGGAGAAAGAACTGTTTGCAGATAGATTCAGCCTATTCAGGCGTGAAGAGGGGTAGAACTTAAGCTAGCCATGTTTATTTAATACCATCTGCATTATGATAATAAGTTTTTGGAATGTTATGGGGTGTAAAAGACCCTTAATTATGGAAGAAGTGAGAGATTTTTGTAAATGTAATAAAGTTCAGATTATGATGTTGTGTGAGACCAAAGTACCTACTCCTCCTTTGGAGGGTTTTGTAAGGCACTGTGGCTTCACACATTTTGATTATCTCCCTTCCTTAGGAAGAGCAGGTGGTATGTGGCTATTTTGAAAGATTAATGCAAGTAACCCATTTAGTTTGACTATTATAATGAAATCTTGTAGATTTATAGTTTGCGATATGAACATTGTGTCTTCAAATATGAATTTTATTATTATTTTTGTCTATACTCCTCCTAATTATATTCACAAATATGACTTTTGGGAAGGGCTTATAAATGTCATCAATTCTTTAACTATTCCCTATGTTATTTTAGGGGATTTTAATGAGTTGAGTTTTCATTTAGACAAGCTAGGAGGAGCAAATTTCAGATTTTCAAGATTGTTTTTTAATGAATCTTTTATACTCATTTGTTAATTGTGTTGAATTACCTTAAGAGGGATCATGTTATACATGGCATAAAAATAAAAATGGCCCTAATAATATAATGGAAAGATTGGATAAAGGAGCAGCTAGTATTGATTGGTTAAGCCTATTTCCGGCTTCTAAACTTTAACATCATAATTTTTCTTCATCGGATCATTGTCCAATCTCATTAGATCTAAAATTGTTAAGTTATTTGAAAGATCCTCCTTTTAAATTTGACAAGGTATGGACCACAAGAAAAGATTTCGATACTCTTGTTAAATACAACTTAGTGCACAAGATTTGATTGTTCTAATATATTTTGTCTAACAAAAAAATGTAAACTTTTGAAAGAGAAAGCTAAGAACCGGGTCCTTCACTCGATTTGGTAATATTTTCCGCCAATTACGGGAGGTGGAGAAAAAGCTTAACGTTATTCAAGATAAATTTATTAATTAGTTTGAATGATTGTCCTAATCTTATTAGAACTCAAAATATTCTCCTTTCTAAACAAACAAAACTCTTGGATTTTCAAGATACATATTGGAAAGTAAAGGCAAAATCAAACCATATTAAGTTAGATGATGCTAACACGAAGTATTATCATGCATGTGCTATGATTTGAAAGATCGTAATCTTATTACCTCTATTAATGACACCTCAAATAATCAAATCAATCATCCGAAATTAATTGAAGAATGTATCTCTAATGCCTTCGCCGATCGTTTTAAATCTAATCCTAACTGTGCTTTTGATTTTCGGAATGATTTTTAATTTATTAGAGTCGATTAATTCCGATGAGGATAATGACTATTTATGTAGTGATATTTTAATAGAGGAAGTAAAGGAAGCTGTTTTTGATTAAGTTGCTAATAAATCCCCGGGTCCAGATGGATTTCCGCCTTTCTTTTTCCAAAAATATTGGACCCTAGTTGGAAATTTATTTTTCAGGGCACTAAAAGCTTTTTTTCATTCGGGAAAGATATTAAAGGAAATAAATCAGACTTTTATCACGTTGATTCCTAAAATTGATTCTCCTTCTAATCCTAATCATTTTAGACCTATTAGTTTATGCATATACGATTTACAAAGTAATTAATATAAAATATAATGGCTAATAGATTACGTATTGTAATGGGAAAAATCATTCATCTCGCTTTAGGGTGCTTTTGTTCCCGAAAGACTAATTCACGATAATATTTTACTAGCCCACGAAGTTTTTCATTCTTTTAAAAAAATGAAAGGAGAATCAAGGCTGGCTTGCTATTAAATTAGATATGGAAAAAGCTTATGATAGGCTACAATGGAACTTTATATTTGCTACGTTTGAAAAGTTAAGATTCAGCAAACAAATGGATTGACTGGTTAAAGCAATGTATAACAGTGTCCTTTTCAGTATAAGTGAATGGTATTATGGGAGATATTTTTCTTCCAACAAGGGGTATTCGGCAAGGCGATCCTCTGTCTCCCTACGTTTTATTTTGTGTGCTGAAAGTCTAGCCCGACAACTTCAATGAGCTAGTACTAATGGTAATAAATTTGTAGGGGTTACTTTGGGGCATTCCTGGGTTAAAATACCTTTCTTAACTTTTGCAGATGACACGATGATTTTTGCAAAAGCAACGTCGGAATATTAATAAAAAATAAAAAATATTCTAAATAAATATTGTTCGATGTTAGTATAATTCGTGAATTATAATAAGTCGACTTTTCAATTTACTCAAAATACTGATCCATCTCTATTGGAAGAGTTATCTTCTATTTTGCAAATGGAAGAATCTTTCTCTTAGGAAAATATTTGGGTGCCCTATTCTTAGTGGAAAAGTTACTAATGAGACGTTTATAGATATTCAGGAAAAAGTTTCGTCACAACTTAGTAAATGAAAGGCTAACTCTCTTTCCCAAGCAGGCCGATCTGTTTTAATTCAAGCTAATTTGGCTACTAAAGCTAACTATCAAATGTAGAGCTTCTCTCTCCCTCCGTATATCCACTTTTCTCTAGATAGGTGTTATAGAAATTTCTTCTGGAATAAAAACCCAGATTCCAAGTCTCCTAATCTCATTGGATGGGATAAAGTTTGCCTTCCTAAAAAGTTGGGTGGTCTTGGGCTCCGCAAAGCTAAAACTAATAATATGGCCATACAATTTAAGTTATTATGAAAAATTATTAAATCTCCCGAGAATTTATGGGTTAAACTTGTTAAGAAAAAATATTTTAAAAGTGATGATTTATTTTCCTATGTTACAAAGGTTAATGTTTCTTGGCAGTGGAGGAAACTTATGTCTCTGCGCTCTATTTTTAGAAAACGGCTCCGCTGGAATATAGGGAATGGGGAGGATATTTCCTTTTGGTATGATAATTGGGTGTTTAACTATCCAATTTCTAAGGTTATCCTCCCTCCTCCAGGACTGAACATCTAAGAGTTAGCTATTTTATTTCTACTGATAGGAATTGGGATGAAATGTTATTAAATCAGTTTGTTTCAGCTAATGTTTTTTATTCTATTATCCATTTGTTTATACCCATCCAATGATACACCAGATAAACTTTTTTGGGGTTTATCTTCGGACGAGGAATACTCGGTTAAATCGGTGTTTCTTCGATTCAAGGAATTGATGTCAATTCAAGTTCGGAGTAATTCGTTTGGGTAGATTTGGAGGTTGAAGGTGCCTCCCAAAATTAAATCCTTTTTGTGGAAAATATGTCATGATGGTCTTCCTACTAAGAAACGGTTAGAGATGAGTCATTTATTTCTGTCGCTTGAGTGTGTTTTCTGTAATCATCATTCAAAAGATGCTTCTCATGTTGATGTGATGGAAATTTTGGTGGAAGCTAAGATTTGTAGTCATCTGCCTAAATGGAGAAATAGTGTGGTTTTGTTTAAAGATTTTGTTATGGATCTTAAGAATTCCTGTTCTTTGCTCCAAATTGAAATATTTGCCATCATTTGGTGGTTTGTTTGGTTTGCAAGGAACAACATCATTTTTAAAAATGGTCTATTTTTCCGAGAAAGGTAGGCGAAATGATAAAATTGTATATTAAAATTGTGGTTAAAAGGTAGTCCAACTTCTTTAGTACTGCTAGCTCTTTGATTAAATTTAAAAAGAAAGGTCTTCGAGATGCTCTCCTTGCTTGGTTCCCCCTCCCGAGGGGTTTGCTAACCTTAATTTTGATGCTTCTAAGCTAAGTATTGGTCGAGACTTCTTATGGGTTTGTTATAAGAAATAGTGAAGGTAAGGTTCGTCTTTGTGGTGCTAACTATATTAATTCCTCTTATTCTATTATCGTTCTTTGAGCCTCAGGGGTCTTCGAGGAAGGAATCGGGGGAGCTCTTTCCTTGGAATAGATAAGATTTGTATTGAAGGAGATAAACTTGTCGGTTATCCAATCTATTAAGAAATTATGGAAAATTCCTTGGACCATTAATGCTTTGATTTGTGAAGCAGGGGAAGATTTGAAGAAGTTTGAGGTGGTCCAAGTGGATCATATTGTTAAAGAAGCGAATTACGCCGCGGATTGGATGGCTTATCGAGGGCATTCGATGACTAATTTGTCTTATTGGTTTGACTCTCTTGATGTTTCTTTTTTTCCGTAACATCCGAAAGGATGCTTTAGGGTGGCCTTCTTGCAGGATCCTCCCTAGTTTTTTTATTTCCTTGTAAAGCTAAGAAGCATCGTGGAGAGTAGTGATTCTTTGATGGATACAGTAGCAGTAGTGATTTTAGAAGATAACAAACAGAGAATAGTAGCAGAAAGCGAGCACACGAGGTGTATCTTGCTCGTGCAGACGTGCAATACCATTCTTCTGTAATCCGTATAATAGAGTAATTTTTAGTATTTAATTTAGTCTGTTAGTTCCTAGTGCAATCACTATCCCAATTAAGTGTCATTGTTCACAGGTTGATTATCTGGGTTTAATTAGTTGCTTCATTCAATTAGATAGTTTTTTTTTTGGACATTGGCTACATCTAAACTAGTAGTAAACTTTAAAAATGTAAAACTTACAGGGGAGAAGGATGGATTCTATATAGATTAGCAAGCTGGTGAGAATTTTCTACTTGTGTGCGATGAACTTTGACCAGTTGGCAGCGTTGAAACAAGTCTTCTAGTAATCTTCCTTTTACCACACACACACATCCTGCGCGGGGTTTTGATGAGCATCAAGCCTGCAGGTTACTAGTGCTTCGTTGCTTGCTATCACTCGCACAATAACACACACACACAATCCTTCATCTTCCTTTTACCATCTCCACACCCTAATACCCAACACTTAGGCCCAATTGGAGTAAAAGAAGGAAGGAAGGAGCGCTTCCAAAGCTCAATTCATAGGACACTTCTATTTCTATATGTTAGTGGATCAAACTAACTTCTCCCTCTCTCATGCAACATGCTCTAGTGACCGAAAAGCCCCATAAACATGACTCCTTGTCGATTTGGAAAGTCAAACCCCCTCCCAAATGTAGGTTCTTCCTTTGGTTAATATGGTAGGATCGTTTAGCCCATAATTCTTTGCTTCATCTTCGCCACATCATCCCTAACCCCACATACCCTTGCCACCTCACCTCCTAGGAGACTACCATCCATATTTTAAGAGATTGTATCAAGGCCCTTGATGTCTGGTACCTCCATCAATTGCCTGTTATTCTCATTACTAACGATATTACATCGTGGGTTGAAGAGAATGTTCACTCACAACTAAACATTGAGGGCATTCCTTGGCACTCTCTCTTCCCATTTATCTGCTACAAAATTACGAAAATAAAGAAATAGCTTGGTTTTCAAAGGGAAAAATCATGATCCTCCTAATCAAATTGTGGCCAAAGGTGTTTCTCTTGCGAGGGGTTTTGTTGCTTGAGTCCCATAACCAAATTCCGCCTCTATTAAGTCATAACATGAATCTCCTTACCTTTCCCTCCAATAATTTATAGTTCCATGTAGATGCCTCTTACCTCGCCTATCAATTGCACTAACTTAAGTGCAAGGTTTCAAGCGTCGGACCATTTGCCTCAATGTGCTTCAAACTGAACTGAGTAGCATCAATGAGGCTCTCACTATGGCTAATTTACTTGGCATATCTAGCCTCTATATTTTATCAGATAACAAGAAACCTATTTAGGGGCGTTTGGTTCACGACTTGGTATGGATTTGGACATGAATGAAACCAGGGTGGTATTGGGTTGGAACTTGATTCCTAATACCATGTGTTTGGTTCATTAATGGAATAAATATCATCCCCATACCCAATATATTGTTTGGTTTAAGTCTCCTTGAAATCTGGAATGAAACCGTAGTTAATTTATTTTCTCTTATATTCTTTTAAACAAATCAACTGTGATACAATAATGTGATTTTCTTTCTTGTTTTTTCTTTATACTTATTTTAAATACTTTCCAAGATCAATAACCTGCAATCATTATTGCAAAGGTTTTAACACAATAGGCAATATTGGTTGAAAAATAAAATATAAAACAATCAATAATTAATGATGCAACAACAATTATCAGCACAAATCCATGGCGACATATGAGAGTCATTGTAAGAGGATGTAGGTAAGCAGAAGAGGAAAGAGAGTCATTTCATGGCGACATATGGGTAATAAAAGTGTGGGAATTCAACAAAAAGAGAAGCATCTGTATGTTTTAAAAATATCTTTGAATTTGAACATAAATCAATTGTAAACTATATATGTCAAAGAAGAAGAGTGAGAGTGGGACATCAGATGCAGTAGAAAAGAGAAGACTGCATTAACAAAGAGAAAGAATTGTTGAAGACAATTACTTGGTCGACCATGGACTGTGGAGAAGATGACAGCTAATTATTTTTGGGAAATTCTATATGGTGGCCTTTAACTTTCATATTTTCTATGTGGTGGCAAGCCATTAATCTTATTATACATAATGGACATTATCTTTCTAATAATACACTTAGTGGCTTTATTTGACAAATCTGATGGGTACCCATCATTAAATAAGAGATTACTAACCTACACACCCAATTACCCATATTTAATATGCTAACTAAAATTCTCTCCCACCCTTCCATCATTATGATCACTGCAGCTCTTCATACCAAATTACTCTGCCATATCAAATGATAACATATTACTGAACCTCGTCTAGGTTCAGTTTGGAAAGTTCTCAAAAGAAAGATGCTGCTTTCAAAAACCTTTTGAGGCTGTTTGCTATCTATAACCATGACCGAAAGAAAACTTGAACTTTGCTGGAGCATAGGGGAAGTATAAAGCCAAGCATCTGAGGAACTATATTCTGATGTACTGAACTATTATTACCTGTCAATTTAATTGAAATATGTGACTTTTATCTTATTGAAGTGCTAGTGATGTTCTTCATTGCAGTGCATCTAACATAAATTAAAAATCATTAGTTAACTCAAATCAATCTCCCTTTGCTTCTCGTAAGATAAAACCTCCAATGATAACATATTACAACAATTGCAATGCTACAAGTATAGATCTCAAAAGATAAGGTCTAGTGTGTAAACCAATAAATTATCTACTGGTTATCTACAAAAATCTTCTTCCTTCATTCATTTAAAATATTTTAAATCTACTGGTTATCTACAAAATTCTTCTTCCTTCATTCATTTAAAATATTTTCTGTGGTACAATAGTGACAGTGCTATAAACATTCTAATGGTATTGCGTACCAACAAAACCTTCTAGCGGTACCATTAATAATGCTTCTTAGTGCTAACTTAACAAAGTCCAAAATAAACCCTATGTGATACAGCACGGATGCACTGTAAAAGCATGGGGTAAAGCTGAAAAAAAGCGTATACATCCCCCGGATGATGAGAAAATAGCATCATATATCAGGATCTAAGAATTTTAATTGAACAAGCTTTTACCATGTAATGTTCATAAGGGAAGAACTGAGACTGAACTGGTACCATTATTATATTAAGAAAGAAAATTACAGCAGTAATTAAAGTCTTGCAGATCAGACCAAAGTTTCCAAAAGGGTCAACTACATCAATTTCGGTCTAATTCTACTATCTAAAACACAAGTCTTGTAGATCTCCTCATTGGTTGTGAAGATGATGCTTGATTTTTCCTTTTCTTGTTTCCACCAGCAGCTGCTCCATGTGATTGCTGACTAGGGTGAATTACAGGTGTTGGTTGTGATGCAGATTATGGTGCCTTCTTCTTATTGTTGGGACCTTTTTTGCTGCTTCCAACCTTAGAGCTTCGAGGTCGAGTTTCTGTGGCATTTGTTGTATTCTTCCCTTTACCTTTTGTTGCTGCAATGTTGTTTTTGGCTGCCTTCTCTTTTGCAGTCCACCCTTGCAAGTCCTCATGTTATGACCCCACTCATTGCAGTTTCTGCACTTGACAATTGTTGATCTTTTCCCCTTTTCTTTCTCACCAACTTCTCTCCTTCTGTTTCTAGAGGGTCTCCCAACCCCCCTCTTCATTACAGGTGGCAATATAGCAGGCAACTCAATTTCAGGCCAGTTATCCTGGTCAGGTATAGGTTGGATACACTGAGCGTATGTCTGCTTGTTGACTGAGGCATAATACCAAGTGCTAGTGTACTTGTAAGGATCTTCCTTTGCATACAATATTGCTCTTATTGCATGCTTACAAGGCACACCAGATATTTGCCATTCTCCATAAAGACAAGTTCTCTTATTCAAACTTACAAGCAGTTTTGACTTTCCATCCCTAATTTCATAGTCCCCTGGTCCACTCTAAAATGCTTTGCATTTTCTAGAATCTGACAATAACTTTTGGATTCTTTTAGCTACATTGGGGCAGGATTCATCATCCTTCCAGCTTTCGTAATTTTGTCTCCTTGTTGACATTCTTACCATATTCAAAGTCCTTATACTCGTACATTAACTTGAAAATCGGGCCTTAAACACAAGTAAATGTTAGCTAAATTGACAAGTGTAAGGGTAAAGCAAACTTTCCAACAAGGTATACACAGGCCTTGCACCTATCAACCCCCAAAGTTGCATTAAAACTTTCTACAAAGTTGGTCTTGTTCTCATCTGTGCATATTTTGGGTTCAAACTTGTGTTTAGACCATCTTGACTGATCCCCGAGCTTGGACAACCAAATTGTTGCAAGTGGATTTGTCTTTTGTATTACCTCTATTGCCTTCCTAAATGTGAAGGTGCTAGTTGCACTACAACCACTCCAAAATAGTGCATACATCAAAGGCCCAAGGAATACAACCTCTTCTAGTTCTTTGACGGATGCTTACAACAATATCTCCTTCCAGACTTCTTTCCACAATGCGTAAAGGGCAGCATCAATACCCTAAATGTCAAGATAAAATACAAATGACATTAGCAACCCATTAGTATATGAAAATATAATGTTTAAATTGAAAAGAAAAGCTGCCATGTATTATATCTTTTGCCTATCAGATATAATGCACCAATCATCACCCCTTTTGCATGATTTAAGAATGTTTTTTAGGTGCCACACAAAACATTTCTAACTTTCCTCATCTTCACCACTTACTAGAGCCCAAGCAAAAGGAAAGAGTTCATTGTTGGCATCAATTGCCACTTGCAGAATATGAGAACTCCACCAAAGTTCCTTTTCGATGTGCTCCATCTACCCAAATTAGGCTCCCGCAACCTCGTTGCCACTCCATCAATGCAACCCTTGAATGAGATGAATATGCTAGAGAAAAGAAGGGGGTTTTCGGGTCCTTGACCTTGTATCCAACCACAATGGGCATGCGATTCAGGGTTGGTCCTCCTAATCATCTCAACATACTTTGGTAGGAAAGCATAAGATTTATCATGGCCACCATTTATTTCCTTCAATGCAACCCCTCCCATCTTATACAGTGTACTTGTTGCCATTTGAACCCCATACCTCGGCCACAGTAGTTGATTCAATGCCTTCCCATATATGTCATTGTTTGCCCTTATATCTTCCATCGGCTTTTCAGCGACCCATTCAACATTGACCAAAGGATTTCTATCATCCAAACCCCTGCAAGTATGCTCGAGTTCTTGATACTCTTGATTGCTCGGGTTTTTTCCATTTGGAAGGATGCTACTATGTAGTCTCCATTGACATTGAAACTCCTGGCACGTTACAGTCAATATTCTTGGGTTTGATCTCTCAACTACAATCCCAAATCCACATTGAATACAATAGTCTCTTAATACCCCCTTGAAATGTTGCTTGTCAGTGAACAACATCCAAGGCCTTAAGGTAATTTTCCCCATTCTCATCCTTCGTAGAATTCACCATTCTTGTACATTCTCTTCATAGGACTCATCATTGTCCACATCTTTCTGCCAGATTTCACCCTCATATGGATCATAATATTCAAAGCAAATATTCAGGTCCATAGCAAAATCAATATCATCAAGTTCATCACCATCATAATCATCATCAGAATTACCATGTAAAGGGTCTTTCTTATCTTTCTTTTGTACTATCAAAGGACCGCTTTCTACCATATCAGAGCTTAAATTATTATCCCTGCTGCCAAATCCTCCAATCCTAGTTCTTGAACAACATTTTCAATAGGCTCAAGTCTTTTTGGAAGGACAATACCTTTCCTAGTAGTTGTAGTGGCAGGTATTTTTTTTGAGAAATATTGTTGAATTGGGTTGCTTTTTGGCTGATTAGCAATGTCATTTTATGGAATAGGCGGTGCATTTGAGAAGGAAGTAATTTGAGACAAAACAGGGGGCTCAGAGGGACCTGCTTTTTCTGTGTTTCTTTTTCTTCCTAGGTGCTAATTTCTTAGGGTTTTTGTTCAGTGCTTTCTTAAGATGAGGGTGTTCATCCAAGTAACACTGGACATCTTCCATGGTCTCATCATTAGCATTGTTCAATCTATCAAAAAGGTTTTCATTGTACACCACATCACTACTAGTTATGAGAGGCAAGGGATCAATTAAAGGTTCATCAACAATTTCGTTGCTACCTTCTCCGTACTTCTAGTCCTGGGTGGACTCTTCCCATAATATACATTCTTAGAAGCAGTACCATCCCCCAAAGAAGACTTCAGTTGTCTTGCTGATTTGACACACTCGGTGATTTTGTCTAAAAAAACATGTATGTATATGATCTTGTTCTTGCTTAATCTTTCCAACATAGTCATCAAGTCTTTGTCAGTGTAAATTTCAATTGATTGTTGTGCATAACAGTAGTGGAAAACAGGAAATTCAGGCATTTCATACTTCTTTTTGATAAACTCATCCTCATACTCATTAATCAAGTCAATCCACATCACTTTATCAACATCATCAATCATCAAATCCACGTCTTTACCCAAATATTGAAATCTTAATACAATTTCATCCATTCTCGCAATATACATATAAAAGCAAACAGTTGAAGCACATCATATATACTAATAAAAGAAGAAAACTTCAATCCTACGTGTCAACCCATTAAACTTCAAAGCCTCACATTGCTCCTCGCTTCTCATTGTATTTCATACATTTACCACGTGTCATGATTCTTCAATCCTCTCACTATTAGAGCATATTTTTAGGCGTTACTCAATTCCTTCAATCCATCATCTAACATTTTAGGCAACAGATCATACACTAATTAAACTGGTTATGTTAAGGACTTTAAATTTGAATCAATAACTCCCCAAAAGAATAATAACGTGTAACCTTCAAGGGAAAAAGAATAATTCACAAAAATCATTCTATCAATAACATATATGCAAAAATCGAAAATCATTTTTTTTCCTTAAGAGGATGGGGCTTCTGCTCGATAAGTAATCGTGTTGATGTAAATGAAGTGGTTATTACCTGTTGATGTAAAAAATGAGAAAGAAGGCAATAAGGCAACCGAAAAGGGTGAAGTTGCTAAGATCTACTATTGCAGTATGATAAAGGCTCCTTTTTTGCTCTTTCTTCACCTTAAGATCCGAAAAATATGCTGATAAAAAGAGAATATAGAGGAAAAGTGGAGATGGGAAGAAAGTATGATCTTGCAGGAATGTTGTACTCAAGGTGTTTTACGTTGTTGAATTTCTGAATCTTTTTGTTGAAATTATTGTATTTGGTATTAATTAGTATATATGATTGTGGGTGAATTTGGTTTAGTAGTTGGATTTGTTGAATGAAGATGCCGCAGATGTATACAAATTGTTATTTTGTTCACAAGATTGCTAATTTGCTGCCTTGCTGGACTCAACACTGAGTAGTTTGGCATTTGTCGCCACACCAAGCTCCCACTTGGTCCCACCAGCTGGACTCTCTACCAATGTAACCATTTTGATGGACTTCTAACTTAAGTATAATCTATGCCTCTATTCGGAAAAAAAAAAAATGAGATTTTTTTTATTTTTTTTCTATTTGTTATGGAATTGTTGTTTACGATTTAAATGGGGATGTTTGAGATGATATTTATAACTTAAATTAATATTTTGAGTTCTTGGAGCTTCATTATGTGATAATATTATTGTAATATGATAATATTTGAAATAAGCTATTATTAAGATTTACAAAAAGAATTTAGAGGTTAAATTCTCAAGAATAGAACAAGACTCAAAAATGTTTAAGATGGCCCTATAAGGAGATTTAGCAATTGGCCTATTCGTTTGCTCTCATGCTTATTGCTTAAACTTCAAGATATAACACTAGAGGTTTTAATAAATATAGTAATAGCGAAATTATAGTATATTAAAAAATCTATAATATATAGATTGATATCAATCACATAATATCAATCGTGATATATATGAATAAATTCATCATATTATATACATAAACGTGCTACAAGTGAGAAGAAATGTGAGGAAGAAATATAGTGATCCTGCTGGTTACTTTATTTAGAAAATATAGTTTATGTCTTACTTTTGTTTAAAGACATTACACTTTTTTATTTAATATTATTCATCCTATAAGGATCATAGTTGAGATGATATTAAAGGTATGAAATTATATAAAGCTACACTATGCATTTGAGTGAGAACAAATTTTATTAGAGTTATTATATATATGTGATTTTAGTATGAAAGCAAAGTATACATTTTTTATTGAGTTTGAAGTGTGAAACAATAGAATGAATTTCCTGTTTATCTTTGTCATTTTAAAAACAATAGAATGAAATTTTGATAAGATTTAAAGAAGCAAATTGAGAAAGTTATCATTTTACATTCTGCTTTTTAATATGGTTATCGCACATTACTATTCATTTTTTATAATTAATGTTATTATTTGAGTTCCTACATTTATGCACTTAGGATAAACTATTGGCCTTTAATTAACCATATATAAGAAAAAGGAGGTCAATTAATTGTAGATGACATTGCTTTAATATATTCGAGCTTTCTAAGGCTATGTGATAACAATTTTTTGTGCAACAATGCAATTACAAGAAGCCAAGTGAAAATGGTTTGGAACAAAATGATTATGAGTTTTAGAATGTTAACAAGTACTCTAAGATTGTCTAGATTTCAATTATCTTATTAGAGTTATAAAAAACATGAATATTTCAATGATGTCATTCACCAAGTAAGACTAATCCGGCTTTTGGGTAAAGTGTAATAATTTATTATGTAATTTTTTAATGGAGGATATTTATATTTGAAATGAGCATGAAATATACAATGTAAAAGTTGAACGAGTTTTGAAAAAGTATTAGATAATTTTGAACAATAAGAAATTTACTATCTCTAACCGTAATACCTTTTATACCTTTTCGTTTTCATCCAATCCAAATTAATATTTACCATCTTATAATTTAACATGACCGGCTAATAATTTAATAATTTTATATCAAATGGTCCACCACTATCTCTCATCTAGATTCACCTAACTAACTCTTATCGTATTTATATTTTCAATAATATATATAACAATCGATAATGTTTAAAATATAAATTCTCATCTAGAGCTATGACCATTTATGACCACTAAAAAAAGGCGCCGAGACTAGATTAGGAGCATTATCATGAATAATATGTCACTGACATTAAGTCGTAGGGGGTAAATACGATGTAATGATTAATCTGTTATTGGAAAAGAGTTAGTTGTTTATCTTATAATTCTCTACAAAGTAATAATATGATTTGTGACCATATATCACATGGATATTAGACAATAAAGAGGGATACCATATTCGGCCATTCCTAGAGGATCATTTAGAGGAACCAAATTGTTTTCAAACGAGGGTTACTCTTTTTTCGACACATGAGATTGTGGAGAATAATCATGTGTTGTCCGAATCAAGGGGGGAATTAATAGAGTATATTTAAGTTTAAATGCAATTTCCAAGGAAAACTGCAACTTAAAAGTGCATGGAAATCTACTTCATTGAAATCTTGAATACCATTAGATGTTTTGTTCAACTGAAACACTATATAAATCATGGCCAATTTTATGTAGCCATTTCTAGAGTCACGAGTAAAAATTGTCTAATAGTACAAATTTGTGAGAAAGAACAAGGGAAGTCTAATACTATAAGGCCATTTCGAAGGAAAAAAAGAAGAATGTATTGTGGAGAGGGCTTCTAAATTAATTGACCCCCTCACTTGGTTACGGGGATAAAGACCAAGTTCATCCTGAAGTAGATTTGGGTGTAGTGATTCGAGACCATAAAGGGAATGTGGTGTGTGCAGGCTATGATCAACATATGAAGAATGAATAGAATGCCAACATTATAGAAGCAAAAGCTATTGTTCTTGGCCTGAAAATAGCTCTCCAGTGTAATGCTAGATCCACTGTGATGGAAAGTGATTCTCTTCAAGTGGTAAATATATTCAAGATGAAGTAATGTGATGGGTCTTATTTGGGTTTTGTTATAATAGAGGTTTTAACTATTGTTGTTTGATTTTGAAATGATTTTGGATGTTCATGTTTTTTAGGAAATCTAATATAGTTGCTCATGAAATGGCTCACCTTCGACCTATGGATTATTCCACAAGAATTTGGGTGGTGGGCTATTATCCAAGTGTTGTAGATGATGTAATTGCTTCTGACTATGTTATAGCTTTTTAATAAATTCTGTTTTGCCCTAAAAAAAGGCCTCCAAAACACTTGAGTATCATTATTTGCTAAACAATGCAACATTATTATTGATATAAAGGTATATTCTATTAAACAAAAAGTTTTTTATCAAGTAGACGTAAAGAATCGTTTATATTTTTCAATTTAGTTGATATATAATTATTCTTAGTGGTTGTTTGGTATACAAGGGAATTTAATTCCCATTGAGAGTTTCATTTCATAGGAAATTCCTAGGAGATGGACTAAATGTGTTTACTTGATATCAAGGAATTTGTAATTTCCATGAATTGATGTGGGAATTTTGAATGAACAAGGAGGGTGGGTGAATAAATTCCCATGTTTTGTGGGAATTTTAATTTCCCAAAAAACTTTCATTGCCCCCATTTTCCCCATTCCATGCTAACCAAATAACTACCAAAATTAGAAAATCATGGGAATTTCTATTGTCTACATTATTTCCTATATACCAAACAACCACTTATTGCACTAAAATGTTCCCGTGCATATGCACGGGTCCGAAACCATGGTGGGTTTGTATCTCCCGAGATCGGTTCTCGGTCATGACCAATTTTTTGTAGCCATTTCTTGAGCCACGAGTAAAAATTGCCTAATAGTACAAATTTGTGAGAAAGAACATGGGAAGTATAATACTTTAAGGCCATTTCGAAGGAAAAAAAAAGAAAAATGTAATGTGGAGAGGGTTTCTAAGTTAATGAGCCCCTCACCTGTTACTGGGATGAATACCAAGTTCGTGCAAATTTTCTCCCTTTTGAGGCAGTTGATATCCTTAATTTACCTCTGCCATCTCAACCCTTAGATGATGTCTTTATGTGGGGCTACACCAAAATTGGTACGTATTATGTTAAATCAGGCCATCATTTTTGTAAAAACTCGAGAGACGAGATGTTTTTGGCTGTTCTAATGTACCAGAATTATGGAAGAAAATATGGTGTACAATGTTCCTCCTAAGGTGAAAGTCTTCATGTGGTGTTTGTGTAGTAAAGCCCTTCCAACGAGAATGCAACATGCTTTCGTCGTGTGTGGAGTCTCCCACCTACTTGGGTTCTTGAAGGTGAATGTGGATGGGGTTGTTTTTGGAGATCGCGGGGGTTGGTTTGGATGTGGTAATTCTAGACCATCAAGGGAATGTTGTGCGTGCAAGCTGTCAGCAGTTGAACAATGAGTGAAATGCCAGCATTACAAAAGCAAAATTTATTGTTATTAACCTGAAAATAGCTCTCTAATGTAATGTTAGATCCATTATGATGGAATTGATTCTCTTTAAGTGGTAAAAATTATTCAAATGAAGCAATGTGATGGGTCTTATCTGGGTTTCGTTGTTATAGACGTTTTAGCTATTGTTGTTTATTTTGGAATGGATTATTTTGTTCATGTTTTTAGGAAAGCTAATATAGTTGCTCATGAAATGGCTCACCTTCAACCTATGTATAATTCCACAAGAGTTTGGGTGGACTATTATCGAAGTGCTTTAGATGATGTAATTGCTTCTAACTATGTTATAACTTCTTAATAAATTATGTTTTGCTCTCAAAAAAAACATCTTCCAAAACATATGAGTATCATATATCTGTTAAACAACGTTATAATTAATATAAAGGTGTATTTTTATTAAACAAAAAGTTTTTGATCAACTAGACATAAAGAATCATTTATATGTTTTTAATGTAGCTGATGTATAAATTAACATTCTTATTATACTAAAAAGTTCACGTGCATTATGCACGGGTCCAAAACCTAATTTGTCACAAAAAAAAAAGAGAAGAACAGAGAGCAAATAGTTGCCCTAATATTCAATCACAAAACAACCCAAAAAAATTGAAACAAAACACATGAAACTAATTCCAACAACGACATTAAACAAATTGAATATGTGAAACTAAACTGAATACCGTGAAAATTGAATACGACATTAAACAAAACACATGAAACTAATTCCTACAACAGCGAAATTGAACCGCATAAATTGAAGCCCATAAAGTCCACGAAATTGAAATGTGAATTGTCACCTGAATTGTGCTTCAAAATTTAATATGGCAGAGGAAGTCCACAAAATTGCAGCGCATAAACTCCACGAAATTGAGTATTAGTCCACGAAATAGACAAAGAAGATGAAAGTATTTCCCAAGTAATGTCCAAGAGGTTCGGTAATGTGTGAGAAATCAAGATGGAAAGTGAGGAGTAATTTGATATCGCAGAGTAATTTGATATGAAGAGCTGCAGTGATCATAATGATGGAAGGGTGGGAGAGAATTTCAGTTAGCATATTAACTATGGATAATTGGGTAGGTAGGTTAGTAATCTCTTATTTAATGATGGGTTAGCCATCAAATTTGTCGAATAAGGCCACTAAGTGTATTATTAGGAAGTTAGTGTCCACTTTGTATAATAAGGTTAATGGCTTGCCACCACATAGGAAAAATGAAAGTTAAAGGCCACCATTAGAATTTCCCATGAGAGTGAGGGATAGCTCAGTTGGTTAGAGCTTCCCTCCCGATCCCAGGATCATCCCCGCCCTTGTGGCTCATTCGCACCAAAAAAATATAGAATTTCCCATTATTTTTTCCAACAATATGTTTCTCTCATTCTTTTTAAAAAAATAATAGATACCTAGGGGTTGGTATAAGCCAAACCCACCTCCCCCAAGGGTTTCTAAACCCCATACTTCATGGGTTTAAGGTATTGGTTTAAAAATGAGAATTTCACTAACCAAACATCTGGTATCCATTCTAAACCCATACCTCATACCTATATTTTGTGAACCAAACAACCCCTGACATTTTAACTACCCCATATAAGTGTAAGATATGTATTCTAATTTAGTGGATTTTTTTTTTTTTTTTTTTTTGATAAGGAGAGAAAACTTAGGAAGACCCATCAATCAGGGGGCCAACCTAATACATCCTTGCGGACGAAAAGAGAAAAATCAATATCATAAGGAGGATAATTATATACGAGATCCGAGTGAGAGTGTCCACGATGCGCCATAAGGTCCGCTGTCTTGTTTGCTTCCCGAAAACAATGTTGAACCTGAAAAATATCAAATTTAAGCAAGTTAGCATTGACATCTAAAATGATATTATTAATTTCCCAAGGGACTTTCCAGATATTCCTAACAGCATTAATAACAAATGAGATTATCGCCTTCAATCTCAAGATTAGAAATATTAAGCGACAAAGACGCAATAATGCCTTCCTTGAGACCCCAAGCTTCAGCTTGTAGGATGGAAATGTTAGGACCAAGCGACCGGGCTCCAGCCATAAGAGCATCACCTGAAGAGTTCCGGATCACAAAGCCTAGAGCAAAGATTACCGTTATTTAATTTGGAGCCATCAAAATTAAGTTTACGAGGCCTGAGCGCGGGGGGACCAGGCCGAACCCGGACTCGTGCGAGGTTTATCTCTCTTGGTGTTTGCGAGATAGATTAGGCTTAGAGCCCATTTCTTCCGAATGAAGAGCTTTGGACCACGAGGTAGCAAAATTACTAATAATAAAACTTGCCTTTCTCGGAGGACACCACTTCATCATTAAAAACAAGCTTATTCCCGAAAAACCACACAAACCACCAAACAAAGGAAAAAAGCGATATTTCGATTTAGACGACGGCGAGACAAGCTTCCAAAATAGAACGGAAAGAAGTAAGATCTATATTTGCTAAACAAGAAGGGGGGCTCGGCCAATCAAACGAGGCCTTAAGATGGGAAAAAATATCTAAAGTAAAAGGGCGAGGCAAAACAAAGATGGCCTATAGATTCACTAGCATTATTACAGAACACGCATTCTTTGCGGCAAAAAAATATGACTTTTCTCAAGACGCAATTTAGTCGGGATACCATCATTACAAGCTTTCCAAAGAAAGTTTTTAACTTTCGGAGGAATATTAAGCTTCCAAATCCAATTAAACTCAACTTTTTCTAAAGAGGAGGGAAGAATCCCTTGAGCAAGAAGAGCCCCCACTCTTAACCGAGTACTCACCATCAGCCGTAAGGCCCCGGATGAGATTATCTGGTTGGGACTCAGAGGGGATATAAATAGAACAAATCTGCGAAACAATGTGAGGTGGGACAAGGGAAAGAAGCATCTGAGAGTCCCATTGTCCAGAAGGCAGGATACATCTATTGACAGTCAGATTTTCAGAACCAGGGATAGGAGTAATGATAGACTTTAGAGAATATTGGAAAACCCAATTATCCATCCGAGAAATTAATATTTTTACCATCACCAATCGCCAACGTAAACCTTTTTTAAAAATATCACGTAAACTTAGGAGGTTACGCCATTGCCGGAAGCCGATTTAGAAGCTTTAACGAAAAAAATACTATTATTTTTTATGTACCTTTTTCGAACTAATTTGACCCACAAATTATTATCATTTTTAACAATCCTCCACAATAGCTTCATTTGGAGAGCTTGGTTGTTAGCTTCAGCTTTACGGAAACCTAATCCACCCGCCGATTTTGGTTTGCAAATTCGATCCCAACCAATAAGGTTAGGGGATTTATTAGTGGTTTCCTTATTCCAAAAGAAATTTCTATAAGTTCTATCCAGATTAACCAGAATAGATTTAGGCAATAGAAAACTTTGCATTTGATAACTAGCCTTAGCAGCAAGATTTGATTGGAGAAGAACTGACCTACCTGCTTGGGAAAGAGCATTGGCTTTCCATTTAGGGAGTTGGCTAGTCGTTTTACTAACCACAGAGCTAAAAGTTTCTTTAGTCACCTTAGAATGAATAATAGGGCAGCCCAAATAGTCCCCTAGATCATTAGTTTCCTGCATTTGAAGGATAGAGGCAAAATCACATTTTTCTGCCTCTGAGATATTAGCAGTACATTGGAAAGAAGATTTATGATAATTGACTAGTTGACCAGACATTGAACAGTACTTATCCAAAATTTGACGGATGACCAGACAACTATAATTAGTGGCTTTAGCAAAAATCATTGTGTCATCTGCAAAGGTAAGAAAAGGAATTCGCATACCTGTTTTACCAATAGGAACTCCAATTGGTTTAGTAGGGCCAGAAGCAGCTGAAGAAAGTAATCTAGCGAGAAGCTCAGCACACAAAATAAATAAATAAGGCGAAAGAGGGTCACCTTGTCTAATCCCTCGAGAAGAGGAGAATTTATCACCTGGAAGCCCATTTACTAAGACAGAAAAGGATGAAGAAGAAACACATTCCTTGATCCAACCAATCCATTGCGGACAAAAACCCAATTTGTCAAGAGTAGAAAAGATATAATTCCACTCTAATCTATCATAAGCTTTCTCCATATCCAGTTTAATGGCTATCCAACCATTAGAACCCGATTTAGTTTTAAAAGATTGAAAGATTTCATGGGCAATAAGAATATTATCCTGAATTAACCTATCAGGAATGAAAGCACCTTGAAGGGGATGGATAATCTGACCCATGACTTCCTTTAATCTATTAGTGATGATTTTTGAGATTATTTTATAGATGGTTGAACAGAGGCTAATGGGTCGGAAATGGTTGGCAGAGGAAGGATTATCAATTTTAGGAATTAGGGTCAAAAAAGTATGATTTATTATGTAAGGAGCTTAGTCAAAGCCTTCATGAAGTTTTATTCCATTGGACTCGTCGCGAACACAACAAACTGGCAGACGATCTAGCCAAGAATGATTTCGGACTAAGCTTATATGTCAACAAAACCAAAATTCTTTGACAGCCCTGTGGTTATTGTATGAACATCTATAATGCGAATGTTAATAGTGTCTAGTGAAAACGAACTTGCAGCCCCTTCCACAAACCCAGTTCTCGAAGCCCAATTAGAATACAATTCATATAGTTCCGGACTATTCGATACCCATCACTACTATATTGGGTTTTATTTCCTATCAAATAAGAAAAATATTTACAAGCTTGTGATATAGGAATAGTACAACTTTTCAAGACTACACTTCAACAATCTCGGTCGAGCTGGGTATGGGGTCACATGATTCAGGGTCATTTGGGTCAGGGAAATTGTAGTACCTATAGTGCTATACGGCACATATGAGATAATAACCAAAGTTTACGGCCACAATCGTGGCTAGAATCCAATAAACTCGATCTAGGCTCCCGGTGTTAATGTCAGTTGCAACCATGTTGTTCCACTTTTAACCACATTGATGTGTGCTTTGCTTAGGTAAAACCCTATTCCAATAGGAAGTGTCGGCAAAGCAGTTGAAAAGCACTTCAATGAATCCGGGAACTCTTGGAAGTGGATGGTCAACCCCCCCGGTATATACCCCCCTGCTCCGATACCTAGTAAGGCCAACGGAAAAAGTAGCCACGTGACTGACAATGTTTGACCTCCCTTGACCGATGACTCTAGACGTGCCATCTCAAAATAGCTAACCCTATCGTTCCAATTATAGTCAACACCTGACCAGTCCCACCACGTTGCATGGGCTTCATGGACCGACCTACCACTTTCTCCCACAACGGAAAGAAGAAAACGTCGAAGATAGAGACCGTAATGGCGGTGAATACCAGGGTAACTGTCGTTATGGCTTCCGGTGGGAGTTCGAAGTGGGACCCAAAGGTCAAGTCCATGTTGGAAGCTTGGTACACAGCTAGTGTGCTACTTGTTACTACGGTTGTGTTTAAGATAACACCTGCTGAACTTGCTGGTATTAATTTGATTAATTTCCAACATTCTTCATTTACGTTTTGTGGCTTTTCGGTCCATAATTGTTAGGACATATTGTGTAACTAGGAAACTAGGAAAGTTTCCTATGGCTAGAGTCCTTGGTTTATTTGGTTTCCTATTTTGTATCCCATATATATTGTATGATGGCATCAATGAGAACACAACTTTGCCCTAATATTGCTCTTCTCATGGTATCAAAGCCGTGAATTCAAGATCCCAAAATTTTTTTTTTCTTTTTTCAACTTCCATGGCTGGTGATCAAGAAACAACACCAGAGCCATCTTCTATCAAACATGACATAACCAACCCCTACTTCCTTGGCAGCGACGAGGCCGGGGATTTTATAACTCCGACGAGACTCCGCGCCGACAACTACGATGATTGGGCAAGCGACGTGCGCTTAGCTCTTGAGGCTCGTCGTAAGTTACGCTTTGTGAATGGCACCATCACTTCGCTTCCGCGCCATACACCGACTCGATTGGATTACCATCAATGCTATGATCGTTTCGTGGCTACTCAACACCATCGATCCCGAAGTTAAAGGTACGTTGAGTAAATTTCGTGAAGCACATAAATTATGGGATCATTTAAAAACCCGATTCGCCACTTGTCAATGGTCCGCGTATTCACCAATTAAAATCAGCCATAGCAAAATGTGAACAAACCACAAACATGTCTATCTCTACATACTATGGTACATTGAATGTATTGTGGGAGGAGTTGTTTAAACACGAGCCTTTAATATCATGTACGTGTTGTAGTAAGTGTACTGCTTGGTACTTCGCATGAACATCGTCGCAAAAATCAAAAGCTTCATGATTTTTTAATGGGCTTAAATACGAGAATATTACAGTAGATTGAGAACTCAAATTTTATCCACTGACCCATTGCCTACCTTGGATCGGGTGTATCAATTGGCCGTGCAAGACGAACGTGTTCGTCTCGCCAAAACACCCACCGCCGAGTCCCCATCTCGTTGTCCTTGGTTTTTCTCGTTAAAGCTGCTGCTAGCCGTGGCCGTGGGATGGCCGAGAAACCCACCGCAGCCCACCGCCATAAAGTGGGGCATGAAGCGGCTCGGTGTCGGTCGTTGCTCGTATGCTCCCATTGCAAGAAGAATGGCCTTGAGGTGGGCCAATGCTTTGAACTTGTGGGTTATCCCGGATGGTTGGGCGTCTAATCGTGGCTTGGGGCGTGGCTCGAGTCGTGGTCGGGGGCTCCATCAAAGCTCACGCAACATCTGCCGTGGGTGCTCCCCGCCATGAGTACTCCATCATACTCTACTACTTCGCTGCATCTTCTCTATTCACTCCCGAACAATGGAAAGCTTTGGTCGGGCTTATTGGTACTACAAACCCGTCTCGATGATCGCTTGAGTGGTAAGTTTCATTCTACTTCCTGGATCATTGACACTGGTGCTACCCACCATGTTACTGGTGAGAAATCTTGGATGTATGATTTAATTTCTATTGCTCCTTGTCCTGTTGGGCTCCCTAATGGGGCTTCTGTTCTGGCAACTCAAAAAGGGTCTGTTCGTTTGTCATCCTCTATTACTCTTACCGATGTTCTCTTAGTGCCTCGGTTCGCTTGTAGTTTACTTTTACGTTACTCAACCGACGCATGATTTAAACCGCATTGTACAATTTAACTCTTCCATGTGTGCTATACGAGGACCACACGAGGGAGCCGATTGGAACGGGTCGTAGACAGGGATGGACTTTACTATTTCAACGGAGGTGACAAAGTGCGGGCGGTCTCCTGTTCATGGTGCTTCTTCTGATTTTGAACTCTGGCATCGGCGAATGGGTCATCCTTCAGAGAAAGTAGTAAAGTTACTTCCCCCTCTCTGTGGTCATAAGGGTAGTTTGAATAAAACATGTGAGATATGTTTTCGTGCTAAACATTCTAGAGACAAGTTTTCTTTGAGTGATAGTAGGGCTACTAGAATATTTGAGAAAATTCACTGTGATTTGTGGGGTCCTTACAGACATGTATCTTCTTGTGGGGCTCGTTATTTTTTTACTATTGTTGATGACTTCTCTCGTGCTGTTTGGGTTTATTTGATGGAAGAGAAAACTGAGGTGATTCGTATGTTTATGATGTTTGTGGCTATGGTTGATAGACAATTTTCTCAAACAATTAAAGTGGTTCAAAGTGACAACGGCACTGAATTTAATTGTTTGCTTGATTTTTTTTCCGCCACTGGCATTATCTTTCAAACCTCTTGTGTAGCTACTCCTCAACAAAATGGGAGAGTAGAGCGCAAGCATCAACACCTTTTGAATGTTGGGCGTGCTTTACTGTTTCAAGCAAACCTTCCTATCTATTTTTGGGGTGAAAGTGTGCTTGCTGCTGCTCACTTAATCAATCGAACTCCTTCTCCTCTCTTAGATAACAAATCTCCATTTGATATTCTTTTTGGTTCTCCACCTGCTTATGATGCTCTTCGAACCTTTGGTTGTCTTTGTTTTGCCTACAATCACAAAACTAAGGGTGATAAGTTCGCTAGTCGGAGTCGGAAATGTGTGTTTGTGGGATATCCTTTTGGCAAAAAGGGGTGGAGGTTGTTCGATCTTGATTCCAAGGAATTTTTTGTATCTCGTGATGTTAAATTCTTTGAAGATGTATATCCTTTTTTGACCCCGGCAGATGTTAATATAGTTCCTGAAACTTTGGTGCCAACTGATGGCTTGATTCATGAGGATTTTATGGATGATTATTTCATTGAGCCCTATTCTTCACCTAACACTACCCAGTCCCAACCTACACACTCACCTCCTCACAATGGCCCATCTCCAGCTACCTTACCTCCACTAAATTCGCCACAAATCCATTCCCCCCTCACAACCGGGAGCCCAACCCACTTCAAATCCCGTCCCCATCTCCTCAAATAAATTTCCCCCAACAATTGGAGCCCGACCCACCCTAATCACATCTGTCCGTCCACCTCCTCTTCATTGGGCGCCGAATTTCAAAACGGACCAGCAGGCCCATCGAGCGTTCTCCTAGCGCCTGGCCCGCTTGATTCGTCCGAAGATCTGGGTTGGCCTACTTCCTTCACCCCACCCGAAACCACACAAAACCCAACTCCTTCACCCGAAAACAACCACTCCACACCCTCTCTCTCCCTCAATTCGTCGTCGTTTGCTACTCCGATGTCCTCTCTTCTCGCTCTCGCGCCGATTTCGACGTTTCGCGGTGGGGGTGTGGAGTGGCTTCGGGTGGGGGGAGGGGATGGGGAGTGGTTTCGGGGTTTCGTAGGATGGGGAGAGGCCGGGGGTGGGGGGTGGGCGAGGGATGGAGGGAGGAGGAAGATAGAGAAACGGTTCGGGGAGGGTGCGAAGTTGTTTTGGGGTGGGGGAGGGGGTTGGGGGGGGGGCCGGGGTGGTCGTCGGAGGGGTGCGTGTGGTTTCGGGGGTGGGGGAGGGGCCATAAATGGGGGTTGGTTGTTGGAGGGGTGCGAAGTTGTTTCGGGGGGGGGGGGGGCTGGGGAGGGGCCGGGGTGGCCGTCGGAGGGGTGCAGGTGTGGTTGGTCGTTGGAAGGCGAGGGGAAGGGTGGGGGCGGGGGCCTGGTCGTCGGATGGCGGGGAAGGGGTGGGGGGAGGGGCCGGGGGTTGGTCGTCGGAAGGCAAGGAGGGGCCGGGGTTTGGTCGTCGGAAGGCGGGGAGGGGGGGGGGGGGTTGGTCGTCGTTAGGCGGGGGACGGGGGGGGGGAGGGCCGGGGGTTGGTCGTTGACAGGCGGGGAGGGGCGGGGGCAGGGGCAAGGGGTGGGGTGGGGGAGTGAGAAAAAGAATTGAGGGGGGGGGACCAGGAGCGAGGAGAAGAAAGAAGAAAAAAAAGGAAAATTGTTTTTTTTTCTTTCTTTGAAATTTAAATAAAATTTAAGAAATCAGCCAATAAAAAAGCGACATGTGTCTTAGAGGTGCCACGTAAGCCTAGTTACCTCCTACAACAAGTCAACAACCAGTATTGACCTACTGGAGGAATTTTGGCCTAAAGTTTGTATTTAATCAGAAGTTTGTATTATTGCGAGAGAACGGGCCAAAGTTTGTATTATTGTAGTTAAAAAATCCTTAAAATATTGACTTATTTATTGATAATTTGATAGTAGTATATCATACTTTGTATATTGGTGTATGTTAAAGCTTTTCACAAGATTAAATAAATTATCTTCTTTCAATTTATTGCTTGGCCTTTTCCACTATAAAGTCAATAAGATTTTATTTTTTATTCATGTTTGAATATGAGATGACTCAGATGAGCTAATAATAGCCTTAACACATACTTGCACGCAATAGAAGCAAGCACCCGGACTAGGTGCTTCAATATGTACAATCATAACGTGCATGTGTCAGTCATAGTTAATTACATACTACCACAAGATAATTAACTAGAACATCTATGCTGTAATCTAGCTATAAGAACTCAATGATAAGCTTATTAAGCATTCAAAGTTGGTTAAAACAATTACATCATAAACTTAAAATCACACTATTTTTGTTTAAATACTCCTACTTGCGACTTCAGCAACTAGGGCAGTCTCATTTGATGCTTTTCATACTGAAATCTTAGTATATGCCCCATAATTCTCTAATTATTGTTTTATGCGGAGAAAATCCACTTTCCCACCTAATGTTATACGCTCCATCATCAATCTAACATGAGAGGGACAGTTTGTGCGACATTAGTGTGAAGTCAAATATAACTCTTTTTTTATTGGAGGGATATAGCTAGAAGTTTTTGAAAAATTAGGATGTAGATGGTATTCGATCTTAAGGTATTGGATGTAATGTTGACCTTCTTTATCATTGAAAGAACAAGTTAGTTTCGTTTACTAGTAGGTTTTAAAAAGATAATACTCCTCGATAAATTTTTATAACAGATGTATAAATACAAAGTACTAGGGTTCATTTGGTTATCATTTTACGTTACCTCATTTTATAAATACTAGTAAGTAACAAATGCATAAAGATGAAGTTTTAAAATATTAAAAGTTGTTCATGATATCAAGCAGGAAATCAACACTAAAGCCAATTAGTCCATATTTGTATAGTGCGTTTTTCAAGTAAAGATTTTCATAGAAGAAAGATCCTTTATTCACGTAGGAAAATGACCCAATATTCGCGAGGAAAAGGATTAGCATACATGGCTCACTAATGGCAACCAGTCTTATTATGCTCTACTAGTTGGAGACTTGGAGTCATCGGCTTCCTCTTTTTCAATTATAGGATTTGATATAGATAACCCTAAGGACTAACTCAAACATGAAATATAGTTCTAAAATAGTGTATTAATTAATATGGAAACTTTTGACAAAATATTGCATTTTATTGCAGTAATAAATCATGCAACAATATGCAGTTGATGTTTAAATTTTTTTTTTTTATTTCAATTTTTATACGGAGTTGGACCTGATAGTCTACCGGTTGTGTGGAGATGTTCGGGTAAGGTTGGTATTGAGTGGTTAACAAACCTCTTTAATAAGATTTCGAGGACTACTAGGATCCCACAAGATTGGAGGAAGTACAATTTGGTTCTGATCTATAATAACAAAGGAAATGCTCAAGATTATTCTAACTGTCAAGGGATCAAGCTCATGAGCCATGGATACTATGAACCTATGGGAAAGGATGATAGAACATAGGTTGAGGGCTTACAAAAGTATTTCAGAGGACCAATTTGGCTTTATGCCTGGGAGATCTACTATGGAAGCGATTCATTTGATAAGACCAATGATGGAGTTTTATAGGGAAAGGAAGAAGGACCTACATATGGTTTTCATAGATTTGGAGAAAGCCTATGATCAGGTGCCGAGGGATGTACCTTGGTGGGCAATGATAAAGAAGGGTATCCTGCGAAGATATATTGACTTGGTACGGTTAAGGATACGTATCGGGATGTGTTAACAAATGTAAGCACTTGTGGTGGGTTAACAAAGGATTTTCCTATAACAATTGGATTAAATCAAGGTTCTACGTCAAGCCCCTTTATTTATGCGATAATTTTAGATGAAGTAAGAAGTGGTATTCAAGATGAGGTTCCATGGTGTATGTTGTTTGCGGATGATATAGCTTTTGGTTAATGAAACTAGGGATTGGGTCAATGCTAAATTGAACAGTGGAGGCAAAGGTTAGAATCTAGAGCGTTTAAATTAAGCCGGAGTAACACTGAGTACTTGGAATGGTGTTTTAGTACCAGGAGGGGGCAATCGATGATGTAGTGAGTTCGGATGGAAAATATTCGGCCATGAGTGAGTGCTTTAAGTATATTGGGTCTATCATTCAAAAGAATGGCGATATTGATCAGGATGTGGCTCATAGGATTAAATCAGGGTGGCTTAAATGGAGAACGACAACTAGAGTATTGTGTGACCGAAGCATCCCTTTAAAGTTGAAAAGAAAATTCTATAGGACAGCTATAAGACTAGTGTTGTTATATGGTACAAAATGTTGGGATTTTGAGAAGGAACACATTAAGAAGGTGGGAGTTACCGAGATGCGGATGTTGACATGGATGTGCGACAACACTCTAAGGGATATAATTGGAATGAAAATATTTGGAGGAAAGTTGGGGTCGCAGACATTGGGGACAAATTAAGGGAAAATTATCTATGTTGGTTTAGACATGTAAGATGAAGACCACAAGATGCACCTGCTCGAAAAATGGAGGGTTGGGATCACGGGCAGTTTAAAAGAGGGCAAGGAAGGTCGAAGATGACTTAGTTGGAAGAAGTTAGGAAGGATATGAAACAAATTGTTTTGAATGAGAATGAGGTTTTTGATCCGAGCTGGGGATCGAGGAGGAGGATCTTTGTCGATGATCACATGGAATAATCATGTTTGGTTCATGTAACCGACCCCACATACTGGGATTAAGGCTTTGATTGATTGATATAATAAGGAATTGAGCCCTTAGGCTTGTGTGTATTTATTTCTCTGATTAAATTCATGATCGTACAAATTTAAATTGCATGATAATGATGATAAGAAACTTGAAAAGGTTGTAGTTTGTCCTGGAACCGCTGCATCATCAGCCATCTCCGCATTCGGTTGTTGAATATCAGGAACACTATTTTTGCCTCTAGACTTTCTTAACAAACGAGAAATTAGAAAACATGTCTTTCTTAAAAATGGATTAGGTCGGGCTATAAGTTGTCGAAAATATTTAGAACCATCCAAGAAAAGTACTATACCAACTACATTTCCAGCAATTCCAACACCAAAACTGGTTTTCCATTTAGCCTTCTCTTGTACAACAAAGCTAGGACAACATAGTTGATAGCCCATGAAACTGCATATCCCCAAATGTAGGCATCGAAGAAGTATCGTCGATGTTTGAGCTTGTCGAATTGGAATGCTCCGAGAGAGCTGAGCAATAATCGGGTGCTCCCAAATCTGTTTGTGGCTAGTGATAATGCAACGAGGAGATATGCGAATTAAAAGTTTGTTGGTGTATGATTACAATTTGTGTTGATATCACATGATTTAGGCCGTAAAGAAGGGATTATGGCTGATAAAAATAACATGATTAACCCCTGCATGTGTACATGTGAAACAGTTTTGATTACTTAAGTAATAATCATTCAAAGTTAGTTTTATTGATAAATATCCAATCAAGTTCATCTAAGATTAGGTAAATAATCAAAGATACCGGAGTTTATTTATTAACACCTATTTCTCGAAATCTAGTTTGTGACGAACATGCATTATTAAATAATTTTTCTATTTGTTCTATATCATTGCTAGTTAATATCACTGCAATGTAAATCCTATATTTTGTTTTCCCATTTCATTTTGATTTTCTCGATAATACTAAATTTATCAATGGAAAAATATATCGCCCTAAGAGAGTGTTATAAAAGCAGATCAATCCATTATTATGTAAGTTGAAGCTACTGAACTTTACTCATACTTTGAGAGAAAAGAAGAGAAAGAAAAATGGAGAGTTTAACAATGTGTTTATTTCTGAATTAATCATTACAGCAGCTAGAAGCTCTCTATTTATAGTAGCTATTACAAATAATCTAGATAGAGAGAGATAAATTATAATTACATTATCTCAGCTTTGTACAGCTGGCAAGTACAGAAAACTAACTAACAGAATTAGTTATGAGAGAATTAATCAAGTGTGACACAGGAGGAGTAATCCAGTGTACTGATGTACTCATTGTGTAGGAGCAGGAGGGATAGCTCCAACATCCCCCCTCAAGCTTGGGTGTGTAACCATACCAAGCTTGGTTAAAATAGAGTTGTGTTGAGAGGAGGGAAGTATCTTTGTAAAAATGTCTGCAAGCTGAGATTTGGTAGGTAAGTAAGTAAGCTGAATTAGGTCTTCTAAGACCTTATCTCTGGTGAAGTGGCAATCAATAGCAATATGTTTTGTACGCTCGTGAAAGACTGGGTTTTTGGCTATGTATATGGCTGATTGATTTTCACAGTGTAGCTGAACAAGTTGAAGTTGAGTGAGACCAAGTTCAATGATCAGACTAACAAGCCAAGTGACCTCTGAAGAAGCAGCAGCCATGGCCCTATATTCAGCCTCTGAAGAGGATTTGGACACTGTTTGCTGCTTCTCGGATTTCCAGCTGATGGGAGAGTGTCCAAGCATCATTAAATAACCTGAAACTAAATGCCTAGAATTAGGACAGGAGCCCCAGTTACTATCAGAATAGGCCTAAAGTTGAATATGTCCATTAGCATTAAGGAGGATGCCTTAACCACAAGTAGCATGGACATAGTTCAAAGTGTGTAAAAGAGTCTGGTAGTGAGGTTGCCTGGGAGTTTGCATGAACTGGCTAAGTAATTGGACTGTGTAAGATAAATCTGGATGGGTATGGGTGAGAAAATTCAATTTACCTACCATACATCTGTCCCAGGAAGGATCAGGGAACAAATCACCCTCAAAAGAAGAGAGTTTAGTGTTTAAAGGGAAAGGTGTGACAACATTCTTGAAAGAGGAAATGCTAGAAGAAGATAAAAGTTCTTTGGTGAACTTGTGTTGGCTTAAAGTCACCCCATCAGGTTGATAACCAACTTCCAAACCAAGGAAGTAATGTAGAGAACTAAGATCCTTGATACTGAATGAAGTATGAAGATGATCCTTGAGAGAAGAAATGGTGGCAGGGTCATTACCAGTGAGCAGTATATCATCAACGTAAACAGCTGGCATGGTAACCTTGGAGCCAGCTCTATGAATGAATAATGAATAATCATTCCTAGATTGAACAAAACCCCTAGAAGTAAGAGCACTGACAAGCTTATGAAACCATTGCCTGCTTGCTTGCTTTAAACCATAGAGGGACTTTCTTAATTTGCAAACTAGATTAGACGGGTTAGGAATGCCAGGTGGAACAGCCATGTAAACTTCTTCATGGAGGTCTCTATGAAGAAAAGCATTGTTCACATCTAATTGTGAAAGAGACCACCCATTGGATGCTGTAAGAGCAATCAAACATCTCACAGTGGACATCTTGACAACTGGTGAGAATGTCTCATCAAAATCAATTCCATGTTTCTGATTGTAACCCTTTGCAACTAACCTAGCTTTGTACCTTTCAATAGAACCATCAGCCTTTAGTTTAATCTTGTAGACCCACTTGCAACTAATGGCTTTCTTGCCTGAATGAAGAGTAGTAAGTTCCCAGGTTTAGTTATCTTCAACGGCTTGAAATTCCTTTGTCATTGCAGCTTGCCATACAAAACTGGGAGAAGGTGACCAAGTTAGACCGATGTGATGTAGAAGATTGGACATTGTAACAATGATATTTGTGAAGGTATGAAGGGATATTACTAGGTCTGGAAGACCTTCTCAAAGGTGGAATGTGAACAGTTAAATCCTCAAAGGTAGAGGTAGGAGTATTGGTGGTAGGAGTACTGGTGAAAGTAGAGGTAGAAGGTGGAGAAGAAACTGGTGTAGGTGATAAAGGTGGAGATGGTTGTTGTGTAGAAACTGGGGTGGAGATGGCTGAAGGAAGCAGAGAAAAATCATCAGTGTAAATGTGTGAAGTAGTATCAGCAGGAAGATAAATCTAAAAAGGTGGAGAAGAGGGAGAAGAAGAAAGGTGAAAAGGGAAGTGTTGTTCATGAAAAACAACATCCCTAGAATAAATTTTTTTGTGTATAGTTAGGTTTAGAAGTTTATATCCTTTGTGATGAATAGGATAGCCAAGCATAACACAAGGGTTAGACTTGGGAGAAAATTTGGTCATGTGAGCTTTAAGAGTGGAAGCATAGCATAGAGAGCTAAAGACTCTTAGGTTAGAAACATCAGGAGGAGAACCATATAGTAACTGATATGGAGATAGATTTTGTAGGCTAGAAAGGGGCATCCTTTTTTATCAAATAGGCTGCACAAAGGACAGTTTCACCCCAATATTTCAAGGGAATATTAGACTGAAATGTAAGAGCTCTTGCAGTGTCAAGTAGGTGCCTGTGTTTACGTTCAACAACCCCATTCTGTTGTGGGGAATCAGGACAGCTTCTTTGGTGATGTATTCCTTTTGTATGATACAAAATTTTCATAGCACCATCACAGAGCTCCTTGGCATTATCATTTCTCACATGTTGCACAAACAATTGAAATTGAGTTTGTATATATTGTAGAAAATCAGTAAAAATAGGGACAACTTCATATTTGTATATCATAAGATGAATCCAAGTACATCTAGTGAAATCATCAACAATAGTAAGGAAGAAACAACAACCATTATGTGTGACAGTGTGATAGGGACCCCATACATCCAAATGTACAAGTTGAAAAGGTCTTGTACTTTTTATTTCACTAGTATGAAAAGATAGCCTAGGTTATTTTGCAAGAGGACAAACTTGACAAATACAACTCTTAACACATTGAGAAACATCTAAATGAGGTAAAAGATGTTTGAATTGACTAAATGGTAAGTTGCATAGTCTTAAGTGCCATAATCTGGCATCATGAATAGCTGTAGAAGATGTTTTATTGTGTTGAGAAGCACAAGACACAGCAGATGTGGCAGGAGATGACTCTTCACAAACTGAAATGGAATCATCTTGATCAAAACAGTAAAGGCCATTTAGGAGTATACTAAGAACCTGCTGCTTTCTCAGAGAAAGGTCCTGGATATAACATGTTGTAGCAGAAAAGATAACATGAGAATGAAGATCAGCACACAATTTTGTAATAGAAATGAGATTAAAATGAAACTTAGGAACATAGAGGACATCATGTAAAACAATGTCTTGTGATAATCTTACTGTGCCTTTGTGAGTAACAGTGAGATTGGTGCCATCAGGGATGGTAATTTGATTATTTGTAATGTTTAATGAAGTTGTGGATGCAAAGTTAGTCAAATCAAAGCAAATGTGATCCGTGGCTCCACTATTAAGTATCCACTTAGACTTAAGACTTGAAAATAAACAGAATATATCTGCCAGAAGAGCAGATGATTGTGGAGGATCAGGTTCAGGTGTATGCTTGTGAAGAGGAAGCATGAGTTGATTGTATTGTTTAGTAGTCAACTGGTTTGGAAGAAAATCTTGCTGGTATTCATGTTGTTTGTGATCATCAATAACATCAGACTGAGCAGCTGCAGCCCTGACTCTTTTTCCTTTATTGAACTGAGATGTGTCTTTGTATCCTGGAGGATATCCATGAACCTTTCAGCATCTTTCAATACTGTGACCTGGTATCTTACAGTGATCACATAAGTAAGATGATGATCTTCTCATTCGTTCAGTGACATGAGAGGGTGTGAACTGTTGTTATTGCCTTGGGACATAATTGAAATTCTTGGATCTATTGTCTGAGTAATCCTGGTACCTTCTTTTATTAGCTACAAATGCTAATGTAGGCTCATCTGATGACTGTGAATGCTGTAAAGCTGCTTGATGTTTCTCTTCTTGCATTAGTAACCTATATGCATAGGATACTTTAGGTAGTGGTTGCTGCATCAGAATACTTCCTCTCACTACAGTATAGCTGTCATTTAGTTTTATCAGAAACTGAACTAGCTTAACCTCTTCTTGAGCCTGAACTAACCTTCTTGTTACATCACATGTGCAATTAGCACATGTACAGACAGGTAATGGATTCAAAGCATCTAACTCATCCCAGAGCATCTTAATTTTTGTGAAAAGTTCAACAATGCTATCCTTACCTTGTTCTAGATCACCTATTTCTCGTTGAATGGAAAACAACTGAGTTCCTGAGGCTTGACCAAACCTTTCCTCAAGGTTCAACCAAATTTCCCTTGTTGTTTCAAAGTATAATACACTTCTTGCTATAGTAACATCCAAAACTTTCAAAATCCACGATATTAGCATACTGTTACATCTAATCCAAGCCTTGTATGTAGATGATCCAATATCTAGTTTAGACAAGGTTCCAGTGATAAAAGGAAGTTTGTTTTTAGCTGATAATCCTATCAACATTGATCTCTTCCAGTCGTTATGTCCAGATCCATTAAACCTTTCATAAACTAATTGCATACCAGTACTGTCAGATGGATTAATGTAGAAAGGTGATGTAGGATCTAATGATGGATCAGTTGCGTTGTTCGTGTTGTTTGTGTTTTCAAGAATGTTTTCAGGCATTTTGAAATGAAGTTTATGATCTTAAGGATTTGAAAAATGAAATTAATCAATCACAGAGATGAAGATGATGATTCAGGAGTTTGAAACAGGATTTTGAGATTAAAATGTAGATCAGAAATCAAAATGAAGAATGTAATTGAGATTTTCAACTTTTTCAGATGAATTACTTGAATCAGGAAACAATAACAACAGAGAATTTGAATTCTTCAATAAATCAACAAGAATTACTCAGATTTTCATCAAGAACGACAGAACGTAAGAAGATCAAATGAATACCTCAGATTTTCGATTAATAATGCGGAAGCTTTGTAAACAAACAAGATTGAACTACTTCAAGCTCTGATACCATGTTATAAAAGCAGATTAATCCATTATTATGTAAGTTGAAGCTACTGAACTTTACTCTTACTTTGAGAGAAAAGAATAGAAAGAAAAATGGAGAGTTTAACAATGTGTATATTTCTGAATTAATCATTACAGCAGCTAGAAGCTCTCTATTTATAGTAGCTATTACAAAGAATCTAGAGAGAGAGTGATAAATTATAATTACATCATCTCAGCTTTGTACAGCTGGCAAGTACAGAAACTAACTAACAGAATTAGTTATGAGAGAATTAATCAAGTGTGACACAGGAGGAGTAATCCAGTGTGATGTACTCATTGTGTAGGAGCAGGAGGGATAGCTCCAACAAAGAGAGATTTAGTTCTTGTAAATTTGTCAATTTAGTACGAGTAATATAGAACATATCACACGTAAAACTTACAAATATAGAAGAAAAAGATGTTGTATTGATGACGAAGACTGACCCAAAAACAGAGTCCGCAAGGAGGGCTCCAATGAATGAGAAGGAATACACTCCAATATTCATTACATTATAAAGACGTGTAGCATCATTGTTATTCATGTTGTAATAGTTGTCTAAATACATCGTCAGATTTCCATGCCAACTTCCTGCTGCCAAGGTTAAAGCTATCGAACTTCTTGCATTTATTCGAGCATGGTGCAAATTTTGATTAGACTATCATCTTAAACTGAAAATGCGATACAAAAAAAACTAGAATATCACATGTAAGCAAGTCTAACATTCAAGATACATAGGGCACCTACATATTAGAGATAATGATGCGGTTATTATGAACATTGACATGCATGCAAGTAAGTTTTTCACATATGAGAAAGTACATTTATTCAAAAAACAAATACCTCTGCAAAATCAGTTAAGTTTTTCATAAATGGTATATGACTATCTCGTATGAGTAGCACAGGAACGATATTGAGTAAATGATAACTAGATAACTTAGTCGATTGAAGTCTTAGAAACTAGTAACCAAGACATATAATCGAGCATCAACTCTTACATATAATTTATAGGAAACTAGTATGATAAAATGCAGGTATGCAATAGTAACACAAATTTAATGGAAGGACACTAACCAACTATAAAAGGAAGAGTAATGAATTCCCCTTTGATTTTGGAGGTATCAAGATTGTTTTCCTGCTCTCTGTTCCTCCTTTCAACTTCCATTTTCACTGATTTATGAGTTTGTATCAACACTTAGGTTAGCTATGTATATATATAGAATTGAGCTGATTATTTAATTAATAAATTTCAAAAGCATATGCTATTTTTATTCGCTGATTTGCGGCTTCAAGGAAGCGCATTTATGTATTTTGTCTATTACCTCATTTCATAGTTCGAACTAAAAGGTGACACTCTTTCTGTGTTATAATCCGTATAATAACTCAGCCGTTAATTAGTCTCTAAGTTTAGGATTTCGTAATTAGCATCCACCATGTGACAGATGAGTAGAACGAAAGAAATATAACCTTTAATTATTAGGAAAAGTTGTGTGAATTAAAGCACGTACTTTTATCTCATTGATAAATAATATCTGTCATTTGACTTGTTTCACTGATGCCTGTCGACCATTTATCATTCTGTAACAAGTGAGTTATACGAGGTAATTCCTTCATTTTCAAACAACACAAGTGAGTCTAAAAGAACCCTCTTTGTAGGGTAATATATTACTTTTAAGTGAACGATGAAGAAGGGATTAGTAGCTTAAAATCATAACTTATTTACGTATGATAGAAGTCTTAAGATTATTTGCTTTCCATAGTATATTGTTATAGGGTTTTATTTCGCTAAAATTAATATAAAAATAACTTCACCGGACCTGGGCTTGTAATTTGTATTAATTTCATATATTGAGCTTTATTAAGATAAAGTGAAATTATATCCAACATAGTGGATTTCACTATGATTATATACAATGGGTTTCTCCAACTAGTTCTCCACCTAACTCTCGAAGGAGAGAGAAAATGGAGAGCTACCTCTTGCCCAACGATGGGGTTCTTGGGTGTGTCTTGGGCGTATCTCCATGGAGACACTTTGCAAAGTGTCTCGTGAAGGAATTACCATTTAGGATAAAAGAGAAATGGCTCTCTAATGTGTGGGACCCCACAAACCAAAACATACTATTGCAAATACTAAATTTTCATTTTCTTCTTGCAACAATTTAATGACCTTTTTCTATAAAAAACAAGGTGATAAGAATTATCATTCCAACAACTATTATTTTTCTTTTGTCTATAAAATGAGCCTAATATTGACTGAGATGACCGAGAAGATCATACTCCGGCTGTGTGGCTACCTTTTCCGCTTGATCGGCAACCCTTTCTTCTGGATTCTTGGGCTCCTTGGGTCAGGTCGTGCATAGATCCTTCCCGTCTTGCTGACAGGATTGATTTCGTGACCAGCTTTTGGCGATTACATGTGCAATCGTAGCTTCCTTCGGTTCTGGAGGTTGCTTTCTCACGGCACTACTATCTTTTTGTAATTTATGAAATTAAATATTAGCATTCAAAATTGATATTTATTTTTTAAAAAATTCTACATTATATAAATTATGAAAAAGACTAAATTTTTTGTAATTATATTTAATTTATATGGATAACTTTATTTATATAACTGTGATCATAATATTAAATGCGGTTCATTTATTGACATGAGGACCACCAAATAGTGAAAAGTTGAATGGAGAGGTCTTTAAAGAGTTCTATTATTGTTGGGTGTTTTTAGATATAGGCTATGTTCTTTTCGTCTGGTCTGATCTGAATTTTTCTGATCTGATATGATATGATCTAATCTGGTCTGATCTGATCTGAACTTTTTTAATATGGTCTGATCTTATCTTTTCTGTTTGATTATTCTTATTATTATTAAAGTCCAAGAAATTAATAATAATAATAACAATAATAATAATAATAATAATAATAATAATAATAATAATAATAATAATAATAATAATAATAATAATAATAATAATAATAATAAGCAATTACAGACTTTTTGTCAATATCATTAAAATTTACAACTCCAGCACTTACAACAACTACTACATTCTATTGTAGCATTACCTACTTTTACTACTAATAAAAGTAAATAATATCAAAAAAAATTATAACCAACAAAAAACAACAATAATAATAGAATGCCTCCAAAGTTCCAAGTGTATGGACTTGTTGAAATCATTAACTTACATCACTTACATTTACTATCAATTAGACAATAGTATTCTTCTTCTTCGATTGAACGCCAAATTTCTTCTGCTATTTCAATGGTGTTCTAACTTTTTTTAGCAGGTGAAGAAGTTGGAACTTAGAAAACAAATATTATTGGTAGATGGATCCAAGTGAACTAAAAAACCAGCCCAAGTTTTTGAGCTCAAAAATTAAGTACTCACTCTATTCATTTTGGTGGGTAATGTAATGGCTAAGCCATAGACATACATAATCACAAGTCACAACTGCCGCTCAAAATTTTTTTTGGAAAATTGACAATACCAGTTTTAACTATGATCGATTTATTAAAATGCTCAACTTTTGATTATATCACAACAGTTCCAACTTTGGGAGTTAACTATTGTCGTGTCATGTTGACCCATTTACTTAAAACGTGTCACAAACTTTGACCCGAATCCATTTATTTCGTGTTAAGTTCTGGTCATATGTCGTGTCATGCCATTTCTATAATAATAATAATAATAGTAATAATAATAATATTTAGAAAAAGAATTTAGGATAAGACCTGAATTTTTCTGTTTTGATCTGATCTGATCAAATCTGAAATAAGCACTAGAGTGCTTAAATAAGTTGAAAAGAATATAGCCATAGTTCTTGAGAGTAGCTTGAAGAGATAGAATAGATGAGAGAGAGTAGACAACTAGTTGGAGAGCCATGTACCATTTGTACATGCTCTTAAATGGGAAACCAACCAACAAATCCATATAGTGCTCTATTAATATATATCATACAATATAGTGGATTTCGTTTTAATGATTTAACATGCATGAAGATATATAAGATTGTTTAGCAATGATAGGTATTTTGGCATGCATGATATGGTATGTTTCTTGATGATGTAGTGAGTATCTGCATCAGACTGCATGATATAGTGAGCTTCTTAATGATATAAGGGATTGTTCACCAATGGCACGTGCTTTGGCTTTATGTACAATATTAGTGTGAATTGAGTACATGCTAGTCGGATTAAATTTATGTTAATCAGATAATTATGTGTAATAGCCCATATTTTCAAGCAGGTTTAATAAGACGCTAATTATGTATTTTAATTAATTATAATATTTGAGCATAGTTTGATGGAGTTTGTTAATAAGATTTAATGTTTTAAAGCAAAAGGAAAACTCTATATCTTACAAATGATATTTGTATATTTTGTTGTAGGATTAGTATTTTGATTTTTTAAAAATAAAAGAAAAGAAAAAGGAAACCAATTTTATAATTGTTGAGGTGTCAAATAGTATAAGAGTTTAAACTCTCAATTTTCCTTCTCTTTCCTCCTCCACTCCTAACTTCAAGAAGTCAGAGAAATACTCTTCATATTCGTGTCTTCATAATCAAAAGCCATATCATATCTCACATAGATCAAAATTTCTCTTCAACATTTTAGTTTAATTACCCAAGTAATTGAGAATTGGAGAAACCCCTAATTGAAAACAAAACCCCAAACAATAATTTTCTCTCTCCTCTGATTTTTTTTACCCCGTACTCTGCATGTTCAATTTCTGCATTCTAGAGTCGGAATTTGCCCAAACTTATTGCATGAAAGTTGTAGATCTCGAAAAGTTATTGAACTTAGACCCAAAAATCACTCGATTCGGAGTTCGGAGCTATGAGTTATGGCCTTTGCAAGTTTGGTGTTGCTACCTTCATTTCTCTCTCCTCTGTTTTTTTTTTCCGACAATCTGTTGCCTCAATTATCTACAACATGCAATCCAATTTTCCTCTTTATTGCTGCATCAAAGTTGTAGATCACTTCGAGTTAATGAATTTGGGCAAAAAAATCGCCTAATTCGGAATTCGGAGCTATGAGTTACGCCCTTTGCAAGTTTAGCACTGCTGCTGTACTTTTGAATGCGTTGCTACCGCGTATTCTTGCTCTATTTTTTCTCTCATCTTGTAGTTTCTCAAATTGAACTATTCATATTATTGAAGGTATAATTTAAACCCCTCTTCATCTCTTTTTCCATTAATTTGAAGAACCCATATTCAGATTCCAGTGGGTTTAATTCAATAACTTTTGTTAATGGTTGAGTTCAAAAACCTTGATATAATCGCAAATCTGTCAATGAATTCTGATTGCTATAATTCTGGAAAAGCTTATTTTATATTTTGATTTTTCAAAATCAGTTTTATTTTAGGTTCCTAAAAAGGGTTTAGCTTGGATGTAGCCTCCTTTGTGGAGGAGTGTTAGTATTGTTAAAAGAATTGGAGTATTTAAAGAATGGTAGTTGAAAGGAACTGTTGTTGATATTAGAGGATGATGGTTATTAGAGATTATCTTAGTATTCAACTAATGGGATAAAAAGGTCGAGCAAAGTTAATCTGTTTGATTGAAATTTAGTACGAATGCTTTTTAATTGTTATTATTATTGTTGTGAGGTGATTATTGGAGATTGATCATGAAATTGGAGATGTTGGACTCTTGAAGACTATTATGAAATCGAGCAATAATTGGAGTATAAAAGAGGTACACACATGTCCTTCCACCTTCGAACTATATCCGTGTTTCATGTGATTTCATGTGTTGAGCTTAATAAGCTTTTATATAAATACGGAATTATTCAAAATATTATTTGTGCATTTACAAGAGTTGTTGACTACATGACTGGTTTTAAGCTATGAGCGAAAGCTAAATATGTGATGAGTTTTTATTGAGTGAAATCTTTATGAAGAACTGATTGAAGGTAGTTGAATCCTTCAAGAATATAGATGTGTGATATTATTAAATCTACTTGTTTTCCACATCGAATTTATAATAGATTTCTTATGCTTAGTAAGTTGATCTTTTATATGAAAGTGTAGCTATGAGAATTAAAGCAAGGATCTTTAGTATATCTAACTATATAAGTGGTTTTACAACAAGTACTCCGATTTACGAACTACGCCGGGACTTCGACTCGATATCTTTATGAACTCGCTTTCGATTTAAACTATAGTTATATTTGAAAGTTTCAGAGAAAAAGAAAGGAATCAAGGATGTTGAGTTAAAATTTCAGGTTTAGGACAATTGTTAAAATATTTGTGATATAAGTTTTATATGGAATTTTGAAAGTATGAAAGACTCTTTATTATGGTTTGAGATTTGATTATATATGATCATGAACTTTGAAAATTATGAATTTGAGTTATGAGCACATATGGACTCGTAAAATTATAAATCAGGTTTTTCTAGTTCTAATAATGACGAAGAGGATATTTACTCCTACTTAAAATTTTTTATGAAGAAGTTCTCATAGTAAAACTCTCTCAAATTTGGGTCAATTTAATGAACATTATTTTCGGATTTAAGTTCGAAAACACGTAAGTCTAGTGAAATAAGTTATATCTTTACAGAAAATCATTGATGAAATATGTTCTATGGAGTTTGGAATCTAAGTTAGAATGATTTTGGTGGGGGGTGGGTACTTGTGAAGTTCTGTTTAAGAAATACAATTGTCACTTTGAGGGTATTATTAGAAGTAGGCAACTATCCTAAGAATTACTTATGGTGTATAAACAAGGTTGAATGGTATCACCCGAAGTTATCTCCGAAAATACTATGGAGCTCGGTTATATAAGAATGAAGGTTTAGGATGTCATAATTGAAGGACAAAGTAATTGTTGGGGGGTTCTAACTAAGAATTGAAGATGTTATGTGATGGATTTAGATTAGATAGTTAGAGAATAGTGACTTGGATGTGAATATTGATTTATGGGTTAATGGAGTCGTTACGAGAGGTTTGTGAATTCAGAGGATGTGTAGCCAAAATAAGTATTAGAGATAGGAGATATTAAATATTGAGGAGTAAGAGTTGAGATAAGAATGTCCTATCAGAAAAATAAAGGATCCATATCTTGGTGGTGATTTAGAGGAGTATCGATTAGAGAGATATAATTTACAATACTTATGTAAAATAGATCATATCCGCAAAGGGGTCAAGTAAAAGAGTTTGGAGCATAATTTCTTCTATTAGATGAGTAAGATAAAATATATATATATATATATATATATATATATATATATATATATATATAAAAAAAAAAAAAAAAAAATAGATAATAGAGTGCCTGGTAATTAAAGTTATATAATAACAATACTAAGCGTATGGTGTTAAGACTAATATGAGCTTTCAGTACAAACACATGGGACGTATTGTTGTGAATTATAAATTTAATAAGGATCAGAACAACGAGTTTGAGTATTGGGAAATACTAAAGTTTAGATGGAAAATTGTATCATAGAATATTTAATATAACATGGAAATATGGAGTGAGATATTTTGACTTGCCATAACAATTGTAGGTGATTTATGATAATGTAATAAGGTCACATTTTTGCAATGAGAGTTCATGTATTGGGGGATAAGAAAACCTTTAAGGGGAAAATTCATATCATGAGAATTTTGGAATGATATTATGATGAAGGGAATTGCCAAAACGTGTTAGAGGATGCCTTATAGTCTACAAGTAAAATATTACAGGTTAATTGTACGAGCTTAGAATTGGGTCTCGATAATAGTTAATTATCTTATAAGTCTTTGAGAAACATATTTTACATTTTGATTATGTTATGGGTTCGACTGCGGAAAGACATTTGGCTTCGAATACGTTTTATGTATTTTACTTCCTTTAAAAATATTTGAGGTAAGTAAGATTATTTTGAGATTCGAGTTTGTGTTATAATAAGATTATTTTCAGGTATTTTGGATATGTTAATTACATTTCAACTCTGTTTTATTTTATATTAATTTACGGCCGGAACTTTTAGTCGTTGATACACTTGGAATTGAATATGCGATACGAATTGAGAACAAGAGTATAAGTTTTGAAAAATATAAGTTTGTGTTATTGAGAAAATAAGGATTATGTTATAGTTATTGTTTTATGGGGAAAGTAAACAACATTTGTGGAACGAGTTGCTCAATATGTGTTATGGAGCGGGTATTGCTCCTTTGAGTAGTCATGACCTAAAAGTTCTCGATGTTAAGCTTCGGAAATTCCTAATTCGGAGTACCGAGCTGGAAACTATGTTCATCTTAAGTTCAATGTTTTTGCTGCAATTATTTTGACAAAAGTTTTACATGTTCAAGTTAACTCAACCCTTTTAATAAAGTTTAAATGATCACACCAAGTGCCTTTATGACTTTCACAAGCAGAAAAAAATTTATTATTTTCTTATATCTTTATACCTAACTAATATGTGAAATTGTTAACGTAAAACAAAAGATTTTAGAAGAAGATTTAAGTCTTGTAACCATTAACAGAACTATAGTTGTTGTGATTCTTTTTCCTCTCCATGGATGAATATGTTTTCTTTGGAACATGTGTGGTATTGATAAACTGTACACTTAAACTATTTATGCAAATAAACTACGAATACAAGTGGTATCGATAAACTGTGCATTTAAACTATTTATGTAAGTAAATTATGAACACAAGTGGGTAAATACCGATATCAAATAAGGTACGGTATGAACAACAACCCTTAGAGGATGGGTGATCTCCTTCCGAACCCTAGCTAGGTGGGTGAAGTCCAGCAATGCAAGCATAATTATTTAAACGGTGGGGTGACGACCTCCATTAGTTTAGAGACAGTCGGTTCCTTGTGTAAGGAGCCCCTCTCTATTCGTGTTCACTTTACCCAAGTAATTAATAGACCTAAATGGTTTTGAATGATCTAAGTGGTGATCTTCACGATATGAAATCTTACTTTAATGCGATTGTGCAAGGATAGTAATCCTGAAATTTTAAGCAAGCACCTTACTTGTGAAGTATACTGAATTCTAGCATGAATTGTATATGAATCTTAAGCAGCCAAAAATGAATTTTTGGGGTTGTTCCACTTGATGAGTAATAAACTATGCAACTATATTTTAAGCCACTAAGATGAATTTCTGGTTGGATAGTGTGTGTACTCAGCTTTTCTGATTTTGTTCTTGGAACCTGTCCTGGTGGGGTCAGAGTTCATTGTTAGTGGTTTTACAGGGTTAATGTCGAGGACTTGGAGTATGTTTATTGAGCAAGAAGAAGATTTTTATGTTATAAAATGGTGGGCTGAGGTTATATTTAGATGCCTTATTTGGAAATATTCTTTAATTTGATATTTGGTTTTCAAGTTGTTCTGCTGTGGGCCCCTGACCCGCAGATCCAGGATCATTTTTATAGGTTTTGTTTCCGCTACGAATAAATGTAAATTCGAGGTTTGTTAAGTGTTGATTGTGTTTTATGTATCTTAAGTGTGATTAGCTAGCAGCTCAGAAGTGCGGGCTGTTACAAGTGGTATCAGAGCATGGTTGTTTTAGGCTTGTCGTGATCTTCATATCATGGCATATGAGGTCAAGAAAGATTTTTGGAATTGTTTGAAATTGATTTGGGTTTTTAGTTAGTTAAGAATCGAGGAATAGAAATTGAGAAATTGAAGGTTGAGTATGAGAATTGAAGTTTGAGAAAGTGAAAGTTATATTGAGATTTTAGCTTAATAGTAAAATTGATGAATTGAGGAAAATAGAGTTTTATTAGGAATTATGGAGAATTTGGATTTGAGTTCAATGATTATATGTTCAGGAAGCAATTGATCCTTCGAGGTATTGGAAGTTGTATTAAGAGTTCATTTGATTTGATTTTCGTTAAAAATGTTTTATGTGAACTTATTTGTTTTCAGAAAATCAAAAGTTTTCTGTTTTAAGTTTCGAGTACGAAACTTCTTTTAAGGGTGGTAGTATGTAATAGCCCATATTTCCAAGCAGGTTTAATAAGACGCTAATTCTGTATTTTAACTTAATTATAATATTTGAGCATAGTTTGATAGAGTTTGTTAATAAGATTTAATGTTTTAAAGGAAAAGGAAAACTCTATATCTTACAAATGATATTTGTATATTATGTTGTAGGATTAGTATTTTGATTTTTTTTTAAAAAAAGAAAAGAAAACAGGAAACCAATTGTATAATTGTTGAGGTGTCAAATAATATAAGAGTTTAAACCCTCAATTTTCCTTCTCTTTCCTCCTCCACTCCTAACTTCAAGAAGCCAGAGAAATACTCTTCATCTTCGTGTCTTCATAATCAAAAGCCATATCATATCTCACATAGATTAAAATTTCTCTTCAACATTTTAGTTTAATTACCCAAGTAATTGAGAATTGGAGAAACCCCAAACAATAATTTTCTCTCTCCTCTGATTTTTTTTACCCCGTACTGTGCATGTTCAATTTCTGCATTCTGGAATAGAAATTTGCCCAAACTTATTGCATGAAAGTTGTAGATCTCGAAAAGTTATTGAACTTAGACCCAAAAATCACTTGATTTGGAGTTCGGAGCTATGAGTTATGGCCTTTGAAAGTTTGGTGTTGCTACCTTCATTTCTCTCTCCTCTGTTTTTTTTCTGACAATCTGTTGCCTCAATTATCTACAACATGCAATCCACTTTTGCTCTTTGTTGCTGCATCAAAGATGTAGATCACTTCGAGTTAATGAATTTGGGCACAAAAATCGCCCAATTCGGAGTTCGGAGCTATGAGTTACGCCCTTTGCAAGTTTTGCACTGCTGCTGTACTTTTGGATGCGTTGCTGCCGCGTATTCTTGCTCTATTTATTCTCTCATCTTGTACTTTCTCCAATTGAACTATTCATATTATTGAAGGTATAATGTAAACCCCTCTTCATCTCTTTTTCCTCTAATTTGAAGAACCCATATTCATATTCCAGTGGGTTTAATTCAATAACTTTTGTTAATGGTTGAGTTAAAAAACCTTGATATAATCGCAAATCTGTCCATGAATTATGATTGCTATAATTTTGGAAAAGCTTATTTTATATTTTGATTGTGCAAGGATAGTAATCCTGAAATTTTAAGCAAGCTTCTTGCTTGTGAAGTATACTGAATGCTAGCATGAATTGTATATGAATCTTAAGCCGCCAAAAATGAATTTTTGGGGTTGCTCCACTTGATGAGTAATAAACTACGCAACTATATTTTAAGCCACTAAAATGAATTTCTGGTTGGACAGTGTGTGTACTCAGTTTTTCTGATTTTGTTTTTGGAACCTGTCCTGGTGGGGGCAGAGTTCATTGTTAGTGATTTTGCAGGGTTGATGTCGAGGACTTGGAGTATGTTTATTGAGCAAGAAGAAGATTTTTATGTTATAAAATGGTGGGCTGAGGTTATAGTTAGATGCCTTATTTGGAAATATTCTGTAATTTGATATTTGGTTTTCAAGTTGTTCTGTTGTGGGCCCCTGACTCGCAGATCCAGGATCATTTTTATAGGTTTTGTTTCCGCTGCGAATAAATGTAAATTCGAGGTTTGTTAAGTGTTAAATGTGTTTTGTGTATCTTAAGAGTGATTAGCTAATAGCTCGGAAGTGCGGGCTGTTACATTATGTATAAGATTTGAAAGGAGAGAAAACCTATAAAAACTAGATATAAGTTACAACTACCGTACAATTATAATTCTAAATAACTTACATTGACATTCAATTCCCAATCAATAATCAAGGGTGCACACAAATAATAAAAAATAATAATAATCAAAGGTGCACATATCCACACAGTGATCGCAGATTTGACACTAACAAACCATCACGTACTATCAACTTGATCTCTATTATTAAAACAATATAACATCGGTAGATTACATTTTCTAATGTCAGTATTGCATTTTATGCGCTTGAAACATATTGTGTACTAATTAGCAAAAGGATATAAAATCATATTTTGATAAATGTTTGTTATTATCATTCGGAGAAATCATGAACTTTTTTCTACTAAACGCAAGCATCGCTTGGCGGCATGATAATGCTAACTTGAAAATTTTAAAGTATTACCATCCTATTTTAGGTGAGGAAGAAGGTTACATGATTAGGTTTGGAGTAGTTTCTAAAACTTTTTAATCATTGTCAATCATTTGTTTCCATATGAATTTTTTGAGTATGTTCTCTTCAATTTATTAGTACTTACTTAGGGGGAGTTTAGTTGGTTGAGTGGAAAGGGAAAGGGTTTGAGAAAGGGTTACAATGAGAATGAAAAGGTTTATCCTTTGATTTTCAAAGTTGTTTGTTTAGATACTATTAAATGGAAACCCTAGTATTTCCCACCACCACAATTTTTCCCCTAAAACTACCACCACCATGTACTATATTCAACCTCCTCCATCTTCCGATCCCCTTCCTGCCGCCGCCACTCTTCCCATCCCCTGTCGTCGGCTCGCCGCCCCTTCCCCTCCCATGTCGCCGGCTCTCCGCCCCTTCTCCTCCTCTTCCGCCACCCCTTCCCCTTTCCTTCGCGGCCACTGACAAGAATTTTTTGCGGTAAATCTTTTCTCTCTCCTCCTCTCTTGTAGATCTAGAGTGTTTCGGCGGGGGAGAGGTGTTTTCGATGAAAGGTGGTGCTTTTCGTTTGGATGGTGGTGGTTTTCGTGTTGATGGTGGTGGTTTTTCGGGTAGTGGGGTAACGCTTCTTGTGGTTTTGGGTGGTGCCATGGTGGTTTCGGGTGGTGACATGGTGGTTTCAGGTGGGATGGGGTTTGTTTCGGGTGGTGCCATGGTGATTCCGTGGGGTAGGGTTGTTTCCGGTGGTGCCTTTGGTTGTTTCGGGTGTGGATCGGTGATGGTGGGGTGGTGGTTTCGTGTTGATGGTGGTGGTTTTAGGTGGTGGAGTGGGGGTTTCGGGTGGAGGGGTTCAAGGGTGGTGGTTCCAGTGAAAAAGTGGTTGTGGTCAAAGGTGATGGTAAAGGGTTTTCCATACCCCCATTTCTAAGTGGAGGGGGTAGTGGGGAATCAAAATAGAGGGATTTGGGGTAATGTAGGGTTAAGGAGGGGAAACAAAATCCCCAATCCAAACAAGTTTTAAGGGAATGGAATCAACTAATTCCCTTTCCCTTTCCAATAACCCCCTAACCAAACGCCCCCTTAATCAGGGGCGAATCCAGGATTCCGGATGAGGGTTAGCGTAGTTTTACATTACGCTCAACTCAAAAAAAAAAAATTCTTAAAAAGCTTCATTAGGTGGTCCTTTCGAAAAAAGCTAGAGATATCCCTCCCTTGTTTTCTCTTCGTGATTCTGAAATATAGAATTCTTATTCACTAACAATTCATTCCCACAATTTCCACACACAAATTCAACAAATTCCACAATTTTAATAACAAATTCCACAAATTCAATAACAAATTCCAAGCTTCCTATAACAATTTCCACAATGCACTAACAAGTAATAATTTCCACAAATTCAATAAGCAAATAACATATCATTCCCAAATTTACTAACAATCAAAATTCATAACTAACAATCAAAACTTCATAATTCATTCACTAAAGATTAAATATCACACATCCAAAATCCAAACTACCCATTTCCAAGTTCCAACTAAACCATCCCATAAGAATGTGAACAAAATTACCTGAGATCTACAGTCACACAGACGGTAGACCGACAGGTGGTAGTGGTGGCGGAATCACAAGCGAGAAGACAACAGTCCGTCGGACCAGCAAGGCAGCAAACGGCGGCAATGTTAAGACGAGGCGACGAGCCCAACAGCCCACACACGTCCACAAGCACAACCTCGACTCGACTGACGACTGATTCACAACCTCCAGTCCTCCGCTGTCCGGCGTCTGAGAGGAGACTCCGAGAGAAACGAGAAGCAGAGACTCCGAGAGAAACGCGAAGACACAACCACTGAACCTCACTTGGAGAGTTGGAGACTTGGAGTTCACCGGCGAAGACAATCGACCGACTACTAATGGCGGAGGCGACGAGATCGGACCGGTGAGAAGCAGAGAAGAACAAACCGAGAGGAGAGAAAGTAAGAGTAAGGCTTTGGTTTGAGAGTGAAACGGTGTAAACTAATGCTTAGGTTTTTCGATTTTTTTGAATTTATTTTTCCTTTTTTTTTTCAAAGCAGGGTAGTACGTGCTACCCCTTGTGACCACGTAGCTCCGCCCCTGCCCTTAATAATATCTTAACTTATTGATATTTATCTGAACTTATTGCCACTTAGTGATACTTATTTTGTGAGAGGGTTGATACTTATTGGTACTTATTGATACTTATTATCTGAACTTATTGATATTTATCTAAATTTATCTGAATTAATTAATAAGTACTAAAAATAAGTTGAAGATAACAACGCGGTTGTCATATTCAAATTTCATGAAAATGTAGAATAATAAATATAGCCTTCAGGTTGGACTACTCGGAAGCATCTACATTTCTGGAATTATTTGTTAAAAAAATGGGGAGTACTAGGATTCACGTATATTAGCATCAACAGACCAATATGTGATGCATCTTCCCTGAAGGATAACCTATCCTATAGTATTACCTCTTTCCACATGGCAATTTTTACTAAAAAAAAAAATGCATCTTAATGTCTAATTTTAAAGAATTATGTGATCTTTAACAAATTAGAATTACTGGTTCCAATTTCATATTTCATTGTACCTAGACTTGCATAAATTATTGCAACCTTATAAAATTGTTATACGATCAACTAATGGTGTATCTAATGACATACAAAGATTTGAGTTAGTTATAATTTTTTTTTTTTTTTGAAACAATGTTCATTAGTATAAAAAAATGATATAAGAGTGATGATATATGCATCCTTGAGAATTATTACATTAAGATTACATTCTTTCAAATGCTTTGTGCAATAGTACAGTTTTTTAGTTGCTCCATAGTGATATTTTACACTATATTCACAATTCAATATAATGTTGACAATATATTCTTGTTACGGAGTGATATATATAGATTATAAACAAATGTTAGTATTATCATAGAAAATGATGCACAAAGCCCTTAGTTTGATCGATCAAACATTTTTTACACCCATTTTTGACGCGTAATTTTGACATGCATTCTAATTTTTTCATTTTAAGAAGTTTATTCAAGGTTTATATATAGTCCTAAGGCCTACATATATCATCACCCATTATTATATGCAAACTGATTTATAAGTCACTTCTATAAAAAAGTAATTTGTGTCGTTGTTAGGTTTTCATATTGATGTACGTTAACATTTAAATTTCCAAATATAGCTCATTTTGTCCCAATATAGATCTTGTATATATTTTTAACCGTCAAAATTTCAAACTTTGACCAAAATTCTCATTAATATAGAAAAAATAATCATGTGGATTATTTTATTTGAAGTAAAAGTATAATGTGAGGCGAGCTTTCATTAACATAATTGGAAGACAATCAATTATAGGGTAAGTTTAGTCAGTTTTTAGGTAACTTTAACCAATTTTTATGGTAATTTTTAAGTTGTAATGATATTTATTGTACAACAAGACGTGATTTACATAGCATGAGTTTTATAGAGGATAATATGATGATTTTATACAATATAAATGAGTGTTGAGATCCTCTAGAGTTTCAAAATAACTCTACACGGTAGAGTTCGTAAAATATCAGTCGTTGATTAAGAAATCAAAGGTTTGTATTTTCTTTCCCAAAAATCCCCCTTATTTTTCCCCCGAATATCCTGCCCATATCTTTTCCTTTCCCACTAATTATGAGCCCTTGATTTTATAATATATGGTTAGGATTCAACTCTACTTTGTAGAGTTTTCATAAAACTCTAGAGGATCTTGACCCATATAAATGATGGATGAGGTAGATCCGTTTTAAAGAAAAATGGGTAATTTTGATTTGATATAACAGTAGCTTTTAATAGTACTAGTATCTTTTGCACGATGCGTGCATGATATCGTGTGTAAGTGATTTTGTGGAAATTTTTAATTTAATCGTCATTTAAGTAATATTGTTCTATTTTTTGTTTTTAACTGCTTTGCAGTTGTAGGGATTTTTTTCCCTTTAAAAAAAAAAATTGCGAGAATGCAATTAGTAATTTTGTTTGGTTATTAGGGGTACTCTGGATAAGGATGGTGGAAACCAAAAGGTCAGGAGTTCCCATAGATAATAGAGATTAAGATAACTTATAATAGCTTTAGGGTAACTTCAAAATAGTTTCAGGGTAACCTTCAACCCGTTTTTCAATAATTTAATGTGAGCCCGCCTTTTTCTAAACTTTGTCTTGTGCGAATGACTATCCCATGGAGGAGGAGCGATAAAACGCTCATCATGAACGTTGTATAAAACCACTCACAAGGATATATTATTATAAAAGGTTGAAAATATTAAAATATTATTGAGAAGCATTAAAATAATATTAAGCCAAAAAGTGACACTGACAACATTCCTTCCAAAAAGTACAATTGGTTATTGATAAGAACCCATGTTTGTGTATTTGAAACCCTGGTTATTGTTAAATCAACTCCTGTTTATGTGTTTGAAACACATATTATTGTTCAATCAACCCCTGTTTGTCAAAAAGTAAACAGGTGATCTCTGCCATAAAGCAAAAAGTTGCATTGATGTTGCGTGTCCCATTCAGCCTTTCCCCCAAAAAGTACAATTGAATATTGATAGGAACCCCTGTTTGTGTATTTGAAACCCTGGTTATTGTTAAATAAACCCTTGTTTGTGTGTTTGAAAATCATGTTTTTATTAACTCAACTCCTGTTTGTGTACCCTTTTTCCCCTTCCATTGCCTAGTCAATTCTCTAATATCATCTTGACTTCATTTAAATTGTTAAATTATCACTTTGCCCCTTTGGCCCTTTTTCTAATTGTTAAATTACCCATTTACCCCTGAGTGGGCTGCTCATGATGAGCGTTTTATCACTGCTATCCCATGGAGGACTTAATGTGCTATCTAACCCTTGAACATGTTCGTACTGCCATGGGAAGCTTTGAAGCTGAGCAACAATGAAGATGTAAATCCAAGAAGATGATTTCTTAGCTGTGAAACAAAAACTGCAAGCGCATTAGGGAAATTAAAAAGAGCATTGTAGTAGTATTACCAAATTTGTAGAGCTTTACCCGTACAGTGAATCAGTGATACAACCCGGCCTCACATTGTTGCTACTTGCTAGTTGCTACAGCCTACATAGTACGTAATATACTTCCTCCGTTTCATTTTACTTGCTATACTTCTCAATTCACGGATTCCTAGGCAATTTTTGGAGAAGAGAGAGGTAGAGAGTAAAAAGAAAAGGGACCCATGTGAGAGGAGAGAGATAGAGAGAGTTTATTGCCCAAAAAGGAAGTATAGCAAGTAATATGAAACTTCCCTATATGGAAAGTGTAGCGAGTAATTTGAAACGGAGGAAGTAGTTTTCTTTACCATAACCAAATTAAATAATAAGTCCACTAGTATAATACCCGGCGATGTACGGTTTACAAAACTATATACTGAGCTGTATAAAATCTAGATTTATTGAGTTAAAGTGAATTTTTAATTTGTTCAAGTGAGTAATCAAGAACTGAAAATTCTTATTTGACACTTTGTAAATTGATTGCGGAGAACTATACACCTTTTTTCAAAGCAAAAATTGTTTTTGATAAGTTTTAAGTTATGCTATTTTAATATTGAATATTTTAATATTTTTACCATCGTGATGAAGAAAGACATCTCGTATCATCATCGGATATAGATACGTTTTCTCTCACTAGGAGATTTTCTCTCGCTTCTCACTAGGAAAAGCGAAGCTTCCTCACTGAACGTGAGATCTCACTTTTTCCTGAAATCCCGAAACATTCCCCCTGGCCCAGTCGCTTACGTCATGTTCTCACAGGATCCCAAAGTTTCTTTGCAGCTTTTTTGCTTCTCCACCTTCATCTCACCTCCGGTAAAGCCAGATGGCAAACATGCGATTATGTTCCAGGTATATTCAGAAATCCTACATCTATTAACCTAGCTCCGATTTTCTATTTATTGTACTAAATCGCATTAATTCATATAATTCCAACAAGAACCTTTCCTATCTTTACTCAACCTCTCTCCAAAATTCTCCTCCTGAACTCCTTTTCATCATATCATTCCAAGAACATGCAAACTCTAAGTCCAAACCACCAAAATCATCACAACCCCCCCTCCCATAATGAACCCAGAAACCATCATCCTAGGATGGGAGTTTTAATTCAAAATCCTCCAAACTATGATTTCTTTCCCTTTATTAATTAGAGTAGGGCAGTGGTAGGGGTTTTTTGTGATGCGTCCCCGCCACCAGAGCACCAAATTAGGAGCATCGTAGAAAACAATTGGGAAACTAGAGAACCCATACATATCCGCAGGACGGGCTGTTATTACATTTTTGAATGCATGGATCAACTTGATAGGGAGGCCCTATTACTCCAAAATACGGCCATAATGGATGGGAAAGTCATAATTTTTCGGCCTACATCCGAGTATCAAGTTCCGGGCAATATTAGCTTTAACATGGCTCGCATTTGGGTACGCGTCCATGATTTACCATGGAAATATTTGGATGCTGAATGGATAATCAGAATTTTGAGCCATGTAGGGTATATTGATACAATCGACCATCAGGGGCCAGACATCCCTTTCCAACCTTATCTTCGTGCCCGCTTGGTGATTGACCTCTCTCAACCTTTGATTCCTGGATGTTATCTTCCATTACAAGGAGATCGAGTGATTTGGGTGTTTTTTCGATACGAGGGCATCTATAAATTTTGTAAAGATTGCGGCCGAGTGGGGCATAATACTGGTTGGTGCAACTTGTCAGCGTATGAAGCAAGACGACTAGTTCATCACAGGCTTCAAGCTTTCGAGGAAAGTGGAATGATGGTTCTGCATGGGTCAGGAGAAGCTCCTCTTTACACAAATCTCATTCGTGGTTTGAATGACAGGTATGCTAACTGTAATACTCGTATTGATCTTCGTGAAGTTTTACCCAATTTAAATCAACCCCATCACGATCCATACTTATTTCCCTTTCGACGGGATAATGGTTCTGACCCACCATCTTCCCCGTCCGAATATGAGGAGGAATCTTACCACCCACGTTCATATAGGTCTCCTCAAAGTCAAAATTCTGCCATGCACACAAAGCCACCACCGGATTTTTCTAATTACTTAAACACCCAACTTACTCCGGCCAGACTTCATGAATTACACCCATCTCCGAGCCGACGTTTTGGGCTTTCCCTAGATTCCACAGCTCAAATAGTTCCATCAAACCCTAACCCTAACTACTCTCAGCCCCAGGGCCCCACAGAAATGGTTGGCAGTATAAATCCAAGCGAAGAGGAGGCCCAAAGCCGACGAGTTGAACCAGATCAGGCCCAAAGAAGAAACTTGTTCCAGTCACTTGGTATCTCAGCTTGGGCCAATAGATCAATTCGGGCTGCTTTTGGGATTTGCTATCCATCTACTATTTCTCCTCAGGATCCAAATAGTACAAATGAAAGGCTGGGGGTTAATGAAGGGACTAGGCCCACTAATACAGCTGGCACTTTGCAGGATTTAGTTGCTCAAGGGTGGACAGCTCCCCCGCCACCTGGGCCTGATGAGCCTGGCCCAAGTAATTGGGTCACGTGTCCGCATAATCCAGGTATTCTCGAACCTCTTTCTTTTCATTCGGGCCCACAACTACCTCATAACATTTTAAGGGGCCAGACCGAACCTAACATAATGTTTAGTACTGGGCCACAACATGATATTACTATGCCTGGGATTAATGAAAGGTTTAGGATCTCCCCCCCTTTGGTTTCTGATCCCCTAAACCGTCTATTACAACTTATCCCTCCGATTGGGCTGGACCCACATGGACCAGACCCACTCCGAGAAGGGCCTATTAACATGCTTACAGACACCAGATCATCTTGAGAAGAATCCTTTCATTCCTCTACTCCAGTCACGGAAACTGGTCAGGATCGCATGGAGCAGTTTCTATCTTTGCAATGTGTTTCAGTGGCTTTCAATGGTAAGGAAAAAAGGACTGCGACTATTCATAGAAGTCAATCTCTGAGCACTGGTTTGGATGACACTCATATTATTAGTGACGGTAAAAAGGGTGCTTTTATGTTATGGAACAAGGGTAAGACTCACTCCTTCAAATCAAAAGCTCTTTCAGATACAGATATGGCCGAAAGCATGGGAGTTATTCCAGGTGAGGAAATAATGGCTCGGCTTAGAAGGAAGAGAGGGGCACGCCATTCAGTTTTACCATGGTCTGGCTCCTGGTCTACGAAGCGTAACAAATCTGAAGCTTCTACACCATCTCAGGTTATTGAAGCCGATTCGGGTACCAAGGCAGAAACCATGGATTTCCATTTCTCTCTACAACTTAGTATCAAGGAATCTAATGATAGGGATGTGGCTGACCCAGATCAGTCACCGTCAGAGATATGAATATAATGTCATGGAATTGTCGGGGAATTAGCACTAGTGACAGCTCGACAATATCCTATCTTTTCTGGCTGGTTAATACTTATCGTCCTACTTTTTTGTTTTTGCAAGAAACCAAATCCGATATAGTTTATGTACAAAAACTACTTAGCTCCACTAGGCCTAGTAAAGTATATGGTATGGATGCAGAAGGCTCGAGAGGAGGTTTGGCAGTGTTTTGTTGGGGCCTGTTTGACTTTGATGTAATTAGCAAAACTAGGCACTATCTTTTCTGTAAAATAGCAATCGACAATGGTAATCAATGGAATGTTTTGTTTTTGTATGGGGAGGCACATCATCAACATCGACAACAACTATGGGAAGATCTGACCCAACTACTACTTCCTTACTCTAATTATGTCATAATTGGCGATATTAATCAAGTGGACAATTATCAAGATAAATTGGGTGGCAGTGCCTTAATACGGGGTTGGGAGGATATTACTATTTGGAAGCATGTGCTTAATCTACAAGACATCCCCTTCTATGGGCCACGTTTTACTTGGACTAATAATAGAGAAAATGAAGATCTAATTCTTGAACGTTTGGACAAGGCTTATGCATCTCCAAATTGGCTGCAGGAATATCCGGATGCAATTATACACAATCATCCAATTACGCAATCAGATCATGCACCCGTAATTCTGAGTCTACAACCGACACCACTTCTTAAAAAAAGACCGTATCAAATCGAAAACTGGTGTTTGACAAACAAGCAAGTTCATGAGATATTTGAAAAATATATGGAGTTTAGTGATAGAGGGATCACCAATGTACGTTATTTCAAGAAAGTTAGCAGCACTCCGATTTAGACTTAAGGCGTGGTGCCTTGATAAAAAACTATTCTGGGGTGTTAATTGGAAGAGCAATTCCGCAAATCTTGCCACTCTAGGAAGCACCGTCACTAATCTCCAACAAGGTTCCCACATGATGCAGGTGCGAGGTAATCTTTTGGATGAGGCCCACATGGGGTTCACTTACTGGACCCAACGAATGAAAGAGACACGTATTAAGCTGGGTGATCTCCCCAACCCGTTTCTTTTTTTAACCGCGTGAAACATCGTCAATCTCTCAATCGGATTTACCTGTTAAAAAATCCACAAGGGGAGTGGATAGATGATCAAATGGAGATCAAAGAGGCCATTGTTTCACATTTTGCAGGTATCTTTGCTAACCCCCAAAGTACAGTTACTTATGATAATCCACATCATGCAGAGGATATTGATCTCATTTTACGAGAGCTCAGTTTACAAAAGATCACAGATTCGTAATTACAAATGCTCATGAATCCCTTCTCTTCGGATGAAATCTACAAGGCAATGACAGATATAGATGGAAATAAATCACTAGGCACATATGGCTATTCTTCGAATTTTTCGAAAGTTTTTAGCCTTCTATTGGCGCATCCATCATGGAGGCGGTAAATAGATTCTTCTCTACTGGGTACTTGCTAAAAGAATGGAATCAAACGCTCCTAGTACTAATTCCAAGAGTTCATCCACCAGAAGAAGTGGACCATCTCCGGCCTATAAGCCTCTGCAATTCTATTTATAAATGTGTTTCCAAATGCATGGTTAATAGGATGAAGCCACTACTCCCCAGCTAATATCAAGTTATCAGAATGCTTTTGTGCCGGGACGACACATGGATGATAATATTATGATGAGCCACGAATTAATTCATGTTATCAACAAACAGCGAGACCTTACTTTACATCTCGCCGCGCTTAAATTGGATATGAACAAAGCTTATGACTGAGTAAGTTGGCTTTTCATTTTGAAAATATTAACATCTTACGGGTTTCCCCCACACTGGGTTCAAATTTTCCACCAATGCATCTCAACAGTATCATATCGCATTATTGTTAATGGTTATACTACAGATCCGATTTTACCTAATTGCGGTCTTCCTTAGGGAGACCCCTTATCTCCCTATTTCTTCCTATTCTGTATGGATATTCTTTCCCGTATGCTATCTATTGCACTAGATATCAAGTTGTTCCAAGGCATCTAGACTCGCCGGGGGGCCCCAAAGATTTCACATCTATTTTTTGCGGATGATGCGCTTTTTTTCTTCAGAGTTAACACAAAATCATGTACCGCAGTAAATAACATCATTAATAGGTTCTGCAATATTTCCGGGCAAATGTTGAATCTTAAGAAATCCTACATAAAATTTAGCCCAAACATTTCAGCTGAAGCTCAAGATAGGTATAAGGCGGCTCTGAGAATAGAACTTCAGGACAACATGGGTACATACCTCCGAGTTCCAATTGATATCCAAGATAACAAGGTAAAACATTTTTGCTACTTGCTAGATAAGATCTCCTCAAAAATCTCAAGCTGGAGCCAACATTCTTTATCACAGCCAAGCAAAATGATCATCATTAATTCGATCCTAATAGCTTCCCTTAACCACATTCTAGCTATCTTTCAAATTTCGACTACCATTACAAATAAACTAGATGCTATGCTGGCAAGGTTTTTTTGGGGCAAGCCACAGGCTACAGGCATTCACTGGAAAAAGAGGGATATCATTCAACTACCTAAAGGTCTAGGTGGATTAGGCATTCGGGGTATCAAAGCTTTTAATCACTCTCTGTTGATGAAAAAGGTCTGGCGCATCCATAATAACCCGCAACTTCTTATCTCCAAGGTTTTTGCTAAGCATAATATTCACCTCCCTCGGATACATGCTTCAAGTTCCTCTAGGTCTTGGGGGAGAAAAGGTCTGCTTGCAGCGGAAGCAACTCTGCTTGCTAATTGCTCGATCAAAATAGGTAATGGCTCTCACACTCAAGCTGGTACTGGGAACTGGGCTTCAGGCCATACGTTTAAAGACAATGTTCCTTTAAATGAGGTGCGGCGCATTACTGTCAAAGATCTGATTCTACCAGGACAACGTTGGAATATCCCCAAAATTCATAATCTTTTCACGATCGACAGTGCGAGATTTATAAAGGGGACTGAACTACCTATGGATCAAGATGCTACGGATAGTAGGTACTGGAGCTCTACCACTTCTGGGGAGTACACTACAAAGTCAGGTTATACCTTCCTTTTATCTCAAACTCAAAACCAAACTTACAGCATGACGAACCCAAGGTATGCGAAATTATTTCGTATTATATGGGGATCGAGCATCATGCCAAAATGGAAATTGTTCCTTTGGAAATCGTGGCACAATAGCATAGCCACCATGCATAACCTCGCTCATCGGAAAATTACTATATCGGATATGTGCCCTATCTGCTCTCAGGAAAAGGAAGACCTTCAACATCTTTTCCGTAATTGTGTGATAGCGAAGGGGACATGGATCACTAGCATTTTGGCAATCAATTCTATTGATAATGGGCACATCCCTTTCAAGGATTGGCTTACTAATTGGTTGCTTTATTTTCGGAAAGAGGATGGTCCGGATGAAGTACGGTTTAATGTGTTTATTGCCATTCCGTGGAGCATTTGGGGAGGCCGAAACGATCATATTTTTCAAAATCAGCAAACGGACATCAATGATGTGCATATACGCGTTGAAACGGCCCTCAAGCAAAATCAAATTTTTAATACTACGGAAGAGTGTAGGGTGCAGGATCCGTTATCTCCTACTTTTCCACCTGGTTTTTTGATAGCCAATATTGGGCAAACACGTCACGCAACCCCTGACATTCGCATCCCGATAGATGGATCTTGGAACAAGAATACTAAGCTAGGCAGTGCAGCCTGGATTGCAAACAATTCGATGGAGTTACAAGGAAAAGGTCAAGCACAAGTGGAACATGCTAGCTCTGCCCTTCTCACGGAAGTCAGAGCTTGTATTTATGCAATGCGTTGGGCTTTTCAAAATGGTTATCGCTGCATCGTTATTAACACAGATTTCTCCACTCTTGTGTATTGCCTAAACGCTACCAACAAGCGGGAAATAGCAGTGTGCAAAACTATCCAGGAAATAAAGACTCTAGCCACCTATTTCACATGGTGTACTGTTACAAAAGTGTCACGTCAACAAGTCGGGCTTGCTCATCAGCTTGCCACTTCTAGCCGACATTCTAGGTCGTCATTATCTAGTATTTAGTTTATTGTACTTTTTCGTGATGACAATATACATATATATATATATATATATATATATATATATATATATATATATATATATATATATATATATATATATATATATTGCCATCAACAGTACAAAAATCATCAAAACTAGAGACGGATTTAGAGACAAATGTGAAATACGGCTCAATATTTATGGTTAAGCTAATAGCTTGAAGTTTTACAAAAGTTGCAAGCAAATTTTTTTTTTCCAGTTAACACCATCATGGTTATACCAACCAAAGGCCACCCATTTTTGTCTAATTAATGACCAAAATCGGCAATCCTTAAAAATGTGGATTCTTCTATACTACTGTTATACCATTGGAGATAGATTCTCTTCCGCCAATGGTAAATACTGTATAATGTCAATATGTCATATTCACTTCAATTTAGGTATCATGGACACCAATAGACCATGCATTGAATAATAAACTCATATTGCTTCTTAGCCCTTGATTGGATTGTTAATAGCTACACCATATGATTCTATATTGACGACCATTATGCTACATTTCATTTGAGGTCGGGTTCCTCAAAGAGTATCATTAAATTTTCTTCAAGAAAAAATTCCTACAATGACTATAAACATGAACGAGCACAAGATCACATGTGATCTTGTTGAATTAGTAACAATGGCTTGTGCGTAACCCAAACATTAATTGAGTAAAATTTTCACTAGTATATAATTATAATATGAGTGAGACATTGGAGATCTTTAAGAGGAAAAAAAAAATTAGAACAATACAAAATTACAATGGATCACATCATGCAAAGTCACAAACGTTTAGCAGAATTCCATATACATTGAACAACATCGATGCTTCTTTATCGTTAAATATATCTTGATTACTCAAATAGCATGCCAGTGACACATATGTTTCAATTTTTTGACACATATATGTTGCATTTTTTACAAAATAAATGAAAGAAATATAAAACATAGATCCGATCAATTAATATATAAAAGATAAGAATAATAACTTAAAATTGTTTTATACGATCGTGGCAAAAATAATTTAGATAGAACTAAGGAGGTCTAGTATGCTAAGATTAGAATGCGCAAAATCACGTGAAACAATCAAGCAAGTCAGGAGGTTGGTCGCGGGTCGCGACCAGGGGGCCGTCGCGAGTCGCAATGCCTGTCGCGGGTCGCGACCTGCGCAATTTCGCGACTCGCGATCCGTATCGCGAGTCGCGACGTGTATTCTGACTTGGGGCGTCAAATTTTGCGTGGATGGTTTATAACCGTTGTGTTGTTTACGTTATCCTTTTAATGACGATTAAGGATTCTTAATCAGGGGAATAAAGGGTGTAACAGCTCTAATCAAGAGGGAATATGAATATATTACCTTGGTCATTCTTATGAGTGGAAAAAAGAAGAAAAATTCAGTTTTCATATTCTTATACACTTGCTTTGCTTGAGAGAAACCTTGCTATTTTCTCTCTAGTGTTCTTCACAAACTAAAACCTCAAAGTTCTTGTTGATTCACATAGAAGATCATCTTGTGAATTGTTTTTCTCCATTGTATCTCATTAGTTATTTCGTGTTAACACGGTGATCCTAGAGGGGCGAAATTAAACTAATAGGAAAGCGTAGTTTCCGTGCCTTGGAGTAGTATATCCGGTTCCCTTGTTTGATCATATCTAACAATCTATTAGTTTAATTTTTTTTCTTTTCGGATATGGCTCAATCACTCAAGGACATGACTATGAACTTCCAAAAGTTGGACAAGTTTGAGGGGGTGGGTTATCGAAGATGGCAAAAGAAGATGCACTTCTTGTTGACAACTTTGAATGTGGTGTAAGTTCTTTCAACACCTATGCCACCATTCCCGAAAGATGGAGAGGAAGAGTCCGTAGAGACTACAAGGAAGAGAACAAAGTGGGAGAATGATGACTACATTTGCCAGGGTCACATCCTCAACTCTCTTACCGACCCTTTGTTCGACCTTTACCAAAACGTGGAGAGTGCAAAGGAACTTTGGGATGCTCTTGAGGCCAAGTATATTTCAGAAGATGCTTCAAGTAAGAAATTTCTTGTTAGTAATTTTAATTCATTAAAAATGACTAATGATCGGCCTAATATAAAGCTATTTCATGAAGTTCATAATATTTTGAACCAAATTAGATCACATGGTATGGTGATGGATGAGGCTATTGCCGTAGCCTCAATCATTGATAAATTACCACATTCTTGGAAAGAAACTAAGCATTCCTTGAAACATAGGAAGGAAGATATGTCCATGGAGCAATTAGGAACTCATCTTCGTATTGAAGAGGGTATCCGGGCTCAAGATGGGGTTAAGGATACTACTACTAGTATTCCTAAGTCTACCGTGAATATGGTAGAGGTTGGTGGGTCTAGTGGGACCAAGAAATCCAACAATAACAACTCTAAAACCAACTTTGCAAACAAGTAGAGGAAGACCCTCACTTGTTGGGTATGCAATGGACCTCATCTCAAGAGGGATTGTCCTTCTAAGAAAAAGAAGACAAAGAATGAACAACCTAGTGTTGTTCAAAACCAAGGTAAAGTTGCACATGAAAATGTAATTGAAGAAATGAATTTTGTGGCTATGATTTCTGAAATTATGTTTGTGCAGGTTGATGATTCTTGGTGGATAGATTCGGGGGCCTCTAGACATGTGTGCAATAATAAGCACTTCTTCAAGTCTTTGGAAGAATTGTATGATGGTCCAATCTTGTATATGGGGAATGATTCTACGGTAAAGGCCAAGGGCATAGGCCAAGTAGAATTGTTGTTAACCTCAGAAAGACTTTAACTCTCCGGGATGTTGTTTATGTACCGGAAGTTAGGAAGAATCTTGTGTCGGGGGTCTTTTGAGTAAATTTGATTTTGAAGTTGTATTTGAATCGGATAAGTTTATTGTTTCCAAGGGTGGTATTTTTGTTGGACAAGGATTTTATTGTAATGGGATGTTTAAATTTAGTATTAATAATGCAATTGATACTAGTTTTATTTACATGCTTGATGTTTCTTCTCTATGGCACAATCGTTTATGTCATGTAAACTATCATAGATTATATGACATGTCTAAGCTAGGTTTAATACCTTCTTTTGATTTAAAGTTAGAGAAGTGTAAGACATGCATGCTAAATAAGATTACAAAGAATCCTTATCCTAGTGTGACTAGACAAACGATATTGCTTGAATTGGTGCATAGTGACTTGTGTGACTTTCATAGTTCACCTTCTTTGGGAAATAAAAAATATATTGTGACTTTTTTGATGATTAGTCAAGGTTTTGTTACATATAATTATTGTTTACTAAAGATGAGGCACTAGAAAAGTTTAAGATTTTTAAGACCGAAGTGGAACTTCAACTTAATGAAAAAGTTAAAAGACTTCGGACGGATAAGGGTGGTGAATACTATAATCCTAGCTATTTTAGTTCCATTGGTGTAATTCATGAAACAACCGCCCCATACTCACCTCAAAGTAATGGTATAGCGGAAAGGAAAAATAGGGTTCTAAAAGAAATGGTTAACACCATGCTTTCTAATTTGGGTCTAAATGACGGTTTTTGGGGTGATGCAATTTTAACTGCATGTTATATATTAAATTGAGTTCCTAATAAAAGGAATAAGACTACCCCTTATGAACTTTGGTGTAACAAAAAACCTAATCTCAATTACCTTAAGGTATGGGGTTGTAGGGCAATTGTCAAATTGACGGAACCTAAAAGGAAAACTTTAGGTGAAAAAGGAATTGATTGCATTTTTATAGGCTATGCGGTACATAGCAAAGCCTATAGGTTTTATGTCATTGAGCCAAATGATTTTGTCTCTATCCATAATGTGATAGAGTCAAGGAATGCAATATTTGATGAGACTCGATTCTCATTGATTCCAAGACCAAAGGACATGATACCTAGTACTAGTTCCAATGTTGTGGATGACATTAACAATGATCATGATACTACAACACCGGAAATTAGGAAAAGTAAAAGAATTAGAAAAGAGAAATCTTTTGGACCGGATTTTTAACTATATTTAGTTGAAGGGTCAAGGGAGTCTATTGTGACTCAAATTTCATATTGTTACAATATGGAGGAGGATCCTAGGACCTTTGATGAGGCTATGAAGTCTCATGATTCTGCTTTATGGAAAGAGGCAGTGAATGATGAAATGGATTCAATAATGGGAAATCATACTTGGATTTTAGCTAATTTACCTCCCGGATGCAAACCTTTAGGTTGTAAGTGGATTTTCGTAAGGAAAAGGAAGATCGATGGAACCATAATAAAACATAAGGCCCGGTTAGTGGTCCAAGGTTTTAGGGAAAGATATGGTATCGATTATTTTGACACTTATGCTCCGGTTGCTAGAATAGCTACCATTAGACTTTTGATAGCATTGGCTGCGATTCATTGTCTAGTAATTCACCAAATGGATGTCAAAACTGCCTTCCTTAATGGTGAATTGGAGGAGGAAGTGTACATGAATCAACCTGAAGGTTTTGTGGTCAAAGGTCAAGAGACTAAGGTTTGCAAATTAGTTCGATCTTTGTATGGTCTTAAGCAAGCACCTAAGCAATGGCATCAAAAATTTGATGAGGTCATTTTGTCTAGTGGGTTGAAAATAAATCAGTTCGATAAGTGTGTATATAGTAAATTTGATAATAACGGTAATGGAGTTATAATTTGCTTATATGTTGATGATATGCTTACCTTTGGGACTGATTTGGAACAAGTGGAAAAGACCAAAGTCTTTCTCTCTTCTAGCTTCTCCATGAAAGATTTGGGTGAAGCGGATGTTATTCTAGGTATTAGAATACTGAGAGGTAAAGGGTCAATTTCTTTATCACAATCTCATTACATTGAGAAAGTGATCAAGAGGTTTAATGAATCGAACTCGACTCATTTTGCTACTCCGATGGATACTAGTGTTCACTTGGTTCCGAGTCGTGGTACTCCTATTTCACAATTGGAGTATGCAATCTTAATGGGAAGCTTGATGTATGCTATGACTAGCACTCGACCGGATATAGCTTTTGCTATTGGTAAACTCAGTAGGTATACTAGTAATCCTAGTATGTTTCATTGGCAAGCATTGAGAAGAGTGTTAAGGTATTTGAATAAAACCTTGGATTATGTCATAACTTACAAAGGAGAACCTTCTATTCTAGAAGGTTACTCGGATGCTAGTTGGATTTCCAATAAGGAAGATTATTCATCCACAAGTGGATGGGTGTTTCTTCTTGGAGGAGGTGCTATTTCATGGGCATCCAAGAAGCAAACATGTATAATGGATTCAACTGGCATCGGAATTCATTGCATTGGCTTCTTGTTGGCAAGAAGCAGAATGGCTAAGGAATGTGTTGAGTGAGGTTGAGTTGTGGGTCAAACCAATGTCACCTCTTGCTATTCATTGTGATAGTGCATCAACCATAGCTAAAGCTTATAGTGAAGTCTACAATGGCAAGTCAAGGCACATTGGAGTTAGACATAGCTATGTGCATGAAATGATAAGGAATAGTTGTATAATTATAAATTTTGTTCGGTCTAGTTTGAACTTGGCGGATACGTTTACTAAACCGTTGTCAAGGGAACTAGTGAACAAAATGAACAAAGGGATGGGTCTTAAGCCTATTGATCAACCTTTAGCCAAGGAAAACTCAATTTGACGTCTAATACAACGTTAGATCTCAAATTCATTGAGGATAGTATTTTTCTTAAAGGTTGGAAGCACTTGTGTTATTTACATCCCGAGGTTAGTGCTTGTTACTATAATGAAAAGAGGTTGAATTAAGTTTCTTAATAAGTCTTTGATAAGTGCTCAATTGTAGGAGCATGTGCGTAAAGATTTACCTATATAAGCTAGAGGTTTGGCCGCTTCACCAAGTCTAAGGCTTGACTTGGAATGCTTATGAATGGATATGGACACCAAGGCGTCATAGGTGTCGGAGGTTAAGAACTAGGTTTATGCTTATGTGTATTAGTATCTTCAATGATTTGTGGTGGTTATATGATTCAAAGCTTTGTCTATCATTATGATCGAAATTATTGTAAAGTTACTTTTACTAAGTGGAGATTCAATCGTAAGATATTTACATGATGCATGAGCATGTTTTGTTTGTGATTTATAGCAAGTTGAAAAACTTTTCAACATTACCCTATAAATGGGAGGAGGATTGTTGGAACATTTATAGGGTAATGGGTTTTATAAGCTCATATGGTTCTATACTAGAAGAGGAGGAGGTCTAGTATGCTAAGATTAGAATGCGCAAAATCACGTGAAACAATCAAGCAAGTCAGGAGGTTGGTCGCGGGTTGCGACACCCGTCGCGACACCTGTCGCGGGTCGCGACCTGTGCACTTTCGCGACTCGCGATCTGTATCGCGAGTCGCGACGTGTATTCTGACTTGGGGCGTGAAACTTTGCGTGGACGGTTTATAACCGTTGTGTTGTTTACCTTATCCTTTTAATGATGATTAAGGATTCTTAATCAGGGGATTAAAGGGTGTAACAACTCTAATCAAGAGGGAATATGAATTTATTACCTTGGTCATTCTTATGAGTGGAAAAAAGAAGAAAAAATCAGTTTTCATATTCTTATACACTTGCTTTGCTTGAGAGCAACCTTGCTATTTTCTCTCTAGTGTTGTTCACAAACTTAAATCTCAAAGTTCTTGTTGATTCACATAGAAGATCATCTTGGGAATTATTTTTCTCCATTGTATCTCATTAGTTATTTCGTGTTAACCGGGTGATCCTAGAGGGGGGAAATTAAACTAATAGGAAAGCGTAGTTTCCGTGCCTTGGAGTGGTATATCCGGTTCCCTTGTTTGATCATATCTAACAGAGTTTACAGCACTTGCATTGCATGTGCATTAAGAAAGTGCAGATACGTGTATCTATTATTACGGCACGAGGAATGCCGTAATTTGAGGGTCAAACTAAGAGGTCAAATGCTATATTGCCACTTTTGCCTTCTTATCAAGAAGATTATTAATATGTTAGCTCGTTTAGATTTATTTCTAAATTAGTAGCCGCCATGAAACCTTCATTTTTATGGAGAAATGAAGTTTGGTGACCAACTGCCCAACCATTAGGGTTAACATATTCAATTATGCATTTATAGTTTACTTAAAGAAAAGTTCCATACCAATAAATATGGAATATGATAGATTATGCATCCTTAGAAAACTAGATAATACCCGGAGCAATGCTCGGTGTTTTAAACTTGTATATGAAAAAAGGGTATTCATTAATTATATATTTCATTTTAATATGATTGGTTTAAAGGCACTATCACAATGTTCAAATTTTAATTCATTAATTATTATTTAGTGCTTACTAAGATATTTTGTTACATTTTCAATGCAGTCATTTATTAAAGTTCTTTTGGAAGGGAAATTTAGGAGGGAAAAATGTTATAGTAGTTGTTGTTTTAATTATAGTGATAGATTAAGAAAGTGACAAGGCAAATAATGATAAGTCTCCCTCCAAAATTTAATTCGAAGGTTAAGTTTTCGATCAAAAATAACTTCATGACTTGAGATCCTCTTTTAGTTTACCTTATATGGTCAAGAGTATTTCTCCATAAGAAGTAGAACTTAGTTTGCATAATATATTTCAACCTACTTTTGTTGAAGTTAGTCGTGTAATGGTAGTATTTCTTCTCCAAGTTTTGCTTCAAAAGAACAAAAAGCCCATTGTCCCACATTGGTTGTTTGGAGGTATCCTACCTTCTTTATATAGAGTTTGCTTCTTTATACATTTGTTAAAGGTGGAGTGAGAAGGAACTAGTCACCACGAATGCGCGGGCACGACGCGTTCGTGGTTGTCGGATATTTTCGTTCAGTTTGGGTTAGCTTCCAGCCTTCCACCATCACTATCTATCACCACTCTCAATTAATGGTATCATGTTTTCTCCGAAGAGTAAACTTAAAAAGAAAATAACTTGGAAGAAGTACACCTTCCACAGTTACTCGCAACAGCCAACAAGAAAAAAGCTATGAATAACATAAATAAGCAAAAAAAATCTGTCCACGCCAAAATAGCACAATTCTTCTTCTAGGCCTTTCGCCTCGAAGAGCTACACACATCGCAAATAAGAAGTCATAAACATGGTGTATTTTTTTCAATTTCCAAGACACGACTTTTGCTTGTTATCAAAACAAAACAAGGAATAAAGTTTTAGACAAATTTATCCCCAATAGTTTTTTCTCTGTACACACTCCCCAAACCTAACCCTAAAAACTCAGTACCACAGCCGCCTCATACAGGCTCGCCGGGGAACGGCCAAAGCGTCGCGCGCTCTCTGGTCGCCGGCGAGCCTGCACGTCGTTAGTTTAGTTAGTGTCAGCGTCAATTCCCCTCCCCGTCCCTTGCTTCGCCGCCCAGCCTCCAGCATTCACTCCCCACCTCGCCTCCCTCGCGTCTATCCCTCCCCCTCCCCTCCCTCCTCCGTGTTTCCCTCCGCGTTTTCTCCCTCCTCCATTTCGCGTCGTCCCCTCCCCGGTTCATGGTCGAGTCCTCTTCTTCCTTCCCCCTGTCTAAGTTCGAGTTTCCCCCTCTTCCTTCTCCCCCACGCCGTCGAGTCTCCCTTTTTCCCTCCCCTTCGCCGCTTTTCCGTCCTTTTCCCGTCTTTTTTCCCTCCTTTGCCGTCGGTTTGGCTGGTCCTACCATCCCCCTCCCCGGTGCGTTCATTTTTTTTGTGGTACGTTTTGGTCAGGCCTCCTCTTCCCGTCGCTGTTTGGTTATCTTGAGTTCCTTTGGCTCTTCGCGTTGGTCGTCCCCCTCCCGGTCGCTGTCCAAGGTCCCCGTCCCTGTCTTAGTGTCCCTGATTAGTGTTGTAGCTGTTATGGGCTCCCCCTCCCCCCCCCCCACCCCCCCGTTAGTGTCGGGCTTCCCTTTCCCCTCCCCTCTGTTAGTGTCGGGCTTCCCTTTCCCCTACCCCCTGTTAGTGTCGAGCTTTCCCTCCCCCTTCCCCCTGGTTGTTAGGTTCTCCAACTAGTTATGGTTGTTGCTAGTAAGTTTGGTTGTTTCTTAAAAGGTGTGTTCAATCTCCGAATAATAGGAGTGCGTTGGTTTTCTAGAGTGGATAAAGATGTTGTCAGTGGTTGGTTGTGGCCATCGACAAGTAGTTATCAGTTGGGTCAGTATTGGTGGTTCAAGGTTATAACAATAGAATTTGTCGATTTTTGAGACTATGTGTTGAGGGACAAGGTGAGTAAGCATGGACAAGGCGATGACAGATTTTCATGGTTGGGACGTTTGTTTTCCGTTTTTGCAAATCGGAGGTGTGTACGAGAGTTTGACTTGTTCAGCTCTCTTTCTAGCTTGGCATTGATTTCATTTGTCTTTGCCTTGACAACTTCAAATCTACAGGCGGCACCCCAGTTGCATCTGGGCGTTTTCAGCACGCCCAGTCATTTGTGTTTCTCCTACTTCATGGAGAAACCGGTGACGCTCTCGATCGAGAGTAATGAGTCACAATGGAACGTGGCTCATATAATCATGAGCTCAGAATCCCAAGCGATAGTAGATCGTTGGGATTGCTCATGCGGTGAGTCGCGACACTCGCCGATGGTAGTTCGTTGTCCGGATCGTGATCGTCATCCGCTTCTTCTGCCATTTCCATCAGCCATCCGAGGTTTGCATCCATCACAGGCACTGACCCACGACGCCCCCCTTTCCTAAGCGGCTTTATATCAGTTTTATTTACTTTTGTTTTAGGTGGAATGTACAAGCTCCTAAAGCTCCTTTCGAGTTGTTTGTTTGTTTTAGTTTGGATTGTATTAGCATTAGGTTGTACTTCCTCTTTTAATTAATGTACGATTTCTCGTTGGCAAAAAAAAAAAAAAAAAAAAAAAAAAACAAGGTTTATGGAAGAGCTTTTGACTTATTGGTGATTCTGTAGATTGAATAACGGTTATTTATCGGCTGAGCACATACCGAACTATGGTCAGCTTGACTCGTGTTTGTGTAAGTGGATTCAAGCTCCAGCCAAACTCCATAATTGACGAGTCGAGCTATGACCGAGTTGAGATTTGAATAAGCGTTGTCCGAGCCGATATAGAATTGTTTTTTAACACGCTTGACTCATTATTACCCTTAGTTTACTCGTCTTCTTTATTTTTGTTTTTCTAAACTATTTAGTTTTGGGGGTTCTTCTTTGACAATGGATTTATTGACTTACTATTTTATCTGATATTTATAGCACTTATATTTTTGTATATATTGACATATTATTTTTCTATTAAAAGAATAATTGAGCCTCTTCACGAGCTTTTTGAGCTAAGCTTGGTATAACTATCCTCCGCTCCTTAAGGTCTCGAGCCGAACTTGTATTTGACCTGCTACAAGCCAAGCTTTCACATAGCCAAGTTCAAAAAATTCACGAACATGCCATTGCATATCCATAAACAATGTAATACTAAATTAACTAACAACAATTTGTCAAATGTTTTAAAGTCTTAACACAAACAATTAATACAATTAATTCGTTTTTGCTAAGTAAGATAAGATGTATTATAGCCAAAACACATTTACAAGATAACAAGCCTTTAAAAAGGCCAAAAAGGGCTATCTAAACATGTAGAAAGATTTATCTACACTAACTCTTAAAACCAATCTTTATCTCTACTAGAGATTTTGCTAGGAAGCATAGCTAGAACACGACTTTTAATTATAGTTTGTAAGTTTTTCATCACACTAGACATCATAGGAACTTTGTCATTCCAGAAGCTTTCATTCCCACTCTGCCAAATTGAGTAAATCAGAGCTGCAATAGCAGCATACGCCACATCCTTTTTGAATTTTGAAAGTTTACTAGTCTGAATCCATCTCAGCAGCCTCTTCAAATCAATTGCAGCCCCTCTGATCTGGAGCCATCTTTTAATACTAGCAGACAAGTGCCGCTATAATGGCTCTCAAAAAATAAATGTGAATGACTTTCAGTATAGCTCCCACACAACAAACAATTCTATGAAGTACTAATTCCAATTCGATGTAACTTCTCAGCTGTTTGAAGCTTCTGTTGTAGAGCAAGCCAGGAAATAAATATGTGCTTGGGTAAGTTCAGCCTATCCCAGCATGCTTTGCTCTAAGGCACCTGAGGTTTTTGCTGAACTAATTTGCTATACACTAGCTTAACTGAGTAAGAAGGCATAGCTCTCAAATCATTCAAGGATAAAACTGATTTGAGTTTCTCTTTAGTGTCACACACTGATATTCCACAATCTTTCAAACGATCACCAAACTCTTGAGATAAATATTCACCACCACGATCGGATCGCAATGCCTTAATTTTCTTCCCAAGTTGGTTTTGTACTTCGTTTTGGAACTCCTTGAATTTTTCAAAGGATTCCGACTTATGCCACATGAGGTAAACAAATCCAAATCTGCTCACATCATCGGTAAAAGTAATGAAGTAAATGTACCCTTCCCTAGCCAACGTACTCATAGGTCCGCACACATATGTATGTATGAGGGCTAAAAGGTCATTGGCCCTTTCACTTGATCCTGTGAAAGGAGTCTTTGTCATTTTCCCCATTAAGAAAAACTCACAAGTATCAAATGATTCGAAATCAAATGATTTGAGGATTCCATCTTTATGAAGCTTCTCAATACGCTTTGAACTTATGTGGCCTAATCGACAAAGCCATAGGTATGTCGGGTTTGAATCATTTTTTTTAGGTTTCTTGCTGTCTATGTTATAGATGTGGGTTTCTAAGTCTAGCACATATAAACCATTTGATAACTTAACTGATAGATAGAATAAATCATTCAAATAAGCACAACAACAATTATTCTTAATTTGAAATGAAAAACCTTCCGAATCCAAGACCGGAATCGAAACAATATTCTTGGTAATAGTTGGAACATAATAACAATTATGAAGTTATAATACTAAACCAGAAGGTAAAAGTAGACTACCATCTCCCACAGCCAAAGCAGCAACTCGTGCTCCATTGCCCACGCGGAGGTCCACTTCTCCTTTGCTCAACGTTCTACTTCTTTTTAGTGCATGCACATTACATATAATGTGAGATCCACACGTAGTACCAAATACCCATGAAGTAGAAGTAGATAAGTTAATCTTTATAACTTAAATACCTGAAGTTGAAGCACCACTCTTCTTGTCCTCCAGATACTTGGGGCAGTTCCTCCTCTAGTGGCCAATCTTATGGCAGTGGAAGCACTCATGTAGTGCTGCTACTTTTGCCTTAGGAGTGGCCTTTGGCTCAGAAGTATCATCAGTGGCAACAACCTTGCTCTTGCTCTTCTTCATAGGTGTCCCCTTTTTCTTGAATTGATTGCCCTTCCTAACCATAAGAACATCCCTATATTCAGGTTCAGCCGGCAAGCTCCTTTCAGCCTGAGTAAGCATACCATGCAGCTCTTGCAAGGTAGCCTCCCCTCCTTGCATGTAAAAATTCATCTGAAAGTCTTGAAAATTTTCAGACAAGGATTTGATCACAATATCAGTTGCCAGTTCTGGGGGATAAAGGAAGCCCAATTTTTCCATGATCTTAAAATGTCCAATCATATTGAACACATGCGGACCAACGGGTTTTCTTTTGCCCAACTTGCACTCCAGCAGCTTACAGCGAGCTTCAAACCTCTCCAACCTAGCATTCTTCTGAAACATAGTTTTCAGCTGTTGGAGGATGGAGTAAGCATCCAGACCATTAAAACGCTTTTGAAAGTCTGGTTCCATGCAAGCAAGCATCAAACATGTTACTTGCATAGAATAAGCCTCTAGGGTTTGCCTTGTTCTCCGTTCAGCTGCAGTTGTATTTTTTGGCAAGGGTTCAGGGAGAGGATTATCAAGAACAATTTCCCTTCCTTCGGCTCTGAGAACGATTCTCACAGCCATTTCCCATTCTAGGAAGTTATGTTCATTTAGTTTGTCCTTTTCGAGTAAATAGCGCAAATTAAAACCGGGGTGGTTGTTGTTGTTTGAACCAGACATGATAACTACAACAAAAGAATAATAAAGCAAGATTCAATCAATGTTTATCAAGAAAGTAGCAATTAAATAAATTTTAATTAACTACTACCCTTTATTCAAAATGAAAGTCCCCTATTGAATAAAGAAATAACCAAGATCCCCTCCCACTACAATCAAACGGACTTTGGCCCTGCCTTCAATTTATAGTAGTTGAGGCAAGTAAATGCTTTACTAATTATAACTAATTATAATTCTTGGTAGACAGGTTAACAAATCCTTGTTTACTCCTATTTCCTAGCTTCAAAACCCAAAACTTTGTCTTTTGATGATATTGTTGAGTTAAACCAAACATTAACATGTAAGTTTCAAAAACCTACCCTACTATCCCCGGATAATTTGAGCAACACCCTGCTTAGGCAGAACCTATTACTCACTATCTAAGGCGTTATAGGTGTTGTTTGGAAAATCAATTAAACTCAATATTACATGTTGGGGAACCTAAGTTTACTATGTTGGTTAATTAAAAGTGAACACATAACATAAATAACCACACATATAAACTTAAGCAAGCATTTAAACATGATAAATGAATAAATGAATATAAGCATAATTAAAAGTGATCCTAGTATGGCCCCTAAACCTAGGAAAACTAATCTTCATGAAATCATCCTTGAATCTTCATGGATCTCCATCTTAATTCTCCAGGAAACTTCATTCTTGATTACATAAATAATTTATAATTTAAATGATTAAAATTTAAATTACAAAAATACAAACGATACGCAGATCGTATTTAATTTACATAAAATTTAACGATGCGCAGATCGTATTTTCTATCCTAGTTTTGGGCCATACTAGTCACAACATGGAAAACATAATATCATACATATTATATTAAGCATCCATGCATTTATAATATCATAATAAAATAAAAAATTAAATTACTCATTAACAATTAATAAGCAAATAAAACATGTCATTTACAAATTAACAATTAATAGTAAACATGTCAATTTAGTTAAACTTAACGAATTTAAGAAATAACTAAAGCAAAACGCTTCCATATTAGTTATAGTACTTAACCGTTTAAGTAGTAAACTAACTCTAGGAAACTCCCTTATTTTAATTCAATTAGAACCTATTATGGAATTAATCAAATTAAACTTTAATTTGCATGATTGAAAATTAATAATAATGCTCAAACTAAAAAGCAAAAGGAATCAAAAAATAAAAAAAATGCTCAACTAACAGCACAAAACTGCAGTCACTGAAAAAACGTTTAAATACCCTTTTTTTTTCTTTTTGTTAAAAAAATTGAAAACTGCAGTCAAAACTGCATTAACTAAATTCCCCAAAATGAGGAACTACGATCCCCACGAATTCAGCCACACACCCATGAAGCCGAAAACCACGAGATCTTCAACTAATTGAAGATATGCCACGACAGTAGGGATGAATCCCACCACCGCAGCAACCGCACCAGGCCAACCAGCGCAAAGCCAGCCAACCGCATCTGCCGCCCAACGCATTGCTCTTCTTTTGCTTCCTTCTCATACACCATTGACCTTGAAAATCAGCCAACAAATTGGCTTCCTTTCACCGATCAGCCACGGCAGCAGGAAATCCCCACCCACCGCAGCTCGCAGTGCAGCCAGCCATGACAAGGCCAGCAGGCCGCAACATCCGCCAGCGCAGCGCAAGGCTGCCCAGTTGGCTTCCTTCTCACCCACGCACAACTCCGACGCAGACCACCGTGGCTGCACTGGTGAGATGCGCCACCCAGCCATGCTTGCCGAAAATTCCTTATTTAATTTATGCAATAGTTACATGAATTAAAACTGAATTTAATTGTGCAAATTTATTCAAAATTGGGGTTAAGGGATGATTTGGCCCAAAATTTCGAAAATTCAATTGATTTATGAAGACAACAAAAACCAGTTGATTTGGGATCTAGATTAATTTTACGCACAAATTAAAATATGAATTTTAATGTTGCTATTAGATTTTATGCTTTAATCTCCATTAACCATAAATCTAACAAAAATTGATCAACCGTGGAATAAGTTGCCGAGAAAAAAAAATGAGCATAGTTTTAATTTAAAACAATTTTTTAACAATTTCCAATCAATTAATATCACCATATTAATTATGCAAATTAATCCATAAAGAAAACCCCTCCTTAATTGAATAAAATAATCAAAATAGCACATGAACATGATCATATAAACATTATACAAGAGGCTAAAACTGATACCACTGTAAGAATATAAATGACCATATAGCAGAATTTCAATAAACAAATTTCCTAACATCTATGACAAGATCGCATGCATAACATAAATATGAATCATATTATAAGGAAAAGAATGTACAACCTTTGTAGCGTGTTTTCCACCGGATTGCAAGTGCTAGAGATCAAAGAACAGCAGTTGATGTCCCTCTACTTAGTCCACGAGCACCAATTGAATTCTCACGTTTGCTAGAACGGAAGAGGATGAATAGATTTCACTCTCTTACTTTTAGGGAGGGTGGCCGGATTTTCCAAAGGGAAATAATAGAGTTTTTCGCTCTCTTTTCACTTTGAAAGTTACTGTCAAATTGAACACTCTATTCCACCCTCTTATTATAACCTTTTATAATAATGAGAGAATAGGTTTTAGAGAGAGACCTAACCTAACCCTAATTTCTCCTATTGGCCGGTTTCCTTCAATTAGTTACTACAATGTGTGACCTCATAGGATTAGGTTAACTTAGTTGTAGGTTCAATCAATATTGTCCTACTAACCAACATTTATTCTCTAGCAAGTAAATGTGATTACTAAACTAAGGTAATTAATTATCTCTATAATAATTCCTTTTATATTTAGTAATTGCCGAGATGTCTAAGGACATATTCCTTCAATTTTTGAGTTGGAGCAAACTAGCTATGAACTCTTTGGTGTCGCAGTAGAATCTCTGACTAGTTTTGGGTGCAAAAAGCAAAAAAATTGCTTCCTCTGGCTACAAATGTAGCTGCAACTATCAAGCTACTCAAAAATATTTTAAATGTCTATTACTATTGCACGCGTATGTGTCTGTGTCAGTGTGTGGGTTGGATTGATGTTTAGCCAATTTGAGGAAGATACATGAGTACCGGTGTTTTCTTTAATCTGGAATTGGGTTTGGCACCGTAAAGAATGGGGCTGAGATAGATAGAGGCATATCTAAAATCGGATTGTTATTGTGTTCTCTTAATTGCTAATCTTAATTGCCCAGTCAGCCCCCTCCCTAGAACAGCAACACAGTCATCATATATATTAGAGTATATTAGGGTCCCTGCATCTGCATCTAAACCAGTTTTGCCATCAGTCTACATGTTAAGTTGTTGTGTCTTCTAATTCTGGTCCTTCTGGAGCATGGTTGACCTGATTTATCTATTGTATGTATCGGTCGATTTGGAGCATGTAAATCGTTGATTGTACATACTCTTCGGGTCTTGCGTCGGTATACCTAATATTATGTTCTAAAATCTGTATATTTGGGTATTCTTGACATATTTCAATAAATGAATGAAGGGAATATAAATAGCTGCATATATTCCAATAGTTGAGGGTAAAGAAAGTGTTGACCTCAGCAACTAACTTGTTTTTGTGTTGTCAGACGCACACAACTCTTTTGTTAAGGCATGAAGCTGATCATGAAATTGGAGTCGAATGAAGAATACCATCTTAATTTTAGATTTATAGTTCTTGATGAGAACTTTATTTCACCTTATTTGGTTTTAATAATTAGTCATGTACTTATCTCAATGCTTAGAGATGTAGTTCGACATTGACATTTTTTAGGGATTATGTAATGATTTTCTTATTAAATAATATACATTTTTATTTGGAGTTAATTGTCGACTTCCATGAAATGTGTGTGTATAGTTTCGCAATTTTTATCATATGTTTGTTCGTAAATGTTTGTGATTTTCGGAAACAATTTTTTTTATAACCTCTAATTATATTTTAAGGCAAACTTATATGGTTGTCCCTAAATATATTTCATTTTTAGAAGTAGCTTTTTGTATTGTATGTAATTATGTTTCGCGGCAAAATTATATGGTTGCCCCTTATATATGTGGTTTTAGAAGCAACTTTTACATTGCTTCTAATTATATTTTGGGGCAAGATTATATGGTTGCCTCTAAATGCATGTGCCTATTAGAAACAACTTGTTATATTGCCTCTAAAAGGGCTTTTAGAGGCAACCATTAATTAGCGACAAACTTATTAGAGGAAATCAAATATTTGCTTCAAAAAGTAATTAGAGGCTACATCTTTGTTTTTAGAGGCAAAACTACCTTGCCTCAATAAGCAATTTTTCTTGTAGTGAAAATGGAAATCTAAAATATAAAATAAAAAGGTCCAAATCTAAAAAAGAAATAATAATACCAAATCAAAGAAATCTAATGAAAAATCCAAAACAAATGATAGAGTCAAGGTTTCACACCTTTTAATAAATAATAATTGAAATTGGGGTTAAAAATTATTTTCTCAAAGATATCATTTCTTTCATTCCCTAGAAAAAAAAGAGACGAAACAAAGTTTGGGCAAACTTCTGTGCTAAATTTTCATCTCATTTCAAAGGAACTTTGCTCGGGCCCGCTCAGGATCTAGGATAATTCACCGAAGTTCTGACCAATATCAACGTTCTTTTTCGGTAATACTGTCATCCTTGTCTACACCGGCTGTATTCTCTGCTACACATCTCAGCAATATGCCTGAAATTCAGAACAACGAGCACTCACAGAACTCTACCCTTCCACTTGATCCAGTGGCTGAGCTCCGAGGACTTGTCTAGGCCATGCTTGACCGACACGATAATATTGAACAAACTGTATTGAGCATAATGCACCAAAGAGCCCAGATGCCTCCTCCTCCTCCGGAATCAGAAGCGGCTTCACCTTGAGCCTTGAGCCTACGAACAATGAGAGAGAAATTCCCACTATGCTCGAGGAAGAAGTAGTCAAGCTCAAGAGAGTCCTAAAAGGCATGACCAAGGCTGAATCATGGATGGACATTCATGGGTTAACACTTTTCCCAAAGGCACAGTTACCTCATGGTTTCAAGATGTCTCATCTGACAAAGTTTGATGGGACCGGCAACCCAACTAATTTCCTAAAGATGTATGTGGGGGCAATGAGTCCCTAGGGAGTGGAAGAATCTTTGATGGCTCTGCTCTTTCAGCAGTATTTAGATGGTGCTGCAGCACATTGGTTAGTTCCTCAATCTTGAGAACACAAAGAAATCCACTTGGGCTGATATAGTCAGAGAGTTCTCGAACCAGTACAAGTATAATGAAGAAATTGATGTACTAGAAGGGATATGGAGACGACCTCTCAAAATCTTAAAAAAACATTTTCTTCGTTCATCACTCGGTGGAGAAACAAAGCCTCCAAAATGATGAGTAGGCCTAATGAGGAGGAACAACTATAAAGTGGTTGTGAAGAACCTTCTTCCTGTCTATCAGAAGCATACGATATACCAATGTTTCCCGAACCTCAAAGCTTTGATTGCTACGGGAACTCTAGTTGAGGACGCTGTGAAAAGGGGAGACATCAAGAAAGATGAACCTACTGGCAACGCCATTTATAATGCAAAGTTTGGAAATAGCAAAAGAGCCCCAAATAATGATTCAGCAGCTCCTAAGACAACTAATGCGATCCATGCCATTGGCGCGTCTTCCGCATTCCAGTTGCGACCACAATGGAACTTTACCCCCCTTGATCATGACATATTCCGATTCCAAGCTCTTTCCAAGCTAAAAAAGGCCAACCTCATTCAGCCATTGAATCCACGCCCACCTCCTAAAAATCCTTACCCTGGTTATGACCCAAACCAAAATTGTGAATATCACCAAAGCCCGAGGCATAATACTGAAAACTGCACGGCCCTCAAGCATCAGATTCAAAATCTTGTGGATGATGGAAAACTCTATTTGGGATCCTCGTTTGCCGCTTAAGATGGATGCGATCCAGTCCAGCTATTCCGCAAGACAATTCCCCAAATGTACGAAATGTCAATAGCCGCAGGTTACAAGTGCCTGGTTTATGACTATTCCACTCAAGAAAAGGTCAAAATGATGCCTTGTAAAGACCCCAGTTTCACTCTCAACAAGGATCCATTATGTGATATATGTGTGGAACCTTGGATTATGATGGTGCTTTCTTCATTTTGGACTCTAATGCTGATGAAGATGCCTCTTCGATCTTGACAATTGTGGAGAAAAACACTGGAGGTCATTTCACCACTCCAAATACCTATCAGCACCCCATCTGCCTCGATGATCTTAGTGATGAATAGTACGTGGATATATCTCATTTAACTAGAGCAGGTCGCCATTTTAAACCATCCCATTTGGAGGATGAAAATCCTTTGGAGGTATTGAGAAGGAAAGAAAAGGGCAAGGAGCCTATGACAAAGGATAGTAATAAAGAAGATGAGGCTATCATGCGCTTGAAAGAAGTAAATGCTAATGTTTCCATCTGAAAGTTGTTAATGCATTCCCAGCCTCATAGGGCAGCCGTTCTAAAGCATCTCAATGAAGCCTCTATAAGCTCTTCCATAACACCTGACCAGATGGTGGGGTTCATCCGCGGGGTAGATCGAACTCTCATGTTCAAAGATAATGATCTCCCTGATAATATCAACCACAATAATTCGTTGCACATCACTGTACGTTGCACATCACTATACGTTGCACATCACTATACGTTGCAATGAATGGGAGATACCTAGAGTATTGATAGACAACGGCTCCGCAATCAACGTTTGCCCTTTGCGTGTGCTGACAAGACTCGGGTTTTTATAAGAAGATCTGATACCATCCAATCAGGAAGTCAGAGCATATGATAATGCCAAGAGAGAAGTACTAGGTTTAATCAGCCTCCTCATTGAATGTGGTCTTGTGGCAAGGAAGATGGAATTCATGGTCATTGACATTCAGGCGTGTTTCAACCTCCTATTAGGAAGACTGTGGTTGAATGAAAATAGAGCAGTAGCCTCTACTCTACATCAGAAGGTAAAGCTTCTCACTAATCAGGGTGTTGTGATTATTTCTGGTGATCCAAAATTATGACTGTCTCCAACACCGGGAAATCTGTATTGTATCTGAACGAAGTAGAGGGCACTAGGTTGGATGGTTACACCATCCACTGTATTCTAGTAGGGCCTGAGAATTCATGGATGAATGAGATCCCAGCGGCCACACCAGATGTAGGTGCTGAAGGAACAGAGCCCGGGTATAGTGAGGATGACGAGGAAGAAGTAGGAGTTCCAAGCATCGGCGCTCATGATATGTCGGTTGAAGCACCATAAAGCACCACAAGTATCCTGTATCGGCAATCCTCAAGACAGTGATGATAATGAGTCAAAGAAGAGATCTAGGACTGACGATTTTGACCTGGATTTTAATGTAGTATGCCCTGTCCGAGAGGTTCACACCGAGTCACTGATTCTCTTTCCAGGATATCAACATGAAGATCACTATCGTGAATTGCCACAGTTCAGGAAATTTGATGGGAACGGTGATCCTTTTGACCTCTAGTTGGTTTTGTAAATGCATTACACCCATGGGGCATACCAGAGGAAGATTACCCCATGCTCTTTGATAAGACTTTAGAAGGACCAGCTATGGACTGGTACTATTCTTTAGATTATGTGGATATAACTAGTTGGGAAAATGCTAGCCAAGCTTTTGTTAATTGGACTCTAGAGCATAAACAAACTAATGTTAAGAAGTTTAAGCTAGTCACTTTGCGTCAAAGCACCTTGTAAACTTTCTCACACTTTTGTTCAAGATGCGCTTACATTCGCGCCCAGCTTCATGTCCCTATTACTGATCAGGAATTCATGCTTATATTACTGCAAAACCTGAACAACTTCTATTATCGTCACATGGTTACCATCAAGTAAACATGCCTCAGCCACATGGAGCAGCATGACTTCGACAAAGATACTCTGAAATTGCATGAAAAATGAGCCCTTGAAACTCTTGAAACTCCCAATGCAAATCCAAGGTTTTTTGCTAAGATGGATGAACCACTAAATATGGTGTATGATCGTCTTCGAAGCCAAGGTATAATTCATGCCCCAGCATATGTGCACTATTTACCCCTTCCTGGAATAGACATGAGCAAACTCTGTGCTTATTTCCAACTGAACTTAATGGCCTTGCCGCCCCGCCGCTAGCAGAAGCTAAGCGCTTTGGAAAGCGCGCTAAAAACGTTGCTTCTTGTCGCCAATCTGGACAGGAAACTGACTGATGCCATGATCTTTACTACAAAGTTCAAAACCTGATTGATCGAGGTCTCATTATTCCAACCCACAAAGAAGTACCCGCGAGGAAGGTCTCGTCACGTCCTCAACCGCAATCCCAAGTCGATATCTTTCGCAAACTGGTTGAACAAGGTCAGATTCATGCACTTCCTAGACGCCTAGGGGCATGTCTGGTGGAGTCAAATCTCCACAAGTACTGCCATTATCATCAGTTGCATGGTCACGAGACAAACTAATGTCATGCTCTCAGCAATCGCATCAAGCAAATCACCAACATAGCATCTGGAGCAATAGGGATATGTAGGCAGCCTTCGGGTTCGACTCAAATGTATTAACCATTGTGTTTCAAGCAATGTGATCAGAACTCAAGATGCAAGTCATCACGGGAGCAATTTCAGAATGCTGAATTGATACATCAATGGGGATACATGCCCTAATCTCTATATTTTCTGTCTTTGTTCAACATTAAAGCAGGGAATGGAAAAATGAAAAAAAAAACATTTGTTTTCAACCTCAATGACAGTAAAATCATTCAAGAAAGTCATAATAAAAAAAATTGTAAAGGTGGCACTAGTGGAAAAATGCTCATATGCTCCAGTTAAAAAGGCCACAAATGCTCCGTATTTGACCCGTAGCAGACGTCATACGAGCATTTGAGCATTTATTTTCTCAAATGCTCCGGTTGTGCTAAAAACCGGAGCATTTGATCAATTTTATATGGCCTGTATACATCAAATGCTCCGGTTGTTAACAGCACACGCAGCATTTGAGGTCCCGAAAAAAATATATATATAATTTTTATTTTTTTTTGCTTTTTGTATTCTATATTGATGTACATTCAATTACATATAGATAAAAGTTATATTTCTAATATTTTTGTTGATAAATACAAGAGCTATACAAAAAGAACTCTTTGATTCGACGCTTCATTAGATAAAAGGAACACTGCAGTGAAAGATATTAGCACTAACTATTACATCTAATCAGTTAAAAGATTAAATTATGCAGCCCAAGAAAGCAGGATTTCATTATATTATCAATGAATGGAAATTTTTGCAGACAAATGAAATTACATTGAGCAAGTAAAAAAAAAAAAAATCAAAAGTTACCAATTTCATTATATTATCAAATAAAGGAAATTTTTGCACATTGAGCAAGTAAAAAAAAAGTCAAACGTTACCAATTTCCCAATATAATAGCATTTCCTAGATGATAGCTAGGACTTCTGAAGTAGCAGAACACACCAAAATCTATACAGCTGGTGTGGATGTTAAATCGCCCTTGCTCATTGGTTTACTGTTAGCACAAAGCCTGAAATTCCCAAATCTGCTAACGTATCTGACAGTTAAGCCACCAAAATATATTTCTTTATCATGTTGATGCTGGAACTCTCCAGATCTTACGTTAACATTAGCTACTAGGTGCAGCAGAAATTTGTATTGTTAAAAATATTGCGAGGCAAAGGCCTAGCGATCAAGCCATTAGTGACCCAACCTGCTGATTCACTATCATGCTTGAAATGGTCAAACTCCCTTCTTAAAAGACAAACATCCGAATTGCATCAAGTCCAAACTAACCAAACTTACCATTTACTAGCACAATTTTGCTCGATTATTGAAGTGCATATAAGAAACAAGGTAAGTACTTGCTCGATATGGGTTGAGATGAATGGATTGATAAGACTTCAGATTGCAGAACATGTGGACCCAAGTTATGAAACCAAAGCAAGCAAAGGTAATATGAAACTAAGATGCAATTAGCTAATGCTATCCCAAGCATGATACCGATTGACTTGCTCACCATTCCTTGTGCTTCACCCTTTGTGATTACCTAGCACAATTAATCCCAAGAAGTCATGAGGTATCTTATATCATCCTAGAAATAAAGAAGAGAAAATACCTCTCCATTTTGACCATTGATAACATAAAGAACCATACTTACCTTCGGAAAATTCCTCTTTGCATTGCATAAAAACAGCTTCTTTTGGCAGCCTTCAAAACCGTGGCATTAAATATTAGAACATGACGAGCAAAATGTTTAGACTTCTATGCAAAATGCTATAAAAGGAAAGTGATGAGTAGGATTTTGAATTTGAACCAGGTTGAAAGCTGTAGTGCACTGGGCACCGTATGGGCATTTATAGATTCAATGAAGGTTGCAATGCACTGGGTGGCATGGCTGACGAAACAAGTGGGAGTGAAACTACAGGTGAAGAATGGGGGTTGTGAAAGATAGCAGATGCGACAAGATTTGATATCTAATTGCTTGTGTAAGTTGAATCAGGATCTTCATGATGTTGAATTAGATGAACATGAGGATCTAATGCGGCCGCAGAAGGTTGAAGAAATCCAGAAGGAGCAGGTATCAGATCAAACTGCCTATCGATGCCAAATGCTCACTGAAAGGATGATATGCTTGCACGGGCTGTCCTGAATTAGAGATATTGGTCACCGCCTAAAATCATGAAAAAAACCCACATCAAACTTGTCAGATAAATTTCCCTCTTTGCTCAACAATTAAAAATCCAATATATACTACATAATTCAGAGAATAACACAACAATTCATGCATCATGTAGTCATTAATTATGCAAAATAAAGCCAGTAGCAAATACAACTTTAAGTTTTGGATAGGTTTGCCATAGTTGCCCAATCACTTATGGTCAAGCTCATAGTATATACTACATAGCAGATAAAACAATTGGCAGTCTTCACACAAGAGGATAATGCTACATAATCCCCCTTCTCAACATTAACAACAACTCTACATCTCAAAGACGGAAAAAATTACTAAACATAGAAGATTGAAAACTCTAAAACACATCTAACAGAAACAAACAGATGTCAGTTAGCCTTTATATCAAATCTATAATGTCATGCACAAGACGGGTAATGAATGTATGTACTATGCAATCCCAAGAAAGAGACAAGCTAAGGTCATAAAAAAATCACCCAACTTCTTTTAAAAATGTCAAGAAACCATGACAAGTTCAAAGTCTCACATCAACATTTAATATATTAGACTACTAGAGACAAGGCAGGCTCCACAACTCATGCTATATACTACAGTCGATCTTCTGCCATGATTATAAGATCCGACACATTTCCATTCGTTAAAAGCATTGACCATTCTAATAAAAGGAATCCATGTAAACGACATAAACTTAAACTGAACTAAACACTAAATATTGAAAAATATTTCTCATGACTTCTGAGTACTAAAATTGAAAAAGTTTGAGATAGAACTAATCTCAGTAACACCATGATTAAGAAACAAGGAGACTGCTTATCAATTGGCTGCGAATACTAAATCATAGGATGGTTAAGAAATATGAATCAACGAAATGATTAATACATCTTATTCCATTAAAAAAAAATCACATTTCAGTTCTACTATGCAAAGATTTAAAAACTTAATAGTCTTAAGTATGCAACGGTTGTCCTGCATGGTCCAAGAACATAGATCTCAATTCTAAGCATTGCATCAAACGACCAATGGCAGTTAAACAAACTAGCAGAATCACAGTTCAAGAACTTCAAAAATCAACAAAACAATGAAGAAAGATAATGTGACAACATATAACTAGCAAGAAACTTTGCTTCTTCTTATATATTAAAGAGAACCCAACAACTACTTGTTGAGATAACCCTAAAAATAACGAATCCGAATTTGAATCTGGATTCATCTCTAAATCACTCATTCTTTCCTCTTCATTGTTGATTTTAATTCTCTCTTGGTCTAACCTAATTCCATATAGAATCAAAAATGAAAATGCAGAAAATAATTGATAAGAATGATTGAGGGTCGAATTGATGAGAGAAACTATAAGAGAGGCGTTGGAGAGAATGGAGGTGAGATTAGGGATTTGAGGGTTTTCAGTGGGCGAAGAACAGTTGCGAGAGAGGGTCTTTGAGGAGAGACAATGTTGGGGGGGGTTTGGACTAGTATTTAGAGTCTAGGGTTTGGTTTTCATTTCAAGCGGTTAAATGACTCAAATGCTACGGTGAAACGGAGCATTTGACTCATTTTACGTTTCTTTTCAATTTCGTTATTTTATAATTCCAAATGCCCCGTTTTTATTAAAACCGTAGCATTTGTAATGTAGCAAAAGAGCTTTTCTACACTAGTGTGGATCATTTGTCAAAATATTGCAAAATCGTTTTAGAAAATTTTCCTTATCCAGTGATGCATTTTGCAATATGTAGCTTTCTTCTCTTTTCTTTTAATTCTTTTTTCTCTACCTTTAAGTCCAACAATAAGAAATTTTCCCCTTCTCTACGGATGACCAATTAGCATCAGAGAACAAATGCCTCAGCGATATCCACAAATGCGGTCAAAGAGCCTGTAGGATTCGCCGTGTAACCTCTGTCTAAAGGACTTCAAATCATGATGAAGATGGGTTATACTCAAGGAACCGGATTAGGGCATGATGGTAGGGGGATAAAGCAAACAATCCCCATAGTAGACAAGAAAAATCGACATGGATTAGGATATGATCCAGGCAACACTTCTTGCAATATCAAGGAACCTTCTTTTACCACTAGTGGAAAAAAATGCTTGTGCTACTTATCAAATGCTTCAGTTAATTTGAAAACGGAGTACAAAGGCACCTTTTTAAAAAAAAAAAAAAAAAAGAAAAATAACACCGGAGCACTTGGTTGCATCTGAATTGGGCGGCAACACTTGATTGTTTCCAGCCCAATAATAAGCATAGGAACACGCGAAATAAGCCCTCTTTGTCTCGCCTTATCTCTCACTCATCAATTTTTAGGGTTTTCTCTAATTTCTCTTACCCGCATCTCTCTTATACTCACTTGATTGATCCTTCCCAAAATCTGCTATGTCATCTACGAGGTCTGCTGCATCTCCTCTACCTTAGATCCATATCTCTTCCTCGATTCAGATTCTGAATCTCTATTTCATTTTTCCTTCGTTTTTTTGAAAATTTTCATAATGAATTGATTTTTCTCTCGTTGTTTTACATTAATTTTTATACTTGTTGGGTTTTGAATGTGCAAAAAGATTGCCAAAGGAGTTGGGAGGAGCGCAGTCGCTGATTCCGTTTCATCGTCGTTGACCACTACCATCGAAGGTTAGCTTTTGACTTTTAAATTATTCGTTTTTAGTTCTCGATTTTCTATAAGTAATTCATTTCAGACCGAAGTTCTCATGGTTTTAGGTTTTAGTGTCAAATTTATATTTGAATATTATGTCTTCCTACAAATTTTAGTTTCTTTTATAGAATTTTAGAATCATTTTAAGGTTTTGTTATTTTTTCTTCGAATTTTTTTACTAATGGTTGCTGATTTGGTGGGTTTTGTTGATTATGCTTTCTGCTTCATGTGAAGACAACTCATCTGATTATATTGATTCATTTGCTACTGTTTTTCTGAAAGATTATTCTCCCTGCATTTTTCATATGTAATATTATTTTATCATGCCGGTGATCACCGACCCTTAGAAAAGAGAGCCCACTCCCTAACCTTGTTCTTGACATCACGTCTCATTAAATCCGAAACATGATTGCAAATTTGTAATGATCCTTTATATATTTTGAGAGTTCATTTTAATGCCTCTTGAAGTTATTGAGCTATACATGTTTGAGTATTTAATTTAGAGTATGTTGGATTGGCTTTATATGATTGTATTAACTTTTAACAGTATTAAGAAATTTTGGGTTTATTTGTTTTTCAGATTTAAGCATAACCCTGTTTGTCATATTATATATATGTGTACCTAATGCTTAATGTTCCTGCCTAGATAATTTGTATAAGTAAGCACACTGTGAACTGAAAGGTAGGTTGTGTCGTTTTGCTATTATATTGAAGATGTGTTCCATATAATGTTACCCATGATAAAGAGAATCATTGTGTTTATTGCTTATTGTCTTGACCTAGATAATCTTCTTGCTGTGGGTTTCTAGTTGTGACTTTGATAATATTGAAGATCCGATTGTCCTACTACTGATAATATGAGATTGCATGATTTATCTTTATAGCCTCATACACTTGCTTTCGCTTCTCATTTATGCCCAAATTAGAGTCCCTATAATTTGCATATGCACATGGATTTTTACTTACATAAGGTTTCATAAAATTGTACAGATTTCTAACCCAATTCATATCTAATTCTCGCTCTTTTTTCCATGTACCCAACGCGGAATATACTTTATCATGTACATCATTCCGTTCCTATGAGGAAACGATATCGAGGATTCTGATATTTCATATTTTTTTCATCATTCCTTCATAAGGAACGAAGATTATAGGACCACTATCTTCTTTCAAGCTTTCCCAAATCTCTGTAATTGCAATTTGAGGAATTGGATGTGTAAATCCTAGATGTGTAAAAACTTTATGGTTCAAAGATGTGATTTTACTATTTATCTACATTTTACTTGTATAAGAGCTTTACGGTACAAAGATGTGATTTTGTGCGTATATAACTTGTCGGGATGGTTATTTATAAGTATAGGAGTAAGAAAATACAAGTTAAAATGATAAGTAAATTTTTGTAAATTTTTTTTTTTACCACAATTCTTCATTGATTAGTATGATTTGTTGATAAAATGAAAAAATCTTTTCGAGAATCTATTATATCTCTTGAAGCTAATATTGTAATTTTCCATCTTCTCCTTTTTTGTATTATAATTTTTTAGTACTTTATTCGAAATCTAACTTTGGTTGCATTCTATAGGTGTTGTGTGCAATTTCTGTTCTATAGGAAGAAAGTGTTGATGTATGAACCACGATCCTAGTGTTGCGCGAATTTGTGTGTTGGCTGGTGCAAGGATGCTTGCTTAGGGTTCTCATGGTTGGCTTTCAAAGAGATGTGGGCTTTTGTAGGATTGTCAGTTGCCTCTGTAATGTTGGCTCTCTTGATGATAACGTGAAGTCAGTTCTGTCCCACCATGAAGGAGATGGGAAGGATCTATATGCAACGCTGAAACAAAGTCCAGCTGAGCCAAATGTAGAGCCCTCCGAGGGTAGTTCTTTATATTATATTACTTTATTTTTCATTGTTGAAATGCTCTTGGACTCCTTGGTTCTCATAGAAGTTGCTGCATTTCAGGCTTTTCAATAGCTGACAATCTGTCATTTTTTCTTCAGATGGGAAGTATTTGGCTAATGTTGTGCATAACAAGAAGGTAATATGCGTTATATACGTCACTTGCGTTATCTTATCAGGTTTTGTTATTTTTTCTCCGAATCTTTTCACATGACTATTCTTAATGTTTTAACTGAACCAACTTGCAGATTGGTGATCCAAGAATAGAGACTTTGGGCCGGGGTTGCAGTTCTGTTCATTCGGTGAGACTCTCATATGTTGCGAACTCTGGAAAAGTAGATTTACCTTTTGTAAAATGTTCATTGGCCTCTCTCTATCCATATTCTCATATTAGAAATTCAGTTTCAGTGTGTCTAAAGTGTGTATGCATCCATTTTTCACATGCATATATCTCCTCCTAACATGCTTTTGATATTTTTTTGTCGTTACAACTTACAAGAGATGAGAAGGGTCAATTGATGATTGGTGTGAGGCGTGCAAATCGCCACACAACAACTCTGCCATCATCTGTTCTATCTGCTGACAACATGTTCTTGCTGTAGCTGCACATGCTGCAGCTAACAAAACCCCATTTACAGTTTTTTACAATCCTAGGTATTGTGATGCTTTGTTTCTCTAAAGCTTTTTCAAGTGTTGTCTTCTTTCTTTTAAGAGATTGGAATTACAATTATTTCTCTTGCACTTTTTTGTTGTATCTAGGGCATGTCAACTAAATTCGTAATTCCTGCTAACAAATATCGGGAGGTGGTATATGGAACACTAGTTTCTGCAGGGATGAGGTTTGGTATGTTGTTTGAGACATAAGATTCTGGTAAAAGAAGGTAGGACTATGGTCGCTGGTACTCGTTCATCATAAAAAGAAATAGGTTGGGGAGAACAAGTGATGAGCCTTCTATAGGTCAGTAATTATCATATGCATATCCTTCTTCATTGTCCTATATATTATGTTATTTGACTCATAATATGAATGGCTTCTGCACAAATGAACCCAATTCACCATAGGTTGTATACTGCGTATTTGTCCCGTACGTGGAAAGAATCGAGTCGAACCATGCAACATCACTCCTGACAGATCACTATCTTGGTCTTTTTTTGTATTTGTGCTGGGAGAATAAACAACACTCCCCTAAGGCAAATGCTGATATTTTTGCTATGTGGTTAAGTGAATCATGTTTGCTTGCCCTTCTTTGACTTTTTAAACTAGTGCAGTTCTGATTTTTTACAACTTGTTACCTATGTTGCTGGTCAGCAAGGGTAGCAGGTTTTAATTTTTAGTTTTTTTTTTTAAAAAAAGGCTCAAGTGCTCCGGTTGTATGGGAAAACCGGAGCACTTGTGAAACCAAGTGCTCCGGTTTTCTCTTATCAACCGAAGCACTTGACTTATTTTAAGTGCTGCGGTTGGAAACAGGAGCACTTGATAAATGCTCAAGTGCTTGTATGACGTCTGCTACGGGTCAAATAAGGAGCACGTTTACGGTTTTTAACCGGAGCATTTGATGTTTTTTCGACTAGTGCACTCTAAATGGTCAGTTCATCCTGCAAGGAGATAATGAGCCATACCATGAGTTTCTAAAACCTTGTCTTTGTAGGAAAGAACATAAGATTTTACCGGAATTGGAGATATATTCTTCAATGAAGCTAGAAATTTGGACTTAATCAAAAGTTGGTTTGTCCAAGAACAAAGAATGAAAAAGGAAAATGACTGGGTGGATAATCTGGAACATGGTGTACTTAAGAAACTTTTCACTTTTGAGTGCTTAGGGGAAGGGGATTTTGACCCAGTGTCTTTGATGTTACCTTATGGCAAAAACATTGAACATAAGTGGAATATTGAGTGTCAGGCAAAAGACGGGCCTATTGAATTTAAAATGTTTTAGGGAAACCGCCATCCACAACCATCTCAAGAAACTACTTTTTCATCCCTTTTAGATGGGTATCATACTAATAGCTCATCTTCCAGCCAATCAACATTGCATACCCAGTTAGAAGACTCTGACCCTGAGGAAATTGAATGTGAACCTTTATCTAAGTACATTTGCATGCAAGATATTATTTATGACAGTGAATTTAATAATGATGAATCACTTGACGCAGCTGAAACATATATAAAACCCCTGGAGGAGTCCATTGTAATTAATATTGGTACAGAAAATGCTATAAAGGAAGTCAAAATAGGTTCATCTCTCCCAAACTAAACAGTCTGTGTTTATTGCATTATTACAAGAGTATGTAGATGTGTTTGCATGGTCTTATGCTAATGTACCTGGTGTTAATAGGGAAATTGGGGAACATCGCCTTCCATTACATCCTGAAAGCAAGCCTAAGTAGCAAAAGCTCCACCAAATGAAGCCAGAGATTAGTTTGAAAGTGAAGGAAGAAATCCACAAACAACTTGATGCCAAATTCATCCAAGCTGTAAAACATCCTAGTTGGCTTGTCAATATAGTGGTTGTACCTAAAAAGGATGAAAGAGTTTGGGTGTGCATTGATTTTCGTGATTTCAATACTGCATCACCAAAAGATTGTTTTCCTCTAACCCATATTGATGTCCTTGTGGATAATACGGCCCATCATGCAATGTTTTCCTTCATGGATGGATTTTCAGGGTATAATCAAATACTCATGGCCTAAGAGGACATGACAAAAACGTCTTTTATCACTCCGTGTGGCACTTTCTGTTACCGAGTTATGCCTTTTGGTCTCAAGAATGCCGGAGGCACATATCAAAGGGATGCAACCACTATCCTTCATGACCTCATCCACGATATTGTGGAGGTTTATGTAGATGATATGATTGTGAAGAGTGAAGATCGTGAGGGGCATATTCCTGCACTAAGGTCCTTCTTTGAAAGAAGCAGAAAGTACAATCTCAGGCTACGTCCTCAAAAGTGTGTGTTTGGTGTCACTTCAGGGAAATTGCTTGGATTCATTGTCAGTCAAGACGACATTAAAGTGGACTCGGAAAAGGTAAAAGCTATTAAAGAGCTAGCTCATCCAAAAACCGAGAAAGAAATAAGAGGATTTCTCGGTAGAATCAATATATCAGCAGGTTCATCTCACAACTCACTATGAGATGTGAACCTATATTTAAGCTGCTCAGAAAAGAGGCATCCCATGAGTGGAATGGGGAATGTCAAGAAGCTTTCGATTCCATGAAAGAATACCTTTCAAATACACCTGTTCTAATGACACCTAGACCAGGAGAACCCCTGATTCTGTACCTCACTATCACTGAAACGGCTATGGGAGTTCTCTTAGCCCAATATCAAGAGGGAACAAAGAAAGAAGTTTCCATATACTATCTCAGCAAGAAATTCCTCGAGTATGAGGCAAGGTATACCCCACTGGAAAAAGCATGTATCTCTTTGGTCTATGCCACGAAGAAGTTGAGGCATCACCTTCAAGCTCATACCACTTACCTAATCTCGAGACTGGATCCCATCAAGCATCATTAGTCTTCACCTTATCGTCCCCAAACCAATAGAGTAGTGGAAGCAGCTAATAAGACAATCAAGACTATTGTTTCCAAGATGACTGAAAAGACTAGGGAATGGCATGACAAACTACGATATGCCCTTTGGGGATATAGAATATTAATTAGGACTCCAACATGATCAACCCCGTATTCTTTGGTTTATGAGATGGAGCTAGTCCTACCAGCTGAGGTGGAGATACAATCTCTCAAAGTCATAGCAGAAAGTGAAATCTCATAAGACCCATGGTACAAAACTCGTTATGATGAACTTGCATTGGCAGATTAGTGTCGACTACAAGCTTTGCATAACAATCAACTCTATTAGCGGAGAATTGCTCGTGCATTTAACAAAAAAGGTTTGAGATAGAGACATTCAAGAAGGTGATTTAGTTTTAAAGGAAAATAGAGCTCCGTTGCGTGATCCTCGGGGAAAATTCAAGCCTAACTGGTCTGGACCATTCCTAGTCAAGCATGTCACCACGGCTGAATTAGTAAAACTAATGGATTTTGATGGGAATGAATTCACACATTTCACTAATCTTGATCAGTTGAAGAAATATTACGCTTAGGCATCAAAGTAATTGTAATCATTATGGTCAAGTAACCAAGCAGTTTGTGAATTTTGTATCCTATCTGTTTATTCTTAATAAACATGCCATTGTGTTCGCATATATTCATAGAGTGTGTGCAAAAAAAAAAAAAAGAGAAACAGAAAAAAATGGAAAAAGGAAAAAAAAAAAGGAAAAAGAAAAATGATGAAGCATGCAAAGATGGTTTTTTATATATTATGCTTTCATATGTTATGTGATTGATTAATTATAGTTTGCATGTCACATTTAATATTAAAGTATACATGTGTTTAGAATTGTGTTCACATTGAATTTCTCACAAGTAGATAATTCCCACAAGAAGACAATTTTTATTCATCCCAACTGGGGTACTTCATTTCATACATAAAGAGACATAATGCCTATATTTCATACCAAACATAAAAAAAAAAAAAAAACATAGAAAGTAAACATGATATTTCTCTCAAACCCTTCTCCTTTTCATGATAGGCCCGTCTAGACCACTGTCTTGACCAATATCAGCCACAAGCCTTCTCCCGGGAGTCTTTTAGGAAATCTAGGTGTAATAACTAGACATTGGAGGATAATCCTAGTAATCCTTCGACCTATTCGGCAAGAGGCACAATCTCTCGGTCTCCAATGCGGAAGACATGACGAGTTTCATCCCAAAACTGGGAAGCTCCATGAATCATTTCATAACAAATAGAAAGAGAAAGCAAAGGCATAAGAGCCTTAGTAAAACGGGAAGAAGAAGAAGATTGTCTGGGTTGCTCTAATTTGTGAACCCCGAGAGTTGTTTTTTATTACCATTCCCCATTTCATTAGTATCTTCATAACTAGAAGCCATTTTTTTTGTGAAAGAATAAAAGCTAGAGAAGATTTTGGTGTAGTGAAGATGGTGCATTTGGAAATGAAGAACCATGCCCTTTTATAGATGAAAGAAAGATGATTATCCATGATCCATGCCATGGATAATCGGATTGAGTATTGTCCATAGGCTAATAAGGAACATCCCTAACAATGGTTAATGACCAAGCATTTGTGGTATGCCAATCTTTGCTAAAGTCGAACATCGATAAATAGTATTAATGATGAATCAAGAACATTAGTACAATCTTCTTTTTTCTTTCTAATAATCCTCCAAGATAATGACCTTGATCAATCTATTTTATATAGTGATCATCATTCTCCGATAAAGCGAATAAGCATTATGCATGAAAATTTCCTGAATTTTTTTTGAAAAAATAGATAAAAATTTTGCCATATGATGATTGGTCCATAATAGTTTATCTAGAGGGTAATAACCTTTGGTCAACCCTTTAGGCAACATGACCTGACAATGCATCATTTTAAGGTGACATGACCTGACAATGCATCACTTTAAGTTGACATGACCTGATAATGCATCACTTTAAGGTGACATGACCTGACATTGTCCTAATTTAAGGTGACATGATAACACATGAAGTCATAAAAAGTGAATGATGGTGACTTGACAACTTGTTTGTCAACAATACAATAGAAATTGTGATAAAAACTGGAGTTAGACTGTTAATTGTCAGAGTCTCTCACATTAAAAAAAGACTAATTCATAAGACAAAAATATCTAAGACGACGTTAAAGTCGCATTTCAAATTTTAGAAAATTAATTGGGATTTTCTATTTAAGACGACAATAAAGTCGCATTTTCAAATTTCAGAAAATTAATTGGGATATTCTATCTAAGAAGACTTTAAATTCGCATTTTCGAATTTCAGAAAATTAATTGGGATTTTCTATCTAAGACGACAATAAAGTCACTTTTTCAATTTTAAAAAATTAATTGGGATTTTCTATCTAAGACGACGATAAAGTCGCATTTTCAATTTTTGAAAATTAATTGGGATTTTCTACTTAAAGCGTCATCAGAAGTCGCAAGTCAGGTTTTCAAAAGAGCACTGATGATAACTATTTTCTATGGGGAATATGTTATCTTGAAAGAAATATTATGTCAAAATTTTGTGTCTTTTCAAACATTGGTTATCATTTCATCCAAAATTCGACCAATCTGGGGCATTCTGTAGACACCAAATTTTAAACCCCTGTTGTGCATAAAATTTTAAAATAAAGATTTTGAAAATAAATAAAAATAACGAAAACCATCAAGTATTGTGGAGCACACGCCCCGTGAAAGTCATGTTTCATTGCGGAGGGCGAGTTTCATTCCGTCGTATATTTCCTTTTTCGCGTTTTAGTCATACAATTCCTGCTTAGAAATATAATTTTCCGTAAGTCGTAGTCAATAACTACAACCACCGGTTTAATAAAATGATTTGTAGTATAATCATGCTCGTCTTTACTATTTTGACGAGTTTTCGTTAATTGTTTTGAGTTAGTTTTCAAAAAACAGAAAAATGAGTAGCAATTAGGGGCCGAAATTTTAATCGTCTCCCAAAACCGGTAGTAATCAGTTTTCTTAATTGTCAACTCATTTTTCATTGGATAAAGAATAAGAATATATTCTTTAACCACCAATCACATCCTTTTATCTATTAGTTAAGGAATAAGAATCACGAAAAAGAATAAGAATAAGAATCAAATCCAAAGTGTAATAGCAAATAATCTGATTTATTCAGAAGATTTGAGATGTGCGCCAGGCACATGATCTTGCGCCCAGCGCACAACGGTTCTTCACGTTTTTCGATGCATTTTAACGTATTAGGATGTGTTTAAGACAAGCTGAAATTTGGATTTTGCGTCATTAGTGTAAAGATCAAAATCAAATCTAAAGAGAATAAGAATATTTGTATTTCCAATGAATTTGATGATGTAGGAAGATTTGATAGGATTTTGTGATGTCATTGGTGTGATGTCATTAAGATAATATGGGATGTTAAAAATCAGATTCTTGGATGATAAATCTGATTTTCTACCTTATTCAAACGCTAATTTATCACCTCATTTCCCTATAAGTATCCCACTTTTTACTTTAAAAAAAAACAACTTGACTTCACAACTTCTCACAACTAAGAAATCTCAATACTACTCTCCTTCTCTCTAATGCCTCCCTCTAAGAAAAATATCATTAAAAAAAGAAAGCAAAAGTTATAATTAGTAAGTAAGAAGTTCATCAAAAGAAAAACACAAAAAGGGTTTAAGTTAATAACTAAGTGGATTTAGAAACTCAGTTAGAAATTAAGAATCGTCTCCCAAAACCAGTAGTAATCAGGTTTCTTGATGGCCAAGTCATTTTTCATTGGACAAAGAAGAAGAATATAAATTTAACCACCAATCACATCCTTTTATCCATTAGTTAAGGAATAAGAATCATGAAAAAGAAAAAGAATAAGAATAAGAATCAAATCCAAAGTGTAAGGGCCAATAATCCGATTTTTTTCGGATGATTCGAGCTGTGCGCCAGGCACATGATCCTGCGCCCAGCGCATAACAATTTCGTGTGCAAGACGCAGGCCAATGTGCCAAGCGCAAGGTGTTGTGTCTAGCGCTGGCTCTTGCGCTTCGCGCAGTTGCCCAGTCAGCTATTCCTTCACTTTTTCGATGCATTTCTACGTATTAGGATGTGTTTAGGACAAGTTGAAATTCGGATATTGCCTCATTAGTGTAAAGATCAAAATTAAATCTAAAGAGAATAATAATATCGGTATTTCCAATGAATTTGATGATGTAGGAAGATTTAAGAGGATTTAGTGAAGTCATTAAGGTGATGTCATTGGTGTGATGTCATTAAGATAATATTGAGTCGTGAAAGTGGGAGAGAAGAATATAATGCATATGGTAGGACCAAGGAGTTTTGCTAGGGTTAAAAAAGATTTGTTATGTATGAAATTTTTTTCTTCTCTTCACTGTCTAGTTTGTACACAATTTTAAATTTCTAAGATAATTGACTTATGCTTCATATATGTAAAAAAAGAAAGAAACACAACCAAAGATTCGACACCAGCTCAATTGTTTATTAAAAATTGCAAGGAAAACCGGACAAAGCTCAAGCTCAAATGTTTGTACTGATCTTTTGTCTATCATGAAGACTGAACTTAAACAACAAGATTCACAGGCAACTACTACAACGAGTGGTGTTAAGAGTGTCTTTTCTGCTATTTTTAGTTTCTCTGACAAAAGGAAACGTCGGTTACGTCTACTATATGGAAGGGGTGTTACTTGTACCTAGCTAAAGCATACAACTAGTTTGGAAGAGACTAATAAGAAGTACGCTGAGGAAGTTCAGTCTTTAAGAAAAAGTTATCAAGACAAGAGAAATCATGACAGGGCAAAGTTAGCTAATGGTCTACGATCATTTTTCACTCAAATTAAAGATACAAGTTGTTGGAGCTCGCAGCGGAAATTTGACTTCTACTAGATAATATGAAATCGATACCTCACAAATAAATAATATTTTAGGGATAAACAAACAACCACTATGAAGGAAATAATAAATGTAATGTAAGAAAAAAATACACTTTTCTTAAACTAAACTTTTCTGATGTGAATAATGAATTTCATTTTGATATTACAACCTAAGCATTGTATAATCACACAAGTGCTAAATTTGGAATGCTAATAAGGAATGTTCTCTAAAAAACAATGACTCATATTATTTACTTTCCTACAATTCCTCTTGCTCTATGATTAATGCTTCCCCACAAAATAGGGAGAGAATTAATCTCACAACCAATAAAACTTATTTCTACAATTCTCCACCTCGTTCATAATTTTAAGACATTCAACTTTTGGACGAACAAATTGCGTAATACATATCCGGTTGCACCATTCTGATAATGACTGCCTACGTACCCTTCGACCAGGATCAAACCAATCGTAGTTCCATTTATTTTCCATGTAATACCTAACATGGGACAATATTTAGCAATTCCAAACAATGTTGGAACTTGCTTCCTGAAATAACTTTGGTTAACATGTCTGTAGGGTTCTCATTTGTATGCACCTTCATAAGAGAAATATTGCCTTCTTCTATAACATCTCGCACAAAATAATATCTCACATCTATATGCTTGGTTCGAGCATGATGAACTTGGTTTTTAGCCAAATGAATTGCACTTTGGCTATCACAACTAAGATTCACACATTCCTGCTTCAACCCCAAATCATCTAGAAGTCCCAATAACCACAATGCTTCCTTAACTCCTTCTGCCATAGCCATGTACTCGGCCTCTGTCGTAGATATAGCCACTGTAGCCTGTAACATTGATCGCCAACTAACTGGAGCACCATGTATTTTCAACACATAACCAGTAGTAGATCGTCGTTTATCTAAATCACCGGCATAATCTGAATCAACAAAGCCGCTTATCTGACATGTATCTCCACCAAAGCACAAACCTGTGTCAATGGTACCTTTCAAGTACCTTAAAACCCATTTCACAGCTTCCCAATGTGCCGTACCCGGGTTCGCCATGAACCTACTGACAACGCTAACCGCTTGTGAAATGTCTGGACGTGTACACACTATGGCGTACATTAAACTGCCAACTACACTAGCATAAGGTACATTATCCATGTATGTCTTATCTTCCGCTGTAGTGGGAGACTGTTTACCAGAGAGTCTAAAATGTGGAGCCAATGGAGTTACCACTGCCTTAGCACTTTTCATCCCAAACCTTTCAATGACCCGCTCAATGTAGCCTTTCTGGCTCAAGAACAATTTTCGATTTGATCTCTCTCTTCTAATCTCCATGCCCAGTTTTTTCTTTGCAGCGCCCAAATCTTTTGTCTCAAACTCTTCACCGAGTTGAGCTTTTAACCTATTTATCTCCACCTTGCTTTTCGAAGCAATAAGCATGTCATCCACATACAATAGGAGATAAATATAATCACTTCCACAAAGTTTACGAATGTATACACAACAATCATAATTACTTCTGGAAAACCCTTGCTTTAACATAAAGTAATCAAATCGCTTATACCACTGTCGAGGAGATTGTTTCAATCCATAAAGTGATTTTCTTAAGCGACATACCTGATTCTCTTTACCCTCAACCTTAAATCCCTCAGGTTGATACATATAGATTTCCTCATCCAAGTCACCGTGCAAGAAGGTTGTCTTTACATCAAGTTGTTCCAGCTCAAGATCACCATAAGCAACAAGACTTAATAGCACCCGAATAGAAGTGTGTTTTACCACTGGAGAAAATATCTCATTGTAATCAACACCCTCTTTTTGTGCAAAACCCTTGGCCACTAGCCTAGCCTTATGTCTTATATCATCGGTCTTGGAAGGATCCTCTTTTCTTTTATACACCCACTTACATCCAATAGCAGTCTTTCCCACGGTCAATGGGACTACCTCCCATGTCTTGTTTTTATGAAGAGATTGCATCTCTTCCTCCATAGCAACCAATCAACTCTCTCTATCCTTATCTTTGATAGCTTGTTTGAAGGTGACCGGCTCATCATCCTCCACCGAGAGTGCATATTCAACCAAGTTTACCTGCCCGTAATGCCTTAGAGGTTTGTCTGACCCAAACTTCTGAACTGTTTTATAATTCCTCTTTGGCCTAGTGGTCGCCAAGGATTCCTACTGCTGTTGTTGTAACACATGTACATTTTCCTGCTGAATCTCCTCATGTTCAAGATCATCCTCCTTCTCCTATCGAGTAACACCAGGTTGCTCCACTTGAACATGACTAGAATCTAATTGGTCTCTAGATTCTATCTCCACCACTTGAGTATTTGTATTCATTCCAACATCACCATCATTAGGCATCATAACTTTCGATAAAGCTACCATAGATCTTTCATCAAAGGTCACATCCCTGCTGATTACAAATTTAGAATCTTCTATACTCCAAAGACAAGAACCTTGAACCCCTTTAGGATACCCCAAGAAGATTGCTTTCTTAGCTCTTTCATCAAGCTTGTTGTTCTTGACATGATAATATGCCGTGCATCCGAAGACTCTAAGTCTCTTATAATCTGCATGTTCCCTTGACCATACCCTATAAGGTGTGTCTCCATCTAAATAAGAATGTGGGGAGCGATTCACTATGTCGCAAGCTGTAGCAACCGACTCTGCCCACCATTCTCTGCCTAAACCAGAATTAGAGCGCATACACCTAGCCTTCTCAAGTAGTGTACGATTCAATCTTTCTGCGACTCCATTTTGTTGTGGTGTGTCTCTGACTGTCCAGTGTCTCACAATGCCTTCCTGATCACAAAACTCCTTGAAAGCTCCCTCTGTGTATTTTGTACCATTATCAGACCGTACAGTTTTTAGCTTTCGACCTGTTCTATTCTCAACCATCGCTCTCCACCGCTTGAAAATGTCGAATACCTCATTCTTATGCTTGAGAAAATAAATCCAAGCATATCTAGAACAATCATCAACAAATGTAACAAAGTACCTGGAACCTCCCTTGGAAGCAACTTTAGCCGGACCCCAAACATCCGTATGCACATAGTTTAACAACCCTCTGCTCTTGTGCTTGCTTGTAGAGAACTTCACCCTATGTGCTTTTCCATACACACAATGCTCACAAAATTCCATTTGTGGCTTCTTCATGTTCTTCAACAAATCTTGTCCGCTAAGCAATGATAGACCCTTTTCTGACATATGCTTAAGGCGCATATGCCATATTCTTGTGCATTCTGTTTGGTCTTTGCTTCCAGCGATTCCAACTGCTAGATCACCTATAACAGTTGTTCCCAAAATAGGATAAAGATTACCATGACGAATCCCCTTCATCACTACCAAGGAACCACGGACAACTTTTAAAACTCCATTCTCCAAGACTTTTTTGCAGCCATTTTTCTCTAATAACCCAAGAGAAATAAGGTTCTTCCGCAAATCTGGGATGTGTCTTACATCCTTCAAGGTTATTATTGTTCCATTATGCATCTTGACTCGGATAGTACCTAACCCGATTGTTTTGAAAGCATGATCATTTCCCAGATTTTCGTAGGACTTTGGTAATGAAAGTAATAACATGAGTGCCTGGTCTTCCTCATCTACCTTCACATCTATATCCTTTAAGTCTAATATGATCCTATCAAACTTATGGATATACTCCCGAATTGAGGCGCCTTCTTCCATCTTGCATGTATACAATTTGGATTTTAGATAGATCCCGTTTGTTAGAGTTTTCGTCATGAAATTTATCTCTAACTTTGCCCACACGCCAGCAGCTGTTGCTTCTTCATTTACCAAGAATGCAACATCCATCTCAAGGCACAAGATTATGGTTGCTCGTGCTTCAAGATCTAACTCTTCCCAATCCTCATCCTTCATGTCCTCGGGTTTTTGTTCTTTTCCAGCCAATGCCTTGTGCAACTTTTGTGATATAAGCAAATTTTTCATTTCCATCCTCCAATAGGAAAAATCATTTTTTCCATTGAACTTTTCAATTTCATATTTCCCAACTTTTACCGTTCCACTAGTAGACGCCATTATAATTATTTTTCAAAATAAGAAATTTAACCACTTAATATTTTGACGTTGACTCTGGTACCAATTGTTGGAGCTCGCAGCGAAAATTTGACTTCTACTAGATAATATGAAATCGATACCTCACAAATAAATAATATTTTAGGGATAAACAAACAACCACTATGAAGGAAATAATAAATGTAATGTAAGAAAAAAATACACTTTTCTTAAACTAAACTTTTTTGATGTGAATAATGAATTTCATTTTGATATTACAACCTAAGCATTACATAATCACACAAGTGCTAAATTAGAAATGCTAAATAAGGAATGTTCTCTAAAAAACAATGGCTCATATTATTTACTTTCCTACAATTCCTCTTGCTCTATGATTAATGCTTCCCCACAAAATAGGGAGAGAATTAATCTCACAACCAATAAAACTTATTTCTACAAAAGTCCTTACAAGTCATTTGACCTTAGCATGTTTGGCGCTTTATTGGTTGATCGTAAATCCCAAAAGGACACTCAAATTTTTCCAAGCACCTCAGGAATGCTTCATCTACATTCTTCACCTTCTAAAGATGTTCCTAACAATCAGGTGCACACCTTTTGAAATTTTTTCTAATTTTCTTAATTAGCAGACTCGTGTCACACTAAGTTCAGTTGAAACAATTGGTAATTTCACTGGTATCCAAAATTTAGTATTACTAGTTATGAGGAAGATAAAAACAAAAAAATGGTTGGTACATTGGGTAAGATAAAGCAGCAAACTTCAATTAGTAAGAAGCACAATACGATATGTCATCTAACATTATTCTACAAACACTTATGATTGAACTACAACTCATCAACTCTCTCGATCCTCTCTTATTGTCTTGTCACTTTTAACCTCTCCTCCATCCCCTTATCTATCTCTCTATATTTTTCTTTATGAAACTTTTCTTATTGTAGATATGTGAATGGTATGTTATAATTCTCTTTTGTACAGTAAGAGGGTGGGTTCTAATTATGTACACCAAATGGTAAACATGAGACCCCTCCTTGGGGTAGGGGTGGGATGGGGGGGTTTACATAGAACTGAGGCGAAGTGCTTTATTGTTGAATCTCAAAGATTTAGGGCATCATTTTCATTTAGTAGATCGACTTTTGACATTGATTTGAGGTGCCTATACTGATCATAAATTAATGTATTTGTTGAAAATTTCTTGAGTTTTCATATGGGCCAAACAAAAGAAATTTTAGGTGCCTTTTTTCAACGCGGTATATGACAGGTTAAACGATGTAGTATTAAATTTCCTTTTTTTGTTGATGGAATTGGAATATAATTTCCTTTAGTTACTTTAATATATTGATTTCTTATATTTGTTAGCTGATTGGAATTACAGTGTGTGAACTACATGAAAGAAGAAGACGACGTAGATGAAGACGAGAACTTAACTTGATTTACGCTTTAGCTTATCCATTGTCGCTCCCTTAGTCCGTTTGGGTCATGATGCTTTAACTACTATCATCAGATTAGTATAATTAGTATTATACTCTTTGACAAGGTATTGTTTAGACTTATTTTGAATTTTAGATTTTAAATTGTATTTATGTTTTGATCTTTGATATTCAAACGAATATTGTTTCATGAATTCCAACAAGTTGAGAGGAGATTTTATGAAATTCTTTGTAACTCTTGATTGTTGTCATGATGAGTTCACAGGGGTTTTGAGTTGTTGTACAAGAAGTGGTATAACTACTTAAGCTTGATACATTACTATTACTTTCACGCACTTATCAATGTCATGGGCAACAAATTTTATTTTGTTGTTTTTTAGGCATTGTCGTTGCTTTTGGGATGATGGGCAACATTTTAATATTTAATACTAATAAATACAATTGGCAAAAAATTGTCGCATTTTATGACGTAAGCCGACAATGTCAAATGGATGTCAAATATTGCAGCTGTTTTCACCTATTGTCTTGGGAAAATTGTTGCCTTAGGTACTTTTGATCATTATCTTATGAAAATGTTGTCTTTGAATGAGAAATAGTTGCCATAACAATAGATAATAGAGGTAGTAACACATCAAGTGTGTTGCCTTAGATATAAGGCAACAATTATTTATCTTTGGCAATTGTTTGGTGCTATTTGCTATACGTAATTTTGTTGCAGTGTAGCCAAGAGAAGACTGTAGTGTATTTTGGTAATGCCAAAAGACGAGATTCATGGTAGAATTCTTCAAGTGACTGGTTTCCAAAAAGAGGAGTTTCCTTTGAGGAATCTGGGGGTACCTATAACTTCCAAGAGACTTGCAAAGTCAGATTGTGACATCCTAGTTGACATAATTCTAAGAAGAATCAGGTGTTGGAGCACTCGGCACTTATCGTATGTTGCTAGACGCACTTTGGTTAATGTTGTTTAACTTAGCATAAATACCTATTGGGCTAATTAAAGTTTTCTTACTTCCAAAGGGTGTGCTTCTGAAGATAACTTAAATTTGTAGAGCTTTTTTGTGGGAAGGCAAGGTTTACTTACACAAACCTCCCCCAGTTGCTTACACTTCGGTCTGTATGCCTGAGAAAAATGCTTGTCTGTGTGTGAGGGACTACCGTACGTGAAATATAGCGACAATAGGGAAATATGTTTTGCAAATTTCCCAAAGAAAATATGTACTTTAGATCAAATGGGTGCATTGTGTGTATATTAAGATAGGAGCTTGTGAGAAAATGAAGCTCCTACATCTGCTAGTTGGGTGCGGAAGAGCATTTGCAAGGTTAAAGTTTTGTTTAGGCCTGGCTATACCAATAATAACCAGTGGCTACATGATAGGAAGAAGTATTCTGCCAAGGAGGGGTATAAGTGGATCAAGAGTTCATATGAGAAACATAGCCGACATCATTGGGTTTTTGAATTATATGAAAGCATTCTTTTATTGCTTGTCTGGTGGCCCAAGGAAAAGTGAGAATTAGGGAGCAATTAGCTGTTGTAGGGGTGTGCTAAAATACTCAATGTTTGTTGTAGGGGTGTGCACCTGTACAGGACTGGACCAGATCAAACCTCGACTCGGACCAGACTGAAACATTTATGGTCCGGTCCAGTTTTAGACCAGTTCGCTCGATTTGCTTAGATTTAAACATATTGATAAATTAGATTTATTAAAATTAAATAAAATTAAAGGTGATAATTTTAAAGGCAATGAAGATTATGTTTTTAGCTTTCTATCTTTTAAACCTTTAAACTTTTTTAACCCTTACTAAAAAACATAAATTTTGGTCCACTATTTTGGATTGGAAATTTTAGGTTTGGACCGAAACCCAGAGTCACAGTTTTTTATGGACCGCATAACAGACTGGAATTCACCAGCCTCGTCTCATCCATTCCGGTTCTCTTCGGGCCAAATTTCAGTGCCGATCAAAAGTTGCATACCCGAAGTCTGTTGCGTTTGCATGGCCATGATGCTTGCTTTCACCTGTTCTTCAGATGTCAACTTAGTAGGAGGATTTGTATTAAGATTATGACATGGCTGGACATTAGATTTGCTCCTGATGAAAGTCTCTACACTAGCTTCGTGGAAAAAGTGAGGCAGAAAGTAAAGAAATAGAAGGCAACATCAAGTGTGTTACACTGCCACTGTGTACCACGTTTGGAAAGCTATAAATTATTCTTTGTGGCATGATGCGTTGTTTATGCCTGAGTAAGTTGTAAAGCAAATGAAAAACAAGGTTTGTCATAGAGTTAGAGCTAAAATGCATGTAAGGTGGGCTAGAATAAGAAAGACTATACAATATACACAGTTTTACATGCGCATTTGTATTTTAGTTCCTACATCATGAAAATGAATTGTTAGTAAAAATAATTATATTGAAATTAGCCCTCATGTATTAAACCTTTGTTATCTAGGTCTGACTGTACGGACGTCAAAGGAAGCAATTTTCTTGTATTTGAATGTGAATATTGTAGTTGAATATGAAAAATGAAGATTCTAGAAAGTATTGTATTTGAATGTGTTTGTTTGAGCGTCTTTTAGAGGTGCTTTGGTCTTGAATGTATAGATTAATACATAGGTGCATTTTACCTTGAAAGTATATGAAAAGTCCATATAAAATCACGTGGAAGAAATAATTATTTATAGGTAAAAACGGATTAGCGTTTCAAAAAATGACGCTACGGAGAAAAGAGAAACATGCACCTGGCGCATGGGGTGTGCGCTTCATGCACATGCTTTGCGCCTAGTGCAAGCTTCATACGCCCTGTGCTTGGGTCCCATGTGGCGCGCATGTGGGTTGCATGTCGTGCAGGCTTTTGATTTACATTAGTGGAAAAAACTACTTTTGCTACTTATCAAGTGCTTCTATTAACTAATCAACCCGAGTAATTATGAAAATTTTAATATATATGCTCCGGTTGACTAATCAACCCGAGTATTTGTGAATAAGTGCTCCGGTTAGTCAACCCGAGCACATGGACTCTCCCATATCAATTCATAAAACCCTCGCGTCCAGTAAAAGTACTATGACCCTCTCTCATACAGTCTGTTGTTTTACCTCCCTCCCAAGTCCATCGTTCTCTCAACTCTCTCGTTATTTCAACCCGAGTAGTGTACTCCTCCGTCGTCCCTCCCTCCGCCTTCCTTTGCTTCCTGCCAAATCCCCCGCTGAAGTCCCAAGCTCGATGTTTCTACGAACTCCTCTCAATTGGTTTAGACGAACTCCTCGCAAGTCCTTTCAAGTCCTCTTAATTAGTTTCGACCTCGTTTCTTCAATGAACCTCCCAAACTCCTTCAGGTTTTATTTTCTTATAATTTCTAGGTTTTTCTTAATTTCTCAATCAATTATAGGGTTTAATCTAATTAGTTTCTTCAATTATTTCTCAAAGTCTTCCGCAATCATGTTGTAGATAGTTTATGCCCTTGATGATTCGCCAGCGTTCAACGCGGTTGAAATTCTGCATCACCCTGAGCTTCACCGGCGATCAACTTTGCAAGGTCATTGCAAGATTTCTTCTGCTAAATTCTGATTTGTTTGTGTTATTAGGGGGAACTAATAAGAAAATAGAGGGATTTCGTTTAATTTAATTAGTTTCTTTGCTTTTCCTGGAATGAGCCTTTTATCAGTAGTCCACATTCAAGCAGAAGTATTATGGACTCGAAATTCTTATTTATGTTTTGATAATGATTAAATCTATTTATATGAGTTTGGAACTAGATAAGAGAGCCACACTCTTGATGTCTTTCACTATGCTTCAAGACACACTAGCTAACATTTACTGTTTATATGATCTTGTTTTGACGTTGTTTTTATAATCATGTTACACCTTAGAGATATAAGTATAATATTATAAAACTATATGAATATGACATACATATACTACAATATATATTGGTTTTATGGGTACTTAGCACAAATGTTAAACAATGGCAACATACCATTATTATCAATCGTTGCACGTATTCATTTTAAGATTTTTGAAGAGCAATCACCTTTTAAATTTAGTGAAGATTGTTATTAAAATGTTTAGTATATAGCGACTAATGAGGAATTTTAGCTAAAACTGAGCTGATAAATTGTTTTTTAATTTTTTTTCGCGCCTTTGCTTCTCTCTCGGCGTAGGTTAAGGCTCCTTCCTTATCCTACACCGTAGCCATGGCAGGAAAATCAAAGGTTCAGGCGAAGAAATCAAGTGCAAAACACAGTAAAAATGAGAGAAAGAAAGGACCTCGAAGTCCTAATACAGGACAAAAAAGAGAAATCTATGGCGGAATTACATGGAATTGCAGATTTGGAAATTAGGACCCCCGAATTTGACATTCTACTTTCACCAATAAGTTAATTGAAGGAGCTTAAAAAACAATCAACTGATAAAGCGCAACTATCAGAATGGCTTATTATAATGAAGAAAACACAAAATAGATTGGAAGCCATTAATGGAGGTAATATTCAATCTCGACAATTATTGACTGAATTTGAGGAACATATTGATGTTGAGGAAACAAATACAACTGATAGAACACATAACACTGAATCTCAATCAACAATTAAAATTGATTTTGATGATGTTAAAGATGAAATTGCTTATTGGGAATCATCAATTGTATGCTATGTTGTGGGTGCAAACCCACCATTTCCTGTTATGGAGGGTTACCTGAGGAGAATGTGGGCCAAGAAAGGTATAGAGAAGATTATTGCAGTAAATAAGGGTATTTTCTTAGTATGATTTCATAATGTTGATCTTAGAGATGGTGTGCTGAAAGAAGGGGTGCAATTTTTTGACAAGAAACCACTCATTGTTAAACCATGGCATTCAGAAATGGATTTGCAAAAAGAAGAGCTCAAAACTGTCCCAATATGGCTTCAATTACCAGCTTTAGACCTGAAGTATTGGGGAGAGAAATGCCTGTTTAAACTAGTGGCAGGTATAGGTCAACCTCTAAAGTTGGACCAGTCTACCATTAATAAGGATAGATTGTTATATGCAAGAGTGTTGATTGAGGCAAGTCTGAATCAAGATTTCCCAGATGAAATTGAATTTGAAAATGAGAAAGGTGTTAAGGTGAAACAAAGTGTGAGATATGAATGGAAGCCAGTTAAGTGTGATTCATGTTATGGTATTGGTTATGTGACAGCAGATTGTACTAAAAAGAAACAACAGCCTGAGGGTAGGAAATGGGCTTCAAAGAAATTGGTAGCCAAGAAGCAGACCCACGAAGATGCAGAAGGTTTTCAGAAAGTTACAGGATATGCTCTTGTGATTCAGAATGTGGTTCAATCTGTGGCTATTGACAATACTTTTGCTGTATTAGAGAATGAAATGACAGAGGAAATGGCAGAAAATGAATTGACAGAGGAAGTCGTAGGGAATACAGATGATCTAGAAGTTGATGTGGCAAGGGTTGAAAATGGAATGAACCATGGGCAGGAGGGGAAGCCTCCTGACATGGATGGATAACATTCTGTGTTGGAATGTGAGTGGACTAAAGAACAAAAAAAAGCAATTAGAAGTGAGGAATTTCATTATAACTCACAGCATTAGATTGTTTAGTCTCTTGGAAACTAAGATAAAAGCTCCCTCCCTAGGAGACTTTTATCTTACTGTTTGTCCTCAATGGTGCATTACTACTAATAATGCTTGGCATGGGAATGGAAGAATCATTCTAGGATGGCATCCTTCTCCTGTTAATGTAAACATTATTTGTTGTACTGACCAGTTCATTCATACTGAAGTGGAGGTTATAAATGGAGGCAAAAAGTTTTTTTGCACATTTGTTTATGGCATGAATGATAGAGTTAATAGAGAAGACATGTGGAGTGGTTTGAAGAAGTTTGCTGTGTGTACTTCCCCCTGGATCATCTTGGGTGATTTTAATGCTATTATGCATATGGAGGATAGAATAGGGCAACCAGTGAGGGAAAGAGAGATTTTAGACATGAAGTGTTGTATGGAAGAATGTCATTTGCTGGAATTAAAGACTTATGGGAAATATTATACATGGAACAACAAGCAGGAGGGCAGAGATAGCGTGTTCTGTAAGCTTGATAGGGTCCTGGGGAATGATAGTTGGTTTTCTAAATGGCCTTTAACTGAGGTTACTATTCTTACTGAAGGTGATTATGATCATTGTCCATTGATCATAAAATCTTTCAAGGATGTTGCTAAGAAGAAACCTTTCAGGTTCTTTAATATGTGGAGTAAGGTTGATTCCTACCAAGATATTGTAGGGCAGGTCTGGCAACAGCAAATTTCAGGCACAAGAATGTTTCAGGTTGTTAGCAAGTTGAAGATTTTTAAGAAAGAGTTGAAAGTTTTGAATACTTCACAGTTTGGTGATGTCTCAGTGCAAGATGCTTTCACTTACAAACAGATGATTGCTGCTTAACATGAGTTACATCTTCATCCTGATAATTTGCTTCTGAGAGCAAAGGAAAAAGAAGCTAGAGAAGCTTACAAAGAAGCCCACAGAAATTACTCTCATTTTCTGAGTCAAAAGGCAAAACTCAGATGGCTAGCTGAAGGGGATGATAATACAATGTTTTTTCATCAAAGTGTGAAGAGTAGAAGAATTTAGAACAGAATAAACAGAATTAAGAAGGAGGATGGCACATGGGCTAATTCTTCTGAGGAAGTTGTGAATGAATTTCTAGGTTTCTATCACTCTCTCTTAGGAAGCAGGGGTGATATTAGGAAGGTTGAAGCTGCAATTATCAGGAAGGGTGTAATTTTGAATACAGAACATCAAAATGCACTTTCTTTGGAGTTCAATGCTGATGAGATAAAGAAAGTTTGCTTTTCTATACCTGATGATAAATCTCCAGGTCTTTATGGTTTTTCAAGTTGCTTCTTCAAGACCAGTGGGTATATCATTGGAGTTGATGTGGTAGCTGCAATTAAAGACTTTTTCAGAACTGGGAGAAAAAACATTGTATTATCATCCCCACTGATCCTTAAGATTAAAAGTCCTGCTTCAGTTGGTGATTATAGGCCTATTGCCTGCTGCTCAGTTCTATATAAAATAATCACCAAGCTGATTTGTTCAAGACTTAGCAAAATACTGCCTGATATAGTCTCACAAGCTCAAGGTGCATTCATAAATGACAGACACATCATTAGCAATATTTTATTATGCCAAGATCTTGTGAAAAGGTTTGGGAAAAGGAATAATCAAGTTAGAAGCATTCTCATGAAAGTGGATCTTAGGAAAGCCTATGATTCCATAGAATGGGATTTTGTGTTTGAGCTCTTAACTGCTCTTAACTTCCCTGAGCACTTTATCAGTTGTGTGATGGAATGTATAACAACACCAAAATTCACTCTTCTCATCAATGGAAGCACATAAGGTTTTTTTGCAGCTAAAAGAGGACTTAGACAAGGGGATCCAATGTATCCCTTGATCTTTATCCTATGTATGGATTATTTGACCAGAATTCTGTCCTATATAGGGGAGCTAAATGAGTGTAAATTTTTCATTGGCTGCTCTACCATGAAGCTTAATTATTTGTGTTTTGCAGATGATTTGCTTCTCTTCTGCAAGGGAGAAGCTAAGTTTGCCTATCTGCTCCTCCAAGGTTTAAAATTGCTCACAGAGTCATCTGGTTTGCAACCAAACAAGAGTAAATCAGCAATTTACAGCAATGCTATTCCTGAAGATGAATTGAAGAGAATTGAACAATTCTCAGGGTTTGTAAAGGATACACTTCCTTTCAAATACCTGGGAGTTCCCATCAGCTCCAAGAGTATCAAAGCAGCTGATTGTGAAGCACTTGTAGGCAAAATGACTAATAAAATAAGAACATGGAGTTCAAGAAATCTCAACTTTGCTAGCATAGCACAATTAGTAAATTAAGTTTTACTGAGTATCCACAGCTACTGGGCGTAAATTTTTCTCCTTCCTTGCTCTGTCATACACAAGATTAATGATGTCTATAGGCACTTCCTCTGGAGTGGTAAAGCCATGAGTGAGAAAGGTGGCCACGTGAAATGGGAAAAAGTCTGCACTCATAAGAAGTATGGAGGTCTAGGCTTCAGAGATATTAAAAGTTGGAACAAGGTAGCTGTGGGTAAGGTTATTTGGAATATAGGCAGCAAGAAAGATGAACTTTGGGTCAAATGGGTGCATTCCATTTATGTGAAGGAGGGGAATTGGTGGGACTTATAAGCTCCTCTAGGAGCAAGTTGGGTCTGAAAATATCTATGCAAGGTGAAGCAAGATCTTCAGCAAATTGGGATGCAAAACTAGCCTGTTAACACCTCCTATTCTATCAGTAAAGTTAACTCACAGTTAATAGAGGGGGATTCCCTTAAACCTTGGGTAAGAGGAGGGTGGAATAGATTGTCCATGCCCAAGCATAAATTCATTACATGGCTGGGCATTCAACATAAGCTGAGAACCAAAGATAAGTTGTTTCAATACAATATAAGCTTGGATAATATATGTTGTTTGTGTGGCACTGCCACAAAATCACATGACCATTTGTTTTTTGCTTGTTCATACAGCAAACAAATCATTCTAGCTATGCTTGAATGGTTAGGAATCAAAATGTTCCCTAGAAACCTGAATCAATGGTTCACCTGGATTAGATGCAAATATAAGGGCACAAAAATGAGAAAGCAGATTTTGTACACCATGTTAGCAGCTGCTAGTTACCAGATATGGAAGTTAGGGAATGAAGCATTCTGGTTACAGAAAATAAGTAGAATAGACAATACAATTAGAGATATAAAGTTTACTGTAAAGCATAGAGTTTTGGCTTGTAAATCTGTTAAATGGAGTGTTAGAGATTGTAATTGGGCTTTGTTAGCTATCTGTGGCTGGGTTCTTTCCCTATTTTTGGGAAGATTGTATTTGTTTTTTGGAAATAATACTTACTTACTTACCAAAAAAAAAAAAAAAAAAAGAAAAGGTACGAGTTTTTGCTGAGATGTGAATTTGATCAATACATGTATGAAAGGTGTTATTTAGGTCGATAGTTTTGGTGTAAGGTGTTTTAAGGTTCGTTCTTCCTTTTAATTCCCTCCTTCTCATGTGATGATTATTTTTTTAGCTTTGTTTTCATCTTGTAGTTGTTGTGATGTTGCTTCAATTACATAGTACATATTTAAGAATAAGATTTTCATGTAAGTAAATTTTATTAAAGAAAGTTATTAGTGGAACCAGAAAAGGAAGTCATTAGTAGGGATGAATAGTACATCCTTTGTCTCCTAAAGTCGTTTCTAATATCAACTCTGATATCCTCAAAGTGGCTAATTCTACTAAATATATAACTACCCACTAATATGATTAACCCTTTTATAGTTTTGTAGGCACTTTAGTTGGTTATTTTATATGTGGCATTCTTTTTAGAATCAAATAATTCTTAGTTTTTGAAGTCATTAATAAGTACCTCACTTTTTGGTTACAATGCTCATGGTGCCTACATATATTTGCACACCGTCTCTGTCTACTCTCTCCCCCTCTCTTTCTCGGTCTCCTGCTGGTTAATTGTATTCTCTCTTACTCTTCTGTAAAATTTGTTTCACATTCTTGTTCAAATGATTTACTCATATTTTAATTTTGAATCATTAATAATGTTTTAAGAATCCAGGATGAGCTTTATTCAGAAGTTTGTTTTTGTTATGGAAAAATTAAATTATGAATCATAATCATAGGTCTAGATACCCATCCAAGACATACTCTTCTGTAACAAGTCTTGGATAGTCCCCATTTTGGGACTATTCTTGGACGTTTGATCTCACATAGGTGGTCTATTTATGTTTCTTTTTCGTATCTGTGGAAAATCACGGCTACTCATTTCCCTCATTCATTCGCTAGGTACATATGTAGATAAGTAATTGCCTACATTGTGTACCTCGAGAACTGTAGAAAAATGCAGCCGGATTTTCCACATAATCGAGAAGCCAACATACATTTACTAGTGGGATTAGACGTCCAAGGGTGGGTTAGGTTGGAGTGATAAGGACCTTTTGAATTTGTATGTTTAATGCTTAAATGATTGACAATGAGTTATTTTATGTGTTTAATTAATTGTTAGAGGTCTGTTTCGACGGCGAGATATTGTTCTTGGATGTATGATGACATTGATTCGTCAGAATTTATGGATGGGGTACTGGAATATTGTGATTCTACCTTAAATCATCAAGCTTGGACCGGGGAATTAGGATTTTATTGTCCTTGTGTCAAGTGTGGCAATGTGTTCAAAGTCATTGGTATTGAGTTGCTTAGGGAGCATGTACTTTACCATGGGTTTAGGCCTGAATACCATATGCATTTATGGATTTGGCACGGTGAGGAGGGAGTGTATGAAGGGAATTCTTGTGCAAATGATGTCCATGAACAAGAAGACGTGACTCATGCACTTGAGGAAATGGAGAATGGTAATGAGGACGAGGATGATGAGGATAACAATGATCATATGGATGAGATAATGGAGGGTGTCGACGATGAGTTAGGGAAACATCCTCGTGTTTGTTAGTCTTTGACAGAGACAACTCAAAGGCCGCTGTGAAAAATTCACCAAATTTTCTGTCGTGCTAACACTTTTCAACATTAAGTCAAAGGGAAATTGGACCCACATTAGTTTCATTTCCCTTTTAGAAGTGTTAAGCGAAATGTTTCCCGATGACAATAAATTTCCAAACTCAACCTATTATGCTAGAGAGCTCATGTGTCCCTTTGGCTTAGAGTACAAGAAGATACATCCCTGTCCGAATGACGGCGTGTTATATAGAAATGAATATGACAATTTTTGATGAGTGTCCACGGTGCGAGAAGTCACGTTACAAGCATAAAGGGGCTGGAGATACGAAAGGACCCCCTAGCTAAGGTGTTGTGGTATCTTTCAATAATACCTGTATTTAAGCACTTGTTTTCCATAAAAAAAGATGCAAAAAATTTGAGTTGCCATTTAGAAAGAAGGAAGAAAGATGGTTTGTTGAAGCATCCGGCAGACTCTGCTGAGTGGAAAAGTATTAATAGGTTGCATAAGACATTTAGGGGTGAAGATCTCAATTTGAGGATCAGGCTATGTACGGATGTGATGAATCCATTTGAAAGTATGAGCTCTCTGCGTAGTACATGGCCTGTACTTTTAATTATATATAACTTGCCTCCTTGGTTGTACACGAAATGCAAGTACATGATATTATCGCTTTTAAATTTGGGCCTTAAACAACCAGGAAATGCCATAGATGTCTATCTTCCACCGCTTCTCGATGATTTGAGAAGCTATGGGATCAAGGGTATAGCTCGTAGACCGTTGACTGGTAACACTAGTGGAAAAAAGTTCATCAGCTGCGGTCAAACCCGGGCTTACCGCTGCGGTTTTGGGCCGCAACGGTTGGACTCGCAGCAGTCCCCAAATATTAACTGATCAGGTATTAAACCGCAACAGTTAAACATTTACTGCTGCGATTTGATTAACTGTTGCGGTTTTGGGTCAAAACCACAGCGGTAAATGATTAACTGCTGCGGTTTTGGGTCAAAACCGCAGCGGTTGACCACCCCCAAAAGCATTTTTTCATTATGAATCAATATAAAATCAATAATATATATCAATAATCATTTTATTAAGCATATTATGCTCAATTGAAGCATAAACATAAATAATTAGATACATAAGAATATTTACTATAATTTTAATATCATACTCAACGATAACTATATATATTGCAAAGAATGACATATTAGCTCTGTTTCCATCACAACGCAAGCAAATAAAGCGCTGGTCATTTGATTTGGTTAGTTCCCCATAGCGCTAGCCATATCTCAACAAGTTGTCCTTCCAATAAGTAATCTAAGGATCAACAATGCAATCTACGTAAGTATTTCAGTAATTCAGCTGCACATATATGGAAGCTAACCAATACTTTAAGTATAAAAGCTACAAAATGTTGCACTTTAACATAACATTAATAGTTAACATGTTCACCAACTATTAATATTGCTCCATTGAGGGCCAATCTAGAGGTGAATTGGGAAACATCAAATGAATTCAAATTTATTAGCAAATAAAATCAAAGCTTTAGAATGTTTCAAGTCACAAGAAAAATGTATGGTTTCATATTAACAATATCAACAATATCAACAATATCAACTGAAGTATAGACCATAACATTATAAAGCTGAAATCTTTAAAGCTACACAAAATTTCAAAGAGCAATTGCCCAACCCACTGCACTGCCCCCCACCCACTCACTGCCCCACCCCCTGCACTGCCCCCACCCCCCTGCGTTGCCCCTAGGGGTGTTAACGAGCCGAGACCGAACCTGGCCAGGGTCGGCCTGGCTCGAGCTCAGAGAGGAAAGAGCTCGGCTCGAGCTCGAAGCTCGTCGAGCTCGAAAATATGGGCTCGGCTCGAGCTCAAAAAAAAAACTTGGGCTCGGCTCGAGAAGGTTCACGAACTATTCGGCTCAAAAAAGCTCGAGAATTGTACTTTAAAGCAATGGAAAAAAAACGATGAAAAATCGAACAAAACGAATGAAAATTCCAAACACATAAATACGAATGAAAAATCAAAAAAGAAAAAAAAATGAAAAATAGACATCGTTGGATTTAGGAGTTGTTCTCTTCGTATTTGATAAGTGCTTATTTGTACATATTTTTACCCTCTAATATACTATATTTAGTGTCCTCCGTAATGTTAATTCAGTCAAATATTATACTTTTATGATATTTCGGTTCTGATCACTTGATAATTATTTTTTGAGTAATAAGACTAATTTGTGGGTTTTAATGATTTTCATAGATTATTTACTAACTACGTTTATATGATTAAATATTAGTCTGATCTATGTTATGTTTTATAGTATTAATAATATATCTAATGTTTTACAGGTACGTATGATTTTGGAGTCAAATAAATGGGAATGGTCTTTGGTAGATTAATAAAAACTTATTATTACAAATTTTATCCACACAACACATGAATTGAGAGGAGTGGAATTAGTGGGCTGCCCAATGGCGTCATCATATGAATTGAAACAAATGAAGAAAAGAAGTCAAAAGAGAAAAAAAAAGCCTATTGTTTAGTTGGGCTAAAAAGAAGACTCATGTGGGATATTGAGAAAGAAAGTTGAATTGGTTTCTTTGGGCTGAAATACACGTAGCAAGGGCTTTGATTAAAAACCCTCACAACAGTCAACATCAACAATATAAGACGACGAGAAAAACGCAGCTAAAGAGGAGAACAGTACGGAGCAGCGTTTTATAGGGCAGACAGTAGCGACGAAACAAGAGGAGGGCCGCAGTACGGACTACGGAGAGCAGCGAAATAGGAGGGAGATGAATAAGGAAGGCAGTAAAGCGCACAGCAGTAGGAAGACGAGATTTCAGTCCTGAAATTCGTCCCTAATGAGTTTCCTATACTCTCTTCTATCTATTTTACTTGTTTCATGTCTAATTTAGAATAGTTTAAACTAGTAGGAACATGTAATTGAATCTTGTCATGGGTTTATGAGATTATGATTTATGTTTGTTCAATTGATTAGTTTGATTGGGTATTCAGACATAATTTATTATCTGAGTTCATAATTTATGAATGTTAATTTTAGACTGATCATCTAGGGTTTTATTCATGGTTATTTGCTTGGATTAACAGTAATATTATTAGGTTGAAGCTTTCTTATATGATATTATTGCTGGAATTTTGTGTGATGTTAATTTTAATTTAGTTGCAGCTTTCTGGCTTGATTAAAGTTAACTGATTGGTGTTTTTAAAGCGGTCAATTTTGTTAATTTAATACATGCTTTCATTGTTAAATTGATGTATTTGATTAGGACTGAACTTGCGTGCGTTCACGGAGTTTAGTTGGTATGAATGATAAAACAACTAATTTTCTTGCGTTCAAGGGATTATTTGTTAACCAATCTATCTATCGACTAGTTAAATGATTCAATGATTAAACCTTATCTCAAGAGGAAATTACATGTCTCCTATTAGCTTCTTTATTATATTATAAAACCGAACTTATTTCATGCAATTTATATTTCATTACTTTAGTTTAATAGTTTTAGGTATAGTTTTGTTATTCGAAAACCCCCCCATATTATATAGTAATAGTTATATATATAATTAAATAGTTAGTTTAAGATAATAACGCAGTCTCTGTGGGTTCGACCCTTACTTTCCCTATCTATTTGTTAGAGTTAGTGAGTGATTTATAAATTTAATTTTGTTGCGGAAACGACACGCATCAAATTTTGGCGCCGTTGCCGGGGACTGTTGGTTTATTATCTTAAAGCTAGTTATTTGTATTTTTTTAATTAGCTTTTGTTGATTTTTTTTTTTAATATACTTCGGTTAGTTTATTGATATCATTTACTTGCTAGTTTATTCGCAAACCATAGCCTTCTGGGATGTTAGGAGAGGGTGAGAAAACTTTAAAACAATTATTATACCCTTCCTTAGGGGTGCAATCTTTAAGTATTGTCTTTCCTCCTGTAGAAAAATCATTTAAGTTTAATTCTTGTTTTATCTCCCTACTCCCTAAATTTTATGGCAGTGCAAGTGAGGACCCCCAAAAACATATACACGAGTTTTATGTTGCTTGTTCAACTTTGCATTTTGAGGGTATAGATGATGACCAAATTCGCCTTCGTGCTTTCCCCATTACTTTACATGACTTGGCTAGAGATTGGCTTTACCATCTTCCACCTAAATCTATCACTTCTTGGGATGGTCTAGAAAGAGCTTTTATGGAAAAATACCAACCTCTGAGTAAAATTCGATCTATACGAGAGCAAATTTGTCATATTAAGCAAGACGAAACTGAGTCTCTAAGTGAGTATTGGCAAAGGTTTAATAGACTTTGTATTTCTTGCCACCAACATCAACTTAGTGAGCAATTCTTGATTGAATGTTTTTATGATGGGTTGTTGGATGATCAAAAGTATTTGATGGACATTGCTAGTTGTGGTACCTTAGAGAAGAAAACTCCTAGTGAAGCTAGAGAGTTAATATCGACTTTGGCCCATAACAATCAACATTATGAGATAAAGAATAATTGTGATGAAAAAGTGAAAAATCAGGTAAGAGAACAAACTGAACGAATTGCTGAATTTCAAGATGTAATCTCTAGTGTTAATAACCAAGTTTCCAGTTTTAGTACTCAACATGAGTCTTTGGAAAATTTAGTTAAGCAATTAACTCTCCAAATAGGGCAAGTTCACTCTCACGGGTCTAATAGTCATGAACAAACTGAGAACCATCTCCACCATCTAGACACCCAAATTGAACGCTTGTGTGCCACACTTAGAAACATAGAGAATAAATTAGATGGACAAGTTTTAGAGAAACCTCCAACTTACTTTTTAGGTGAAACTAATGCCATGATTTTGAACAATGATAAGGACTTTAGTTCTATAAGTGAGGTGGATAATAAATTTGAGGTTACCCATAAGGAGTCTAAAGAAACTGATAAGAGAATATGGGATGAGTTTGAAGATTCCGATGATGAGAATGATGAACAGTGGCTAGTGGATTATTACACTAAAGACTCTGAGATTTTACCTTGTTCTTTTGAAAATAATTTGGAAACAAAATTGGATGGACTTGTAGCAAAACCTTATGAAGAATCTAAAGAAATTGAAGATGTCGAGCATAAGTTATATAACTTTAATGAGGTTGCATTGATGGAAATTGAGTATTTAGAGCGGCTATTAGGTATTGAGACCGAACCTAATTCTGATTTTCTAATTAATTCTATGGGAGATACTTCACAAATTGAGATTGATGGTTTAATTGAAATGCTTAAGAATGACTCACCTTCACCACTTGAAATAGAAGAGGACACCACACTTTCTCCTATAGTTGAAGTCAATGATAACTATTCTGAACAAGACTTTTCTTATTCTCTTGAACCATCCATGCCATTATCTAACTCACTAAGTTTATCTTTTGCACCTAATTATGAGTCTTATAAGCCTAAGTTTGAATTGATAAACTTGCTGCATTTTTGTAACCAAACCAAATGGAAAGAGTCTTTATGTTCTAAAAACGAGTTGCACGTTCAATTTTGATTTAATATGATAGTTTGGTTTGTAGGAAGGCTTTTACTACATTGTGTTTGGAGTGCACGAGAGATAGCTTTAGCTAATGTTGCGTATGGGGCAGCGGGTGTTTGATGCCGCATACAATTTTGCAATGTCGAGCCAATGACAAGAAACAAATGCGCTGCTTGGGAGGCAACCCATGGATTTATTGTTTTCTATTTTTTCTATTTTATTTTATTTTTCTTCGGTATACTAAACAACTCTAACTACTCTGTGTGCTGCTGACCCAGGATGTTGTTCTGCCTTCTGCCCATCTGCTGATGTTGTTGCTGTTGTTAGCTACTACACATTGCTTCGGCACACCGCTACTCATGTTCCTCCCCGTTCAATTGCAATTTTCAGGACACCAATTACTATATGGAGAATATTTCGGCAGTCTACATACACCAGGTTGTCTCTTTCCTTGTTTCCCCTGTTTCTTTTCTTCTCCCCACTTCTATTGTTAGTTTGATTTTATAAACATTGAGGACAATGTTGATTTTAAGTGTTGGGGAATTTTGGAGTTATTTTGAGCTGAATGGTGAAGTTGTGCTGGATTGATATTTGCTGGAATACAGGTGTTGTGATTGAAAAAAAAAAAAAAAAATTTATGGATTGTCATATTTTAGGGGAGGTGCTGCCAAAATTTTCGTAGAAATTTATAATTTTCATATCTGATATTAATTTGAAGGAAAATTCCGTTAGCTTAATTTGACTGAAAAGAAAAATAATCAGTTTAAAAAAAAAAAAAAAAAAGGTTTTTTCTAGTTTTGTTGCAAGTTAATGGGGTTTTATGTTGATTGATTCAGAGAATTGCATAGCATCATTGTACAAGTGTTTGGCAAGTGGTAAGAATGGTTATTTATGATTTGAGTTGTGATTGACTTGGTGAATATCTATAACCATTGTGAGACTTTTGAGCCTTTTAATAGACTAAAACATCTATGTTAGTCTCTAGTTTTTCATGAGAGTGTGTGTTAGTTCCTGGTGAAGTATAAACTCTTGAATTTACATTGGTTTCTTCGAGACTACATTGAAACATGAGCAAACATAAAAATGATAAAGGCATTTGTTTTTCTTGAACCATTAGCCTAAGCCACCTACATTATTGTACTCCTTTTTGAAAAAAAAAACCCTCTGAGCCTTAAGCCTATTTCTTTTGTTTAAACCACATTACAAGCTTATAATCCTAAACACATGTCCTAACCAAAGCTTTGAGCTAGTGGAATATAATATGGTGTTTGGAGTATTATTTGTGAAGGGTATGTATAAAATTATTATTATGGAGGTGGTGTTCTCTATCTTATATCAATGATTATTACGAGATTGTGAAGAAGAAAAAAAAACAAATTTCCAGAAGAATGCTGAAAAAAAATATATGATATGTGATACGAGAAAAATAAGATTATGAAAAAAAGTAATAATAAGTCAAATGTTATCATTCAGAGTAAATGGTGCACAAAGAGATATATGGGTTGTAAATTAATGGAATTGGATTATTTAGTAACACTTAAATAGAGTTGAAGTTTATTTGTTGGCTTTCCTTTTATTTGGCCATGGGGTTATTGTTCTTATACTCCACTAGCTCTTGAGCTTTTAAGCATCAAATCCGAAATAATCCATACCCTTACCTTAGCCTTACATTACAACCTTATTAAGTCCTTTTGATTTTTGTATGTTCTATGTCTTACTAAGTAGTGAAGGATTGAACGATATGCAAATTTAAAGAAGAAATATTTCATTTCGAGTCGACATTATAGAATTTGAGTGATAATTATTATGACCCCAAACACATGAGAGAGTATAAATTTATGTTTATTTTTATTTGCACAACTAAAGCGAGGGTTCATCAAGTTAATTACTTACATTACTCAAATCTTGAATATGGTTGTGGTAAGATGTGTTGAAAACGCTAATACATGAAGTACTATGTGATTTGAAGAGTCGGTTAATCTTTTGCTTGCTTGCTTGCGACGTATGAATACCGTTTTCGAACTAAAATTATTTCCATAAATCATATTTTTGGTCTTTGTGAAAACTTTCAGTTGAGTTATGGCTACTTATAATAGGATATGCCTGAAAAGTCAGTCAGTTGGGAAGTTAAAATTTATTATGACAAATAGATGCTAGTATTATATAGTTCTAACTTCTAGTTTGATCGAGGACGACCAAAAGCTAAGTGTGGGGGAATTTGATAAGTGCTTATTTGTACATATTTTTACCCTCTAATATACTATATTTAGTGTCCTCCGTAATGTTAATTCAGTCAAATATTATACTTTTATGATATTTCGGTTCTGATCACTTGATAATTATTTTTTGAGTAATAAGACTAATTTGTGGGTTTTTATGATTTTCATAGATTATTTAGTAACTACGTTTATATGATTAAATATTAGTCTGATCTATGTTATGTTTTATAGTATTAATAATATATCTAATGTTTTACAAGTACGTATGATTTTGGAGTCAAATAAATGGGAATGGTCTTTGGTTGATTAATGGAAACTTATTATTACAAATTTTATCCACACAACACATGAATTGAGAGGAGAGGAATTAGTGGGCTGCCCAATGGCGTCATCATATGAATTGAAACAAATGAAGAAAAGAAGTCAAAAGAAAAAAAAAAGCCTATTGTTTAGTTGGGCTAAAAAGAAGACTCACGTGGGGTATTGAGAAAGAAAGTTGAATTGGTTTCTTTGGGCTGAAATACACGTAGCAAGGGCTTTGATTAAAAACCCTCACAACAGTCAACATCAACAATATAAGGGGACGAGAAAAACGCAGCTAAAGAGGAGAACAGTATGGAGCAGCGTTTTATAGGGCAGACAGCAGCGACGAAACAAGAGGAGGGCCGCAGTACGGACTACGGAGAGCAGCGAAATAGGAGGGAGATGAGTAAGGAAGGCAGTAGAGCGCACAGCAGTAGGAAGACGAGATTTCAGTCCAGAAATTCGTCCCTAATGAGTTTTCTCTACTCTCTTCTATCTATTTTACTTGTTTTCATGTCTAATTTAGAATAGTTTAAACTAGTAGGAACATGTAATTGAATCTTGTCATGGGTTTATGAGATTATGATTTATGTTTGTTCAATTGATTAGTTTGATTGGGTATTCAGCCATAATTTAGTATCTGAGTTCATAATTTATGAATGTTAATTTTAGACTGATCATCTAGGGTTTTATTCATGGTTATTTGCTTGGATTAACAGTAATATTATTAGGTTGAAGCTTTCTTATCTGATATTATTGCTGGAATTTTGTGTGATGTTAATTTTAATTTAGTTGCAGCTTTCTGGCTTGATTAAAGTTAACTGAAGTTTGTTAATTTAATACATGCTTTCATTGTTAAATTGATGTATTTGATTAGGACTGAACTTGCGTGCGTTCACGGAGTTTACTTAGTATGAATGATAAAACAACTAATTTTCTTGCGTTCAAGGGATTATTTGTTAACCACTCTATCTATCGACTAGTTAAATGATTCAATGATTAAACCTTATCTAAAGAGGAAATTACATGTCTCCTATTAGCTTCTTTATTATATTATAAGACCGAACTTATTTCCTGCAATTTATATTTCATTACTTTAGTTTAATAGTTTTAGGTATAGTTTTGTTATTCGAAAACCCCCCCATATTATATAGTAATAGTCATATATATAATTAAATAGTAAGTTTAAGATAATAACGTAGTCTCTGTGGGTTCGACCCTTACCTTCCCTATCTATTTGTTAGAGTTAGTGAGTGATTTATAAATTTAATTTTGTTGCGGAAACGACACGCATCAGTATTCTTCAACTTACCTCCTGCCTTCAAATCGATCCGCTGTAATTCATCGAAGAATTTTGAGTTATCAAGACGTTAATGGCGGAAAAGTTAGAGAATTGAGATAGAAAGAAGATAGGGAGAGAGAGGTGCTGATGTGCGATGCTTCTTATCCGAAATAGGGTTTTGGCACTACGATGTTGTTTGATGTTTATTCTTCTTGGGAGGTCGAAGGAAATGGGAGGGGGGAATGGGGGGAGATTATTAGGCTTTCCTCCAAATGTGAAACCCATCAATGTTTGAAAAACCATTGGGCTGAATTTTTTTTATCAAGTTTGTATTTTTAAAATGGGCTTCAAACTGGGCCTTATCTTTTTTTAGTGGAAAGTTGGATTAAAAATCAATGTATAAAATATATACTTTCAATTTTTTCGAACATGTTTGCGAGCTTTCGAGACGAACTCCACTAGGCTCAGGCTCGGCTCGTTAAGGTCTCGAGCCGAACCCGAATTCAAGTCGAGCTCTCTCGAGCCGAGCTTTGACCGAGCCGAACTTAAATAATTTACGAGCCACCCTGGCTCATTAGCACCCCTAGTTGACCCCCAAGATCGCCCCCCACCCCCGCACCGCCCCCCCCCCGCACCGCCCCCAACCCCACCTGCATTGCCACCAACCCCACCGCACCGCCCCCCACCCCCGGTGCACTGCCCCCCCCCCCCCCGTACTCGACCCCACCCCATGCGTAGCCCCTCCTGCACTGCCACCCACCCCCACTGTTGTTCCCGTGCTAATCAGAGGTTTCAATCACCGAGCAAATCCAACACCGAGTTATGCACAATGATAATGGTATGCTCATATCTAGATGTACATAGCCTGAAATCCACTAATCAGAACCTATTAATGATGATGATTTTTTTTCAACAAAATAGATATGTTAAGGAAGCTTACCAGTCATTTCTAGATCAATCCAGACTAGGGGTAATTTGTACTCCTTCACTGTTAAACCTAACTTTTGTTCTTTGTTATCTTCATTATCCACAGACAGCTTGTCACTTGAGATTTCACCTTTTCTACCCTTCTTTCCTACATTATAAAATATTTCATCAGAAAAAAAAATGGTATATGGGTTTGCACAGGTTTAGTATATCAATTTTTCGTGGCTTTTTAAAGCAGTAACACTAAGGCCCTTCTCTTATCTTTTAACAGCAATGTTAATGATGCACTAGAAACAAGCCAACAACAATAGGAAAGGCCAAAGGGATGACCAATATTACAATAGATTCATATAGTTCTACTCCTAAAACCCTCTACCATACAAGGCAAGGGAAAATAAACTTATATAAGACCTATGAAATGAGAAAGATCAGTCAAAGAAAGTGCAAGATCAAGGCGGTGACAGAGGGGAGGGCGAGAAGGGACCACAAACACACATAAATAGAGAGAGAGCATCAACGCCATAAAAAGACAATCCAGGGAGCATGCCGTATCTAGATCTCTTGCAGAGTTGCAGTAGCTACCAAGTTTCGGCAGTATAGCCAGTCAAATGCCAGATAAGTACACAGGACGAGCCTTTTGAGATGGCTGATTCAAATATACATCTGGGAGTGCATGAGGCACCAACATAGTGCTTCAGGAGCTAAACAGATGCACTTTCTTAAAGCCATTGCATTCAAGTTTACAAGAAAAGGGACTGCATGCTTTCACATCTATTATAAGTAACTAATACTTAGAAACTACTATTAATTGTGTAATTTTACATCAATGAAAATCCATTATCACCACCAACCACAATCATGTTCCATCGTTTCAAATTCTTGAAATTATACACAAGTTACAAAAAACGCAAACAAACTCGCACCCACATGAACACTTGCATAGCTTATTCATCTAAAAATTACACCTTTCGCCAACCATTACAAATTTAATTTGCACCATGAAAAACAATACACCATATAATACGAATTAAATACACCTCAAAAACAACAGAATTTACTTCAAACGTACTATTAATCAAAGAACAACACATTGATTACCCAATTCAAGCAAAAATCAATCTACAAAATCAAAACCACAAATTAATATGAAAAATTCAAAAACCCTAATTTTAGTGGGAGAGTAGTAATTAACTTACATAAACAATCGAGGAACAGAGGAGAAACCGAAGAAGAACAAGGTAAATCAACTAAGGAAGAGGAAATCACCTCTTTTAATCTGCAACACCAACAACAACAATAAAATCACAAAAAATTAAATTAAAGAGCGAACAAGAAGCACGAAATCGAAGAAGAAACTAGGTTAGCTGGTGGCCGTCGGGGGAAGGTGGAACCCAGTGGTGGTGGTGGTGAAACCCAGAGAAAGAAAAGAAACCCCAATTTTATCATCAATCAACACCTTCAAACAAACCCCAGTAGCAGTTGGTTAAAATTGACGCAGAAAACGACGTCGGAGTGACTATAGCAACAAAAGACGCAATCTTCAATCCAAACCAATACCAGTTTATAACATAACAACCTATACTCCAAATAAATGGCAAAAAAGAGCAAAATATATTCATAAAAACATGTATATAGTCAAAGAAGCCAAAAAAGTTAGTAAAATTGCTTCTCCAACAAAATCAACAACAAGATACAGTCGGAAGTTACTCAATTCAGCTTAAACAGTTAGTAGAAATCGAATTAAAAACAAATAAAAGTACAAAACCACCAACCAACTCAAAGAATTACAAGGCATGAAGTAAAATTAAGCTGAAAAACAGCAAGAATAGATAAATTTAGGGTTTATGATTAGAAGAGAAGAAAGAGGAGACCTCGAGAATTGAGCTCGTTGCATTGAGCTTCAAGACGTTGGAGATTGTGAGATTTGTCGCGTATACGAAGCTGAAGTTCATGGATATGCTGAAGGTAGTACTGTCGCAGTCCTTCTCCTTGCATTACCGTCTTCTTTTCTACTTCTGTTGTTGCCATTAAAAAGAGATAAAATTAGGGTTTTAACGCAGTCGCAAGCGGAGGCGTGTGCGCGTCCCAAATGCGAAGAGTGGTATCGTCAGAGGCGGAGACAATGTAGTGAGAGTCGGAAGACCAAGCGAGGTCCAAGGTTCCTTCGGTGTGGCCGACGAGGAGAGAGATTAGGGTTAGCATATGAGAAGAGTAAAGAGTGAGGGTTTCGCCGTCGTTGGAGAATTTGATGCAGGAAACAAGTGGATAATTGTAGAAGGAAGGAGAATAGAATAAGAGGAAGAATGGTGAAAACGCGGGCTGTTAGACCAAAAAAAAAACATGAATATTAACCGCTGCGGTTCACAGAACTGAAGCGGTTAACAGAGAACCACAACGGTTTTCTGTTAACCGTTTCGGTTTTCTGAGAACCGCAGCGGTTTATGTTCCCCATTTTCCCACCTAAAATTTCGAGGATTTATCGATTCGATTCTCTTAAGGATCGCAACGGTTGTGTTGTGACATATAGCGTTTATTCCACTGGTGTAAAGAGTTTTATGAGCAAGTTAAGGGTGTTGAAACGATCATTGGTAAAACAATGCAAGAGGAGAAAAGGTTATGAAAAAGGACTATATTTTATTGACACTTCCCTGCTGGAAAGATCTAAGTCGGACATTGTCTCGACGTCATGCATATTGAAAAATTTGTATGTGATGTCATTCTTGCAATGCTTATGAATATTCTCGACAAGACAAAGGATAGCAAGGCTTCGTGATTTTACTTGGAAAAGATTAGAGTTCGACCAGAACTATCGGCTCAGGATAGGGAAGGTAAGAACACGAAAAAATTTGAAAAAGAAATAAATCTTAAGGAAGGTAAGAAGAGGAAGAAATCTGAAGAATAACGAAATATGGAGAACAATCAATAAATCAGCTGAGAAAATGTTGCTCGAGCAGAGTAGGAGAATTAATCAAGTTGAAGGTACAATTGACCCATTGCCAATTTTGTTTTCTCCACATAATCCTGAAATTAGTAATGATAGAGATCAACCTATTGCTAGTGAAGTTCCAGTGATTAAAATTGACTTCGCTGATGTTGAATGTGAAATTGATTATTGGAATTCTGTGATATATTGTTATGTGGAGGGGGCTAATCCTCCAATTCATGTAACTAGCCTTATATGCACACAATGCATGCGAAAGCATATAGAAAATTAAATTAATTATGTAGAATAACTGTCTTTACCCTTTAAATGTGGGTACTTTTTTTCCTCCTTTTTTTCGTATAAATGATGCAGAAGTTATTCCTTTTATTTTTCCTTTTTTAGTGGTGTCCCCCATGTGTTGTCATATATAATAGAGATGGAGAGTTACATTCGAAGGATTTGGAGGAATCATGGAGTTGAGAAGTTTGCTATGGTGAAAAAAGGAATCTATTTTTTGAGATTTAGGACGATGGAGAAGACATACATGATTTCAAAATCTCCTATTCCTTGCTTTAATAAAAAACCTATGATTGTGAAGGCTTAGAATGCTGAAATTGACATTTGTAGAAATGTTCTTAAGACTATTCCAACATGCCTTCAGTTAAAGCTAGACATCAAATATTGGGGGGAATCATGTCTTGGAAAAATTGTTAGTAGTATTGGTAAGCTAATGAAGATTGACCAGGCTACTAGTTAACGAGACAAGCTACAGTATGATAGGGTAATGGTGGAGATTAAGATGGATCAGCAATTACTTGAAATGATATCATTTGTAAATGAACATGACAAGGCACTTTCGGTGGATGTTCGTTATGAATGGAAGCCAGTGTTTTGTAGTTCATGTAAGGGTATGGGACATGAAGCTAAAGAATGTGTGAAGCTTGTTTTAAGGAAGGAATGGAGGCCAAAACCTGATGCAGAAGTACGAAAAATGTTGAACATGTGCAGATAAGGGAGGAGGCTAAGGTAAGGGATGAAAATGTATTCAGGGCAGTTAGAAATCCAGTTAGAAGGATTTTTACAAGCCCAAAACCTGCTGATACGCAGAATGCTTTTGAGGTCCTAAATGATAATGCTACTATGGTTGTTGTGGGAGAGGTTGAATGTGTTCAAAATACTCAGGGAGATCAAGGAGGTGGCTCACCTCCTAGTGACCATGGATAAGGTCATAATCTGGAATGTAACGGGGATCAACAGCCAACATAAGCAACTTGATGTGAAGAAAGTTCTTGAACTTAATAAAGTTGGCTTAGTTGGTCTCCAAGAAACTAAGGTAAAGCCTCATAATATGGGAATGCTTTACCAAAGAGTATTTCAGGGGTGGTGTTTTAGTTTTAACTCTACTTATCATCATGGAGGTCGCGTGGCTATTGCTTGGATTCCGGGAAGTTTCTTAGTGAATATATTATATTGTTCAAGTCAGCTTATTCACTGCTATGTTAGTCCTATTGGTGGTGGAATGGGATTCTTCTGTTCTTTCTTATATGCTTCAAATGATGCTCATGACAGAGAGGATGTTTGGAGGGATCTATGTTGGTTGAATGAAAAAATAGGAGAGTCTTGGTTAATTGCAAGTGATTTTAATTGTGTTTTGAAACTTGAGGAAAGGATAGGGGCTGCTGTTAGAGCTTAGGAATATGCAAGTCCTCAGGCTTGTATGAACAATTGTGGGATGATTGATATGTGTAGTACATGGAGTTCCTTTACTTGGAATAACAAACAAAGTGGGGAGAATAGGTGTTTTTGTAAACTGGACAGAGTTATGGTTAATTAAGCATGTCATGAATCTTTCCCAAATGCAGTTGCTCACTTTATGCCAGAGGGTCAATTTGATCACTGCCCTATTGTTGTTGTTGTATATCCTGCTATTGACCTAGGGAAGAGACCCTTTAAATAATATCATATGTGGAGTTAGGCTCCCAATTTTCAGGAAAATTGCAGAGAAGGATGGACTGATAATGTTAGAGGGTGTAAGATGTTCAAGGTTGTGTCCAAGATGAAGAAAGTGAAGCTAAGTTTCAAAATTTTGAATAGAGAGGGTTTTTCAGACTTATAATGTAGAGATCTGCAAGCCTTCAAGTAAATGCAAAATGCCAGGCTGAGTTACAGGAGCAACCTATGAACTTAGATGTGAGAAATGCTGAAGTTGATGCAGTGCAGGAGTATAGAAGAGTGCACAAGGCTTATGTATCTTTATTAGCTCAGAAAGCTAAGATGAGCTGATGTGAGCAAGGAGATGAAAATACAACTCTTTTTCATCAATCAATTAAACAAAGAAGACTCAGGAATGTTGTGTATTCATGATTCTTCTGGTGTTTAGAAGAACTCTTTAAAGGATGTTAATGAAGCATTTTTGGAATATTATAAGTCTTTGTTGGGTTCAAAAATGGAGCAGAGGGTTTATGTGAAGGATGATGTGATTAGTATGGGCCCCAAAGGTGAATGAATCTCATCTGCAAATTCTCAACTCTCCCTATTCTACTGAGGAGGTGAAGAAAGCTCTTTTTGACATTACTGGTGATAAATCACCAGGTCCTGATGGACTTGGATCCTACTTTTTTGGGGATTCTTGGTCATTTATTGGTGATGAGGTGACCCAGGCTATCTTGGATTTATTCAATACAGGTAAGCTGCTTAAGGAACTTAATCTTACCATTCTTACCTTGATTCCTAAAGTTTCTTATCCAAATTCTGTTATGGAGTTTAGAACTATACCATGTTGCAATACTTTGTATAAATGCATAACTAAGATGTTGTGCAATAGACTTAGGCAAGTGTTACCTGACATAATCTCTAAAAACCAAGGTGCATTAGTTCAAGGGAGATATATTGTACATAATGTAATGGTTTGTCATGACTTAGTTAGACATTATGGTAGATATAATGTTAAGTCAAGCTGCATCATAAAACTTGACATGAGGAAGGCTTATGACACTATAGAATGGGCATTCCTTGAAAGAGATGTTACATGCACTGAAGTTTCCTAATTAGTTTATTAAATTTATTATGACATGTGTAACAACTCCTAAGATTACTCTTATGGTGAATGGGAGTCTTCATGGTTTTTTTCAGTCCCAAAGGGGTTTAAGACAGGGGGATCCCATTTCTCCCTTGCTATTTGTCATATACATGGAGTATCTATCTAGACTAATGAAGAAAATCTAGATCAATCCAATACATGAATCATTTGGTATTTCCTGATGACATAATTCTGTGTTGTTGGAAAATTTCCTGATGTTTATACAATGCTTCAAGCCTTTAAGCTCTTCTCTGCTACTTCTGGGTTGCAAGTCAATGAGCAAAAATCAAATTTTTACACAGGAGGGGTAAATGATGAAGATATCAGCATAATTCAGGAGGTGTCTGGTTTGTTCACAGTAGACTTCCATTTAAATAACTAGGGGTTCCCATTTGCTCTAGAAAGATTTCATGGGCAGATTGTAGTGGTATTGTGGAAAAAATTATGGCTAGGATTAAGTTTTGGAGTAGTAGAAACTTGTCCTATGCAGGGAGATTAACTCAGTGTTGATTAATATTCATGTATTATGGGCACAAATCTTCATCCTCCCTAAATATGTGTTGAAAGAAATTGCTTAAATACGTAGAGCATTTCTTTGGAGTGGTAATTGGTTCAGCAGTAAGCCTAGTAATGTGAAATAGGATATTCTTTGTACTCCTAAGTAGTCACGAGGGCATGGAATAAGGGAAATTGTTATATGGAACAAAGTTGCATTACCTAAGTATGTGTGGGCTGTAAATGCAAGGCAGGATAATCTCTAGATCAAGTGGATAAATGAAGTCTACATTAAAGGTGTTGATTGGTGGGATTATGTCCCTCCTAATAATAGTTATTTTATTGCAAACAGATATGTCAGGTGAAAGAATAAGTGAAAGGCTATTACTCACAGCAGTTTTTTAGTGGTATTGCAAAGTTCAATATCCAAAAGATGTATAAGAAGATGATGGAAGTAAATGCAAGAATTCAGTGGGATAAATCTATTTGGAACAGGTTATTTGTTGCTAAACATAGGTTAATAAGTTGGCTGGTGATGCATAAAAGACTGAGAACTGCATATAAGCTTATGCAGATAGGGGTTGTGACTGTTGCTCTGTGTCAGTTGTGTGACAATTGTATTGAATCACATGAGCACCTCTTCTTCAGGCAGATATGCTGTGAGGATTCTAGATAGAGTTAAAAGTTGGCTAAAGCGTCAATACTCAGATGAAGGTTATGAGAGACTGGTTATGTTCATTGAACATAATAGAAGATCAAGATTCAGAAAGAATATGCTGGGAGCAGTTATGACTAGCCTACTTTATTTCATGTGGTGGGCGGGAAATGATGCAATTTGGAACAAGGTGGTGTGGAAACCAGAGAATTTTTTTAAAAAGCTTATGGTGTTGGCAATGCATAAAGTGCAGCTGGTGATCCCTGTAAAGATTTGAGTTAAGGACAAGGAATGGTTAGATGCATTGTGTTATACAAACGTATAGTTGTTGTTTTTGCCTTTCTCTTAATGTTCGAGAGTCCAACCTAGTTGGTTTGTCCTACTAAGAGGATGTTTAGGTTGTATATGTTTTTGGTGTGAATATATTTCTTACTCAGCAAAAAAAAAAAAAGAATCAAATACAAACTCATATACCCAACCTAACACTCTCTATAATAATGTGAAAATTACACAAAGATTTTATCCTCAAACAAGTGCTTCTCAAATAAGCAGATACAGGTTTAAATAATCTCTTAGGTAACCAACTTAGCAATGCCAAAACATTGTGCTATACTCTGTGATGGGGATTTCATTTTTCGTAAAATACTCGAAATAGTTTCTGGAAATATGTATCTTCGAATGAGATGTATGCTCACCTTTTAAAACAAACATTTGAAGATCAAATTCCTTGTTAAAAGATATAATCCTATCACACGGATCTATCATATCTTTTTATAAGGATAATTTTCTTAAATCTTCTTGAAATATTATCTTTGTAGAATGTTATCTCTTGCAAGATATGTTCGAGAAGATATTTATTTCTTTTCCATAACAAATTAGATTTTGGAGATCTTGTTTCAGATTTTTGGAATCCCTCTTTTTATTTCAAAGGAATTTAATGTAATTTTTATTATTGTGTTTATTTATTTTACTAACTCTACTAAAATCAAATAAGCACAATAATGTCATATTACATAATAATCCTTTATAATAGCATACATATTCAAACATACTAATTTGATTACTTGTTACATGTTCGGCTATAATTAGAAGTCTAGCATTCTTCCATGATTAGCAATCTTGATCATCCGAACTTCTTTTGACAATTCAGCACCACGAAACAACCAAACATGTTATATATACAAAAATGTGTTTATCATCATCAAAATACTTAGGGACATAAAGTCCTAACAAATTCCCCTTTTTTTATGATGGCAAACACATTAAGCTTCCCCCTCAACACAAGCATATATATATATATATATATTCAAATGGGGATTAAAAATTATACACTTGACTTCAACATATATAAGGAAACATATTTTTCAAGCAAGTGCAAATTGCCTCACAATTGCCAATACCAGCAAAACACTGGAAAGGTCAAGAAAAAATATCAAAAAGGCAATCAAGACTAATAAAGAACAAGTTAGGATAAACACAATACTCTTCCCCCTTTTGGCATCATCAAAAAATAATTTAAGCATCTCAATGGTACCCCAAAAAAATGCAAGTAGCATTACAAGAGCAAACATTTACTATAAAACCATCATCGTCATGTGATGTTAGTAGCTCAAGCAATAAATACTAAGGATGATGGTTCTATGTCATAATCCAATTCATAATCTGAAGTCATGAAGCAAAAAATAATCCAATTCACAATCGAAGTAATGAAGCAAGAAATAATCATGAAGGATCATCGTTGTTAGGCTGAGAGAGTAGGATAAAGATAGGTAATGAAAGCTTGAAGATTTGAAATGACAATTGGCTCAACATACAAGTGCTTAAACCTTTCTTTTCAGATTTTCAACTTCCGCAAATAAACATCATTGGACTTTCTTATCCGCGGCACTGTTGCGATTATGTGCCACTGAACAATTATTCCCTTTCAATAACTCATCTTCAGATATTCTGGTGTCCAAAGTAATGATCATCAAAACTGTTATAATTTTCTTCACCTTTGAATTGAACTCTAGGATTTGTCAAAGACAAATGTCTTACTCTCCTTTCCCTTTTTTTATATTTAAGGAGAGTCAGACCATACAATATTACTAGAGTCAATCAATAAAAGACAAAGATAAAATAAATTAATTCGGACCTTATTTTTTTTTTTCATACATCTTCTAGCATTGTGCCTTGTACATTGTGAATCAGTGCTTTCATTCTTTCACGTATTAGTGTTCAGTCAAACCTTTTCATGTTCCCCCTTACATGATGAATCTTCTTCTTTCATCATCTTATCAAGATGTCTTTGCCCCATAGATTATCATGAATCAAGATTAAAAACACTTATTGAACTAGGGCAATGGGTGAAGTAAAATTAAAAAGAAGGATATAATAGGGAAAAGATGAGGTGAGATATGAAAAGAATAAATAATGAGGCACAAATGTCAAACTCAAAATGAGAAAATTAGAATAACATCGCGCTAAAGTTCAAGCTTGCCATAGGAGAAAGAATCAACATTTCATACCTTAATAGTTCGACAACTTAGGATCATATAGCTTATTAGTTCGCTAACTTAGGATCATGACATTAGGACAACATCATTAGACCATTATGAGTCCTACATTACACTCAAGTTACTGCTTTTGAAAAGGTACACCAAGTAACACAAAAATCACTATTCTAGCCAATCATCAAAGGAAAAACAATAAAACAATGTAACAAAAATGTTACTTGCCAATCACTAGTACTAATTCCAATTTAATTTTTCAAATCATTTTCTATTGAGAGGTTTTAAAATAATATAGGCTAATTAGTCATCAGTATCGCAACAAGCAAAATTTATCATGATATTATCTTCAATTGTTCAAGAGCGACATAAAAGAAAATACAAATATACACATTGCCTTTTCTAACAAAAATCATCAAAACTCAATCATGATCAATTTTAAATAAGTGTGAGAATAACTTACCATGCAATAACTTCTCATTATTAGGTTTTTCAAGTGACAGGAATAAGATTTAATTCAAATTGTGTCTGTTAAATAAGCAATCATCTTTCCGAGAAGTATATATTACTCCCTCCTACTAAGCCTGCAAAAAAATCAAGTCTTGGTTTTGGGTACCCAAATGAATTTGAGTCCCTTATCTCTTTCAGTTGGGCTCCTAATAAATATATTCGGATCCATACTCGACTCCCAAACTGATTATTTCTTTCAACGTGTTTTTTCTTTATTTTACAACCATCAGTTATGTGACCATTCTTCCCACATAAAGAACATATCAAATATTCAGGTAAATCTACATACTTGTGTTTCCTAAAGACTCTTTCGAAATTTCTAGCATTGTGCCTTACATTGTGTCTCTGGTCATTGTATCCTAAATCAAATCTATTTTGATTGTTAGTAGAATTAGATAGATAATTTAAGGCTTTTTGACTAGCAAGATATTAATTACAAATTAATGGAATTGATTTGATTAAAACTAATGTTGTAAAAAATTGAATTTTTACAGTTATGGCAGTGTAACATGCACTGTATTTCGACTGAAATTAAGATTTCGAGATTCTGTTGAAATACACTGCATAAGCGGATAATTAATAGCAAAGTGGACACAAAAGAATTTTAACGTGGTTCAATCTCTACTCCGAGATCTACATCCTCCAAATCTACTAATAACGAATTCCCCTAAAACCTCACTCAAGGTATAAGTCCCTAATACTAACTCTAATAGTACTCCCCAATACTTAACTATAAGTGTTGCTAAGTTGAATCCAATATAAAGTAATGTACCCAACCAGCACTCTCTATAATAATGTGAAAATTACAAAAAGATTTATTCCTCAAACAAGTGCTTCTCACATAAGCAGATAGAGGTTTCCATAATCTCTTAGGTAACCAACTTAGCAATGTCATAACACTTTGCTATATTCTGTGATGGGGATTTTGTTTTTCGTAAGATAATCAAGATAGTTTCTGGAAAAACGTATCTTCGAATGAGATGTATGCTCACCTTTTAAAACAAACATTTAAAGATCAATTTCCTTGCTAAAAGATATGATCCTATCTCACGGATCTATCATATCTTTTAATAAGGAGAATTTTATTAAATCTTCTTAGAATATTATCTTTGTAGAAAGTTATCTCTTGCAAGATATTTTCGGGAAGATATTCATTTTTTTTCGATAACAAATTAGATTTTGGAGATCTTGTTTCTTTACAAGAAAAATCAGATTTTCTGGAATTCCCTTTTTATTTCAAATGAATTTAATGTAATTTATATTATTGTGTTTATTTATTTTACAAACTCTAGTAAAATCAAATAAATAGAATAATGTCATATTACATAGTAATTCTTTTTATAATAGCACACATATTCAAACATACTAATTTGATTACTTATTACATGCTCGGCTATAATTAGAAGTCTAGCATTATTCCATGATTAGGAATCTTGATCATCCAAACTTCTTTTGACAATTATGTACCATGAAACAACCAAACATGTTATATATTCAAAATTGTGTTTATCATCATCAAAATACTTAAGGACATAAAGTCCCAACATTCAGGAACCAATGATATAATCGTAAGAGTCTTAACTCTAATTGTGCTTTGGTGGGGTTCAACAAGGTGTCAGTGTCTACTTTTATTTCCCTTCATGTCTCCACCGTACCTTGTGTTAACTAATAGTCAATTATGCTCCAAAGTTGGCTTAACTATCTTCCTTTATTTTATGAATTAATGTTAGGGATTTATTAGTTGGTAACTAAATCATATTATGGAGCAGTATACTTGGTAGATTGTTAGGAGTTAAGAGTAGTGCACTATGAACGTGGGCCATGTCTACCCGCTTCCCTTTTATTATGCCATTTCCAAGTTAATGTTGTTGATACGTGTCGTTTAGCATATTAAATTAAAAACCTATTCTTAGACCTCAAAAATATTAACAAGTAGAAAAAGGTAAGAAAGGGTCGATCCCACATAGAGAGTACTAGATTTTCTAAACTCAAAGCTCAACTAAAAAAACCACACAATAAGTTAGCTACTCAACTATTTACCCATTTACAGAGATTTGGGGCGGTTGAAGATAATACCAACCAATAGAACTAAGTAAATGAAAAAAACGTAACCTACTATTTACAAGTGACGACGCACAAACAAACCAATACAGTTCTGGTTCGATCATAGAACAATTTGGCGAAATCACAATTTTTAATTCCCAAAATTTAGCCTCCTTTAATACTTTAGTTTAACATTTAGGTTGGTGAATTATCGCCGTGATCAACTTTTATTTAGCTCACTAAAATACTACAATCTTGCAAAATCTTTAACCCTAATGAAGTTGTTTCATTAGATCAATTCATATACTCAAAAAGTCCAAGATAAGCCGCTTATCCCTAACAATATTAAGTTGTTCCATCTAAACGACTACTTAATGCCGCACCAAGTAGTAGTCATGCGCTATCACTAATATAAAGATTAAACTTGTATAAAATAACCAAAAAAAAATATGAATTGAATAAATGTTAAACGCAATATTAAATTATCAAAATTGCAGTGTCATTTCAAGTAGACTAAACTAATAAGAATCACAAAACTGAAATTACATCCAATTTAAACCAAGTAGAAATAAACGAGTTCAACCACAAGTACTAGATAATAGGGATGAAAGAATAGAGAAACTCATAGATTTACGATGAATAAAGGCACCCACTGCACTCAATTGCTCTGTCGGCGTAGAATACTCGTCTTCAATCACTCCCTAATATCGCAGACTCGGGTCTCTCTCTTGCTGCTACCTGTTCTCACTAATTTATGTAATTGTTGTGCGCTCTTAGGCGCGATTCCATCCCGTCATATTTATTGCCCCCCCCCAACAACAGATTTGGTATTTTAGATGGATAAAAAGATAAGAGGGTGCCAAAATATAGAATGAAAGATGATTGATATCATCTTGTTATCTTGAATTGCGTTGGAAAATGATAGAGTTTTGCTCGGTATTGAAGTAAGTTGTTTGCTGCTGTGTGCGAAGTAGAAGGTGAAAGGACTCTTGTAGTCTTCTAGGAGGAAGGAAAATTTTGCTAAGTATGACTCCCAAACCCACTTAACACTGCAAAAGTATAAAGCCTTGACCTTTTCTCTTTTCTATTCCTTTATCTACTATTTGTCCTCTGCTTTGAATTCCTTTGGAAGTAAAATAATTATCACCTGTAAAAATTACCAAACACTAATTAGGCTAGTTTCACTAATAAAATATATAACTCATACAAATAGAGTTATTATTAAAAGCAAATAAAAATCCTAAGATAATAATTAAATGACAAATAAGAAGCTAAAATTAGGGAATAAATATATAGCAAATTACACACTTATCAGTTGTTAGGATGTAAATACGCATCAACGGGGTTTTTTTTTTTTTTTTGGCTACAAAAACACTTTCCAAAAGAACAACTTGGCAAACTATATTGCTTTTTTGGGCGCGTGCCTTGTTTTTTTTGTCGCTCTACCGCCCGCCGTTTGATCGATAGATAACTATATTGCTTTTTTCGTGCCTTGTTTTTTCTCTCTGCGCACGTTAAGAACCCTCTCTTAACATACGCCGTCGCGATAGCAGGAAAATCCAAAGGAAATGCGACGAAATCACAGAGTAAGAGTAACTCGAAAGAGAAGAAGAACGATCCTTCTAGCCCTATTACTGGTCAAAAGCACAAATCTGTAGCATAACTTCATGGAGTTGAAATGTTGCAAATTCAAACCCCTGAATTTGAAGAAACTGTTTCTCCAAGAACTTCACTGGAACAATTCAGAATCAACAAAAGGAGAAAGCGCAACATTCAGAATGGTTAACAATTATGAAGAAGACGCAGAGTCGATTGGATGAAATTGCAACAGGTAATCATCAATCTCGTCAATCGTTGTATGAATTTGAGAAAGTTCCAAGACCAATTTCGCCTGCTAAAAATGCAATTAAAATTGACTTAGAAGATGTACAGAATGAAATAAAATACTGGGAATCTTTTGTTGTGTGTTATGTTGTGAGTGCCCACCCTCCTTTTCCTGTGATGGATGGGTTTTTGCGTAGAATCTAGAAATCTTTTGGTATTAATAAGGTTGTAGCACTTAATAAGGGTATTTTCCTGGTTAGATGTCATAATATGGATGATAGGGATAAAATCTTGAATGATGGATTCAAATTTTTTGATAATAAGCCTTTGATTGTGAAAGAATGACATGCTGAGATGGATTTGAAGAATGAGGAATTGAAGATTGTTCCTATATGGATTCAATTTCCTGCCCTTAATTTGAAATACTGGGAGGAAAGATGCGTATTCAAGTTAATGGCTAGCATTGGGAAACCGGTTAAATTGGACCAAGCCACCATCAATAAGGATAGATTACAGTATGCAAGGATCTTGGTAGAGGGTAATATGACACAAAGGTTTCCAGAGTGGATTGAATTTGAAAATGAGAAAGGTGCACAGATGGCACAAGCTGTAGTTTATGAATGGAAGCCTTTGCAGTGTTCAAAATGTCACAATGTTGGACATTCTCTCAATGAATGTAAGGAGCAGTAGTAGACAGTGGCTCAGAAGAAATGGATTCCCCAGAAAGTGGTGCAAATAGACAAAGATAGGTTCCAGCAGGCTCATGGGCATGTAATTGTTCAGCAACATTCAAAGGAACCACTAACAGTGGGTAATTCTTTTGATGTATTGCAAGAAGAAGAGGATGCAGAAGGTGTGAAAGAGCACACACAGGAGGTGCAAAACAGTGTGATTCATGGTGATGAGGGGGAACCTCCTACCCTGAATGAATAATATCCTCTCATGGAATGTGAGAGGACTAAACAGCATAAAGAAGCAAAATGAGGTGTGAACTTTTATAATTTCTCATAAAATCAGGTTGTTTAGTCTTCTAGAGACTAAGGTGAAATCTCCTACTTACCTTAATGTTTGCCTAAGTTGGTGTTTAACAACAAACAATGCATGGCATGGCAATCGGAGGATCATTCTTGGATGGCACCCAACAACCATGAATGTTAATATTTTATATAGTTCTAGTCAACTCATTCATACTGAAGTGGAAGTAGTAAATGGTGGTAAAAAGTTTTACTGTACTTTTGCCTATGGTTTGAATGATAAGCAAGGCCGGATGGCAATGTGGAGTGACTTAGTTGGGTTTAATCTTCAAAATGATCCTTGGATTATTTTAGGAGATTTCAATGCAATAATGAACATTGATGAGAGCTTATAGTAATATTATGGGAAGCAAGATGTATGCAATAATGAACATGCTTATCATAAGAGACTTGTCAGCAGAATATTATAGGAAGCAAGATGTTTCAAGTGGTCAGTAGGCTCAAGATTTTGAATAAGGAGTTGAAGCAATTAAATAGCTCTCAGTTTGGGGATGTTTCAGTGGCTTACTCTCAAACCTATCATCAACTACTTGAAGCTCAAAAGCAATTACATGATTTCCCTAGGGACTTGAGTTTTAGAACACAGGAAATAGATGCCAGATTAGCTTATAGAGTAAAAATTATATAAGTTTCCTCAGTCAAAAAGCCAAGATCAGATGGCTTAGAGAAGGTGATGACAAAACCAAAGTTTTTCACCAGAGTATAAAGCTGAAAAGAATTCAGAACAGAATAAACACCATAAGAAAAGAAGATGATACATGTATGGGTTCATAATTCAGCAGAGGTGGTGGGGGCTTTCCTAGATTTCTATCATGGTTTTGTTAGGAAACAGGAAAGACACACAAAAGGTTGAATCAACAATCATAGCCAAGGGCAAGGTTATGAGTGCAGATCAACATACATTGCTGAATTTGGATTTTAATGCTGAAGATATTAAATATGCTTTATTCTCTATACCAGATGATAAATAACCTGGTTTGGATGGATTTTCAAGTTGCTTCTTCAAGAAAAGCTGGAGTATAATTGGAAGGGATATTGTGATGACAGTTTAAGAATTCTTTTAGAGTGGAAACTTTTTGAAAGAAATAAGTGTGACTGCAATAACTCTAATTCCTAAAATCATCAGCCCTGCAGCAGTTGGTGATTATATATAGACCTATTGCATGCTGTTCAGTTTTGTACAAGGTTATCACTAAGTTAATTTGCACCAGAATGAGCAGAATTCTTCCTGAATTAGTGTCCCAGACTCAAGGTGCATTTATCATTAGTAATATCCTCTTATGCCTAGATTTGGTGAAACATTTTGGAAGAAGGAATAATAAGGTTAAGGGTTTGCTTATGAAAGTTGACCTCAGAAAGGCATATGATTCCATTGAGTGGGATTGTATTCAGCAACTGTTAACAGCCCTGAATTTCCCAACTTATTTCATAAAGTGTGTCATGGAATGCATAACTACCCCTAAGTTTACTCTGCTTATTAATGGAGCAAATGAAGGCTTTTTTGAAGCAAGAATAGGTGTTAGATAAGGGGACCCAATGTCTCCATTGATCTTTGTTTTGTGCATGGATTACCTCATTAGGATCTTCACATACATTGCTGAATTAGATGAATTCAAGCATTTTATTGGGTGTGCTAGTTTAAAAGTGAATCATATATACTTTGCAGATGACTTATTTCTCTTCTGTAAAGGAGAGGTCAAGTCTGCTTATTAGATGTTGCAAGCCATCAAACTTTTTTACTGAATCTAGTGGCCTTTAAGAAAATAATAGCAAGTCTGCTATTTACTCTACTGCCATGGAGGAGCATGATGTAAGTAGGATCACTCAGATGTCAGGGTTTAAAACTGAAAGATTGCCTTTTCATTATTTAGGAGTGCCAATTAGCTCCATAAAACTGAAGGAGGTTGATTGTGAGATTTTGGTTGAAAAAATGATATCTAGAATCAGAACATGGAGTACAAGGAACTTATCCTTTGCAGGGCGTGCCCTGTTAATAAATTCAGTTCTCATTAGCATTCATAGCTATTAGGCACAAATTTTCATCCTGCCAAATGCCATCATTCACAAGATTAATACAATTTGCAATGGGCTTCAGTTTGCACTCCTAAGACAAATGGGGGTCTGGGTTTCAGGCATCTTAGTAGTTGGAATAAAGCAGCCATAGGGAAGCTAGATTGGCATATTGGCAGTCAGAAAAATGAGCTTTGGGTTAAATGGGTGCACTTTATATACATCAAACAAGGTGATTGGTGGTCCTTCCAAGCTCCTGCTGCAACTAGTTGGGTGATAAAGCAATTATGTCAAGTTAAAAAATGAGTTGCAGCAGATGGGGATGAGTAATTGGTCTAATCAGGCTCAATACTCCATCAAGTAGGCTTATAATCACTTGACTGGTGATATGCCAAGAGTCCCTTAGTAAAAAGCCATATGGACCAGAATGAGTGTGCCAAAACACAGGTTTATTACCTGGTTAAGCATACAAGAAAGACTGAAAGCAAAAGCAAAAGCAAAATTATTTCAGTATCATATCAGCACTAATGATATTTGCTGCCTCTGTGGTAATTCTACATAAACACATAATCACCTATTTTTTTACTGCTATTTCAGTAAGCAGTTATTGGAAAAGCTATTTGATTGGTTAGGCATTGTTTGGAGAAGCAGGAATCTTATTCAATGGGTTTCTTGGATCAACAAAAGATCTAGTGGAACTAAAATGAAGAAGCAGGTGATATACTTGACATTGACTGCAGTGGTGTATCAAATTTGGCGCTCAAGAAATGAAGCTTTTTGGGATATGAAAGTAAATAGAATAGATCATATAGTGAAAGATATTAAATGTATAGTTTTACATAGAGCAAACTTTTGTAGATCCATAAAATGGAGTAGGAAAAATGAAGATTGGTTTACAAATTTGAAGTTTTGGCTTACTTAGCCATGTTTAGTTCCCCTCCTCTCTTTGAGGCTTAGGCTGTATATTGTTTGGTTTGATCAATACATTTACTTTCTTACCAAAAAAAAAGTTGTTAGGATGTAAGCCTTTAAATAGGCCTTAGCTTTGCTTTGTTTAATGTATTTGTATGCAGTTCCTAAATGCATATTCATCATATTGTTTTTCGTTGCACTATTCTTCCCTCTTCTTTTATCTTCTTTTAATTTCAACATGGTATCAAGAGCCAAAATGATCTATAAGGCTTGTGAGTTTTTTTTTTTTTTTTTTTTTTAAACAAACAAACAAACAACAAAAAAAACCAAACACAAAAAATTGAGAGTTGAAATCTTGTCAAATGACATCAAGCAATTTTTCTCTTCCTATTCCCATATTCAATGGTGAAAATTATCACTCTTGGGCTATAAAAATGAAAGCTTACTTAAAAGCTTTGAGTTTATGGGATGTGGTAGAAAATGATGCTACTCCCTCCACTCTTCCAAACAATCCCACCGTTGCTCAAACAAAAAAATATGAAGAAGATATGGCAAAGAAGCCAAGGACGGTTTCTTGCTTACATTCGGCATTGTTGGAAGGTATTTTCACACTTAAAATGTCATGTGAAAGTCCTAAAGAGGTGTAGGAAAAGCTCAAGGAGGAGTTTGAAGGCAATAGTCAAACCAAGTTGATGTAAATTTTAAATTTCAACAGAGAGTTTGAGATGCTAAGCATGAAAAAGTTCGAAGGTGCCAAGGAGTATGGAAACTGAATGATGGCTATTGTCAATCAAATAAAGCTCCTTGGTTGTGATTTTTCAAGTTAAAGAGTAGTAGACAAGCTTCTAGTAACTCTTCCGGATAGGTATGAAACCAAAATTTCTACTCTTGAAGATTCAAAAATTTGTCTACTTTAACTTTTGGAGAATTGATCAATGCACTCCATGCCGTTGATCAAAGAAGACAAATGAGGGAAGAAAATCATGACTCAACCAAATGTGAAGAAGCTTTTCTGGCCAAGACTTATTATTCTAAGGGGAAAGGCAAATTTCCCCAATGTGGTGTATGTAAGAAGCTCGGTCATGAGGAAAATGAATGTTGGCATAAGGGAAAAACACAATGTTTTAAATGCAAAAAATTTGGGCATTTAGCGAAACATTGTATATCACAAAACGAAGAGCAAGCAAGCATGTCACAAGTAGTCGAAGAAATAACATTATTTTAGAGCAATGGGTGAGAAGTGCACTGTGTTGCAGAGAAGTGCTCCACAAGTAGATAGTTGGTAAGAAGTGCATGAATGGTGTTGGTGAGAAGTACATCAACGAATGTTTGGTGATGAGAAGTGCATCACATATGAAGGGAAGTACTTCATAATTTTGCAAATGTTCAAGACCAACTTTGAAGCAAAGGGGTGTGTTGACTAATAGTTAATTATGCTCCAAAGTTGGCTAAACTATCTTCCTTTAATTTAGGAATTAATATTAGTGATTTATTAGTTGGTAACTAAATCAGATTATGGAGCAGTATACTTGGTAGTTTGTTAGGAGTTAAGAGTAGTGCACTATGAACGTGGGCCATGTATACCCACTTCCCTTTTATTATGCCATTTCCAAGTTAATGATGTTAGGATGTAAGCCTTTAAATAGGCATTAGCTTTGCTTTCTTTAATGTAGTTGTAAGCAATTCCTGAATGCATATTCATCATATTGTTTTTCGTTGCACTATTCTTCTCTATTCTTTTATCTTCTTTTAATTTCAACACCTTGCACTCCTTTCACTTAAAAGTCCAATTCCTTGTAAAAGTTGGCTGCAACAACATCACATCTGAGCTACCAGCATGCCCTTGACTTGTAATATTGGTAGACGGAGACTAATCTGCCTATTTTCAATATAACCGTGCCGTTATTATGTATGTTGCAAGCTGCAGAAGGAATTTAATAAACTTCCCAAGTTAAAGTGTTCCACTTCCCTACAACAGCAGGGAGGCAGGATGTATACATATCTATGACCCTAAATAGGCTTGTGAAGCTCTACAATGGTACTAGATTGTAAGTAGACCTTATGTTATTGTAAGTAAATCTAATCTATTAGTAATACCTTTCTGTCAAATGACTAGGAATATTGTAGTGGTCAAGGAAATAGGGATACTTCCTCTTACCATCACAATGCAATATGAGCTTCCCACTAGGTCTGCAAGCATTCTGAAAAATTCATTTAAGGTGGCTGAGTTGACTATGCTTGAACTTGGAACTTTATCAGTCAAGCAATCTGCATATCTCTTTTTATCTGATGCAAAGCCATTAAATCTTCAACATATGCTTCTTTGTTTCTTTTTTCCTGTATCATTACCTCAGCAGCCTATAGGGATGTGTAATTGTATAGGGAATCAGACATCTAAAGCACCTAGAGCATAAAAAAGGAGCTTCGATAAGTGAATTTCACCCTTAAGCATCACTCTGAAATTTTTTCTTCTATTCATAGTATCCTGGTATTTTAGAGTGTGAAATTCCAACTATAGAACATTTTTAGTACTTCCCCCATTTTTTTTAAATGCAACCAACTCACTTTCACGCACAACGATACTTTAGTTTGACCATAAATATCTATAATTACACATTGGTAAAAATTATAAAAATTGCATATTATGAAAGTGGGTCACGAGACGAATCTAACAAGATCCTACTTGACTATATTTTTCATTAGGAAAAATTGATAGGAACAGTCCCAACTATAGGCTTTCCGCCATTTTCAGCCCCAACTAAAGATTATTTCTGAGCTGTCCCAACTATGCATCATTTTTGCCAAAATTGGTCCCAGCTGTCTGGTTACCTGTATAACAGGTTAAATTTTTATTTTTTTTAAGTTAGTTTCCTTTTTCTCTCTCCTACCACCTTCTTCCCCTACCACCCCTCCCTCTCCTACCCCCTCCCTTGCCACCCTTCCCCCTCCCCCTTCCCCGCCCACGCCCCAAATCCCCTCCCCCTCACCTACCCCCGCCACCCATCCCCCTTCCCCGCCACCCTCCCCCTCTCACACCCCTCCCCAGCCACCCTTTTGGCTCTATGCGACCCATCAACATACAGCGATGGGCAGGGGAGTAGTACCCCAACAGCAACACAACAACAATTACAACCACCAACAAGAGGAGAGATTTGAATAATAGCTGTGATTTGGAGCAGTTTTGTGCTGATTTTCAGTCTTTTACTCCTATGAAGAGACGATACTGTAGCAGTGCATCAAAACTTCGGCTTCTCTTCTTGAAGCTTTACCTCAAGAAATTCTGGTTAATTAGTTTCCATTTTTCTGAAAAATTTCATCTCTTCGATTGAAATGTGATGAAATTGATTAATTTGTGATTGAGTTCATTGAAATGATATGAAATTAGATGAAACTGATTAATTTTTCATGGTTTGAGCAAATTGGGGCATCATTTTTATAAACGCAGATTTTTCCTAGAAATCTTCTTCTTTTCTAGAAATCCCCACCTCATTTTTATTTGTTCTCACTGGTTTTTTTTGTAGATCTTAAATGCAGATTTTTCTGGGTATTTTTCAATATATCAGCTAATTATCAAATTAGCAAAAAAGGCGGTTGCTATGGCTTCTGGGAGTTTAGCAGCAGGAGCTCACAGCCTCACACTCTTTGTAGAAGTAATGAAATCCCTTTTTCTGCTAAGGCCGTGTTTTGGTTTCTCTGCTCGAAAACTCCGCATTTTACTCCGGTAAAAGTATGCTCCAATATTCAATTTATTTAGAGTTGTTATCTTTAAATTGTAATTATATGATTTGGGTTTTTAGGATAATGTGCATATAGTAATTAGTAGATAATGTAGAATAATTTTGCTAATGTTGAGAAAGATCTGTTTTGGAATGCTTAGAATTAGTTCAGTTAGATCATCAGTTTAATTGTTATGCTGACATGGTAGAGGAAGGAGTGAGAAAGAGGTGGAGGAGGAGGCAGAGTGAGAAAGAGGTGGTGGCGGCGAAAAAAAAAGAAGGAAAAAACGTGTTTTATCTGTTGTAGCAGGTCATTGACCTGCTGGGACCAATTTTAGCAAAAATGATGCATAGTTGGTACCGCTCAATAATAATTCTTAGTTGGGACTGAAAATGGCGGAACGCCCATAGTTGGGATTGTTCCTATCAATTTTTCCTTTTCATTATGTACAAATCACATATCTTAGTCAAAGGGATAAGTGTGAATGGTGGAAAATTCAATTGTTGCATTAAAAAAGAAATGGAGGAAGTATCTTTTATGAGAGTTGAGCATTTTCTGCATTTTCTTACATCAGTCTGTACTTGTTGATGATCAGTAGTTCACTGTATTCACTTCAGTTTTCCGTAACTTCTATAAAGAGCATGTTCACATCAACTTTAGATTAATGCTATATTATCCAAGTTCTATAAAGAGCAAGCTCACCATGATAGATAAGAATAAGATCTAAAACTGTTTCTTTTCAACTAGACTGCGATTGAGAGTTTACCTTGATGTTTAATGTAATTTATTCAATTTCTTTGTTGCAAGAGTCCACTTGTATGATTTTTCAAGGTCAAACCTGAAAATGTAAATTTGCTGAATTAGTATATGAATAGAAGTTCATCTTTATGCACCCTTTCAGCTTTTTGTTGGAAAACATTTCTTCAAAGTTGGCTTAACTATCTTCCTTTATTTTAGGAATAAATATTAGTGATTTATTAATAGTTAATTAAATTAGATTATGGAACAGTAATACTTGGAGATTGTTAGGAGTATTGCATGAACGTGGGACATGTCTACCTACTTTCCTTCTAATATGCTATTGACCAAATGAAGTAGTTAGGTTGTAACCCTTTAAATAGGCATTTATCTTTGCTTTGTTTAAGATAGTAGAATGAAGTTCGTAAATGCAAATTTTATTTGCTGCACTATCCTCTCCTCTTATTTTATGTTCTTATAATTTCTACATGGTATCAAGAGAATCAGGTTATTAGATCCCTAGAGGCCAATAAAAGAGATAGAGGGATGAAAGCAACGCAACCTCATCAAGAGGAAAGACAAAAAAAAGAACAAGTTTTCAAAATTAGTGAGAAAGTGCACCATATATGAAGAGTTAGAGAGAAGTGCTCTAGCATGGTTAATGGAGAGAAGTGCTCTAGCATGGTTAATGGAGAGATGTGCTTCATTGAATGAAGGTTGGTGAGAAGTGAATCAACAAATGTAAGATTGGTGAGAAGTGCATCAACAAAAGTCAAAAGTCTAGTGGTGAGAAGTGCATCACAAAATTAGCAATGTTCCGTGGCAAGATGGATGATGAAGATGCTGAAGATCAAGAAGAAAATTTTGAAGCAAGGGGGTGTGTTGGATTATGGTTCAAAATTAGTGAAATAGTTTTCCTTATAGTTATGACTAGTTGTTAATAAGTAGTTAGTGGGCTAACAAGTAGTTGTCTACATAATGGTCTATTTAGTGGGATAGCAAGTAGTGGGCTACGTAGTGGACATGTTCTTAATTTCTCTCTTTAGTGGCTCATAGTTAAAGATGTTATTAGTAGTGTTTTATATGCCTATAAAAAGGGTGCTTTGTTTATTCATTTAAGTGTGAAAAATATATAAAAATGTAGTCTTTTTAATTTCTCCAAGCTTCTGTTTTTTCTCCTCAAAAAATTCAACATGGTATCAAGAGCTCCAGGTTAGATCCGGGAAAGGGAAAGAGATGAAGCAAAAAAAAAAAAAAAAAAAAAAAAAAAAAAAGAAGGAGAGAGAAAGAGAGTAATAACAAAAAATTTGAGTAAAAAGAAACAAGCAACGCAGCTTGATTTCATTATTTGTGAGCAATTTTTTTTTTGTGAAATTTTTTGTGTTTACCTATGGAAGTAGGTTGGGTGTGATGTGTTGATGGGTTCCCTTTTAGCCTATGAACATGGATTTTAATCTTGTGGAAAAAAGCGCAAAAACTATTTGAGGTAAAGATCAAATAGTCTTTACGAATGTGGAAGTCAGATATGCAGCAATCTGATAATGGTGGAAGTCGTAGTCAACGCAGAGACGGTTTCCGAAGTTGTAGTAGTGGATGCGGTCAAATTTGCAAGACAAAGTCATATAGAGTTTATGGATAGAAGTGCTCCATTTATTGAAGGTTGATGATGATGTGCATCAAAAAATTTGAAGATGGCAATGAGAAGTGCATTACGTTAGAAAAAGAAGTACTTCCATGTTAATGGAGAGAAGTGCTCCGACAATATCATGTTGGTGATGATGTGCATCAATAATATTGTGTGAGTGATAAGAAGTGCATCACAAATTAAAACGTCTAGCAAGATGTGAAATTTGAAGAGGACGAGAGCAAGCTCTTCTGAAGTCGAGTGTGCGGTTAAGTGTTCATGTTGAGATCGAAGTATGTCGAGTCCAAGTCAAAGTCCATGGCAATATGGAATGTTGAAGTCAGTAGCAAAGTTTAGTCCTTGTAAGAGACTTTGAATCAAGGGGGAATGTTGAATGATTGATTCAAAGTAGTTCCTGTATTTTAGGATAGGAATATGTGTTTGTTAGGTTACTTAGTATCTTGCATAATATATGGAGTTAGATGTAGTTAGTGGTTACGTGCATTAAGTTAGAAGTATATTGAGTTAGTATTTGGTTGAGTTAAAGTGTTAAACGTGGGCATGATTACTATTAGCATTTCCTAATTTTTAGTTAATGTTTGTTATTGTATGCCTATATAAGGCTTTTCTATTGTAGTCAGTTTTAATTAAATTGAATTCATAAATTGTTCTTTTCCTCTCTTTCATTTCTTAGACTATAAATTGTGCTTTTCTATTGAGTGTGCACCCTTTCTGCTTTCTCCAGCAGGAGACTATGACGTGCATAGAAATTCATTCATAGTGATAAGATTGCTATGCTTCACGTGCAGGAGACTATATAAGTGTCAACCACCAGAGTTTATCTGAACTACAGGGATTTGGGAGTCCGGAGTCTAGGATTATCCCAACAGGGAACCTGAAAATCCAAACTAAAAAGGAAACACTTCAACATGCAGAAGGAACATAGGGAGTATTTTGGAGGTGACGTGTTAGTTATTCCTAGACAAGTGTGACTTCATTCTGGTTCAACGATGACATAATTGAAAATTCTACAATGGTATTTTTTCAAAAAAGACCATGGAACATGTGTGGCCACAATCAATGTGAGCCACACACCTTAGCTTTCTTTTCCCTTTTCTTTTTTGCTTTGAAATGATTTTAGAAAATACCAAAATCATTTATTCTAATTTCTGACAATGTTTTAAATAATTTCGAAAAATACAAAATAAAAAAAATCTCAAAAAATTCTGAAAAATCCGAAAAATAATTTCGGCCAAAAAAAAAATTTTGGGGAATTTTTTTTTACCCATATTTTCTCTCTCCTCTCCTCTACCCCTTCCTCAAATCTTCCATGGATCTTCAATTCTTCTCAAACTTTTAGTAGATCTCTTCCTTGGACCCTTCTCTTTCCATGAAATGGTAAGAATTCATGAAGAAATCATGAATTTGTGATGGAGAAGTTGTGAAATGGAAATTATAATTTGCAAAGTTGTTGAAAATTTTGGGGATTTTTTTTTCACTTTCCTCTCTCTCATCTTTGTAAATTCATGAAATAGAGGAACAAACATAAAATTGATGATCGTATGTACACCAGGAATGCCCGAATTTCCATGGAAATTAAGGTATGAGATTCAAAATGAAGAAACTCAAAATCAAAATTCTAGGTCATTATGAATTTGATAAAAATATGGTTGAGACTGTTGTAAGATGTCGGGAAACCGTCAATTTGGGACCGATTTGTGCGTTTTTTGAGTATTGATTACCATTGTCACACTAGATAAAGAATTTCAGAGGAGAGAGAAAAAATCGAAAGGTTGAAGATGAAGTTGGAAGAAGATGACTGAACGGACACTTTAGGTAATTACTAAAATCGGTTTCGGTAATTACCAAAACGTGACAGAAACTAAGAGAAGTCTAAAAACCCTCAATTCCAAATTGTATTGAAAATAAACAATTGAAATAAACAATCCTAAGTACAAATTAATCAATATGATATAAATGTGTTAATCTAAATAAGCCAAATAGGGTTATAAAGTCACAATATGTAAAAGATAAGAATGTCTTAATAGATTTGGTAATGCCCAAAACATGTGTGGTAATTACCTAAAAGCATATGATTTGAGGTTAATTTGGGCTTTTTAGTACAAGTAGTGACAATGGGGCCCCAAAACTCAAGTCAATGGGGATTGGGGATGTATTGGGCATAATGGACCGAGTGGCCTGATTATCCAATCCCCATAAGATTGCTTTGATGAGTAATGGAAAATAATTCTAATTGGGGGAACATCCTCCACTTAGTAGGTTTGGTAATACCCAAACCATGCTTGCTAAGTACCTAAAATCATATGATCTGGGTTAATTTGGGCTTTTTAGTACAAGGAGGGACAATGGGGGCCCAAAACTCAAGTCAATTGTGTTTGGTAAAGTATTGGACCTAATGGACCAAGTGAAATGATTGTCCAATCCCCATAGTTTTGCTTTAATGAGTAATGGGAATGTATTTTGATCGGGAGAACATTCTCAACTTAGTAGTTGTGGTAATGCCCAAAACATGTTTGATAATTACCTAAAATCATATGATTTGTGATTAATTTGAGCTTTTTAGTAAAAGGAAGGACAATGGGGGCCCAAAACTCAAGTGACATGATAGCCCAATCCCCATAGGATTGTTTTGATGAGTAATGGGAATGGTTTGTGATTGGATATATAGGTTTGGTAATGTCGAAAGGATGTTTTGTAATTACCTAAAAGCATATGATTTCGGTTAATCTGGACTTTTTAATACAAGGAGGGACAATGGGGGCCCAAAACTCAAGTCAATGAGGTTTAGTGAGGTATTGGGCCTAATAGACCCAGTGGCATGATTGTTTAATCCCCACAGGATTGCTTTGATGAGTAATGGGAATGGATTGTGATTGGACAGGTTTGGTAATGCCCTAAGCATGTTAGGTAATTACCTAAACGCATATGATCTGGGGTTAATTTAGGCTTTTTTTAGTACAAAGAGGGACAATAGGGCCCAAAATACAAGTCAATGGGGGGTTTGGTGAGTTATTGGGCCTAATGGACCCAGTGGCATTATTGTCCAATCCCCATAGGATTGCTTTGATGAGTAATGGGAATGTAGTGTGATTGGGAGAACATTATCCACTTAATAGGTGTGGTAATGCCCAAAACATGTTTCGTAATTAGTTAAAGGCATATGATTTGGAGTTAATTTGGGCTTTTTATTACAATATGAGACAATATGGGCCCAAAACTCAAGTCAAAGAGGTTTGGTGAGGTATTGGGCCTAATGGATCCAGTGGCTTGATAGTTCAATCCCCATAAGATTGCTTTGATGAGTAATGGGAAAAGATTCCGATTGTGAGAACATCTTCAACGTAGTAGGTGTGGTAATGCCCAAAACATGTTTGGTAATTACCTAAAATCATATTATCTGGGCTAATTTGGGTCTTTAATACAAGGAGGTATAATGGGGTTTGGTGAGGTATTAGGCCTAATGGACCAAGTGACACGATTGTTCAATCCCCATAGGATTGCATTGATGAGTAATGAGAATGGGTTGTGATTGGGAGAACATTGTCCACTTAGTTGGTGTGGTAATGCCTAAAACATGTTTGGTAATTACCTAAATGCATATGATTTGGGTTAGTTTGGGCTTTTTAGTACAAGGAGGGACAATGAGGGGACTAAAACTCAAGTCAATGGAATTTGGTGAAATATTGGGACTAATGGACCAAGTGGCATGATTGTCCAATCCCCATAGAATTGCTTTGATGATTAATGGGAATGGATTATGATTGGGACAACATTCTCCACTTAATGGGTGTGGTAATGCTCAAAACATGCTTGGTAATTACCTAAACGCATATGATTTGGGGTTAATTTTGGCTTTTTAGTATAAGTTGTGACAATGGGGGACCCAGAACCCAAGTCAATGGGGTTTGGTGAGGTGTTGGGCCTAATGGACCCAGTGGCATGATTGTCCAATTCCTATAGGATTGCTTTGATGAGTAATGAGAACGGATTGTGATTGGGATAGCATCTTCCACTTAGTAGGTTTGGTAATGCCCAAAACATGTTTGGTAATTACCTAAAAGCATAAGATTTGGGGTTAATTTGAGCTTTTAATACGATGAGGGACAATAGGGGTCCAAAACTCAAGTCATTGGGGTTTGGTGAGGTATTGGGCCTAATGGACCAAGTGGCATGATTGTCCAATCCTCATAGAATTGCTTCGATGAGTATTGAGAATGGATTGTGATTGGGAGAACACTCTCCTCTTAGTTGTGTAGTAATGCCCAAAATATGTTTGGTAATTACCTAAAAGCTTATGATTTGGGGTTAATTTGGCTTTTTAGTACAAAGAGGGACAATAGGTGTCCAAAACGCAAGTCAATGAGGTTTGGTGAGGTGTTGAGCCTAATAGACCAAGTGGCATGATTGTCCAATTCCTATTGGATTGCTTTGATGAGTAATGAGAATGGAATGTGATTAGGAGAACATTGTCCACTTAGTAGGTGTGGTAATGCCTAAAACATGGTTGGTAATTACCTAAAAGCATATGATGTGGGTTAGTTTGGGCTTTTTAGTACAAGGAGGGACAATGGGGCCCAAAACTGAATTCTGTGGGGTTTGGTGAGATATTGGGCCTAATGGACTAGTGGCATGATTGTCCAATCCCCATAGGATTGATTTGATGAGTAATAGGAATGGATTGTGATTGGGACAACATTCTCCACTTAATAGGTGTGGTAATGCCCAAATCATGTTTGGTAATTACCTAAAAGCATTTGATTTGGGGTTAATTTAGGCGTTTTAGTACAAAGAGGGACAATAAGAGTCCAAAACTCAAGTCAATGGGGTTTGGTGTGGTGTTTAGCCTAATAGACCAAGTGGTATGATTGTCCAATCTTCACAGGATAGCTTTGATGAGTAATGGGAATTGATTGTGATTGGGAGAACATTATCAACTTAGTAGGTGTGGTAATGCCCAAACATGTTTGGTAATTATTTAAAACATATAATCTGGGGTTAATTTGGGCTTTTTTGTATAAGGAGGGACAATGGGGGACCAAAACTCAAGTCAATGGGTTTTGATGAGGTATTGGGCCTAATGGACCTAGTGGCATGATTGTCCAATCCCCATATGATTGCTTTAATGAGTTATGGGAATGGATTATGATTGGGAGAACATTATCCACTTAGTATGTTTGGTAAGACCCAAAACATGTTTGATAATTATCTAAAAGCATATGATTTGAGGTTAATTTTAGGGTTTTTAATACAAGGAAAGACAGTGGGGGTCCTAAACTCAAGTCAAAGGGGTTTGGTGAGCTATTGGCCCTAATGGACCAAGTGACATGATTGTCTAATCCCATAGGATTGTTGTGATGAGTAATGGGTAATGATTCTAATTTGGTAATGCCGAAAACATGTTTTGTAATTATCTAAATGCATATGATATGGGGTTAATTTGAGCTTTTTAGTACAAAGAGGGGCAATGGTGTCCCAAAACTGAAGTCAATATGGTTTCGTGAGGTATTGGGTCTAATGGACCAAGTGGCATGATTGATTAATCCCCATAAGATTCTTCTGATGAATAGTGGGAATGGATTATGATTAGGAGAACATTTTCCAGTTAGTATGTTTGATAATGCCCAAAACATGTTTGGTAATTACCTTAAAGCATATGATATGGGGTTAATTTGGGCTTTTTAGTACAAGGAGAGACAATGGGGGGCCCAAAAGTCAAATCATTGGGGTTTGGTGAGATATTGGGCCTAATGGACCCAGTGGCATGATTGTCCAATCCCCAATATATTGTTTTGATGAGTAATGGGAAAGGATTCTGATTGGGACAACATTCAACACTTAATAGGTGTGGTAATCCCCAAACATGTTTGGACATTTCCTAAAAGCATATGATTTGGGGTTAGTGAAGGCTTTTTAGTACAAATAGGGACAATAGGAGTCCAAAACTCAAGTAAATGGGGTTTGGTGTGGTGTTGAGCTTAATAGACCAAGTGGCATGATTGTCCAATTCTTATAGGATTGCTTTGATGAGTAATTGGAATGGATTGTGATTGGGAGAACATTCTCGACTTAGTAGGTTTGGTAATACCCAAAACATGTTTGGGAATTCTCATAAACCATATGATCTGGGGTTAATATAGGCTTTTTAGTACAAGAAAGGACCATGGGGGCCCAAAACTCAAGTCAATGGGGCTTGGTGAGGTATTGGGACTAATGAACCAATGACATGATTGTCCAATCCCCATAGGATTGCTTTGATGAGTAATGAAAATGGATTGTGATTGGGAGAACATTCTCAACTTAGTATCTGTGGTAATGCCCAAAACATGTTTGATAATTACCTAAAATCATATAATTTGTGGTTAATTTCAGCTTTTTAGTAAAAGGAGGGACAATGGGGGCCCAAAACTCAAGTCAATGAGGTTTGGTGAGGTATTGGGCCTAATGGATCCAGTGGCTTGGTTGTCCAATCCCCACAAGATTGCTTTGATGAGTAATGGGAAAAGATTCTGATTGGGAGAACATCTTAAACGTAGTAGGTGTGGTAATGACCAAAACATTATCTGGGTTAATGTGGGGTTTTTAATACAAGGAGGTATAATGGGGGTCCAAAACGCAAGTTAGTGGGGTTTGGTGAGGTATTAGGCCTAATGGACCAAGTGGCACGATTGTTCAATCCCCATTGGATTGCATTGATGAGCAATGAGAATGGATTGTGATTGGGAGAACATTGTCCACTTAGTAGGTGTGGTAATGCCTAAAACATGTTTGGTAATTACCTAAATGCATATGATTTGGGTTAGTTTAGGCTTTTTAGTACAAGGAGGGACAATGGGGGCACCAAAACTCAAGTCAATGGAATTTGGTGAAATATTGGGCCTAATGGACCAAGTGGCTTGATTGTCCAATACCCATAGAATTGCTTTGATGATTAATGGAAATGGATTGTGATTGGGACAACATTGTCTACTTAATAGGTTTGGTAATGCCCAAAACATGTTTGGAAATTACCTAAAAGTATATATGATGTGGGGTTAATTTGGGGTTTTTAGTACAAGGAGTGACAATGGGGGACCCAGAACTCAAGTCAATGAGGTTTGGTGAGGTGTTGGGCCTAATGGACCCAGTGGCATGATTGTCAAATCCCTATAGGATTGATTTAATGAGTAATGGGAATGGATTGTGATTGGGTTAACATCCTCCACTTAGTAGGTTTGGTAATGCCCAAAACATATTTAGTAATTACCTAAAAGCATATGATTTGGGGCTATTTTGAGCTTTTAATACAATAAGGGACAATAGAGGACCAAAACTCAAGTCAATGGGGTTTGGTGAGCTATTGGGCCTAATGGACCAAGTTGCATGATTGCCCAATAGGATTGCTTCGATGAGTAATGAGAATGGATTGTGATTGGGAGAACACTCTCCTCTTAGTTTGGTGGTAAAGCCCAAAACATGTTTGGTAATTATCTAAAAGCTTATGATTTGGGGTTAATTTGGGCTTTTTAGTACAATGAGGGACAATATGTGTCCAAAACACAAGTTAATGAGGTTTGGTGAGGTGTTGAGCCTAATAGATCAAGTGGCATGATTGTCCGATTCCTATAGGATTGCTTTGATGAGTAATGAGAATGGATTGTGATTAGGAGAACATTGTCCACTTAGTAGGTGTGGTAATGCCTAAAACATGTTTGGTAATTACCTAAAAGCATATGATTTGGGATAGTTTGGGCTTTTAAGTACAAGGAGGGAGAATGGGTCCCAAAACTCAATTATATGGGGTTTGGTGAGATATTGGGCCTAATGGACTAGTGGCATGATTGTCCAATCCCCATAGGGTTGCTTTGATGAGTAATGGGAATGGATCGTGATTGGGACAACATTGTCCACTTAATAGGTGTGGTAATGCCCAAATAATGTTTGGTAATTACCTAAAAGCATATGATTTGGAGTTAATTTAGGCTTTTTAGTACAAAGAGGGACAATAGGAGTCCAAAACTCAAGTCAATGGTGTTTGGTGTGGTGTTGAGCCTAATAGACCAAGTGGTATGATTGTCCAATCTTCATAGGATTGTTTTGATGAGTAATGGGAATGGATTGTGATTGGGAGAATATTATCAACTTAGTAGGTGTGGTAATGCCCAAAATATGTTTGGTAATTTTTTAAGGAAAAATTGACAGGAACAGTCTCATCTATGGGCGTTCTGCCATTTTCAGTCCCAAGTATAGATTATTTCTGAGCAGTCCCAACTATGCATCATTTTTTATAAAATTGGTCCCAGCAGGTCATTGACCTGCTCTAACAGGTAAAATGATTTTTTTTTTATTTTTCCCCACCTCTCATTTTCTCTCTCCTCTGGTGGGTTGTTGGCCACAATATCTCTCCTCTCTAATCTGTCTGGTTGCTGTTGTTGCTGCCTTGTGGCTGACGCACTGTGACTTGCCGGCGCTCGGGCGAGTCTGCCTCTGGCGACAGCCGTGGCTATTATCCTTGTGTGTTCGTAATTGGTATGTGATTATGCTTCTCCTTCCACTCTTGTGTTGTTCTTACTATTATTGTTGAGCTGTGTTGTTACTGTCACCATCTTTCTTTTGCCTCTTATAGTGAGGTATAAGCTAATTCCCTCTTCTTGTTCTCTCATTTCAAGAAACTGAAATTCATAATATAATTTTAATTTGTTAATATCCTTTAGTTGAGTTTCAATTCTAGCAAAAACAAATTGATATCAGAATTTCGCATAACTACACAACCTATGCCAAAAAAAAAAAAATTTAACTAATGATATTTATGTATTTTTTGTCTTATTAATTTTATTCCTCAGTAAGGTGTGTACTATGTGGTTTGTTGTGAATCGTGATGTACTTACCGATTTTAGTCAAGTAGATTAGGTTGTTTTTTCCTTTCTAATATGTTTTCTTAACCAAGTCCCCCCTCTAATTTTTCCTATTGTTGCTTTTCTTATCTGTTCTTTATGTGCTTTCCAATTCAGTTTTTGTAATAAGAATTTGCATGATTCTCACAGCAATTCCTTCTATTAGTATATGTATTTCCTCTTGAGCTGCATCATGCATACTCACAATTTTATGACTTATACGCAGTTATGAGTCAAATGTATCTATTGCGTTAAGTTACTAGTGATTATGCTTAATGGTAATTCACATTCAAATAAATCCTACGCCTTTCCTTCAGAAAAACAAAACCCGACGCCTAATATCTTCCTTCGTTGACAATTGACATTAGGATGAACTTGAACTTCCATCAAATTTTCTAGAAAATTGAAGAATCTTCAAGAAAAAGAGGAGGGGGGAAGAGTGAGAAAGAGGGAATGGCAGGGGAGGGAGATGGGTGGCAAGGAAAGGAAGGAGGGGAGAAAGAGAAGGAAAAAAAAAACCCCATTCAACCGGTCACCAGTAATCTGGGACCAATTTTGTAAAAAATGATGCATAGTTCGGACTACTTAGAAATAATCTTTAGTTGGGACTAAAAATGGCGGAACGCCCATAGTTGGGACTGTTCCTGACAATTTTTCCATTATTTAAAACATATGATCAGGGGTTAATTTGGGCTTTTTAGTACAAAGAGGGGCAATGGGGTCCCAAAACTCAAGTCAATATGGTTTGGTGAGGTATTGGGTCTAATGGACCAAGTGGCATGATTGATCAATCCCCATAAGATTGTTTTGGTGAGTAGTGGGAATGGATTGTGGTTGGGAGAACATTCTCCACTTAGTATGTTTGATAATGCCTAAAACATGTTTGGTAATTACCTTAAAGCATATGATATGGGGTTAATTTGGGCTTTTTAGTACAAGGAGAGACAATGGGGGGCCCAAAACTCAAGTCATTAGGGTTTGGTGAGATATTGGGCCTAATAGACCCATTAGCCTGATTGTCTAATCCCATAAGATTATTTTGATGAGTAATGGGAAAGGATTTTGATTGGGACAACATTCTCCACTTAATAGGTGTGGTAATGCCCAAACATGTTTGGTAATTACCTAAAACCATATGATTTGGGGTTAATTTAGGCTTTTTAGCACAAAGAGGGACAATAGGAGTCCAGAACTCAAGTCAATGGGGTTTGGTGTGGTATTGAGCCTAATAGACCAAGTGGAACAATTGTTCAATCTTCATAGGATTGCTTTGATGAGTAATGGGAATGGATTGTGATTGGGAGAACATTATCAACTTATTAGGTGTGGCAATGCCCAAAACATGTTTTTTAAATATTTAAAAGCATATGATCTGGGGTTAATTTTGGCTTTTTAGTATAAGAAGGGACAATGGGGGCCCAACACTCAAGTCAATGGGTTTTAGTGAGGTATTGGGCCTAATGGACCTAGTGGCATAATTGTCCAATCCCCATTGGATTGCTTTAATGAGTTATGGGAATGGATTGTGATTGGGAGAACATTCTCCACTTAATATGTTTGGTAAAGCCCAAAACATGTTTAATAATTCTCTAAAAGCATATGATTTGAAGTTAATTTAGCCTTTTTAATACAAGGAAGGACAGTGGGGGACCAAAATTCAAGTCAAAGGGGTTTGGTGAGCTATTGGCCCTATTGGACCAAGTGACATGATTGTCTAATTCCATAGGATTGCTGTGATGAGTAATAGAAAATGATTCTAATTGGGAGAACATATGCCACGTAATAGGTTTGGTAATGCAGAAAACATGTTTGGTAATTATCTAAAAGCATATGATATGGGGTTAATATTGGCTTTTAAGTACAAAGAGGGGCAATGGGGTCCCAAAACTTAAGTCAATATGGATTGGTGAGGTATTGGGTCTAATGGACCAAGTGGCATGATTGATTAATCCCCATAAGATTATTCCGATGAGTAGTGGGAATGGATTGTGATTGGGAGAACATTCTCCACTTAGTACGTTTGATAATGCCCAAAACATGTTTGGTAATTACCTAAAAGCATATGATATGGGTTCATTTTGGGCTTTTTAGTACAAGGAGAGACAATGGGGGGCCCAAAACTCAAGTCATTGGGGTTTGGTGAGATATTGGGCCTAATGAACCCAGTGACATGATTGTCCAATCCCCATAAGATTGTTTTGATGAGTAAAGGGAAAGATTCTGATTGGGACAACATTCTACACTTAATAGGTGTTGTAATGCCCAAACATGTTTGGTAATTTTCTAAAAGCATATGATTTGGGGTTAACTTAGGCTTTTTAGTACAAATAGGGACAATAGGAGTCCAAAACTGAAGTCAATGGGGTTTGGTGTGGTGTTGACCCTAATAGACCAAGTGGCATTATTGTCCAATTCCTATAGGATTGCTTTGATGAGTAATGAGAATGGATTGTGACTGGGACAACTTTCTCCACTTAATAGGTGTGGTAATGCCATAACATGTTTTGTAATTACCTAAAACCATATGATTTGGGGTAATTTGGGCTTTTTAGTACAAGGAGGGACAATGGGGCCCAAAACTCAAGCCAACCGGGTTTGGTGAGGTAATGGGCCTAATGGACCCAGTGACATAATTGTCCAATTCCCATAGGATTGCTTTGATGAGTAATGGGGAAAGGTTCTCATTGGGAGAACATCATCCACTTAGTAGGTTTGGAAATGTCCAAACCATGTTTGGGAAGCACCTAAAAACTTATGATATGGGTTAATATGGGCTTTTTAGTACAAGAAAGGACAATCGGGACCCAAAACTTAAGTCAATGGAGTTTGGTGAGGTATTGGGCCTAATGGACCAAGTGGCATGATTGCCCAATCTTCATAGGATTGCTTTCATGAATAATGGGAATGGATTGTGATTGGGAGAACATTATCAACTTAGTAGATGTGGTAAGGCCCAAAACATGTTTGGTAATTATTTAAAAGCATATCTGGGGTTAATTTGGGCTTTTTAGTATAAGGTGGGACAATGGGGGGCCAAAACTCAAGTCAATGGGTTTTGGTGAGGTATTGGGCCTAATGGACACAGTGGCATGATTGTCCAATCCCCATAGGATTGCTTTAATGAGTTTTGGTAATGGATTGTGATTGGGAGAGCATTCTCAACTTAGTATGTTTGGTAAGGCCCAAAACATGTTTGATAATTATCTAAAAGCATATGTATTGAGATTAATTTAGGCTTTTTAATACAAGGAAGGAGAGTAGGGCCCAAAACGCAAGTCAAAAGGGTTTGGTGAGCTATTGGCCCTAATGGACCAAGTGACATGATTGTCCAATCCCATAGGATTGCTTTGATGTGTAATGGGAAATGATTCTAATTGGGAGAACATATTCCACGTAGTAGGTTTAGTAATGCCGAAAACATGTTTGGGAATTATCTAAACGCATATGATATGGGGTTAATTTTGGCTTTTTAGTATAAGGAGGGACAATGGGGGCCCAAAACTCAAGTCAATGGGTTTTAGTCAGGTATTGGGCCTAATGGACCTAGTGGCATAATTGTCCAATCCCCATATGATTGCTTTAATGAGTTATGGGAATGGATTGTGATTGGGAGAACATTCTCCACTTAATATGTTTAGTAAAGCCCAAAACATGTTTGATAATTCTCTAAAAGCATATGATTTGAAGTTAATTTAGGTTTTTTAATACAAGGAAGGACAGTGGGGGTCCAAAACTCAAGTCAAAGGGGTTTGGTGAGGTATTGGCCCTATTGGACCAAGTGACTTGATTGTCTAATTCCATAGGATTGCTGTGATGAGTAATGGAAAATGATTCTAATTGGGAGAACATATTCCACGTAGTAGGTTTGGTAATGCAGAAAACATGTTTGGTAATTATCTAAAAGCATATGATATGGGGTTAATATGGGCTTTTTAGTACAAAGAGGGGCAATGGGGTCCCAAAACTGAAGTCAATATGGATTGGTGAGGTATTGGGTCTAATGGACCAAGTGGCATGATTGATTAATCCCCATAAGATTATTCCGATGAGTAGTGGGAATGGATTGTGATTGGGAGAACATTCTCCACTTAGTACGTTTGATAATGCCCAAAACATGTTTGGTAATTACCTAAAAGCATATGATATGGGTTCATTTTGGGCTTTTTAGTACAAGGAGAGACAATGGGGGGCCCAAAACTCAAGTCATTGGGGTTTGGTGAGATATTGGGCCTAATGAACCCAGTGACATGATTGTCCAATCCCCATAAGATTGTTTTGATGAGTAAAGGGAAAGATTCCCGATTGGGACAACATTCTACACTTAATAGGTGTTGTAATGCCCAAACATGTTTGGTAATTTTCTAAAAGCATATGATTTGGGGTTAACTTAGGCTTTTTAGTACAAATAGGGACAGTAAGAGTCCAAAACTCAAGTCAATGGGGTTTGGTGTGGTGTTGAACCTAATAGACCAAGTGGCATTATTGTCCAATTCCTATAGGATTGCTTTGATGAGTAATGAGAATGGATTTTGATTGGGACAACATTCTCCACTTAATAGGTGTGGTAATGCCATAACATGTTTTGTAATTACCTAAAACCATATGATTTGGGGTAATTTGGGCTTTTAAGTACAAGGAGAGACAATGGGGCCTAAAATACAAGTCAACCGGGTTTGGTGAGGTATTGGGCCTAATGGACCCAGTGACATAATTGTCCAATTCCCATAGGATTGCTTTGATGAGTAATGGGGAAAGGTTCTCATTGGGAGAACATCATCCACTTAGTAGGTTTGGAAATGTCCAAACCATGTTTGGGAAGTACCTAAAAACTTATGATCTGGGTTAATATGGGCTTTTTAGAGCAAGAAAGGACAATCGGGACCCAAAACTTAAGTCAATGGAGTTTGGTGAGGTATTGGGCCTAATGGACCAAGTGGCATGATTGCCCATTCTTCATAGGATTGCTTTCATGAATAATGGGAATGGATTGTGATTGGGAGAACATTATCAACTTAGTAGATGTGGTAAGGCCCAAAACATGTTTGGTAATTATTTAAAAGCATATCTGGGGTTAATTTGGGCTTTTTAGTATAAGGTGGGATAATGGGGGCCCAAAACTCAAGTCAATGGGTTTTGGTGAGGTATTAGGCCTAATGGACATAGTGGCATGATTGTCTAATCCCCATAGGATTGCTTTAATGCGTTTTGGTAATGGATTGTGATTGGGAGAGCATTCTCCACTTAGTATGTTTGGTAAGGCCCAAAACATGTTTGATAATTATCTAAAAGCATATGTTTTGAGGTTAATTTAGGCTTTTTAATACAAGGAAGGAGAGTGGGGCCCAAAACTCAAGTCAAAGGGGTTTGGTGAGCTATTGGCCCTAATGGACCAAGTGACATGATTGTCCAATCCCATAGGATTGCTTTGATGAGTAATGGGAAATGATTCTAATAGGGAGAACATATTCCACGTAGTAGGTTTGGTAATGTAGAAAACATGTTTGGGCATTATCTAAAGGCATATGATATGGGGTTAATTTGGGATTTTTAGTACAAAGAGGGCCAATGAGGTCCCAAAACTCAAGTCAATATGGTTTGGGGAGGTACTGGTTCTAATGGACCAAGTGGCATGATTGATCAATCCCAATAAGATTGTTTTGATGAGTAGTGGGAATGGATTGTGATTGGGAGAACATTCTCCACTTAGTATGTTTGATAATGCCCAAAACATGTTTGGAAAGTAACTAAAACCATATGATCTGGGGTTAATTTGGGCTTTTTAGTACAAGAAGAGAAAATGGGGGCTCAAAACTCAAGTCAATGGGGTTTAATGAGGTAGTGGGCCTAATGGACCGAGTGGCATGATAGTTCGATCCCCATAGTATTGCTTTGTTGAGTAATGTCAAAGGATTCTTATTGGGAGAACATCTTTCACATAGTAGGTTGGGTAATCTCCAAAACATGTTTGGTAATTATCTAAAATCATATGATATGGGTTAACTTAGGCTTTTTAATACAATAAGGGACAATCATGGGTTTGGTAAGGAATTGGGCCTAATGGAACCAGTGGCATTATTGTCCAATTCCAATAGAATTGCTTTGATGAGTAAATGGAATGGATTATGATTAGGAGAACATTCTCCACTTATTAGGTTTGGTAATGGCCAAAACAAGTTTGGGAATAACCTTAAAACATATGATATGAGATTAATTTGGGCCTTTTAGTATAAGAAGGGACAATGGGGGCACAAAACTCAAGACAATGGGGTTTGATGAGGTATTGGGCCTTATGGACCAATGACATGATTGTCCAATCCCCATTGGATTGCTTTGATGAGTAATGAGAATGGATTATGATTGAGAGAAAATCCTCCACTTAGTAAGTTTGGTAAGTGGCAAAACATGTTTAGTAAGTAACTAAAAGCATATGATTTTGGGTTAAATTGGGCTTTTTAAATCAAGGAGGGACAATGGGGCTCAAAACTCAAGTCAGCCGGATTTGGTGAGGTATTAGGCCTAATGGAACCAGTGGCATGATAGTCCGATTCCCATAGGATTGCTTTGATGAGTAATGGAAATGGATTAAGAATGGGAGAACATTCTCAACTTAGTAGGTGTGGTAATGCCCAAAATAAGTTTGGTAATTACCTAAAATCATATGATCCGGGGGTGAATTTGGGCTTTTTAGTACAAGGAGAGACAATGGGGGCCAAAACTCAAATCAGTATGGTTTGGCGAGGTATTGGGTCTAATGGACCAAGTGGCATGATTGATTAATCCCCACAAGATTGTTTTGATGAGTAATGAGAATGGATTGTGATTGGGACAACATTCTCCACTTAATAGGTGTGGTAATGCCATAACATGTTTTGTAATTACCTAAAACCATATGATTTGGGGTAATTTGGGCTTTTTAGTACAAGGAGGGACAATGGGGCCCAAAACTCAAGCCAACCGGGTTTGGTGAGGTATTGGGCCTAATGGATCCAGTGACATAATTGTCCAATTCCCATAGGATTGCTTTGATGAGTAATGGGGAAAGGTTCTCATTGGGAGAACATCATCCACTTAGTAGGTTTGGAAATGTCCAAACCATGTTTGGGAAGCACCTAAAAACTTATGATATGGGTTAATATGGGCTTTTTAGTACAAGAAAGGACAATCGGGACCCAAAACTTAAGTCAATGGAGTTTGGTGAGGTATTGGGCCTAATGGACCAAGTGGCATGATTGCCCAATCTTCATAGGATTGCTTTCATGAATAATGGGAATGGATTGTGATTGGGAGAACATTATCAACTTAGTAGATGTGGTAAGGCCCAAAACATGTTTGGTAATTATTTAAAAGCATATCTGGGGTTAATTTGGGCTTTTTAGTATAAGGTGGGACAATGGGGGCCAAAACTCAAGTCAATGGGTTTTGGTGAGGTATTGGGCCTAATGGACATGATGGCATGATTGTCCAATCCCCATAGGATTGCTTTAATGAGTTTTGGTAATGGATTGTGATTGGGAGAGCATTCTCAACTTAGTATGTTTGGTAAGGCCCAAAACATGTTTGATAATTATCTAAAAGCATATGTTTTGAGATTAATTTAGGCTTTTAAATACAAGGAAGGAGAGTAGGGCCCAAAACGCAAGTCAAAAAGGGTTTGGTGAGCTATTGGCCCTAATGGACCAAGTGACATGATTGTCCAATCCCATAGGATTGCTTTGATGTGTAATGGGAAATGATTCTAATTGGGAGAACATATTCCACGTAGTAGGTTTAGTAATGCCGAAAACATGTTTGGGCATTATCTAAACGCATATGATATGGGGTTAATTTTGGGTTTTTAGTATAAGGAGGGACAATGGGGGCCCAAAACTCAAGTCAATGGGTTTTAGTGAGGTATTGGGCCTAATGGACCTAGTGGCATAATTGTCCAATCCCCATATGATTGCTTTAATGAGTTATGGGAATGGATTGTGATTGGGAGAACATTCTCCACTTAATATGTTTGGTAAAGCCCAAAACATGTTTGATAATTCTCTAAAACCATATGATTTGAAGTTAATTTAGGTTTTTTAATACAAGGAAGGACAGTGGGGGTCCAAAACTCAAGTCAAAGGGGTTTGTTGAGGTATTGGCCCTATTGGACCAAGTGACTTGATTGTCTAATTCCATAGGATTGCTGTGATGAGTAATGGAAAATGATTCTAATTGGGAGAACATATTCCACGTAGTAGGTTTGGTAATGCAGAAAACATGTTTGGTAATTATCTAAAAGCATATGATATGGGGTTAATATGGGCTTTTTAGTACAAAGAGGGGCAATGGGGTCCCAAAACTGAAGTCAATATGGATTGGTGAGGTATTGGGTCTAATGGACCAAGTGGCATGATTGATTAATCCCCATAAGATTATTCCGATGAGTAGTGGGAATGGATTGTGATTGGGAGAACATTCTCTACTTAGTATGTTTGATAATGCCCAAAACATGTTTGGTAATTACCTAAAAGCATATGACATGGGTTTATTTTGGGCTTTTTAGTACAAGGAGAGACAATGGGGGCCCAAAACTCAAGTCATTGGGGTTTGGTGAGATATTGGGCCTAATGAACCCAGTGACATGATTGTCCAATCCCCATAAGATTGTTTTGATGAGTAATGGGAAAGATTCTGATTGGGACAACATTCTCCACTTAATAGGTGTTGTAATGCCCAAACATGTTTGGTAATTTTCTAAAAGCATATGATTTGGGGTTAACTTAGGCTTTTTAGTACAAATAGGGACAAGAAGAGTCCAAAACTCAAGTCAATGGGGTTTGGTGTGGTGTTGAACCTAATAGACCAAGTGACATTATTGTCCAATTCCTATAGGATTGCTTTGATGAGTAATGAGAATGGATTGTGATTGGGACAACATTCTCCACTTAATAGGTGTGGTAATGCCATAACATGTTTTGTAATTACCTAAAACCATATGATTTGGGGTAATTTGGGCTTTTAAGTACAAGGAGAGACAATGGGGCCTAAAATACAAGTCAACCGGGTTTGGTGAGGTATTGGGCCTAATGGACTCAAGGACATAATTGTCCAATTCCCATAGGATTGCTTTAATGAGTAATTGGGAAAGGTTCTCATTGGGAGAACATCATCCACTTAGTAGGTTTGGAAATGTCCAAACCATGTTTGGGAAGTACCTAAAAACTTATGATCCGGGTTAATATGGGCTTTTTAGAGCAAGAAAGGACAATCGGGACCCAAAACTTATGTCAATGGAGTTTGGTGAGGTATTGGGCCTAATGGACCAAGTGGCATGATTGCCCAATCTTCATAGGATTGCTTTCATGAATAATGGGAATGGATTGTGATTGGGAGAACATTATCAACTTAGTAGATGTGGTAAGGCCCAAAACATGTTTGGTAATTATTTAAAAGCATATCCGGGGTTAATTTGGGCTTTTTAGTATAAGGTGGGACAATGGGGGGCCCAAAACTCAAGTCAATGGGTTTTGGTGAGGTATTAGGCCTAATGGACATAGTGGCATGATTGTCCAATCCCCATAGGATTGCTTTAATGAGTTTTGGTAATGGATTGTGGATCGGGAGAGCATTCTCCACTTAGTATGTTTGGTAAGGCCCAAAACATGTTTGATAATTATCTAAAAGCATATGTTTTGAGGTTAATTTAGGCTTTTAAATACAAGGAAGGAGAGTGGGGCCCAAAACTCAAGTCAAAGGGGTTTGGTGAGCTATTGGCCCTAATGGACCAAGTGACATGATTGTCCAATCCCATAGGATTGCTTTGATGAGTAATGGGAAATGATTCTAATAGGGAGAACATATTCCACGTAGTAGGTTTGGTAATGCAGAAAACATGTTTGGGCATTATCTAAAGGCATATGATATGGGGTTAATTTGGGATTTTTAGTACAAAGAGGGCCAATGAGGTTCCAAAACTCAAGTCAATATGGTTTGGTGAGGTACTGGTTCTAATGGACCAAGTGGCATGATCGATCAATCCCAATAAGATTGTTTTGATGAGTAAGGGGAATGGATTGTGATTGGGAGAACATTCTCCACTTAGTATGTTTGATAATGCCCAAAACATGTTTGGAAAGTAACTAAAACCATATGATCTGGGGTTAATTTGGGCTTTTTAGTACAAGAAGAGAAAATGGGGGCTCAAAACTCAAGTCAATGGGGTTTAATGAGGTAGTGGGCCTAATGGACCGAGTGGCATGATAGTTCGATCCCCATAGTATTGCTTTGTTGAGTAATGTCAAAGGATTCTTATTGGGAGAACATCTTTCATTTAGTAGGTTGGGTAATCTCCAAAACATGTTTGGTAATTACCTAAAATCATATGATATGGGTTAACTTAGGCTTTTTAATACAATAAGGGACAATCATGGGTTTGGTAAGGAATTGGGCCTAATGGAACCAAAGGGCATTATTGTCCAATTCCAATAGAATTGCTTTGATGAGTAAATGGAATGAATTATGATTAGGAGAACATTCTCCACTTATTAGGTTTGGTAATGGCCAAAACAAGTTTGGGAATAACCTTAAAACATATGATATGAGATTAATTTGGGCCTTTTAGTATAAGAAGGGACAATGGGGGCACAAAACTCAAGACAATGGGGTTTGATGAGGTATTGGGCCTTATGGACCAATGACATGATTGTCCAATCCCCATTGGATTGCTTTGATGAGTAATGAGAATGGATTATGATTGAGAGAAAATCCTCCACTTAGTAAGTTTGGTAATTGGCAAAACATGTTTAGTAAGTAACTAAAAGCATATGATTTTGGGTTAAATTGGGCTTTTTAAATCAAGGAGGGACAATGGGGCTCAAAACTCAAGTCAGCCGGATTTGGTGAGGTATTAGGCCTAATGGAACCAGTGGCATGATAGTCCGATTCCCATAGGATTGCTTTGATGAGTAATGGAAATGGATTAAGAATGGGAGAACATTCTCAACTTAGTAGGTGTGGTAATGCCCAAAATAAGTTTGGTAATTACCTAAAATCATATGATCTGGGGTGAATTTGGGCTTTTTAGTACAAGGAGAGACAATGGGGGCCAAAACTCAAATCAGTATGGTTTGGCGAGGTATTGGGTCTAATGGACCAAGTGGCATGATTGATTAATCCCCACAAGATTGTTTTGATGAGTAGTGGGAATGGATTGTGTTTGGGAGAACCTTCTCCCCTTAGTATGCTTGATAATGTCAAAAATATGTTTGGTAAGTAACCAAAACCATATGATCCAGGGTTAATTTGGGCTTTTTAGTACAATAAGGGAAAATGGGGGCCCGAAAGTCAATGAGGTTTGGTGAGGTATTTGGCCTAATGGACCCAAAGTGGCATGATCGTTCGATCCCCATAGGATTGCTTTGTTGAGTAATGGGAAATGATTCCCATTGGGATAACATCTTTCACTTCGTAGATTGGTTAATGTCCAAAACATATTTGGTAATTACCTAAAAGCTTGTGATATGGGTTAATTTAGGTTTTTTAATACAATGAGGGACAATCATGGGTTTAGTAAGGTATTGGGCCTAATGGAACCAAAGTGGCATTATTATCCAACCGCTATAGAATTGCTTTGATAAGTAAAAGGAATGGATTATGTTTGGGAGAACATTCTCCACTTAGTAGGTTTGGTAATGTCCAAAACATATTTGGTAATTACCTAAAAGCTTGGGATATGGGTTAATTTAGGCTTTTTTTTTACAATGAGGGACAATCATGGGTTTGGTAAGGTATTGGGCCTAATGGAACCAGTGGCATTATTATCCAATCCCTATAGAACTCCTTTGATGAGTAAAAGGAATGGATAATGATTGGGGAGAACATTCTCCAATTAGTAGGTTTGGTAATGCCCAAAACATGTTTGGAAATTACCTTAAAACATATGATCCGGGGTTAATTTGGGCCATTTAGCATAAGAAGGGACAATGGGGGCCTTATGAACCAATGACATGATTGTCCAATCCCCATAGGATTGCTTTTATGAATAATGAGATTGGATTATGATTGAGAGGACATCCTCCGCTTAGTAAGTTTGGTAATTCGCAAAACATGTTTAGTAAGTAACTAAAAGCATATGATTTGGGGTTAATTTGAGCTTTTTAGTTCAAGGAGAGACAATGGGGACCAAAACACAAGTCAACCGTGTTTGGTGTGGTATTGGGCCTGATGGAACCAAGGGCATGATAGTCCAATCCCCATAGGATTGCTTTGATGAGTAATGAGGAAAGATTCCGATTGGGATAACATCCTCCACTTTGTAGGTTTGGTAATGCTCAATCCATGTTTGGTAAGTACCTAAAAGCATATGATATGGGGTTAGTTTGGGCTTTTTAGTAAAAGAGTGGACAATGGGGGCCCAAAACTCAAGTCAATGGCGTTTGGTGAGGTAATGGGCCTAATGGACCCAGTGGCATGATTTTCCAATCCCCATAAGATTGTTTTGATGAGTAATGGGAAATGATTCTGATTGGGAGGACATCCTCCACTTAGTAGGTTTTGTAATGCTCAATTCATGTTTGGTAGGTACCTAAAAGCATATGATATGAGGTTAATTTGGGCTTTTTAGTCCAAGAAGAGACAATGGGGGCCCAAAAATCAAGTCAATGGGGCTTGGTGAGATATTGGGCCTAATGGACCAATGACATGATTGTCCAATCCCCATAGGATTGCTTTGATGAGTAATGGGAATGGATTGTGATTAGGACAACATTCTCCAGTTAATAGGTATGGTAATGCCCAAAACATGTCTGGTAATGTCCTAAAAGCATATGATTTGGGGTTAATTTGGGCTTTTAAGTACAAGGAGGGACAATGGGGCCCAAAACTCAAGTCAACCGGTTTTGGTGAGGTATTGTCCCTAATGGACCAAGTGGCATAATTTTCCAATCACCATAAGATTGCTTTGATGAGTAATGAGGAAAGATTTTGATTGGGAGAGCATCCTTCACTTAGTAGGTTTGGAAATGCCCAAACCATGTTTGGAAAGTACCTAAAAACCTATGATCTGTGTTAATATAGGCTTTTTAGTACAAGAAAGGACAATCGGGACCCAAAACTCAAGTCAATGGAGTTTCGATGAGGTATTGGGCCTAATGGACCAAGTGGCATGATTGTCCAATCATCATTGGAGTGCTTTGATGAATAATGGGAATGGATTGTGATTGGGAGAACATTCTCAACTTAGTAGGTGTGGTAATGCGAAAAACATGTTTGATAATTATTTAAAAGCATATGATATGGGGTTAATTTCGGCTTTTTAGTATAAGCAAGGACAATGGGGCCCCAAAACTCAAGTCAATGGGTTTTGGTGAGGTATTGGGCCTAATGGACCTAGTGGCATGATTGTCCAATCCCCATTGGATTGCTTTAATGAGTTATGGGAATGGATTGTGATTGGGATAACATTCTCAACTTAGTATGTTTGGTAAGTCCCAAAACATGTTTGATAATTATCTAAAAGCATATGAATTGAGGTTAATTTAGGCTATTTAATACAAGGATGGACAATGGAGGTCCAAAACTCAAGTCACTCGGGGTTTGGTGAGCTATTGGCCTTAATGGACCAAGTGGCATGATTGTTCAATCCCATAAGATTGTTTTGATGAGTAATGGGAAATGATTCTAATCGAGAGGACATATTCCACGTAGTAGGTTTGGTAATGCCGAAAACATGTTTGGTAATTATCTAAAGGCATATGATATGGGGTTATTTTGGGCTTTTTAGTACAAAGAGGGGCAATGGGGTCCCAAAACTCAAGTTAATATGGTTTGGTGAGGTATTGGGTCTAATGGACCAAGTGGCATGAATTATCAATCCCCATAAGATTATTTTGATGAGTATTGGGAATGGATTGTGATTGGGAGAACATTCTCCACTTAGTATGTTTGATAACACCCAAAACGTGTTTGGTAAGTTACTAAAACCATATGATCTGGGGTTAATTTGGGATTTTTAGTACCGTAAAAGAAAATAGGGGCCTAAAACACACGTCAATGGGGTTTGGTGAGGTATTGGAAATTAATAATTGACCTAGTGCATGATCGTTCGATCCCCATAAAATTGCTTTGTGGAGTAATGGGAAAGGATTCTCATTGGGAGAACATCTTTCACTTAGTAGGTTGGGTAATGTCCACAACATGTTTGGTAATTACCTAAAAGCATATGATATGGGTTAATTTAGGCTTTTTAATACAATGAGGGACAATCATGGGTTGGTAAGGTATTTGACCTAATGGAACCAGTGGCATTATTGTCCAATCCCTATAGGATTGCTTTGATGAGTAAAAGGAATGCATTATGATTGGGAGAACATTCTCCACTTAGTAGGTTTGGTAATGCCCAAAACATGTTTGGGAATTACCTTAAAACATATGATCTAGAGTTAATTTGGGCCTTTTAGTATAAGATGGGACAATGGGGGCCTTATGGACCAATGACATGATTGTCCAATCCCCATAGGATTGCTTTGATGAGTAATGAGAATGGATTATGACTGAGAGAACATCCTCCACTTAGTAAGTTTGGTAATTCGCAAAACATGTTTAGTAAGTAACTAAAAGCATATGATTTGGGGTTAATTTCGGCTTTTTAGTTAAAAGAGGGTCAATGGGGACCAAAACTCAAGTCAACCAGGTTTGGCGAGGTATTGGGCCTAATGGAACAAGTGGCATGATAGTTCAATCCCCATAGGAAAGATTCTGATTGGGGAGAACACCCTCCACTTAGTAGGTTTAGTAATGCCCAAATCATGTTTTGTAAGTACCTAAAAACATATGATCTGGGGTTAATATGGGCTTTTTAGTACAAAAAAGGACAATAGTGGCCTATAACTCAAGTCAATGGAGTTTGGTGAGGTATTGGGCCTAATGGACCAAGTGGCATGTTTCTCCAATCTCCATAGGATTGCTTTGATGAGTAATGGCCTAATGGGAATGGGTTGTGATTGGGGAGAACATTCTCAACTTAGTAGGTGTGGTAATGCTCACAACATGTTTGGTAATTACCTAAAAGCATATGATATGGGGTTTTTTTGTGCTTTTTAGTATAAGGAGAGACAGTGGGGGGCCCAATACTCAAGTCATTGGGGTTTGGTGAGATATTGAGCCTAATAGACCTAGTGGCATGATTGTCCAATCCCTATAAGATTGTTTTGATGAGTAATGGGAAAGGATTCTGAATGGGAGAACATCCTCCACTTCGTAGGTTGGGTGATGCTCAAACCATGTTTGGTAAGTACCTAAAAGCATATAATATGGGGTTAATTTGGTTTTTTAGTACAAGAATGGACAATGGGGGGCCCAAAACTCAAGTCAATGGCGTTTGGTGAGGTAATGGGCCTAATGGACCTAGTGGCCTGATTGTCCAATCCACATAAGATTGTTTTGATTAGTAATGGGAAAGGATTCTGATTGGGAGAACATCCTCCACTTAGTAGGTTTTGGTAATGCTCAAATCATGTTTGGTAAGTACCTAAAAGCATATGATATAGGGATAATTTGGGCTTTTTAGTACAAGAAGGGACAATGGGGGCCTAAAACGGAAGTCAATGGGGCTTAGTGAGGTATTGGGCCTAATGGACAAATGACATGATTGTCCAATCCCCATAGGATTGCTTTGATGAGTAATGGGAATGGAATGTGATTGGGACAACATTCTCCACTTAATAGGCGTGGTAATGGCTAAAACATGATTGGTAATTACCTAAAAGCATATGATTTGGGCTTAATTTAGGCTTTTTAGTACAAGGAGGGACAGTGGGGCCCAAAACTCAAGTCAACCGGGTTTGGTGAGGTATTGTGCCTAATGGACCTAGTGGCATAATTGTCCAATCACTATGGGATTGCTTTGATGAGTAATAAGGAAAGATTATGATTGGGAGAACAACCTCCACTTAGTAGGTTTGGAAATGCCCAAACTATGTTTGGAAATTAAAGTACCTAAAACCAATGATCTGGGTTAATATGGGCCTAAAACCAAAGAATGGACAATCGAGACCCAAAACTCAAGTCAATGGAGTTTGGTGAGGTATTGGGTCTAAAGGACCAAGTTGCATGATTGTCCAATCTTCATAGGATTGCTTTAATGAGTTATGGGAATGGATTGTGATTGAGATAACATTCTCGACTTAGTTTGTTTGGTAAGGCCCAAAACATGCTTGATAATTATCTAAAAGCATATGATTTGAGGTTAATTTAGGCTTTTTAATACAAGGAAGGACAGTGGGGGCCCATAACGCAAGTCAATGGGGTTTGGTGATCTATTGGCCCTAATGCACCAAGTGGCATGATTGTCCAATCCCATAGGATTGCTTTGACGAGTAATGGGAAATGATTCTAATTGGGAGAACATATTCCATGTAGTAGGTTTGGTAATGCCAAACACAGGTTTAGTAATTATCTAAAGGCATATGATATGGGGTTAATTTGGGCTTTTAGTACAAAGAGGGGCAATGGGGTCCCAAAACTCAAGTCAATATGGTTTAGTGAGGTATTGGGTCTAATGGACCAAGTGGCATGATTGATCAATCCCCATAAGATTGTTTTGTTGAGTAATGGGAATGGATTGTGATTAAGAGAACATTCTCAACTTAGTAGGTGTGGTAATGTCCAAAACCTGATTTATAATTACTTAAAAGCATATGATTTGGGGTTAATTTGGCCTTTTTAGTATAAGGAGGGACAATAGAGGCCCAAAACATGTTTAGTAAGTAAGTAAAAGCATATGATTTGGGGTTATTTTGGGCTTTTTAAATCAAGGAGGGACAATGGGGGCTCAAAACTCAAGTCAACCGGGTTTGCTGAGGTATTAGGCTTAATGCAACTAGTGGCATGATAGTCAAATCCCTATAGGATTGCATTTATGAGTAATGAAGAAAGACTCTAATTAAGAGAACATCCTCCACTCATTAGGTTTGGTAAAGCCCAAACCATGTTTTGTAATTACCTAAAAACATATGATCTAGGGTTAATATGGGCTTTTTAGTACAAGAAAGGACAATGGGGGTCCATAACTCAAGTCAATGGAGTTTGGTGAGGTATTGGGCGTAATGGACCAAGTGGCATGTTTCTCCAATCCCCATAGGATTGCTTTGATGAGTAATGGGAATAGATTAAGAATGGGAGAACATTCTCAACTTAGTAGGTGTGGTAATGCTCAAAACATGTTTGGTAATTATCTAAAAGCATATGATCTGGGTTTAATTTGGGCTTTTTAGTACAAGGAGAGACAATGGGGGCCCAAAACTCAAGTTAATATGGTTTGGCGAGGTATTGGGTCTAAAGGACCAAGTGGCATGATTGATCAATCCCTATAAGATTGTTTTGATGAGTAGTGGGAATGGATTATGATTGGGAGAACATTCTCCACTTAGTATGTTTGATAATGCCCAAAATATGTTTGGTAAGTAATTAAAACCATATGATCTGGGGTTAATTTGGGCTTTTAGTACAATGAAGGACAATCATGGGTTTGGTAAGGTATTGGGTCTAATGGAACCAGTGGCATTATCGTCTCATCCCTATAGAATTGCTTTGATGAGTAAAAGGAATGGATTATGATTAGGAGAACATTCTCCACTTAGTAGGTTTGGTAATGCCCATAACATGTTTGGGAATTACCTTAAAACACATGATCTGGGTTAATTTGGGCCTTTTAGTATAAGAAGGGACAATGGGGGCCCAAAACTCAACTCAATGGGGTTTGGTGAGGTATTGGGCCTTATCGACCTATGACATGATTGTCCAATCCCCATATGATTGCTTTGATGAGTAATGAAAATGGATTATGACTGAGAGAACATCCTCCACTTAATAAGTTTGGTAATTCGCAAAACATGTTTAGCAAGTATCTAAAAGCATATGATTTGGGGTTAATTTGGGCTTTTTAGTTCAAGGAGTTTGGTGAGGTATTGGGCATAATGGAACAAGTGACATGGTTCTCCAATCCCCATAGGATTGTTTTGATGAGTAATGAAAATGAATTGTGATTGGGAGAACATTCTCAACTTAGTAGATGTGATAATGCCGAAAACATGTTTGGTAAATATTTAAAAGCATATGATCCCGGGGTTAATTTGAGCTTTTTAGTACAAGGAGAGACAATGGGGGACCCAAAACTCAAGTCATTGTGGTTTGGTGAGATATTGGGCCTAATGGACCCCGTGGCATGAGTAATGGAAAAGGATTTCGATTGGGGAGAACATCATCCACTTAGTAGGTTTGGTAATGCTCAATCCATGTTTGGTAAGTACCTAAAAGCATATAATATGGGGTTAATTTGGGCTTTTTAGTACAAGAATGGATTATGGGGGCCCAAAACTCAAGTTAATGGGGCTCGGTGAGGTATTGGGCCTAATGGACCAATGACATGATTGTCCAATCCCCATAGGATTGATTTGATGAGTAATTGAAATGGATTGTGATTGGGACAACATTCTCCACTTAATATGTAACACCCCGTAATTTTCACCCTTTTATTTTTGGTGTTTGTTTACATTAAAATGACATTTTTCGTAAAAATAAATAATTTATTATTTAGATTGTTTTGGAACGTGTTGGGAAAATGTGTATATATTTTTATATGTTGTGATATATTTATTTTAAGTTGTTAGTTAATTATTTTAAAGGTTATATTAGTTTCGTTATTTATTTAGGCATTCAGGATTCGTTGTTGTCGCGTAACGTTTTTGTAACGTTGATGGAACGACTTGGGATGATGAAATGGTACATCATGTGTGGCGTATGGCCGAAAATCAAAAATTATGGAGTGGAGGATGAAGAGTTTTGGTGCTTATTAAACTAACCTTAAAATTTGGACAACACGTTGATAACATCTTGATCTTCACTTTGACTGGAGCGATTGTGAACACGATCATTCAATCACCGGCAATCATGGTCGGACCAGAATAGCACGAAATGAGATTTTTCAATGTTCAAAAAGAAAACGCCTAGTGACTTGCTGCTACAATTCGTTGTGCTTTGGGGTTAGAAGAGGAATTGGATTGTATGCGTAACTCTTAACTATTTCTTTAGACTCGCCTCCTCCCAACGTTCCAAGTAAATAGTAGTTATCTTAGAACGATAGAGATTAGAGTATTTTTCGGTATTAGATTATTACGCTAGGAATTGTTTAAAATACTTTTTGAGTGAAATGATTGATAAAATTTGACGTGGATATACTTGATGTATGCTGTAAGAATATTGTATGCAGAAAAATAATTTTCGTCTAGGTTTTAATATTTAATTTATTCGATTTATTTGGTAATTTATGCGTTTATGGCTTATTTTATTCAAAATAATTATTGAACGAATGTCATAATTGCTGAAATTATTTTTCGTGAAGCATGTTATCTGTGTAGTATGTATTTCATGCTTTGGAATAATTTATTTAATCGATTTATCTATTTTTACTTTTTCGTGTTTACTAGTATTTAAATCGTGAATATTATATTTATTGGCCGAAAAATCTATTTCTTTGCATAATCTGTATTACCATGTGTTTATGCATGTTATGTGAATTTTTGGTAAGTTTTGGGCGTTTTTTTCTATTTTTAATTATTATATTGGCTTTCATGAGTATTCTGTAAATTAACGTTTAAAATTACTTTTAGAGACCGAAAATTAGAAATAAAATTTGTACCATGTCAGTAGAGTCATAATGGTCATATGATAATTTTTGTGATAATTTACTGATTGTTTTTGTTAGTTTAATAATTTTTATTGTGTTTTTGTTATGAGTTTGAGGATATTCTTTTAAATTATTTAAGGGTTTAATAATCAGAAATAAATTGAGACCTTTTATGTTCTTAGAAGTTCATGTGGTTATTATTGAGTATCATTATGTTTATGTTTGCTTTATGTAAAAATGATTAGCCGTGTACGTTTCATTGATTTAATAAGCCTTGGAGTTAATTGGTGGTGGCGCGACGCATTTTGATGCGTCGACGTAGTTTGGTTAGTGCGCCGCCGCACAAGGTGGTGCTGAGCGCAAGCACATGCGCCGAGCGCACAGTTTTGTATAGTCTAATTTTTCATATGATCTTGTACGTATGTTCTACTTCTGGTTGGTGATCTTATTTGATATGATGCATTTCTGATTGATACTGTTAGGGCTGCAAAAACTATTTCATTATCATTGTTGATGCTTAGTGATGTTTCAAAGTATTGTGGTTGGAGATATTTGTTGTGAGTTTGTAAGTTACTACTTTGAGGATTTTTGAAGAATTACTTTTGATGAATTATGGGTATAAGGCCGGGTGGCATCCCTTTTGACGAATATTTTTGAGCTGAATGATACTTTGATGATATTTATGAATTATGATTTTATTATTGAGATAAGAACATCCGGTGGGGATAGATATAGTCCCCTATGAAGAACATGCCAACCACCTGGTTTGCGAACTAGGGGTAAAACCTGGGTTAATTGTTGTCGTCCGAGAGGTCGTGGAGTTCTCGCGTGTTCTACCCCGCATCGGGAGTTTGACCATTCTTAGACACATGCAAAGGGGGAACGTAAGCCCATAGACTCGACCCGGAGATTGCGATCTCGACAAACCTTAGGAAGTACATTGCAATCACAGCGTTCGGTTTATGACTCAATCACTTGTTTTACCTATACTTTTATTTTTATAAAAGTACTCTTGAGATGATTTATTGATTTTTATCCAATTCACTTGCTATTTATTATTCATTTGCGTTACTTGTGAGTTATATGGAAGTGGATGCATATTGTAGTTGACTTAACTTTATTCTTTCCTTTCTTACTAATCTATGTCCTGGAATAGACTTTGATTTCTTTTGTTCCGGGGAGAACCGCTAGTTACTCCCCACCGATTGTGGATGTTTGTTGTATATTTTGCAGTGTTTTGTTGATGGGAATCTTCTTTGGTTTTGGGCTCGGGCTGAGATGCGAGAATGCAACAATAATTGTTTTAGGCTTAGACTCGCTAGTTAGACTTTTCTCATTTGGAATACTCGAATTAGTTACTTATTGATATTATTTATTTAAGTTGGTCTCTTAACATAGTAATTTGTATTAGAAGTGGCATTCCCAGAAGACGATGTTTCCGCCATCGTCCTATAATACTATTATTATTTCTTTCTTTTTCTCGCTTTGAAATTCGGGGTGTTACAGCTTGGTATAAGAGCAAAAACGCTCCTAAACTCGAAAAGAGTTGCTAATGATTCTTTAGAATTATTAGTTAGCCATAGGATATAAAATTTCTTTAGAATTAAGTTTAGTTGTTTCACTATAATGAGAGTGTTACGGGTAGAGTAAGTAAAGGGAAGCCTTATGGGAATGTGGTGTGCTCTCATGCTTATGGAGCATATGTTATATGTATAGTTATATGTATTATTGGTGGAATTAGTCTACCAAGTTTGCTAATCTTATTTGCAGGGCCTCTTACATGTAATTTATTTTCTCTTTTATCAGAGTGCGCATCGAAAACGAAGTAATTTATAGCCTTCTCGGTTTAGTTGTGTGTTTAATTTATTTTGTGTTTTGCAATTTAAAGATAAACTTTAATTTTATTTTTAATATAGTCATGTGTGTTGCATTGCATTTATTTTATTTGTTGGTTGCTTGATAGTATATGTTATTATGTACGACGATATATATTTTCTGTTCTTTTTCAATTAAGTGTTGTGTTTATGTGAGTACTACATATATGTTTTATTATTTACAAAAACTTTCTACTTTGAGTTTATATTCCAAATTATATTTTAGATCTTGGAACTTAATATATTTCATAACCATATTAGAGTTACTTTCTGACTTTCAAATTTTGTTATTTTTAATATTTTGACATACTCTTTTGAAAAATATTTAATTTCAATTGTTTTATAATGGTTTGGAAAAAGAAAGGGGTTTTGAAATTGTCTTTCAAGATATTCTTCAAATTTCTCTTACCGTCTTTGACCATCTATATTTATAAATATTTTTCTTTTAATATTTTTATTTTTCATGCTAATCCTTGTTTAGCTTTTAATTATGGTAATAAGTTTTGTAGTCTTTGAAAATGAAAGTACTTTAATGAGTTGTCTTGGTGTTAGATTGAAATGTAGACGCAAACTATTTTGTTTTAAAGGTTAGCATTCAACAACTTTTACTTTACTTACTTTTCTTATTAGCATTAATTTTTTTTCAAACTCAAATGCGTGAAAGGATCTCATTTACTATTTGTTGTTTCTTGTGTAAATATTTAGTGCTTTCTCATTTCATAGCAAAATTTTGGTTGTTTTCAATACTTCTTATTTAATTCTTTGGTTTTGACCGATCTATTTTATATTCTTTTGAAAACGAAATTTATATACTCGCCTAAATTTTAAACTTGTTTGAGTTGATATTAAGTCATATTGGGTGATTCCTTTGACTTGTATGTCAATTTGATAAGTCTAAATTTTAAACTTGTTTGAGTTGATATTGAGTCATAATGGGTGATTCCCGTAACTTGTATGTCAATTTGATAAGTTGACACATTTTATCTATTTTGATTTAATTTTCTTTTGAGTTGATATTAAGTTTATATTGGGTGATTCCGGTAAACTTTAATGTTAATTTGATAAGAAGGCTTTCAAATATTGTTTTGTTGAAACTAGGTTGCAATGGGTGGTTCCATGCACATTTGTGTCGACTTGGCAAATATTATAATTGTTGTTAATAATTTATTACTTTATCGCCTATTTGTTATTAGTGTTTCGTCGGTGTGAAATTTATTTTAAAGTTTTCAATTTCTTTTACGAACTTTAATATATATATATATTTTTAGGAGGCGTACGCTCTTATAACATATGTCATGACTTGTGTTCGTAAGTGCTATTTTAATAAAGCAACTAGCTACTCTTTATTAAAGTGTTCTTATCTCTTTAAGTGGAGTATAGGCCCGTGTGGTTACCTTTATTTAAATTGGTTTGGCTATCTATTTACGAACTTTTTCTTCTTCGTTTCTTTTATAAAAATATTTATGTATGGTCGGATTTATTCTTTTATAATTTTACGTAAATATTTATTCCTGCTTCTTTTACAAAATTACCTATAGTTTTTTGTGCAAAAGTTTTTTACCTTAAACTTTCTAATACTTGTCTTTGGTTCTTTCACATTGTATAAATGATGGTTGTTACCGTGCTTCTTTACTATACAACTTCTTTGGTCTTCCATAATAACATATTTATTATTTGAGTTATCAAATTTTATACCCGCAAAGTTGTTTAGTTAACTAAAATCCATCGATTTCTGTTTTCTTAATGTTCTTTCTCTAGAGTATTTTCTTTTGTCTCTTGGTTGTTTTTGAAGTTTCGAGGACGAAACTCTTTTAAGGGGGAGTGATTGTAACACCCCGTAATTTTCACCCCCGTATTTTTGGTGTTTGTTTACATTAAAATGACATTTTTCGTAAAAATAAATAATTTATTATTTATATAATTTTGGAACGTGTTGTGGAAATGTGTATAAATTTTTATATGTTGCGATATATTTATATATATTTATTTTAAGTTGTTAGTTAATTGTTTTAAAGGTTATATTAGTTTCGTTATTTATTTAGGCATTTAGGATGCGGTGTTGTCGCGTAACGTTTTGGAACGTTGATGGAACGACTTAGGATGATGAAATGGTACATCACGTGTGGCGTATCATGCTGGCCGAAAATCAGCAATTATGGTGTGGAGGATGAAGAGTTTTGGTGCTTATTAAGCTAACCTTTGAATATCTTGTAACCGCTCATTTAATCCCCCTCATTAACATTCTCCTAAACCCTTCGTTTTTCCTTGCCAATAACTTCTGGATTTTTATAAGGGAAATTCAGCATCATTCTCATTTAACCCACGCCATTTTCAAGAAAAGAAAGAGAGGAAGGGAAGAGAAAAAGAAGAGAAAGGTTCATCCCGATTTTTCCCGTCACAACTTCATAAAATTAACGATATCCGGAGATCTAACCGTTGGATCATTCTCAAATTTGGACAGCACGTTGGATAACATCTTGATCTTAACTTTGACCAGAGAGGTTGTGAATACAATCTTTCAATCGCCGGCAATCATGGTCCGACTAGAACAGCACGAAATGAGATTTTTTATTGTTCAAGAAGAAAACGCCTAGTGACTTGTTGCTACAATTATCGTTCATTGTGCTTTGGGTTAGAAGAGGAATTGAATTGTATGCGTAACTCTTAACTATATCTTTAAACTCAGCTCTCCTCCCGACCTTCCAAGGAACTAGTAGTTATCTTAGAACGATAGAGATTAGAGTATCTTTCGTTATTAGATTATTACGCTAGGGAATTGTTTAAAATACTTTTTGAATGAAATTATTGATAAAATTTGACATGGATATACTTTATGTATTCTATATAAATATTGTATGCAGAAAAATAATTTTCGCCTGGGGTTTTATTATTTATTCGATTTATTAGGTAATTTATGTGTTTATGGCTTATTTGCAAAATAATTATTGAACGAATGTTATAATTGCTGAAATTATTTTTCATGAAGCATGTTATGTGTGTAGTATGTATTTCATGCTTTGGAATAATTTTTGCCTACTGTTTACAGATTTATTTAATTGATTTATCTATTTTTGGTTTTTCGTGTTTACTAGTATTTAAATCGTGAATATTATATTTAGAGGCTGAAAAATCTATTTCTTTGCATAATCTATATTACCATGGGTTTATGCATGTTATATGAATTTTTTGGTAATTTTTGGGCCTTTTTTTCTATTTGTTTTATTATATTGGCTTTCTTGAGTATTCTGTAAATTAACATTTCAAAATACTTTTAGAGACCGAAAATTAGAAATAAAATTTGTACCATGTCATTAGAGTCATAGTGGTCGTATTATAATTTTTTGATAATTTACTCGATCGTTTTTATTAGTTAAATAATTTTTATTGTGTTTTTTTATGAGTTTGAGGATATTCTTTTTAAATTATTTAAGGGTTTAATAATCGAAATAAATTGAGACCTTTTATGTTCTTGGAAGTTGATGATTTGGAGGTTACTGTGGTTATTATTGAGTATCATTATGTTTATGTTTGGTTTATGTAAAAATGATTAGTCGTGTACGTTTCATTGATTTAATAAGCCTTGGAGTTAATTGGTGGTGGCGCGACGCATTATGATGCGTCGACGTAGTTTGGTTAGTGCGCCGCCGCACAAAGGGGTGGCCGAGCGCAAGCTCATGCGCCGAGCCACGCTTTGTATAGTCTAATTTTTCATATGATCTTGCACGTATGTTCTACTTCCTGGTCAGGTGATCTTATTTGATATGATGCATTTCTAATTGATACCGTTAGTGCTGTAAAAACTATTTCATTATCATTGTTGATGCTTACCGATGTTTCAAAGTATTGTGGTTGGAGATATTTGTTGTAAGTTTGTAAGTTACTACTTTGAGGATTTTAAGAATTACTTTTGATGAATTATGGGTATAAGGCCGGGTGGCATCCCTTTTGACGAATATTTTTGAGCCGAATGATACTTTGATGATATTTATGAATTATGATTTTATTATTGAGATAAGAACATCCCGGTGGGATAGATGTAGTCCCCTATGCAAAAGACATGCCAACCACCTGGTTTGCGAACTAGGGGTAAACCCGGGTTAATTATTGTCGTCCGAGAGGTCGTGAGTTCTCGCGTGTTCTACCCCCGCATCGGGGTTTGGCCATTCTTAGACACAAAAGTGGGGAACGTAAGCCCATATACTCGACCTGGGAGATTGCGATCCGATAAACCTTAGGAAGTGAATTGCTATTCACTGGCGTTCGGTTTCTAACTCAATCACTTGTTTTACCTATACTTTTATTTTTATAAAAGTACTCTTGAGATGATTTATTTATTTTTATCCAATTCACTTGCTATTTATTATTCATTTGCGTTACTTGTGAGTTATATGGAAGTGGATGCATATTGTAGTTGACTTAACTTTATTCTTTCCTTTCTTACTAATCCATGTCCGAAATAGACTTTGATTTCTTTTGTTAGTGGAGAACCGCTAATTACTCCCCACCGATCATGGATGTTTGTTGTATATTTTGCAGGTTTTGTTGATGGGAATCTTCTTTGGTTTTAGGCTCGGATTGAGATGCGAGAATGAAATAATAGTTGGTTTAGGCCTAGACCGCTAGTTATACTTTTCTCATTTGGAATACTCTGAATTAGTTATTTATTGATATTAATTATTTAAGTTGGTCTCTTAACATAGTTATTTAAATACCTTTGTATTAGAAGTGATATTCCCGTAAGACGATGTTTCCGCCATCTTTCTATAATACTATTATTATTTCTTTCTTTTTCCGCTTTGAAATTCTCGGGGTGTTACATAATTGGTGTGGTAATGCCCAAAACATGTTTGGTAATTACCTAAAAGCATATGATTTAGGGTTAATTTGGGCTTTTAGTACAATGAGGGACAATGGGGCCCAAAACTCAAGCCAACCGGGTTCGGTGAGGTATTGGGCCTAATAGATCCCGTGGGCATAATTGGCCAATCCCCATATGATTGCTTTAATAAGTAATGGGGAAAGATTCTAATTGGGAGAATATCCTCCACTTAATAGATTTGGAAATGCCCAAACCATGTTTGAAAAGTACAGAAAAACATATTATCCGGGTTTAATATGGGCTTTTTTAGTACAAGAAAGGACAATGGGGATCCAAAGCTCAAGTCAATGAAGTTTGGTTAGGTATTGTGCCTAATGGACCAAATGACATGATTGTCCAATCCTCGTAGGATTGTGATTGGGAGAACATTCACAACTTAGTAGGTGTGGTAATGCCCAAAACATGTTTGGTAATTATTTAAAAGCATATAATCTGGGTTAATTTGGGCTTTTTAGTATAAGGAGAAACAATGGGGGCCCAAAACTCATGTCAATGGGTTTTGGGTGAGGTAATGGGGCTAATGGACCTAGTGGCATGATTGTACAATCCCATATGGTTGCTTTAATTAGTTATGGGATGGATTGTGATTTGGAGAACATTCTCCACTTAGTGTGTTTGGTAAGGCCCAAAACATGTTTGATAATTATCTAAAAGCATATGGTTTAATAGAAGGAATGACAAAGGAAGCCCAAAACTCAAGTCAATGGGGTTTGGTGAGCTATTGGCCCTAATGGACCAAGTGGCATGATTGTCCAATCCCATACGATTGCTTTGATGAGTAATGGGAAATGATTCTAATTGGGAGAACATATTCCATGTAGTAGGTTTGGTAATGCCGAAAACATGTTTGGTAATTATCTAAAGGCATATGATACGGGGTTAATTTGGGCTTTTTAGTACAAAGAGGGGAATGTGGGTCCCAAAACTCAAGTCAATATGGTTTGGTGAGATATTGGGTCTAATGGACCAAGTTGCATGATTGATCAATCCCTATAAGATTGTTTTGATGAATAAAGGGGAATCACTAGTACAAAATAATTGCGCTTTGCCGTCGGACATCGGTCCGATGGCACAGTCTCGACGCAAATACGAGAAACATGATCGCAGTCTGGACAAGGATATGACGCAGATGTAAAACTATTTGCGTCGGATGCAATGCAAAGTCCGACGCACATGACTCCTCGCCGTTGGGCAAATGACTATCATATGCGTCGGATGCAACGCAAAGTCCGACGCACATGAAAAGTCATCTCGGTCGAACATGTAATGATGTACGACGCAAATAACATACATGTGCGTCGACATGTTGCAATATGCGACGCACATGCATTTGATCTTCAAATGTAATTAGCTTTATATTAAATTAAATAATCCGGGTGAAAATCTGAATTTCATTGTTTTGCTACATTTGTCATCCACTTTCGCCGTTCTTTAATTTCGTTCATTAACATGACAACCCAAAATCATTCCATTCATTGAAGTGAGAAGTACAAAACGAAATATAAAAAATAAAACTCGTACAACAAAATCGCATCTAATACAAAAGAATCCTAAAAATTCATGTCAACCAAAAAAACGAAATTAAAAAATATAACCCAAAGAAACAAAATTAGAAATCTAATACCAAAAAACCCCTAAAATCTAAAGCAATTAACAATACAAACCGGGTTTGATCGAATATGAAAATCATAACCGTCAATCTTCACCGTCATCTTCGCTTTCAAATTACCCTTCATCTCTTCTTCCCCCTCTCGGTGAGGTTCTCGTTGTGGAGGCGGCCGTGATAATCTCGTTGCGGAGCCTTTAATGGCGTCGGTTTCGGGAGGAGCAAACGAACGGCTTCTTCCGAGCAAACGAACGACTTTTTCGGTTCGTCTTTTGCGCAAAATTTGTGTGTATTTAACAACAAAATTACACATATATTGAACCCATTCCACAATATCAAAGATAAACACCAAAACACAGGAACTCAAAATTCGCATCCAAAGAAAAACAAAAAGTGATGAGTAAAATGCAGATCTATTTTTCTTCTTGTTCGGAGGATCGAATGGAGAAAGGAGTAGAAGGGGAGCGGGAGAGTTTTAGAGAGAGAGGAGGACCGAATAAAGGAGAAGAAGGGGAGGGAGAGAGGTTTAGGAGAGAGAGGGAGGGAGGTGGGGTGTGTGGTAAGTTTAGGCTTGAGAGAGTCCAAAATAAAAAAAAAGGGGGAAGAAACCCATTTGCGTCGGATGGGCCTACAAGGTCCGACGCAGATTGTTCACCACATTCCAAAATAAAAAAAGGGAAGAAACCTATTTGCAATTTCACGCACGATATTAAAAAACCCATTTGTGTCGGACATGCTAAATGATCCGACGCAAATCATGGGATCCAACCATCTCGCGCCGCACTATAGTTGTGTTTGATGCAAATCCTCGTTAGTCATCTCGTCGCGCTTTTTCTAGTGTTCGACGCAAATGACCCTACCACCCATCTCGTTGTCATTTTGTGCGTCGCACGTTCTCTAAATGTGCGACTTAAATAGGCTATTTGCGTCAGTGCTTCTAGCGTGCGACGCAAATGGGACCGAGGCAAATTTGCATTTTTCTACTAGTGAATGGATTGTGATCGGGAGAACATTCTCCACTTAGTATGTTTGGATAATGCTCAAAACATGTTTGGTAAGTAAATAAAACCATATGATTTGGGGTTAATTTGGGCTTTTAGTACAAGAAGGGAAAATGGGGGCCTAAAACTCAAGTCAACGGGGTTTGGTGAGGTATTGGGCCTAATGGACCCAGTGGCATGATCATTCGATCCCCATAGGATTGCTTTGTTGAGTAATGGGAAAGGATTCTCATTGGGAGAACATCTTTCACTTAGTAGGTTGGGTAATGTCAAAAACATGTTTGGTAATTATCTAAAAGCATATCATATGGGTTAATTTAGGCTTTTTAATACAATGAGGAACAATCATGGGTTTGGTAAGGATTGCTTTGATGAGTAATGAGAATGGATTATGACCCGAGAGAACATCCTCAACTTAGTAAGTTTGGTAATTCGCAAAACATGTTTAGTAAGTAACTAAAAGCATATGATTTGGGGTTAATTTAGGCTTTTTAAATCAAGGAGGGAGAATAGGGCTCAAAACTCAAGTCAACCGGGTTTGCTGAGGTATTGGCCTAATGGAACCAAAGGGCATGATAGTCCAATCACCATAGAATTGCTTTGATGAGTAATGAGGAAAGATTCTGATTGGGAGAACATCCTCCACTTAGTAGGTTTGGTATTGCCCAAACCATGTTTTGTAAGTACCTAAAAACATATGATCGGGTGTTAATATGGGTTTTTTAGTACAAGAAAGGACAAAGTGGGGGCCCATAACTCAAGTCAATGGAGTTTGGTGAGGTATTAGGGCTAATGGACCAAGTGGCATGTTTCTCAAATCCCCATAGGATTGCTTTGATGATTAATGGGAATGGATTAAGAATGGGAGAACATTCTCCACTTAGTAGGTATGGTAATGCCCAAAACATGTTTGGAAATTACGTAAAAGCATATGATATGGGGTTAATTTGGACTTTTTATTACAAGGAGAGACAATGGGGTCCCAAAAATCAAGTCAATATGGTTCGGGCGAGGTATTGGGTCTAATGGACCAACCGGCATGATTGATCAATCCCCATACAAGGTTATATTAGTTTCGTTATTTATTTAGGCATTTAGGATGCGGTGTTGTCGCGTTACGTTTTTGTAACGTTGATGGAACGACTTGGGATGATGAAATGGTACATCACGTGTGGCGCATCATGCTGGCCGAAAATCATCAATTATAGAGTGGAGGATGAAGAGTTTTGGTGCTTATTAAGCTAACCTTTGAATATCTTGTAACCGCTCATTTAATTCCCTCATTAACATTCTCCTAAACCCTTCGTTTTTCCTTGCCAATAACTTCTGATTTTTAATAAGGGAAATTCAGCATCATTCTCATTTAACCCACGCCATTTTCAAGAAAAGAAAGAGAGGAAGGGAAGAGAAAAAGAAGAGAAAGGTTCATCCCGATTTTTCCCGTCACACCTTCATGAAATTAACCATATCCGGAGATCTAACCGTTGGATCATTCTCAAATTTGGACAGCACGTTGATAAAAAGGCCCATAACTCAAGTCAATGGAGTTTGGTGAGGTATTGGGCCTAATGGACCAAGTGGCATGTTTCTCAAATCCCCATAGGATTGCTTTGATGAGTAATGGGGATGGATTAAGAATGGGAGAACATTCTCAACTTTCAGAGGTATGGTAATGCCCAAAACATGTTTGGAAATTACGTAAAAGCATATGATCTGGGGTTAATTTGGACTTTTATTACAAGGAGAGGCAATGGGGTCCCAAAAATCAAGTCAATATGGTTTGGAGCTATTGGGTCTAATGGACCAACCGACATGATTGATCAATCCCCATAAGATTCTTTTGATGAGTAGTGGGAATAGATTGTGAATAGGAGAACATTCTCCACTTAGTATGTTTGATAATGCCCAAAATATGTTTGGTAAGTAACTAAAACCATATGATCCGGGGTAATTTGGGCTTTTTAGTACAAGAAATGAAAATGGGGCCTGAAACTCAAGTCAATGGGTTTGGTGAGAGGTATTTGGCCTAACGGACCCAAAGTGGCATGATCGTTAGATCCCCATAGGATTTCTTTGTTGAGTAATGGGAAAGGATTCTCATCGGGGAGAACATCTTTCACTTAGTAGGTTGGTTAATGTCCAAAACGTGTTGGGTAATTATCTAAAAGCATATGATACGGGTTAATTTAGGCTTTTTAATACAACGGGGACAATCATGGCTTTGGTATGGTATCGGGCCTAATGGAACCAGTGGCATTATTGTCCAATCCCGATAGAATTGCTTTAATGAGTAAATGGAATGGATTATGATTGGGAGAACCTTCTCCACTTAATAGGTTTGGTAATGCCCAAAACATGTTTGGGAATTACCTTAAAGCATATGATATGGGGTTAATTTGGACCTTTTAGTTTAAGAAGGGACAATGGGGGGCCCAAACCCAAGTCAATGGGGGTTTGGTGAGGTATTGGGCCTTATGGACCAATGACATAATTGTCCAATCCCCTTAGAATTGCTTTGATGAGTAATGAGAATGGATTATGACCGAGAGAACATCCTCCACTTAGTAAGTTTGGTAATTAGCAAAACATGTTTAGTAAGTAACTAAAACCATATGATTTGGGGTTAATTTGGGCTTTTTAGTTCAAGGAGTGACAATGGGCACCAAAACTCAAGTCAACCCGGGTTTGGTGAGGTATTAGGCCTAATGGATTCAGTGGCATGATAGTCCAATCCCCATGGGATTGCTTTGATGAGTAATGAGGAAAGATTCGATCGGGGGAAAACATCCTCCACCTAGCATTTGGTAATGCTCAAACCATGTTTTGTAAGTACCCTAAAAACATGTGATCTGGGGGTAAATATGGTCTTTTTAGTACAAGAAAGGACAATGGGGGCCCACTAATTCAAGTCAATGGAGTTTGGTGGGAGGTATTGGGCCTAATGGACCAAGTGGCATGTTTCTCCAATCCCCATAGGATTGCTTTCATGAGTAATGGGAATGGATTGTGATTGGGAGAACATCCTCAACTTAGTGAGGTGTGGTAATGCCCAAAACATGTTTGGTAATTACGTAAAATCATATGATATGGGGTTAATTTGGGGCTTTTTAGTACATGGAGAGACAATGGGGGCCCAAACTCAAGTCATTGGGGTTTGGTGAGATATTGGGCCTAATGGACCCAAGGGCATGATTGTCCAATCCCCATAAGATTGTTTTGATGAGTAATTGAAAATGATTCTGATTGGGAGAACATCCTCCACTTGGTATGTTTTGTAATGCTCAAACCATGTTTGGTAACTATCTAAAAGCATATGATATGGGGTTATTTTGTGATTTTTTGTACAAGAATGGGACAATTGAGCCCAAAACGCAAGTCAAAGGCGTTTGGGTGAGGTAATGGGCCTAATGGTCCCAAGTGTGGCATCATCGTCCGATCCACATAGGATTGCATTGGTGAATAATGGGAAAGGATTATGAGTGGGTGAACATCTTCCACTTAATAGGTTTGGTAATACCCATAACATGTTTGGTAATTACCTAAAAGCATATGATATGGATTAATTTGGGCTTTTAGTACAAGGAGTGATAATGGGGGCCCAAAACTCAAGTCAATGGGGTTTGGTGAGGTATTGGGTCTAATGGACCCAGGTTGCATGATTGTCTAATCCTCATATGATTGCTTTGATGAGTAATGGAAGTGGATTGTGATTTGGAGAACATCTTAACCACATAATTCCATCATCATATAAACAACATAAAACCTCATGGATTAGGTTATCAATAACCCACATCTCGATCATAAAGTTTACTCATCATATATGTGATAGTCACATAATTTGAGGCCATTACTCAAGACAATTATATGATTATTTTAGGTAATGCCTAAAATGGGTTAGGTAATAACCTAAATTTTTTGGTAATATCCGATTATAATTAGGTGATTACCTAACATATATAGTGGTTATGTTAGGTCATGAACAAAATATCTTTGTAATTACCTAAATCCTGTAGTAAATTGCAAAAAAAAAACTAGTGACATTCCACAACAATGGATAGGATTCTTTTAAAAAATTGTTCGACCATTCCAATCCGCTCATAAACAATCTATCGATGAACTTTTCATATCACCAAAGTCATTCAATTCAATCATTTGAAAGCAAAAAAAAAAGGAAAAAACACAACGTTTTTTACCCCGATTCAATCTTATCATATAAACCACATAAAACCTAGTGGATTAGGTTATCAATAACCCACATCTTAACCATACAATTTCCTCATTATATACTTTATAGTCACATGATTTGAGGCCATTGCCCAAGACAATTATTAGTTTAGGTAATGCCCTAAAAATGGGTTAGGTAATGACCTAACTTTTGGGTACTATCCTAAACTAACAAGGTGATTACCTAACATATATAGTGGTTATGTTAGGTCATGACCAAAATATCTTTAGCAATTACCTAAATCCTGTAGTAACTTGCACAAAACACCGGTGACATTCCACTACAATGGAGAGGGATTCTTTTGTAGATTGTTCGACCATTCCAATTCGCTATTCACATAAACATTCTATCGATGAACCTTTCATACCACCAAAGTCATTCAATTCAATCATTTGAAAGCAAATGAAAAAGGAAAAAAAATGCAACATTTTAGCCCTATGGAATCTTATCATATAAAACCACATAAAAATCTCATTGATTAGGTTATCAATAACCCACATCTTAACCATACAATTCCCTTATTATATATATGTTATAGTCACATGATTTGAGGCCATTGTCCAAGACAATTATTATTTTAAGTAATGCCCTAAAATGGGTTCGGTCATGACCTAAAATTTTGGTAATACATAATCTAATTAGATGATTACCTAACATATATAGTGTGGTTATGTTAGGTCATGACCAAAATATCTTTAGTAATTACCTAAATCCCGCAGTAACTCGCACAAAAAACAAGTGAAATTCCACTACAATGGAGGTTCCGAAAATGCTGTCAATTTTTTTCATCTAATAGCTAAACTAAAGTATGATTTACTCAAGAAATGTAACGCAATAAAAATGTGAAGTGCATTGATTTATTGCAATTATCTCACACACACCTTAATTTTATTTTAGGTCATGTTCAAAATATATTTAGTAATTACCAAAATATCTTTATGCTTGGTCATGTCCAAAATATCTTTAGTAATTACCAAAACACTGCAGCTTCTTAGACTAAAACCAGCTCAACCTCCCATGGAGGTTTCGAATAATTTGAATTTTTTTTGGATCATCTAGTAGCTAAACTAAAGTCTGAACTACTCAAATGTAACCACAAATTGTCGCATAAAAGTGTGAAATGCATTAATTTAGAGCAATTTAATCACCAACACCGTCATTTTATTTTCCCAAAAACCCTAGGTTTTTTGGGAAAATTTTCATAAATTGCAAGTTTAAACTTACTCAAACGCACAAATAAAGATAGAAAATCATTTATTCGTTACTATATGCGAAATATTCAAGTAAAGTTACATCCATTTCGTCTACGGGTGAAGATTTTAGATCGATTTCCATGGAGGTGATGTTCAACAATGGAGGTGAAGGTTTGGGGTGAAAAGAGGTGAAGAATTAGTCGAAATGGAGGGAGAAGATGGAAGATAGTGGTCGAAATTGAGGGAGAAGGTGGAGAAATTCGGTTGAGAGTCGTGGAAGATAAATTGTTCTTGAGTTTTTGGTGAAGAACACCAAGAACATGAAGAACAAGGAGGAGAGAGAAAATGGGTAAAAAAAATTTGGGGTAAACTCCAAAATTTTTTTTCCCAACATGAATTATTGTTTAGTTGGTGAAATTTTTTTAGGATTTTTTAATTTTTCTTTAATTTTTTTCGATTTTCAAAAGATTTTCATAAATTTTGGTAAATAAACAAAAGGAAAAGAAATTAGTTTTGGCAATTAAAAGAAAAAAGAAAAGAAGTGAGGGCTCCACTAAGCAAGAATGGGTGGCTCACATTCATTTGTCTCAATGGTCTTTTTCATCCCGACATAATAATGCTTTGGGCAGTAACTATCCAACATTTTACAAGTACATTAGCGAAGAAGATTTCACCTAAGATTTGTTCTACGTACAATAGAAAGTAAAATGAGGGTATCTAACTTTTTCTTTACATAATGTATTACGCAAAAGCAAATTACTAAAGATGAACTTGTAAGTGTCAACCACAAATCAATAATGTGATAGCAGGTAACACTTTTCATTCAATGCTGATAGGATGATTCTAACATGGTCTTAAAAAAAAAAATTGACCATGGAGCCAAATGAATGTGAGCCACACATTCTTGTTAGTGGAGCCCCCATTTCTTTTCTTTTCCTTTTCTTTTAATTGCCAAAACTAAATTTTTTTATTTTGTTTATTTACCAAAATTTATTGAAATAGAAAAAATAATTAATTTTTTTTTTTGAAAAAATCCGAATTTTTTTCCACCTTCCAAACAAGAATTCATGTTTAGAAAAAATTTTGGAGCCAAATTGTTTTTACCCATTTTCTCTCCTCCTTGTTCTTGGTGTTATTCACCAAAAATTTAAGAACACTTCCTCTTCCATCATTCTCAACCGAATTCCTCCCAAATTCGATCCATTCTTCCACCTTCTCTCTCAATTTCGACCCTACCTTCCATCTTCTTCCTCCATTTCGACCCATTCTTCACCTCCATTTTGCCCCCAAACCTTGACCCCTATTGTCGAACTTCACCTCCATGGATTACGATCTAAACTCTTCACCCGTAGATGAAATGGATGTAAGTTTACTTGAATATTTCACATATAGTAACGAATTAATGATTTTCTATCTTCATTTGTGTGTTTGAGTAAGATTAAATTTGCAATTTATGAAAATTTTCCCCAAAAAAAAATATAGGCTTTTAGGGAAAATAAAATGGCGGTATTTAAATCAATGCATTCACACTTTTATGCGATGGGCCAGGGTTACATTTAAGTAGTTCATAGTTTATGGCATTACCTAATGGACCCAATGGGATGATTTGAGTTTTGGGCCCCCATTGTCCCCTCGTACTAAAAAGCCCAAATTAATCCCATATCATATGCTTTTAGGTAATTACCAAACATGCTTGGAGCATTACCAAACATATCCAATCACAATCTATTCTCATTACTCATCAAAGAAACTCTGTATGGGGATTGAACAATCATGCCACCGGGTCCACTAGGCCCAATACCTCACCAAACCCCATTGACTTGAGTTTGGGCCCCCATGGCCGTCCTTGTACTAAAAAGCCCAAATTAACCCCAATCATATGCTTTAAGGTAATTATAAAACATGTTACTGAGGATGTTCTTTCAATCACAATCCTTTCTCATTACTCATCAAAGCAATTCTATGGGTATTGGACAATCATGACATTGGGTCTATTAGGCCCAATACCTCACCAAACCCGGTGACTTGAGTTTTGGGCACCCATTGTCCCTACTTGTACTAAAAGCCCAAATTAACCCCATAACATATGATTTTTGAGAATTACCAAACATGCTTTGGGCATTATCCAACTTATCCAATCACAATCCATTCCCATTACTCATCAAAGCAATTCTATGGGGATTGGACAATCATGCCACTGGGTCCATTAGGCCCAATACCTCACTAAACCCCATTGATTTGAGTTTTGGGCCCCCATTGTCCCTCCTTGTACTTAAAAGCCCAAATTAACCCCATATCATATGCTTTTAGGTAATTACCAAAACTATTTTGGGCATTACCAAACCTACTTTGGCTTATTTGGATTAACACATTTATATTATATTGATTAATTTGTACTTAGGATTGTTGATTTCAATTGTTTATTTTAATATAATGTGGAATCGACGGTTTGAGACTTCTCTTAGTTCCCGTTATGCTTTGGTAATTACCGAAACCCCTTATTGTAATTACCTAAAGTTTTTGAAGTATTTGGATGTTATTTTTTTTTACTTATGAAATGTTTGCTTCAAATCATGAATACATGATCCACCACATGCATTATGCACACTAAAAGATCCATATTATTATATACTAAACTAACATCCCATTAGTGTTAGGATATTATATCAAACATCATAGTCATAAACAAATTACATGGAAAAGTGAAATAATATCCAAACATATGTCTTGTAAATAAAAATTATCCAAACTAGAAATTGAAGTTCATAATTATTATCCAAACCACAACCACGAAAATAGTTTTTTAGGAAATAATGCCTTGGCCACAACCTCATCTTTGAGAGTATTATGCTCCCAAAGAAATGGCATCGACCAAGGTGTCAATGTGGTACCCGTCCATATCCTACATTAAGACAACAAGAACCAAGTTAATGAAACACCTTTTATGAAAAACAAATTGGTGCTAGGTAATGACCGAAAAAACTATGGGTCATTACCTAAGACTGCAAGAAAACCAAATAAAGAGTTGTAGATGTTTTTGGTAGTAATTAAACATGTTATGGTAATTACTAAATAACCCCGCACCACTACCTTAAAATGCCGAGAGTTGTTCCAACCTCCAAATTCCTTGTCTCCGATGCCTTAATGAAATACATCCCATAAATATATCCGACAATGATTTAACAATTAATTAACATGATTTCTTAAACCGAAGATCACTATGTTCACACTAGCACACTAAGATAAGAATTTTAAAGTTATAAATGACCTACATGTTATTGGAAAAATTACCCATTTTCCTAAACCGGATAACGAACGATTTCGGGGCCAAGTAGGCATATCCTCGATCTTCCCGTTGTATGCATCCTTCTTTGCAATCGACTAAAATTCGGACAACTTCTTCACCTACGCTGGTCAAATTTAAATAAATTTAAACGACTCAAAATATTAACCCCTTCGTATAAAGTACTAATAGGATTTGTTTCGAAGTCATCCTTGTTCCCTGCATACTTAAATCGCTTTTAGAATTTGCCCAAGGATCGAATCAAAGAAGTATGTACAACATTGCGGCAATGAGATAATAATTAGGAACCAATAATTAGGGTCCAAGCAACCACGTAGAAACAAGAAACTACATTATAAATATCAGACCCCATTAAAAGAGAAGTTAGGAAAAGATCTTTTGCCTAAGGAGTGCATAGTGTATACCTGACGGCATCGAGAAAGTACCGTAGACAGGTAGGTCGTCTTAACAAGTGGATTATACCGTAATAGTCCTTGCTTCCCATCACTTCGTTTCTTTCTTATCAAAATTTGCCGAATCCATGTACTTAACTAAAATAACACATAGTAAATAATTAAAAAGTGTAAGATAAATAAAATAAACATGCTAAATAATTTAAAAATTATAAGGAAAAATAAAAGATGAAAACATTTTCTATATAAATAACGTACTCGAATGTTGTTGGGATGTAGAACAAAGATGGATTTTTCACACTCACTCTAATCCCAAGCTACATTGATAGCCTCGCATGTGTGCTTAATATCGGTTAACTATTATGATTATGTGTAATTAATGGAGTCACCTAGATGCCCATACCGTTTCCGTGACAAGCATTGTAGGATATATAGTACAGACATCGAACGCTGTGGGATTGCATCCACTCGAATCAACTAATAACTCACTGCTTTCACAAACAAACAAAATCACCTTACATTAAACAAGAATGACAAGCAAAGAAATAAACCGATAAAAAGAATTATCACTAAAACGCATACTCCATGTCCTTTGTTTCATCAAACACATACTCCACAATATCCTTCGAGTCTTTTCTAATCCGCACAATACGTGACGGATTGTGGGCAATCCCGATCTTGAAATTCCATTTCACCTCATCTTAAATGCAATCATTGATGTACAAATTTTTTTATTACTTGTAAACAAAAAACGATTATGTTTGGTTATTACCTAAACCTGTTTGGTAATCACCAAACAGGAAAAATCGTGGAAAACTGTACTTGCCATCTATGTTAAGTTATTACCTAAATAATTTTGGGTAATGATCAAAGTTGAATCGAATCTTGTTTGAATATTACCTAAACCTCTTTAGGTAATCCCCAAACAGTAAGAAAGTTAAACCAATCATGTTTGGGAAGTACCAAAACATTTTAAGGTAATCACCAAATTATATGAAAGTGAACCTAAACATCTTTAGGTTATAACCAAAATATAATCACTAATTTTTACTTATTACCGTAGGCATGTTTTTATTTCGCCTACGTGGTGTGAGCGCGTATTAGATTTGACTATCCCACCGTTAAGGTTTTATTGAAAATTATTTTGTATTGAAATTGAGTGTTTGAAGTATTCAAGTATGTTTCGGATTATTCGAGAGAATTTTTGCGCGTGAAATAATAATATGAAAAAGCTGCCCGTAATTCTGAAATTGGGGAGTATTTATAGGGGAAAAGAAACCTTGCGCTCACGCAAGCCCCACGCCGTGCGCAGCCTACGTGGCGAAAGTACGCCACGCGTCGGGCGCACATTGGAGTGCCTGACTCAACCAAATCCAATCATATTTAGGCACGTGTAAAACGCGTTTTTGAAAAGTTAGAAAAGAAAGTGGCGTCTCACATAGGATTTGGCGTCGGCCGCAGGACTTTGTGTGTGAGTCACGAAACTAAGTGTCGCGCTCATTGGCTCACCTGACGCGCTCGCCTATGCGCTGGACGCACGTGGCGCGCTGAGCGCATCCCCCCCTTGGCAAGCGCATATTCGGGAATATTTGAGCATATTTCTTTGCGCGTCTTTCAAAGATACCTTTTCTATCCCTAAAATTCCGGAGATTGAATTTTACAGATTAAAAATCTGATTTGTTTATCCAAGATAATAAAAATGATTATGAAAATATTTATTAAAATATTTGATTGGGCTTTTAAAAATGGACTTCCAAACATTTTATGGGCTTAAAATACAATTAATCATCATGAACAATTAATCGGGCTTTAGAATATCATTTCAAAACACATTTTGGATTGGTTCTTTAAATTGCTCTTCAGTCAAGGTCGCGCTAACCGATAGTGCGGTATGTTTCATTATTGGATCCTTAAATGGGGAGACACAATTATGTGTCTACCGAAGCCCCCACTTTCACCGAGGTTCAGAAACCTAAAGTCAAAGTATACGGTGTCGAGACTGAGAATGATTCTATATACGCCCGATCTCGCAAAATAAAGTTAGTATGCAATACAATAACTACAAGCAACCGACACCTACGTAAAAGATGTTAGCAGATAGATGCAAACAACTCACATAAGCACACGCAATGCAATAATGCAAACTTAGACTCTCTAAGGATGCATGAGACGTAATGCAAGGATTAAGGTTATGCAAAGCTAAAGGGTGACACGTCATGCAAGGTCGGGTTATGCAAGACAATGCAAGGTCGAGTTTTACAAAGTTGCAATGTAAGGTCAGATTTTGCAAGGCTAGCAGATGGATAGCATGATAGAATGATAGACTGATTAGAAATGCATAGAATGATTTTCGAAAATCGTTTTTAGTAAATGATCGGGTTTATAAACGAGGTCCACGGATTACAACTCTTCAGAGTTTGATTTGAATTGGAGGAACCACCACACGTAGGGAAGCCCCCACTTTGGGTGAGCTTGCCTTGAATTAGGCATTATGAGCCTTGATTGAAATGTACTTCGATCCCGATATTGAAACGTAGTTGATCCGATACCAAAATGTAGTTGCTATGTCTTGAACATTGAAAGTTTTCACTAGGGATTGTTTACTGGGAAGTTAATATAGGCAAAGTCAAATATCGCTAGAAACCATGGAATCATCGGAGAGTCCTTCAGGGACAAGGAGAGCTTAGATTGAAAAATAAAAAGGTTGAAATTTGTGACTTAAATGAATGTAGGTGGAAAAAGGCTTAACGAGGCTAGGTTCAGACTCGAGTCTATGTCTGGATCTAGAATGAGATTATGCTCCCAAATTCTAGAAATTTAAATCATTATACCTTGACTAATTTCTATTTTATTAAAGCGGTCGGACCTTGAGATGAGGATTCCTACGTATCCTTGCGGAATCGTACCATTCGTAGTTATGGATCCGATTTCTTTTTTATTATATTTTTGTTTTGCGTGCCCTAACTTTTTGCCTAGGTCGCCCTTTGGGGTTTTCAACCTAGTGGACTTGGACATACCTTGAAAAAGGAGTTAGGGTTGATAAAAGGTTAAAAGGTTTAAGGCTTGAGGCTTGAGGTTTAGATGAAGGTTGAATTGGTTGGGCTAATGGAGGATCATGGATTTGGATTGTATGGATTAAAGGTTTAAAAAAAACGAAGGGATTTGAATGAGGGGTAGAACTTGTGTGCAAGCCCCCTAGCTTGACTTTTTATTTCTTTGCCTTTGGTTCTTTCTTTTGCATTTATTTCTTTTAGTCATGTGCGTTTCTTTTGCTTTTGCTTTTTTTTCGCACATTGAATTTCTTCACTTTTTGTTTTTGCCTGGCATTGATACTTTTTGTAATGTAGTGAGGCTTGCACATGAGTTTAGTTTAGGGTATTGGAAGACTTGAAGGATATTTGTGGAGCTTTAGTTAATGGAGGGATTATTTGGCTAAGTATCATGGAGATGATGGTTTAAAGGATTTATGTTTTTTCCTTAGTTGTATGAGGATGGCTTATGAAAGGTAATGGAAGGGAATAACTGCTTGATCCACAATATGTCATCTTTTTTTTATTTTTCTCCTTTTTTATTTTTTTATTTCAGATCTCTTTTGTTATTATTAGTCAAGTTCATAAGGGTGACTTAAGTTTCATCATTGAACTCGAAGCATATATGATAATGAAAGGTCAATGAAAATAAAAAGAAATAAAAATGGAAAGGCTATAATAGATGAAGTCCTATAGTGGCATAGACTCGATGGAAAAGGACAAAAATGGCTCAGTGGTAAGGACTCTCTAACTCATCCTAGGAAACCAGAAATAAAAGACTAAGCCTTTTGAATTGTTGATGGATTGCGCAAAAGGGTTACAGGTGATGTTGTTTTTCGTTATAGCAAGTATTAGTAGTCTATTATCATCGATTATGTGTAGCAGTGCATTTTTTTAATCTAACATTAGATGTCTGATGTTCATTGTCCTGATGGAATTCACGGTAGAAATGTAGGTTGCACCTTCTGAATTTTCTTTTAAGTGCAAGGTTTGGAGTCACCCTATAGAAGTGATCGCGCCTATTGTGAAGGCGGTAGACCCTATGGAAGTGATTGCGCCTCTATTGTGTAGGCGGTCAAAAGTAATATTCATGACTCTAAATGAGGTCGGTGGTGGTGATAGTGCGATTGATGAGCTTTAGATTAGGCTCACATTTTGTTCCTTCTTTTTAGCGTTCTTAAGTTATAATCTCTCGACCTGTGACCTAACGTAATCGAGTGGACTTTGTAAATTTTTAGAAATGACGCTTTCAAATGAGAAATGGAGATGACAAATGAGAAATGGAAGTGGAAATGGAAATGAAAATGGGAAATGAAAATGGAAAGTGATTTTGAAATGGAAATGGTTATGGTTATGGGTCTTGGACTAGTATAGACTTGGCCATGATGGAGACATGGGCCTAACTATATGCAAATGCGCACATGGACCGGACCGGACTCAGGAAGCGCATCGGACTCTACCATTGGGTTTAGGAGAGACAAGACTTTGAACTTACGGGTGAGCAAGCGGGCTAGTCTTTAAGGAAGGTTTGACAATAAGGGAGAATAGACTCTTAACTTAAGGCAAGCAAGCTAGGCACCTAGACTTTGAACTTACGGGTGAGCAAGCAAGCTAGACAACTAGACTTGAACTTACATTATACTAAGCAAAAGCTAGACTAAAAATTGCCTATGGACTTAAGGAATGCAAGGCCTTGAACTTACGGGTGAGCAAGCATGCTAGGTTTTAAGGGATGAACTTTTATAGTCCTAAGACTGGATTTTTTATAGCCCGAAGACCGACTAGGGCCTACATGGAGATGCAAACTAGACCTAGGATATGAATCGGGCCTAAATGGATCTAAGATTTGGATTGGACTAGACTTAGACTTAGATTGGAATTGATTAGGGATAGACTTGGACCTGGACTTCACATAAAGATGCAGATGGGCCTAGATTTTGAGATGAACTAGATTTATATGGGCCTAAGATCGACTCAATGCTAGTGAATGTATGGACTGAAATGCACATGGGTCTAAATGAATGCAAAATGGATTCTAATGCATATGAGCCTAGAATGAATGCAAATGAATCGGATTTAATTAGATTGAATTGAAGGTGTTTGGAATGGGCTTAGAATTTTCGAAATTCATTTTTGGAAAGGAACCCTTTGTTTTATCTTTTGTTAGGAAAAGATGATGGATTGATTTGAAAAAAAATTATATTTTTTTGAAATGTCGTGGTATGATGATGATAAATAAATGCTTTTTGAAAAAGGTAGAATAGAAGAGGGTGTAGGATTGATTTTGAAAACGTAAGTTTTTGAAATTGATTGAATATGGTAAGGTAGGATCGACAGGGAAGATTAGGGATGAAATGGGAAGTGGTAGACATGTATGACAACTCTAACTCTACAATGACCCTTTAGATGCATTTTTTAGGACATACTCGAACTTGCATGAAAAGACTGATTTTTATATGTTGAATTAGGTGATAAGCCTAAATGACCAAATTACGCGAATGCAGACAGACAGACGCACATAGGGCTGGACATAGGATCGACAATTACGACGGCGAAATTGACTAAAAGTGTGCGATGTACGTATCAAGCGTGCCGCGCAAAGCATTGGTGCGAGCGGCGCAAAGACATGCGTCTAGCGGCCAGGTGGTGCGCCAAACGCAACTCAATGCGCTTGACGCACTATTCCCGACACGTTTTTCAAGGATTTAGGCGACAAATTGGCTGATTGACGAATTTTTTTCTTGTTTGTTTGGCGCGATTTTAGGAACGACGCATAATAATGACAATTTGACGAGATGATAACAAGCAAGAATTGCAATCACAGGCAAATGTCATATAACATGAATGCAAAAGTTCCAACCTAAAGTCCAGTTCTATGTTTGAAACTATTGGTTAGGTTTAGGTTCGCCCGAAAGGGGTCCATGACTAAGAGATTGATCCAACACTATCGCTCGTACCCCCGCTAAAGAGGTGGCCACGTGTAAGACGCACTCCGCCTCAAGTCAAGAACAAGAGAACAATGTCATGTTTGGGTAGGTTTGCTTATGACTAAGATCCGGAACTATCGCTCGTAAGCTTTTTGGAAGGACAAAGCGCAAACCCCTGAGGTGACCTCACACATAGAACATGTGCTAATGAGGCAAGGTAGATTGTCCTTATGGTGGCTGAACAAGAGCCATACATATGCAAAACTGTATATTATTCTAAGGCATAAAAATAAGAATGAATCGTATTTTTCATGTTTCAACCACTCATTTTAAAAATTAATTTTTTTTTAAAATCCTCCCTAGTGGAGTCGCCAAATCGTAGGTGTGTTTTTATTTCGCCTACGCGGTGTGAGCGCGTATTAGATTTGACTACGCCACTTGTTAAGGTTTTATTGAAAATTGTTTTGTATTGAAAGTATTTGAGTGTTTGAAGTATTCAAGTATGTTTCGGAGTATTCGAGAGAATTTTTGTGCGTGAAATAATAATATAAAAAAGCCGTCTGTAATTCGTGAAATCATGGAGTATTTATAGGGAAAAGAAATCTTGCGCTCCCGCAAGCTCCCCGCGCCAGCGCAGCCTACATGGCGCGCAATGCTACGCGTCGGCGCACATTGGTGTGCCTCGATGCAGCCAGCCCAATCGATTTAGGCACGTGTAAACGCGCTTTTTGAAAAGATAGAAAAGAAAGTGGCGTCTCACACACGTTCGGCCTATGTGCTTTGTGAGTCACGAAATCTACGTGACATGCGCTCATTGGCTCGCCCGACGCTAAGCTTCGGCTACGCGCTGGACGCACGTGGCGCGCTGAGCGCATCCCCCTTGTCCGGCGCATATTCGGGAATATTCGAGCATATTCGTTTGCGCGTCTTTCGAAGATACCTTTTCTATCCCTTAAATTCCGAGATTGAACTTTACGGATGAAAAATCTGATTTGTTTATCAAAGATAATAAAAATGATTATGAAAAATATTTGATTGGGCTTTTAAAATGGACTTAAAATATTTTATGGGCTTAAAATACAATTAATCATCATGAATAAATAATTGGGCTTTAGAATATCATTTCAAAACACATTTTGGATCGGTTCTTTCAATTGCTCTTCCCGCTGGACGTGCCAACTAATGTCGCGGTATGTTTCATCATTGGATCCTTAAATGGGGAGACACGATTATGTGTCTACAATTACCTTAAAACTTTTTAGGTTATTACCAAACAAAGAACAAAGTGAAAAATGTACCTTAAGATTTTTGTTTTTCTTTCCCTTCACATTAGGGTCTTTATCTTTGTCCTCTTCAGTTGGTGCTTTGGTAGTGTCTTTCAAGGATTAGGCTCACCCACTTGCTCCATAGGAGGCTCGAGCTTTCCTCGGGCTTATTCTCATACGAAGTCCCACCTACACCATTGCCTTTTCCCCGACCCATTTTCATCATCATTGTCTCGGTTCATTTTTCTTGTCCTTCTTTCCATATCCCTCCGCCTCAATCTCCGTTTCTTTATTTTCCTCCTCCTCCTCAACCTTCTTTTCCTCCTTCTCTTCCTTCTTCTCATCCGCCTTTTCTTTTTCCTTGCCTCATGCTTCTTCTCTTCCTCCACCATCTCTTGTTCAACGTTTTTCTTTTTTTTAGTCTTCTTGCTCTTCCTTCTTTTCTTCCTCTTTCTTCTTATAAACCTGTTCTTTCTTTTTGGTGCCTCTTTTTTTCCCTTCCCCGCATACGCTTTCTTTCTCACTTCCTTCTTTCCTTTCAACACCCTTAATTGAGGGAATAGGGTTGCTTTTAACTAAGGACTCAACAACAACATCACCAATCTCCTCAGCACCAATTACATCCTCCTCTCCTTTTTGAGTTTTCTTAATCTTTTGCCGTGCCTTACCCTTTTCGCATTCTTTTAAGGAAATCGAGGTGTTTTTTTAGATTTAGGTGTAACCTTCCAATCACTCTTTGTTGGTGTCTTACCCTTTTGGCTCTCGAGGTAGATTGGGAAATGTCAACTTCTTTTTCCGTTGAGTCGGCTGGCCGCAACTCCTCGTCATCGCTCTCACTAGCGTAATCCGTGCCAGCCTTTCTCACTCTTAGACATAGGGTCGACATCACCGAATTCTTCATCATTATCTCCATCATCATCACCATATGAGTTTTGGGCAACCTGTTTACTAGTTTGTTCTTCATAAACAATCAAATGATAAGATTAGAAACAATCAAATAACAAAGATCAAAGCCAAAACTTCTCTATTTTATAACATTGCATCCTCGGATACAATCTAAAAAAAAACCTTTTGTTTTGTCGACTTTGTTTGGTAATCACCAACTCGCTTTAGTAATTACCTAAACTTCATCACAAATGTGAAATGTATATGTTAGTATGACTTTGTTTGGGTAATCACCAAAACCTTTTTAGTAATTACCTAAACCTTTTCATTACACAAACAAGTTCAACTCGACATAGTTTGGTAATAAACAAAAGTGTTTTAATAATTACCTAACACTCTTCATAATAGAAGTACATAAGGTAATTACCGAAACTATTTTGGTGATTACCAACAATGTCGACAAAGAAGTAGATGGAGTGTTAGGTAATCACCAAATTGAGCTTATTGATTATCAAATACGTGATAGGTGATCACCAAACATAGTTCAAATTTATATATTTATCATGATATCTCATGAACCAAACCATACTCTAAATTTGCATATCGTTTATATTTTAATATGATAATTAGATTCTTGCATTTTATTTTATGAATGACGACATCGTCACATAAACTTCGAATCTAAAAGGTTTAGAAGTTTAAAAACTACTTAATGTTTATCAAACAATATACTGGTAAACACCAAAAAAAGCTTACGCAATCACCGAGAACTTTTATTATATCAACGTACACCATTATAACTACCATTATAATTCATCAACCAATCTACATAAGAAATTAGCATCTTATTTAACCACCATAGAGCCCAAATTAATGCAAGTGTAACATATTAGATAAGAATTAAACTATTAGAGCACAGACCTTCAAGCATCCATTTGAACATTTGGTTAAAATTCTGCGATAGTTGGTCAATTTTGTTCAATATGACAAACCGCATCTTCAAGCAATTTGTCGCGAAATCGCTAGGCAAATTTCCCTCGATCAACTCCTTCTCATTTTCAATCTTGTTCATCAACCGAGATAAACAAAACAATAAACATTTACTTTCATAAATTGTGGGCAAAATTGGCCTCAACACCCTAAACTATGGCGCACGTGCACTAAACACCCCAAACTAAGACTTATAGCTAGAACACCCCAAAGTACGGCCCGAGGTGCATTACGTACCATAAATTAGAGTCGTTGCCGGAAAATGCACCGCTCCGATGTAATCTTCATTTTTTAATATTATTTTGCTCCCCCTTCCTATTTTCTATTTTTTTTTCACTCTAATTTTTATAATTAGACCTAAAAAAGATCCGCCTTCATTTCTTCCCCAAATTCTCTCGCCGTCTATCTCTCTTATATCCGAGTGGTGCCGTCGGAAGTTACTCTTCCCATCACCCCATTTTCACTCGGTTTTTTTCTACTCATTTTCGCTTCCTCGAAGTCACTCTTCTCGTCACCCATTTTCAGTGCTTTTTCACCTTTGCACTCTCGCGATCTTTATGTTTGCAGCTTGTTTTTTCACCATTTTCTTCATGTTATTGTTTTCTGGTGGTCGGTCTCGTGGGTATTTTTTTGGAGTAATTAGATGAAGAAATGTTAGGCGATGATGGCTGAAGTTCAAAGGTTAAAGATGCGAAGAACTGTTGAAGAAAGATGTATTGATGGACGATGATGGCCGAAGTTTGAAGGTTAAAGAAAGGTTGGATCGGTTTTCCATTTTAGTTTATTTTTTATTTTTTTGGTTCCGAATATGGTTGGTTTGTGTTATGATTTTTTCCTGTAATTTGTTTCTTTTTTAATTTGTTTTGTAATTATTGAATGTCATTTTTTCATTTTAGTTTATTTTGTTTTGTCGTTCTTCTTAGTTTTTTGTAATAAGGATTTGTATAAATATCATTTATATTAAATAATCACTTGGAAGTCAATTGAAGGATATGAAGAAACCCGCATAATTTGGGGAAGAAATACCGAATTTGGGGAAGAAATGAAGGCACATCCTTTTTTGGGTCTAATTATAAAAATTAGAGAAAAAAATAAGAAAATAGGAAGGGGGAGCAAAATAATATTAAAAATGAAGATTCCACCCGGATTCGGTGCATTTTCCGCAACAATTCTCATTTATGGTACGCAATGCACCCTAGCCCATACTTTGGGGGTGTTCCCGCTATAAGCTTAGTTTGGGGTGTTTGGTGCACCCGCACTATAGTTCGAGTGTTGAGGCCAATTTTGCCTAAATTGTGAGAAATCAACTTGAAAATAAAGGACTTAATGATCATTTACAAACTCACTTTTGGGGTTCTAGTAAGAATCTTGCAAGTCAAGGACGGCACCATTTGAGCGATTGGTGTTGGCATCACTCGACCAACCACTCTTGGAGTCTTAAACCTCCAAATCTCGTCGAGGCCGAAACCGAAGAGTACTCATGGAAAATCAACTATTACAGATATAACAATTCCAAAATAATTTTTTATTTGCTCAAGGTAAACCATAGAATAGAAAAATTTATCATATACATTTTGCTTTAGACCTCACCTAAACATGTTTGGTAATTACCAAATACGTTAAGAGGACAAATTAATCACTGATTATGTTAAGATATGCCCCAAATCATTTAGGCAATGACATGAACCATTAGAGGAAATTCACAAACTCAGCAAGAACACTATATTGTGTTCTCAAGAGGTTTCGGCAATTACTAAAACTATTTTGGTGATTACCAAACAATGTCGACCAACTTATATACTGCTTCTAAGAGTTTTAGGTAATTACTAAAACAAGTTTGGCCGATTACCAAACAATGTCGACCAACTTGTATGTGTTCAAAAGAGGTTTAGGTAATTACTAAAACCATTTTGGTTATTATCAATCAATGTTAGACCAACTATAATATATGTGGAGAGGCAAATAAGTAATGAGTACTTACCATCCAAAACAGAAACAACCACCAACATTTGCATCGATGGCTCGCTGAAATTTAGCCACTTGACCGACCGAAGTGTCGAAGATAAACTGCGTAACTATCATGGAATCATCTCCACGTTAACCACAAAGATGAAGCCATCCCTCCTTGGGTTTACGATCGGGAGTGGGTGAAAGTAGTGCGACTATCATGAAGACGGTGAACACCGCTCAACAACTTGTCGCCATGATCAAGTTTGTTTAGATTCACGACCATATTATTTAAATCCATATTAGCTAACCCCATAAAGCTTTCCTCATAATCGTCGCCAAGCATTTTACTCTCAATATCAAATCCTACGCTTTTAAACCCCAACAACCACCGCACATGCGTCGGGGTTATTACAATTTGTTTCCCATGAATATCTAAGATGTGTGTTTCAGGATAGAAGTGGTCAATCACCCACTTACACATTGTTTTCCTTATGACCTTGCAACTTATGGAAAACAAGCAATCAAAACAAAGTTGGATCAAAACGTTCTTCTTGTCTCATCAAATGATTTTTGGTAATTACCAAAACTTGCTTTAAGTGTTACCAAACCTATCTAATCACAATCCATTCCCATTACTCATCAAAGCAATCCTATGGGCATTGGACAATAATGCCATTGGGTCCATTAGGTCCAATACCTCACCAAACCCCATTGACTTGAATTTTGGGCCCCCATTGTCCCTCCTTGTACTAAAAAGTCCAAATTAACGCCCGATCATAAGCTTTTAGGTTATTACCAAACATACTTGGGGCATTACCAAACCTATCCAATCGCAATCCATTCCCATTACTCATCAAATCAATCCTATGCGGATTGGACAATAAGTCCACCGGGTCCATTCGCCTAATACATCACCAAACCCCATCGACTTGAGCTTTGGGCCCCATTGGCCCTCCTTGTACTAAAAAGCCCAAATTAACCCCCGATCATATGCTTTTAGTTAATTACCAAACATGCTTTGGGCATTACCAAACCTATCCAATCACAATCCATTCACATTACTTCATCAAAGCAATCCTATGCGGGATTGACAATCATGTCATTAGGTCCATAAGGCCCAATACGTCACTAAACCCCTATGACTTGAGTTTTGGGCCCCCATTGTCCTCATTGTACTAAAAAGTCGAAATTAACTCGCATCATATGCTTTTAGGGAATTACCAAACATGCTTTGGGCATTACCAAACTTATCCAGTCACAAACAATTCCCATTACTCATCAAAGCAATCTTATGGGGATTGACAATCATGCCACTCGGGTTCCATTTGGCCCAATACCTCACTAAACCCCATTGACTTGAGTTTTGGGGCCACTATCATATGGGGATTGGACAATCATGCCACTCAATCCATTAGGCCCAAACCTCATCAAACCCTATTGACATGAGTTTTGGGCCCCCATTGTCCCCTCCTTGTACTAAAAAGTCCAGATTAACCCAAATCATATGTTTTTAGGTAATTACCAAACATGTTTTGGGCATTTCCAAACCTATCCATTCACAATCCATTCCCATTACTCATCAAATAAATCCTATGGAGATTGGGCAATCATGCCACCGGGTCCATTAGGCCCAATACGCACTAAGCCCCATCGACTTGAGTTTTAGGCCCCTATCATATGGGGATTGGACAATCATGCCACTAGGTTCCTTAACCCAATACCTCACCAAACCCCATCGACTTGAGTTTTGGGCCCCCATTGTCCCTTCTTGTAATAAAAACCCCAAATTAACCCCGCATCTTATGCTTTTCCTTAATTACCAAACATGCTTTGTGCATTACCAAACCTATCCAATCACAATTCATTCCCATTACTCATCAAAGCAATACTATGGAGATAGGACAATAATGTCACTCGCCCATTAGGCCCAATATCACACCAAACCCTATTGACTTGAGTTTGGGCCCTCGTTGTCCCTCCTTTTAGTAAAAAGCCCAAACTAACCCAAATCATATGCTTTTAGGTAATTACCAAACATGCTTTGGGTATTACCAAACTTATCTAATCGTAATCCATTCCCATTACTCATCAAAGCAATCCTTCGGGGATCGGACAATCATGCCACTCAGGCCCATTAGGCCTAATACCTCACTAAACCCCTATCGACCCAGGATCATATGGTTTTAGTTAATTATCAAACATGCTTTGGGCATTACCAAACCAATAAAATCACAAACTATTCTCATTTCTCATCAAAGCAAACCTATGGGGATTGGACAATCATGCCACTAGGTCCATTAGGCCTAATACCTCACTAAACTCTATTGACTAGAGTTTTGGGCACCTATCATGTGGGGATTCGACAATCATGCCACCGGGTCCATTAGGCCTAATACCTCACGAAACCCCATTGACTTGGGTTTCGATCCCCCATCGTCCCTCCTCGTACTAAAAATCCCAAAGTAACCTAAGATTATATATGCTTTTAGGTAATTACCAAAGATGGTTTGGGCATTACCAAACCTATCCAATCACAATCCATTCCCATTACTCATCAAGGCATTACCAAACCTATCCAATCACAATCCATTCTCATTACTCATCAAAGCAATCCTGTGGGTATTGGACAATCATGCCACCGGGTCCATTAGGCCCAATACCTCACCAAAATCCATTGACTTGAAGTTTTGGCCTCCATTGTCCCTTCTAAAAAGCCCAAATTAACTACGTATCATATGCTTTTAGGTAATTACTAAACATGATTTGGCCATTCCCAAACATATCCAATCACAATCCATTTCCGCTTATTCATCAAAGCAATCCAATGGGATTGGACAATCATGCCAATGGGTCCATTAGGCCCAATCCCACACGAAATCCCATTGACTTGAGTTTTGGGGTCCCCATTGTCCCTCCTTGGTTTAAAAAAGTCCAAATTAACCCAAGATCATATGCTATTAGCTAATTACCAAACATGATTTGGGCATTACCAAACCTGTCCAATCACAAACCATTCTCATTACTCATCAAAGCAATCCTAGGGGATTGGGCACCGCGGCACCGGGCTCATTAGGCTCAATACCTCACTTAACCCAATTGACTTGAAGTTTTAGGCCCCTATCATATGGGGATTGACAATCACACCACTTGGTCCATTAGGCCCAATATCTCACCAAACCACATTGACTTGAGTTTTGGGCCCCCCATTGTCCCTCATTGAACTAAAAAGCCCAAATTAACCCCGCATCATAAGCTTTTTAGTTAATTATCAAACATGCTTTGGGCATTACCAAGCTTATCCAATCACAATCCATTCCCATTACTCATCAAAGCAATCCTTTTCGGGGATTGGACAATAATGCCACTGGGTTCATTAGGTCCAATACCTCACTAAACCCCATCGACCCTTCTTGTACTAAAAGTCCAAATTAATCTAGATCATATGCTTTTAGTTAATTACCAAACATGCTTTGGGCATTACCAAACCTATACAACAACAAACCATTCTCATTACTCATCAAAACAAACCTATGGGGATTGGACAATCATGCCACTAGGCCCAATACCTCACTAAACCCTATTGACTATAGTTTTGGGCCCCTATCATATGGGTATTGGACAATCATCCCACCGGGTCCATTAAGCCCAATGCCCTCACCAAATCCCATTAACATGAGTTTTGGGGCCCCTATGGTCCCTCCTTGTACTAAAAATCTCAAATTAACCCAATATCATATGTTTTTAGGTAATTACCAAACATGGTTCGGGCATTACCAAATCTATCCAATCACAATCTATTCCAGTTAGTCATCAAAGCAATCCCGTGGGTATTGGACAATCATGCCACTAGGTCCATTAGGTCCAATACCTCACCAAACCCCATTGACTTGAGTTTTGGGCCCCCAATTGTCCCTCCTTGTAATAAAATCCCAAATTAACCCCGCATCATACGCTTTTAGATAATTACGTACATGATTGGAGCATTCCCAAACCTATCCAATCACAAACCATTCCACTTACTTATCAAAGCAACCGTATGGGAATTGACAATCATGGCACTGGGTCCTTTAGGCCCAATACCTACCAAATCCCATCGACTTGAGTTAAGGCACCCATTGTCCTTCCTTGTACTAAAAAGCCCAAATTAACCACAAGGTTATATGCTTTTGAGGTAATCAGCTAAACATGATTTGGGCATTACCAAACCTATCCAATCATAATCGATTCCCATTATTTATCAAAGCCACCCTATGGGGATTGACAATCATGCTACCGGGTCCATTAGGCCCAATACCACCCGAAATCTCATTGACTTGAGTTTTGGGCCCCCATTGTCCCACTCTTTGAACTAAAAAGCCCAAATTAACTCTGATCATAAGCTTTAGTTAATTATCAAACATGCTTGGGCATTACAAAACTTATCCAATCACAATCCATTCCCATTACTCATCAAAGCAATCCTTTGGGGATTGGACAATAATGCCACCGGGTCCATTAGGTCCAATACCCCACTAAACCCCATTGACCCTTCTTGCACTAAAAAGTCCAAATTAATCTTGATCATATGCTTTTAGTTAATTACCAAACATGCTTGGGGCATTACCAAACCTATACAATCACAAACCATTCTCATTACTCATCAAAACAAACCTATGGGGATTGGACAATCATGCCACCAGATCCATTAGGCCCAATACCTCAATAAACCATAGTGACTATAGTTTTGGGCCCCTATCATATGGGTATCGGACAATCATCCCACTCGGGTCCATTAAGCCCAATGCCTCACCAAACCCCATTAACTTGAGTTTTGGGCCCCCATGGTCCCTCCTTGTACTAAAAATCCCAAATTAAACCAATATCATATGTTTTAGGTAATTACCAAACATGGTTTGGGCATTACCAAATCTATCCAATCACAATCTATTCCAAGTACTCATCAAGGCAATCCTGTGGGTATTGGACAATCATGCCACTAGGTCCATTAGGTCTAATACCTCACCAAACCCCATTAACTTGAGAGTTTTGGGCCCCCCATTGTCCCTCCTTGTAATAAAAATCCCAAATTAACCCCAGATTATATGCTTTTAGGTAATTGCCAAACATGATTTGGGCATTACCAAACCTATCCAATCATAATCGATTCCCATTACTTATCAAAGCCACCATATGGGGATTGGACAATCATGCCACTGGGTCCATTAGGCCCAATACCACACGAAATGTCAGTGACTTGAGTTTTGGGTACCATTGTCCTCTCTCGTACTAAAAAGCCCAAATCAACCCCGATCATATGCTTTTAGGTAATTACCAAACATGCTTCAGATTACCAAATCTATCCAATCACAATCCATTCCCATTACTCATCAAGCAATCCTATGGGGATTGGACAATAATGCCACTAGGTCCATTAGGCTCAATCCCACACGAAATCTCATTGACTTGAGCTTTGGGCCCCCATTGTCCCTCTTTGTACTAAAAAGCCCAAATTAACCACGGATCATATGCTTTTAGGTAATTGCCAAACATGATTTGGGCATTACCAAACCTATCCAATCACAATCCATTCCCATTACTATCAAAGCCACCCTATGTGTATTGGACAATCATGCCATCTGGTCCATTAGGCCCAATACCTCATCAAATCCTATTGACTGAGTTTTGGGCCCCCATTGGCCTCTCCTTATACTATAAATCCCTAATTAACCCCATCTTTTAGATAATTTCCAAACATGCTTTGGTCATTATCAAACTTATCCAATCACAATCCATTCCATTATCATCAAAGCAATCCTTTAGGGATTGGACAATCATGCCAATGGGTCCATTAGTCCCAATACCTCACTCTAACCCCATTGACTTGAAGCTTTTAGGCCCCTATCATATGGGGATTGGACAATCATGCCACTAGGTCTATTAGGCCCAATACTTCACCAAACCCCATTGACTTGAGTTTTGGGCCTCCATTGTCCTTTCTTGTAATAAAAGCCCAAATTAATCCCGGATCAAAAGCCTTTAGGTAATTACCAAACATGCTTTGGGCATTACCAAATCTATCCAATCACAATCCATTCCCATTACTCATGAAAGCTATTATAAGGGGATTAGCCAATAATACCACTTGGTCCATTAGGCCCACTAATGCACCAAACTCTATTGACTTGAGTTTTGGGCCCCCATTGTCCCTCCTTGTACTAGAAAGCCCAAATTAACCCCGAGATCATACGCTTTTAGGTAATTACCAAACATGCTTGGGGTATTACCAAACTTTTCCAATCACAATCCTTTCTCATTACTCATCAAATCAATCCTTTTGGGATTGGACAATCATGCCACTGGGTCCATGAGGCCTAATACCTCAGTAAACCACATTGACCCTCCTTGTACTAAAAAGTCCAAATTAACCCATATCAAATGCCTTTAGGTAATTAACAAACATGCTTGGGCATTACCAAACCTATCCAATCACAATCCATTCCCATTACTCATGAAAGCTATACTATGGGGATTGGAAATTAATGCCACTCAGTTCATTAGGCCCAATAACTCACCAAACCCTATTGACTTGAGTTTTGGGCCCCCATTGTCCCTCCTTGTACAAAAAGCCCAAATTAACCACGCATCATTTACTTGTAGGTAATTATCAAACATACATTGGGCATTACTAAACCTATCATATCACAATCCATTCCCATTACTCATCAAAGCAATCCTTTGATTGGCCAATAATGTCACCGGGTCTATTAGGCCTAATACCTCATCAAACCCCGATCATATACTTTTAGGTAATTACAAACATGCATTGGACATTACCAAACCTATCCATTCACAATCCATTCCCATTACTCATCAAATCAATCCTATGTGTATTGAGCAATCATGTCACTGAGTCCATTAGGCCCAATACCTCATCAAATCCCATTGACATGAGTTTTGGGCCCCCATTGTCCTCTTTGTACTAAAAACCCCAAATTAAACACAGATCATATGGTTTTAGGTAATTACCAGACATGATTTGTGCATTACCAAACTTATCCAATCACAATCCATTCCACTTACTTGTCAAAGCAACCCTTTGGAGATTGGACAGGTCTGTCCACCGGGTCCATTAGGCCCAATACCTACCAAATCCCATCACACTTCGAGTTCAGGCCCCCATTGTCTCTCATTGTACTAAATAGCCCCGAATTTAACCACAGATCATATGCTTTTTTTAGGTAATTACCAGGACATGATTTGAGCTTCCCAAACCTATCCAATCACAACCATTCCACTTACTTACTCAAAGCAACCGTATGGGGATTAGACAATCATGGCACTGGATCCATTAGGCCCAATACTCACCAAATCCCATTGACTTGAGTTTTCGGGCACCCATCGCCCTTCCTTGTACTAAAAAGCCCAATTAACCACATATCATATGCTTTTAGGTAATTACCAAACATGATTTGGGCATTACCAAACCTATACAATCACAAACCATTCTCATTACTCATCAAAACAAACCTATGGGGATTGGACAATCATGCCACTAGATCCATTAGGCCCAATACCTCACTAAACCATATTGACTATAGTTTGGGGCTCCCTATCATATGGGTATTGACAATCATCCCATCGGTCCATTAAGCCCAATGCCTCACCAAACCCCATCAACTTGAGTTTTGGGCCCCCATGGTCCCTCCTTGTACTAAAAATCCCAAATTAACCCAATATCATATGTTTTTAGGTAATTACCAAACATGGTTTGGGCATTACCAAATCTATCCCAAATCCACAAATCTATTCCAGGTTACTCATCAAGGCAATCCACAGTGGGTATTGGACAATCATGTCACTAGGTCCATTAGGTGCAATACCTCACCAAACCCCATGTAACTTCTGAGTTTTCTTTGGGGCCCCATTTGTCCTGTATAGCTAAAAATCCCAATTAACCCCAGTCTATATGCTTTTTAGGTAATTGCCAAACATGATTTGGGCATTACCAAACCTATCCAATCATAATCGATTCCCATTACTTGTCAAAGCCACCCTATGGGGATTGGACAATCATGCCCCTGGTCCGGCCCGATACCACACGAAATGTCATTGACTTGAGTTTTGGGCACTCGTGTCCTACTGCAGTACTAAAAAGCCCAAATCGACCCGAGTTCATATGCTTTTAGGTAATTACAGTTATGTTTTAAGCATTACCAAATCTATCGAAACCGCGATCCATTCCCATTACTCATCGAAGCAATCCTATGGGGATTGGACAATAATGCCACTATAGGTCCATTAGGCTCGATCCCCATACAATTCTCATTGACTTTGAGTTTGGGCCCCTAATTGTCCCTTCTTTGTATTAAAAAGCCCAAATCGACCACGGATCATATGCTTTTAGGTAATTGCCAAACATGATTTGGGCATTATAAACCTATCCAATCACAATCCATTCCCATTACTTATCAAAGCCACCGCTATTGTATTGGAGCGATCATGCCCTTTGGTCCATTTAAGGCCCGGCTACCGCTCACCAAATCCCTATTGACTTGAGTTTGGGCCCCCGTTGTCCCTCACTTATATAAATCCTAATTAACCCCATCTTTTAGATAATTTCCAAACATGCTGAGTGAATTATCGGAAACTTATCAATCACGATCCATTCCCATTACTCATCGAAAGCGATCCTTTGAGTTGGACAATCATGCCAATGGGTCCATTAGTCCCGATACCTCACTTAGCCGGGATGGCTTGGAGTTTTAGGCCTACCTCATATGGGGATTGAGATGATCATGCCACTAGATGCAGTAGGCCCGATACTTCACCCGAACCCCATTTGAGCTTGAGTTTTGGGCTCCGATTGTCCTTTCTTGGCAATAAAAAAGCCCAAATTAATCCAGATCAAAAGCCTTTAGGTAATTGCAAACATGCTTTTGGGCATTACCAAATACATCGATCCGCAATCCATTCCGTTACTCATGAAAGCTATTATATGGGGATTGTGTCCCTTTTCCACTTGGTGCATTAGGCCCGATAGCCCGACCAAACTCTATTGACTTTCCCGGGTTTGGGCCCCCATTAATCCTCCCTTGTACTAGAAAGCCCAAAGTGAAAGTGAGATCATGCAAGCTTTTAGGTAATTGCCAAACATGCTTGGGCATTGCAAACTTATCCAATCTCGTCATTCTCATTACTCATCAAATCAGTCCTTTGGGATTGGACAATCATGCCCTTTGGGTCCATGAGGCCTAATGCCTCGGTAAACCACCCATTGTCCCCTTCTCACTCGCCTTGCTAAAAAGTCCAAAAATTAACCCATATCGAATGCCTTTGGGTAATTACGAACATGCTTTGGGCATTGCGAAGCCTATCCCGATCCATGATCCATTCCCGTTGCTCGTAGAAAGCGGTACTATGAGTTGAAGTGTACCACTTTCGGTCCATTAGGCCCGATAACCTCACCAAACCCTATTGACTTTGAGTTTTGGGCCCCCATTGTCCTCCTTGTACAAAAAAAGCCCAAATTAACCACGGATCGTATACTTGTAGGTAATTATCAAACATACATTAGGCATTACTAAACCTATCATATCCACAATCCATTCCCATTACTCATTGAAAGCAATCCTTTGGGGATTGGCGAGTAATGTCCGCGCTGAATTCTGACAGGCCTAATACCTCATCGACCCCGGATCATATACTTTCTTCTGTTAATTGCAAACATGCATTTGGACATTGCGAACCTATCGTTCCTGATCCATTCCCGTTACTCATCGGAAATCAATCCTATGTGTATTGGACAATCATATCACTGAGTCCATTAAGGCCCACGATACCTCATCAAATCCCATTGACATGAGTTTTGGGCCCCATTTGTCCCTCTTTGTACTAAAAACCCCAAATTAAACACGGTCGTATGGTTTTAGGTAATTACCGGACATGATTTGTGCATTTACCCAAACTTATCGATCGCAATCCATTTCCCACTTGCCTCTCGAAATCAACCCTTTGGAGATTGGACGAGTCATGCCACTTCCAAATGGTCCATTAGGCCCGATACCTCACCAAATCCCATTGACTTGAGTTTTGGGCCCCGAATTGTCTCCTTCATTGTACTAAATAGCCCAAATTAACCACATATCATATGCTTTTAGGTAATTACCGAGACATGATTTGAACGCATTCCCAAAACCTATCCAAATCCTGAAACCATTCCACTTACTTATCGAAGCAACCGTATGGGGATTAGACGATCATGGCACTGGAGTCGGGTTAGGCCCGATACCTCACGAAATCCCATTGACTTGAGTTTTGGGCACCCATTGTCCTTCCTTGTACTCAAAAGCTTCAAATTAACCCGCATATCATATGCTTTTAGGTAATTACCAAAAGTTTGGCCATTACCGAGCCTGGCCAATCACAATCCATTCCCATTACTTATGAAAGCCACCCTGTGGGATTGAATGATAAAATGCCTTTAGGTCCATTCGACTAGCAGAAATACCGCACGAAATCCCATTGACTTGAGTTTTGGGCCCCCATTGTCCCTCAGCTTGTACTAAAAAGCCCAAATCGACCACGGATCGTATGCTTTTAGGTAATTACCAAACATGCTTTCGGCATTACCAAATCTATCCAGTCATGATCCATTCCACAGAAATTACTCATCGAACGCAATCCTGCAGGGATTGGACAATAGCTCTGCTTCCGGGTCCGTTAGGCCCGAGACCTCCCACCGCACTCCATTGACTTCGAGTTTTGGGGCCCTATTGTCCTTATTATTACTAAAAATCCCAAATTAACCACATATCATATGGTTTTTGGTAATTAGCAAACATGCTTTGGGCATTACGAATCTATACAATCACAATCTATTGCCATTGCCCATCAAAGCAATCCTATGAGTATTGGACAAGGAAATCATGCCACAAGGTCCATTAGGCCCCGATACATCACCAAACCCCATTGACTTAAGTTTTGGGCCCCCATTGTCCACCATTGTACTAAAAATCCCAAATTAACCACATATCATATGCTTTTAGGTAATTATCAAAGCGTGCTTTGGGCATTACCAAACCTATCTAATCACAATTCATTCCCATTACTCGTCAAAGCAATCCTATGAGTAGTGGACAATCATGCCACGGGGTCCATTAGGCCCGATACACCAGCGAAACCCCATTGACTTAAGTTTTGGGCCCCCATTGTCCCTTCTTCTACTAAAAAGCCTAATTGATGCGCTCAAGTTATACGATGTTCTTATGGTATTTTAGGTGCACATTGCTAAGGGATTTGTTCGTAATTGTTAAGGTTTGCATAAAAATCATCCTTAGCGGAAGTTCGGAGTTTTGAGATATAAGTTGTGTTAATGTCATGCATTCCGAGCTTCCAAGGTGAAGTGCATTTGATCCGGAGCCAAGCACTCGTGATCACCGCAAGCCTAAGCATCACGACGAGGCTCGCCAAGCCAAGCTCTCGTGAGCACCGCAAGCTGCCCGGCCCGGCGCTCCATCATCGTGAGCCATCGCGGCCCGGCGCTCCATCTTCTCTCGCCCATCGTGTGCCGGCGCCCGGCAGATCATAGTCCAACGCTCGCCCGCCTGGCCCGGCGCTCGAAGCATCGCCCATCGCACGCCCGGCGGCCCGCCCTGCCCAGGCGCCCATCGCACGCCCGGCCAGCAAGCGGCCCGGCCAAGCCGGCTCGCACCTCGCGAGCAATGGTCGCACCTCGCTACTCGGCTTGCTCGCACCTCGCGAGGAATCTCGCACGGTGCGACCTACGTGGTTTTGGCTCAGCTCTTCAGCTCGTTGCGAAGGCAGTAGCTCATCGCACGGTGCGACCTGTATCGCACCTCGCGACCCCTAGGTCGGTCTAAATGTCGGCTGACTTTTGAGCCTTAGTATAAATACTAAACTTTGTTTTTAGACCTAGGGGGCAGCAGCCACATGAGGGATGGAGTTTCCAAAACTCCACTCCTCTCTTGTTGTCTTCTCTTTTTATTTTTTATTTTCTAGTTTAGTTTTTGTAGATTTCAATTATGGGATTGGCTTATGCTATGCCGATTGTAGCTTGAACCGTTCTTGAACGAGATTAATATGGAGCTTCAAGCATTATTGTGAGATCTTTCCTCTCTATTTAATTCCTTTGATTATGGTTTAATTTCTATGCTTGCTTTCTATGATTTTTGCATGATTATGCTAGGAATATTACTAGTTTGATTGTGTAATTAATCTAATGCTAGATTTAAGAATAGAATCGGATTGTTTTATTCTTTTATCAATTGGTAGCAAACTAGGGAGTAATTTAGATGCAGATCGTCTTGGTTATTTCTTGGAGAAATTGAATCAACTGTTGAATGTTTATCGCTAGTATGACGTTAGCAGGTCTGTTGGTTCTCTGTGTTTATTGCTGCTATTGGATTGAACTTAGACGCAGATCGGACTAGGTTATCCTTTAGTTAGGGTTTTATAGTCACGCTGATCGTGCTATTCAACTAAGAATAAGGAGAATGCGAGATTAATTCTCAACAATAGATAATTATGGAAATAATTAGAGTCGAGGTTAAATGATCGATAATGAATTGAAGTGGATGTTAATCGGATTCAAGATCTTCCTATAATTGATTTCTCATTTTGTTTATATGCTAGTTAGTTGTAGTTTAGTTATAATCTACTTGAAACCCCCCTTTGTTATTATTATTAGGTTTCTCGGCCCTTAGCTTAATCTAGGTTTCGAATCACGCTAAGTACTAAACTCGTCCCTGTTTCCCTGTGGATACGACCCCTACTTCCATTATACTTGCTTAGTGTAAAAGAGAGTAGGAGAAATTTTATCTTTGGCCGGGTGCGGTGCACAACGACACATCCGCGCCCGCCCAAATTTTGGCGCCGTTGCCGGGGAAACGGTGTTACTTGTTTTTATTTAGAGTGATTTTTGGATGGTATTGCTTGTGCTCTTTGTTTTTGGTTGGCCACTCATATAAAGAATTCCCTTTTTGTTTTAGTTTCTAGTTTTCATCTTCCATTGAGCTCTATGTATTTCATTTTTGTATTTTGGACAAGAAGCATGGAACTTGTTGCTTAAACTCTCTTGGGAATGGTTGATTGACTCATACTTTATATCTTGGTTATTGTCTAGCTTTAAACATTTATATTAATGGTCATGACTTGTGTTAGCTAGGAGTACTACTAGTTGATGTTTGTTGTTGCCTTAATGCTAGGTTTGGGATATAATCAGATGTTATATGCTCAACCATGTTGTAGTAAGCTAGGTATTAACGATGCATTGCAAGAGTTCTTCTCAATCAATTTTGCAGGTACTTGAAGTGGAGATTGACATGGAACCACCATTGTCACACATGGAGCACAACCCAATAATTAAGCTTAAGGTATTAAGTCGAGCTCACGACTTTAAACAACAGCGCTTCTCGGGAGGCAACCCGAGACCCCTTTATTTTCTTTCTTTTCCTTTATTTTTCATCAAATTTCCACCACCACAACAAATTTTCTTTCACCCACCACCCACCCACTAAAAAGATCCACAACCAATCTTAATTCACTTGTAACCAAAATCCACAAAAGAAAACCCGTTGGGAGGAGTTCAATAGCTAGGAATTGGTACAACTAGAGGGTTGAGATTGTTAATGTATCTTTTCGATCTCTTAAGCTAGGTGAAAAACTCACAAATTCAAAACTTTTGAACTTGTCATTTGTTTGGGTGATTCGAGGGAGAGGGTTGTGAGTTGATTTATGAGATTTGAGTTGGTGTTGTTAAGAAATTTGAGTTTGACGGATTGTTTGGTCATGAGTTTTGAGCATTCTATCTTCGATTTACCCGATTTTCGATTTTCTCCCCCCATTTTCAGTTTACTTTTTCTTCTAATTGTCGACACATTGAGGACAATGTGTAGTTTAAGTAGGGGGGAGGGTATTCTCATTCTCATGTATCTATGTTGTGTATATTACTTTCAATTTGAAAAAAAAAAAATGAAAAAAAAAAAAAAAAAAAAAAAAAAAATGATGATGAAATGAAACCCGCTGAGTTGAAAACCCACAAGGGTGGGCGACTCAGGCAAAAATGGGGGCCCGGATAGGTTGAAAACCCGAAAGGGCAACTTATGCAAAAAAGTGGCTTATATTGAGCGGGTAAGATGGTGAGATGAAAAAAAAATGTGAGAAGCTAGGATGAAAACCCGAAAGGGCTCCTAGGCAAAATGAGAGATTAAGAGAGAATTATACACTTTGAAAACTCATTTGCCGGAGATGGTGTCATAAGGTTGAAAGCGTTTTCGGGTTGGGTTAGTGAATTCATTCTTTGTTTTGTGAAGATCTATTTATTTTGGCTCTCACATTCTTTTGGTTAATTGTTTGTTTTTGGGAGTAAGCATGGAATTTATCCCTTTTTGTCTTTGTTCCATGGCTTGCTATTTTAAGTTAGTTGTTCTAGTAGTAGTTTATCTTTTGAGGTTTTAGGCGAGTTGTCATTTTGATTGTGGCGTTGGAGTGAGTTCAATTCCTTTGAGATCCTTCAGGATTTGAGCTCACATTTTGGTTGTCGTTTGGTGATTATTGTTGTCGCGTCTTTTTATTTTTCAGGTGAGCTCGAATCTAAGTGTGGGGGAATCATCTTCCCTTACGTTTAGGTTTTTGAGCGGATGTTGTTAAGATGTGATGATGATGATGTAGTTAATGGGGAGTGTAGGTTGGTGTCGTTAGTTTGGGTGATGATTTATTTGGTGATCCTCATTTTGAGTTTACTCGAGGTCGAGTAAAGTTCAAGTGAGGGGGTATTTGATGCGCTCAAGTTATACGATGTTCTTATGGTATTTTAGGTGCACATTGCTAAGGGATTTGTTCGTAATTGTTAAGGTTTGCATAAAAATCATCCTTAGCGGAAGTTCGGAGTTTTGAGATATAAGTTGTGTTAATGTCATGCATTCCGAGCTTCCAAGGTGAAGTGCATTTGATCCGAGCCAAGCACTCGTGATCACCGCAAGCCTAAGCATCACGACGAGCTCGCCAAGCCAAGCTCTCGTGAGCACCGCAAGCTGCCCAGCCAGCGCTCCATCATCGTGAGCCATCGCAGCCCAGCGCTCCATCTTCTCTCGCCCATCGTGTGCCAGCGCCCAGCAGCATCATAGTCCAACGCTCGCCCAGCCTGCCCAGCGCTCGAAGCATCGCCCATCGCACGCCCAGCAGCCAGCCTGCCCAGCGCCCATCGCACGCCCAGCAGCAAGCAGCCCAGCAAGCCAGCTCGCACCTCGCGAGCATGGTCGCACCTCGCTACCTGCTTGCTCGCACCTCGCGAGGAATCTCGCACGGTGCGACCTACGTGGTTTTGGCTCAGCTCTTCAGCTCGTTGCGAAGGCAGTAGCTCATCGCACGGTGCGACCTGTATCGCACCTCGCGACCCCTAGGTCGGTCTAAATGTCGGCTGACTTTTGAGCCTTAGTATAAATACTAAACTTTGTTTTTAGACCTAGGGGGCAGCAGCCACAAGGGGATGGAGTTTCCAAAACTCCACTCCTCTCTTGTTGTCTTCTCTTTTTAGTTTTTATTTTCTAGTTTAGTTTTTGTAGATTTCAATTATGGGATTGGCTTATGCTATGCCGATTGTAGCTTGAACCGTTCTTGAACGAGATTAATATGGAGCTTCAAGCATTATTGTGAGATCTTTCCTCTCTATTTAATTCCTTTGATTATGGTTTAATTTCTATGCTTGCTTTCTATGATTTTTGCATGATTATGCTAGGAATATTACTAGTTTGATTGTGTAATTAATCTAATGCTAGATTTAAGAATAGAATCGGATTGTTTTATTCTTTTATCAATTGGTAGCAAACTAGGGAGTAATTTAGATGCAGATCGTCTTGGTTATTTCTTGGAGAAATTGAATCAACTGTTGAATGTTTATCGCTAGTATGACGTTAGCAGGTCTGTTGGTTCTCTGTGTTTATTGCTGCTATTGGATTGAACTTAGACGCAGATCGGACTAGGTTATCCTTTAGTTAGGGTTTTATAGTCACGCTGATCGTGCTATTCAACTAAGAATAAGGAGAATGCGAGATTAATTCTCAACAATAGATAATTATGGAAATAATTAGAGTCGAGGTTAAATGATCGATAATGAATTGAAGTGGATGTTAATCGGATTCAAGATCTTCCTATAATTGATTTCTCATTTTGTTTATATGCTAGTTAGTTGTAGTTTAGTTATAATCTACTTGAAACCCCCCTTTGTTATTATTATTAGGTTTCTCGGCCCTTAGCTTAATCTAGGTTTCGAATCACGCTAAGTACTAAACTCGTCCCTGTTTCCCTGTGGATACGACCCCTACTTCCATTATACTTGCTTAGTGTAAAAGAGAGTAGGAGAAATTTTATCTTTGGCCGGGTGCGGTGCACAACGACACATCCGCGCCCGCCCAATGTCTCCAAAATTGGGTTCTCCAACAGTACGTCAGATAATTCATTATTCATCTATCGACGAGGTAATGATACTGCTTATATTCTTTTATATGTCGATGATATTATCTTGACTGCTTCCTCCAGTGCTCTCCGTCGATATATTATGTCTCTCCTTGGATCCGAATTTGTTATGAAAGATCTCGGACAGGTTGAGTTATTTTCTAGGGATTCTTTGTTACTCGCCATACCTTGGTGGCCTCTTTCTATCCCAAAGAAAATATGCTGAAGAAATTATTGAGCGAGCAGGCATGTCTGCTTGTAAATCATCAGCGACTCCGGTTGATACTAAACCCAAACTTGGCTCTACTTCTACTGAAAAGTGCAATGACCCCTCTCTCTATCGGAGCCTTGCGGGTGCCTTGCAGTACCTTACTTTTACTCGGCCTGACATCTCTTATGCGGTCCAACAGATTTGTTTGTTTATGCATCAGCCCATGGAGGATCACATGCAAGCTTTAAAGCGTATTGTGCGCTATGTCAAAGGCACTCTTGATCATGGCCTTCACCTATATCCCTCTTCTCTTTCTACTCTCATATCCTACACTGATGCGGATTGGGGTGGATGTCCTGACACCCGCCGATCTACTTCTGGATACTGTGTCTTTCTCGGTGACAATCTCATCTCTTGGTTTTCTAAAAGACAGCCCACTATGTCCCGTTCCAGTGCTGAATCAGAATACAGAGGGGTAGCCAATGTTGTCTCTGAATCTTGTTGGTTGCGGAATCTCCTACTTGAGCTTCATTGTCCCATCCGCAAGGCAACCTTGGTATATTGTGATAATGTTAGTGCAATTTACTTATCCGGTAATCTGTTCAACATCAACGCACTAAACATATTGAGATGGATATTCATTTTGTGCGCGAGAAAGTAGCTCGGGCGAGGTACGCGTATTACATGTCCCGTCCCAGTATCAAATTGCTAATATTTTCACCAAAGGACTCCCGTTGATATTATTTGATGATTTTAGGGACAGTCTCAGCGTCCGACCTCCTCCCGTTTCGACTGAGGGGGTGTGATAGATTATGGAAATATGTTAATATTTACATTTTAGGTAATGTATAATTAGTTGCTTAATTCTAGGAGTGATTCTCTCTTGTAATCTGGTATATAGAGGATAGTTTGTAATATTCTGAATTAAGGAAAATATCATTCTTCAGTTATACTACAAAGAGTGGGTACGCCTTTCTTTCTTCCATCTTCTTACATGGCATGGATTCTCCCTCTCATAATCAAGATCTTTTTAAGAAATTATGCCATCTTCCCATTCAACCAAAGTGGAAAATGTTCCTATGGAAACTAAGCTACAACATTCTCCCTCATAAAATTAACTTGCATTAGCAAAGAAGGGCATTGTCACGAATTTCATGTGTTCTTTTTGTATGAATGATGATCTTTGTTTGTTTAGAATGTGCCCTTCTGGCTGTATATGGAAAAATAGCCTTTTGGCTATTAATTCAAGCTTAAATGAGACCCTTTATACATATGAAAGATTGGATTATCTCTATATCCTACTATACGACACTAGTAAGGATGTTGCTCATTGTCCTAAGATTGCTTCCTTCATTGCAACTTTTTTGGGTATTTGGTTAGTTAGGAACAACCACGTTTTTCGTGGTGATAGTTCGTTCGTCTCTTAACCAAATTAAAGTTACTATAGCTATTGTTGCTGCCCAACATGAATGGTACCTTTCTCTTCTTCTTCAGCAGTTGGCCTTTCTTATTCCTCCAGAGATCAGATCAGTACTAACTCCCACTGGCTTTCTTATGTATTCATCTTGTTCAATACACCCATGGTATTCAACAGATAATGATTCAAATTGATGGTTCTTGGGACAAGAGAACTCTAAATGCAGGTGCTGGGTGGTAAACTTCTGTCTACTGACTCTATGGGAATGAATGTCGCTGGTGGTAAACACTTCATAGCTAGATCTGCTTTTTCAGTCTAAGCTCCTAGCTTGTCTCTTCTGTCTTCAGTGGGCTACAAATAAAGGATAATGACAATCGATTAAACTTCTAATGGACTCATATGCAATTATTCACCTTATTCGAGACAAAGGCACTTCTAACATATTTTTGAAGTGGACAGTTCAGCACATTATCACTTTAGGAGCGGTTTTTTTTGCTATGTGTTATATGCAAGGATGCAATGTTACTCGTCAACAAGTTCGCCAAGCACACTAGCTGGCCAACTCTTTTAGATGTTTGCCTTAATTTCTTTGTTTCTTGTTTTCTGCTTTCCTTAGCTTTAGATGTAGCTTATGTATGATAGAATATGTAAATATTCTAATTATGTACATATTAGTTTTGTAATTATCTTTTATTATCTTCCCTTATTTTTAGGTATAATTGTATTTCCTAAATCAGCCTAGAATAGTTTGTATATATATTCAGTAATTATCAATGAGACAATCACGGCAAATATTCTTTCATGGTATCACGAGTCTAGGTTAATTTCCTGACCTAATTCTCTTCCGCTATCTTTTCTCTCTCTCTATTCGGCCTCCTCTCTTCTTCCTTCTATTTTTTTTCCAAGCCTCCATTAATGGCTGAAAATCAGAAGATTCATCCGGCTACTCTCGTCACCAATATTAAACAGCATATACCTGTTGTTCTTGATTATGCTGGCTCCGAGTACAACAACTGGTCAACTCTATTCAAACTCCATTGCCGTGCTTATATGGTCATTGATCATATCACTCCAGTTGATGACAACGATCCGACTCCGAATCCTTCTGACAAGCCCCTTTGGCAACGACTTGACGACATTGTACGACAATGGATTTATGGGACTATTTCCACCGATCTTCTTAATTCCATACTTGGCTACCGCGATACGGCTCTCGACACATGGAATCGTGTTGAAAATTTTTTCCATAACAACAAGTCTGCCAGGGCCTTAAACCTTGATTCTCAATTCACCAACACTAAACTTGCGCAATTTGATGGCGTCAAACCCTATTGTACTCGTCTTAAAACTCTTGCCGATAGTTTAAAGAATGTTGGTGACAAGGTTTCCGACAATCGAATGGCGTTACAACTCTTGAAAGGGCTTTCCGATGAGTACAAATCTTTCCGTACTTCTGTACGTCATCTAAAACCCCTACCATCCTTTGACGAACTACGTTCGATGCTTGAATTGGAAGAACAGAGTAATGCCTCCGACCTCTCGATTGAGGCTCACGATGAAGCCCATGTCACTACCGCCTCCTCTGCCCCACCTGTCATGGAAGAGGCGCAAAACTCAAGCCACCCCTAAAGGCGGTTCCTCGCGTGGGGGTGGTGGCCGAAAGAATGGTAAGGGCCGACAAAACTCCGGCAAGGCAAGGGCGGCCAAAAGCCGAATCAGCAGCAGCGCATTTCTGGGTCTGGCGCTCCACCTCCGCCATACAACCCTTGGGTCGTACCTCCGCCTTGGGCGTATTGGCAGCCGCCTCAATGGGCCAGCCCTCCCTGTCCCTACCCGGCCCAGTCGGCAGCATCTCCCTGGGCTCCGCGACCCCCACAGCAGCAGCAGCCCGGCATTCTGGGCTCTCGTCCGCATCAGGCCTACTTCATGGGCCAGTCTTCTCCCCCGCCATTTGTTGCTCCGACTAACATCGAACAAGCACTGTACTCTATGTCCTTGGCCGACCCGAATTACTATATGGATACGGGCGCGACTTCTCACATGACTAATTCGGAAGGAACATTATCTCCTTATTTTAATTTGAGCAATCGTATTCATCATTCTGTTATTGTTGGTGATGGTAGCAAGCTTCCAATTAAAGGTTATGGTCATGACACTCTTCACCAAAACACTCTTCACCTCAAAAATATTCTCCATGTTCCCAAAATTGTCAAAAATCTTATTTCCGTTAGAAAATTCACCACTGACAATAGTGTTTCAGTTGAGTTTGATCCATTTGGGTTTTCTGTGAAGGATTTGCAGACGGGGAGCACTCTAGTGAGGTGTAATAGCAGTGGAGATCTTTATCCTTTCACCAATCATTCCTCATCAGTTTCTTCAGCTTTTCCGTCAGCTTTTGCAGTTGTCTCTTCAAGTCTTTGGCATTCTCGTCTAGGTCATCCGGGCAATGTTATTTTACGTTCTTTGCGTTCTAGTGGTTTAATTACTTGTAATAAGGCTTTGTCCAACAATTTGTCATTCATGCCCATTGGGAAAATTAATGAAAACGCCCTTTTCGATTCTTTGTCACATACTTGCTATGCCTTTTGACATTATTCATAGTGATTTATGGACCTCTCCCATTTTGAGTTCGCAAGGTCATAAATATTATGTTCTTTTTCTCGATAATTACACCAATTTTTTGTGGACTTTTCCCATCTCTACAAAAACTCAAGTGTTTAATTTATTTCTTCGAATTCGAACATATATAAAAACTCAATTTGAACGTGAAGTCAAAGCTTTTCAATGTGATAATGGTCGTGAATTCGACAACAAATTTTTTCACAAATTTTGTGAACATTATGGTATGGCTCTTCGTTTATCATGTCCATACACTTCCCCTCAAAATGGCAAAGCCGAACGCAAAATAAAAACGATAAATAACGTTGTTCGTACCTTACTTTGTCATGCTTCTCTTCCGCCATCTTTTTGGCATCATGCTTTAGCAATGGCGACATATCTTCATAATATCCTCCCTACCAAACTCCTTAGCTATAATTCTCCCACTCAAATCTTATACAACAAAACTCCGGATTATTCCCATCTTCGTGTATTTGGTTGTTTGTGTTTTCCACTTCTACCTAGTTCTAAAATTCACAAACTCCAATCTCGTTCAACTCCTTGTGTTTTTCTCGGATATCCGTCCAATCATCGGGGTTTCAAATGTTATGATTTGTCGAGTAACAAAATAATTATTGCTAAGCATGTATGGTTTGATGAGTCGGTTTTCCCATTTTCTAAGCTATACTCTCCCACGCCACATTGCTATGATTTCCTTGGTGAACCCTCTTCCCCATTAGATCATCCACTGTTGCGTCAAACTCTCACTCCTAGCATTGACCAAACCAGCTCAATCTCTCCTCCTCCCACGCCACGCCCAGCGTTCCCTCGCCCAACCCGGCGTCCGCGGGTCTCGTAGTGCCAGAAGATTGCCCCGCTGGCTGCTTCGTCCGCCGGGTCGGCCGGCGTGCGGCCCGGTCCGGCCTCCACGCCAACCACATCTTCACAAGCTGGTACTCAAGCGCCTAATGGGCCACCGCCTTCTCTCGATCCTGTTTCGCCTCGGGCCGGGCTCCCAAACTCCCTCGCCTGGGCTGTCTACCTCACATGGGCAGCCCACTTCCTCACCGCCACAATCTTCTCCATCCCCTATCATTTCCTCACTCCCATCTCCTCCATCCCTTCAAACCACCATTCACCCCATGGCTACTCGTAGCAAACATGGGATTTACAAGCCAAATCCTAAGTATCATGCTCTCCATGTCACTTCCAATATCTCTCCAATTCCTAAAAATCCGGTGCATGCTATCCGTGATCCTAATTGGAAACTTGCTATGCAGGAAGAATATGATGCTCTTATTGAAAATGGTACTTGGGAGTTAGTCCCGCGCCCGACTAATGCTAATATTATTCGGTCTTTATGGATTTTTCGGCATAAAACGAAATCGATGGTTCTTTTGACCGGTATAAGGCCCGATTGGTTGGTGACGGTAAGACTCAGCGGGAGGGGATAGATTGTGATGAAACTTTCGGTCCCGTTGTTAAGCCTGCTACTATTCGTACGGTTCTTAGCATTGCTTTATCTAAGTCTTGGTCCATACATCAGCTCGATGTTAAAAATGCTTTCTTACATGGTCACTTGAATGAGACAGTTTATATGTACCAACCTATGGGGTTCAGGGATCCTGCTCGTCCAAATCATGTGTGTCTTCTCCGCAAGTCTCTCTACGGTTTGAAACAGGCTCCTCGTGCTTGGTACCAACGATTTGCTACTTTTATCGAATCTATTGGGTTCGTTCATAGCAAGTCGATACATCCTTGTTCATTTATCGCCATGGTAATAGTACTGTTTTATCTCGCTCCTATACGTTGATGATATTGTTATAATCGCTTCCTCCGATTCTCTTCGTCGACGCATTATCTCTCGCCTCAGTTCTGAATTTGCAATGAAAGACTTGGGTGAACTTAGTTATTTCTTGGGTATCGCTGTCTCTCGTCAGCCCAATGGGTTATTTCTGTCCCAAGAGACTTACACTAAGGAAATCATTACCCGCGCCGGCATGTCTAATTGCAAGCCCTCTCCTACTCCTGTTGACTCAAAAGGCAAGTTAAGTTCTCATGATAACGCTCCTTATGATGATCCGACGTATTATCGTCGTTTGTGCGGTGCTCTTCAGTATTTGACGTTTACTCGTCCGGACATATCTTACGCTGTGCAACAGGTATGCTTGTTTATGCATGCTCCTATGGTTACTCATATGAATGCCTTGAAACGTATTATTCGATACCTTCAAGGCACCTCGGGTTCCGGTCTTCATCTCGTACAAGTCATCCCTATCTTCTCTTGTGTCTTACACGGATGCCGATTGGGGTGGTTGCCCGACACTCGTCGCTCTACTTCAGGCTATTGTGTATTTTTGGGTGACAATTTAATTTCCTGGTCGTCAAAGCGTCAACCAACACTGTCTAAATCGAGTGCTGAAGCAGAGTATAGGGGTGTTGCCAACGTTGTCTCTGAATCCTGTTGGCTTCGAAATTTGTTGCTAGAGCTCCAATGTCCTATTTTCAAAGCAACCTTGGTCTATTGTGATAATGTCAGTGCCATATATCTCTCTAGCAATCCTGTCCAACATCAACGCACCAAGCATATTGAAATGGATATTCACTTTGTTCGCGAGAAGGTTCAAAAGGGCGAAGTTCGTGTTCATCATGTTCCTTCTCGTTATCGATTGCCGACATCTTCACCAAAAAGCTTACCAAAGCTTTTATTCGACGATTTCGGGTCGGTCTCAACGTCCGGGAAGCTCCCGTTTCGACCAGGGGGTGTGATAGAATATGTAAATATTCTAATTATGTACATATTAGTTTTGTAATTATCTTTTATTATCTTCCCTTATTTTTAGGTATAATTGTATTTCCTAAATCAGCCTAGAATAGTTTGTATATATATTCAGTAATTATCAATGAGACAATCACGGCAAATATTCTTTCAGTGTAAAAAAAAATCTTTCTATCCATAACTCACTCCTTTAAGTTTCATACAAAAAAAATTCAAAGAGTTTTGAGTTTTAAATTAAATGAAGGGTAATTTGGTCAAAAAAAAATTAGCAACCAAACTCACCCTTAAGATGATGAAAGAGAGAGAAAGGGTTGAAGATGGGGTTGCTTGAAGATGATGAAGGAGAGATAAAGAGTTGTTTACGGTGTGGAGGCGGTGGGGACGAATCCCGACGAACTCCGGCGGATGGTGATGGTGGGGACGAATTCCAGCGGGTGGTTGGGACGAATTCCGGAGGGTGGCGGTGGAGATAGAAAGTGGTGGTGGGTGGGAGTGAGGGGAAATAAACTTAAGAGGGGTGATGATGGAGGTCAATATGATGATCAAGAAGAAAAGTGGTGGTGGGTGAGAGTTGAGGAGATAGAAAGAGGAAAATGATTTGGTTTTGTATTAATTTAATTAGTATGATAAGCTTTTTATTAAGGGTTTGATTAGTTTTCATTATGTACAATTATTCGTAAATTCACACCTTAAGAACTTACCAAAAATAGAAAGTTTGGAACAGTTGTATTTAATTTGAAACTGCCCAAAATGAAAATTATTATTTTTAATTCGTAATGGAGGAAGTAATTAACATAGATATCTTATATAATAGAATAAGATTGAAAGTATTGATTATTTCTTCCCTCTATTTTTTTTTTTTAAATTTTACTATAATCATAGAACTTGTTCACACTTTTTAATGCACAACTAGTTATTAGGCCCGGGCTATGCCCCGGATAAGGAAAATTTATTATACTTTAATATGATAACACTAAATGTTATTTGACCTAGTGGTTAAGACTTTAGTATATGTTCTTGAGGTCCCGGGATCAAACCCTATGCTACGCAATTTCTAATTTTTTTAATTGTTGTGGATTACTTGGAGTAAAACTCTCTTAGGGAGAGCGGCACGTGGCACCCTTCCTTGTTTATGCACGCCTTTTAATATATTAGTATAGATTAAAAGTTCAAACGTTAAATATCTTTAACTATAAATAAGAAAATTATACAAGCTAGATATGAATACTTTACATATGAATCTAACAATTATATAAAACCCCTTTAAAAAAAAAAAAACATCATATAAAACCAATTAGACCTCGGAAAACTGATTTAACATAAAAACCTAATTTCGAGGCTTGATCCTTTCAAAATTTTGACTTCAGCGATTCTCTCTCCTCTCTTGTCACAAACCGAAAACCTAATTTCAATATTGATATTCAAGGTTTCTCTTTCGTTGTCTAATTGGGGATTTGAGCGTACTTCAATAAAATGAATACAACAGGTAATTTTCTGTTTTCTTTCGTCCAAATTTTGGTTTTTTTTTTTCTCGCTTAAGTTTTACATGAATTCATGCATATATGAGGGCTTAAATTGAGAAATTTCGGATTTTTTCAGTCAACTTTAATTCTATGGGTTATAGTATTCAATCTTTGTGCTAATTAGTAATTACCCTTTGAGTTTTCGTTGTTGCATCATAGGTGAATTTGAATTTTGAACCTGAATCATTCATAATTTTACCGGAAGAAAATTAATTAAATCTAATATTATTTTTGCAATAATTAAGGATTCATTATAAATTAACTCATAAGAGGACAAAGCAAGAAATTGGATTGGATTAAGAAGGTGACATAGTCGAGGGTAATTTACATCTTACTATGATATTTGTATTTTCCTAGAAAGGTATGTTCTCTTCCGCATAAAACAACTGAACCGAACGGAACTGAACTGAATTAAATTATAACTAATTAATAGTAATGATAATAATTTAGGAATTGAACTGAAAAGAAAATAAGCTGGGGAGAACAGGCCGAAGCCTTGAATTAATGAAATTGTTTTGATTTTAATAATTATCAATCAAAGATTTGTTGCTAGTTTTTGAACCTCCGATTGAACCTTGTTAGCCTACAGCCTCAAAATTATACCAAGTATATGTATATCTTCATGATTTTTTAATTCATTGCTTTATCAGAATAGCAACATGCCTTTAATTATACTACTCCGGCTGATCATGCAATTTGGTTTTTTAATTGATCAAAATAAACTTGATGATGTAAAGCTTCAATTGTATTTTACAACTTTTTTTTTTTTTCCATGTGTGTTGTTGTCTACTGTTCACCAAGCAGCGATGTTAAATCTTCCTGGTTTACACCCTTATTGCGATTTTTGGACGCCCATTATGCCATTGTGTACCCGCAACAACGACAGCAACGACACCAGCGACGACACCAGCTACTTTAGTAGCAACAACGTTCGCACTCGTGATTGTGTTATATTTGTTGTTCTTGGAATTATCCTCTTAAGTACTGTTATATGTGGTATTCTTTTACCCGGACCCCCTCAGATGCTACTAGAGTTCCAGGTCAATTCTCTTGAGGTGACTTCAATGAAAGTATGTAATGTCAGTAATGATTACTATTCTATTATGCGCAACCAGAAGCACATAATGGCGGATCTGGATTTTAATGTCACATTGAAGACAAAGGATGAAGTATCAATGTATTATTATAACCCTATGCAAGTGTCATTAGAGTATCACCATGATGAGTTCTTATTATCGACTGTGCTTGAACCTTTTATTCTACTTGGAGATCACCGCAATCTGCAATTTGGAATGCGGATCAAAGATGATGCACGACTTCTAAACAAGACTGTTGATTCAATCTCTCAGGATTTGTGGGGCCAAAATGTTCTACAGTTTGCTCTAAAAGCCCAGGGTCAGTTTCTGCGTTGGCAAGGCCATGACCATGGGTATCCTCAGAAATGCAGTATCAGTGTCGTTTGTGATGACATGAAGGTTAGGTTTTTACCTGCAAGTAATTTGACGACTGGGAGTCTAATTGTCAGCCCAATCCTTTGCAAATGCAAGTCCGATTGTTCGTAAGTTTTAATAATATTCAATTCTATGGATGGATAAAAGTTTTGTAATGGTAGACTTCATCTGGTACAATTTTGGCTATGTGAAGCCAAGTTTCACTCGTCTTTGCATCTGTATTTTGATGATTTTCGATGTTTTTTTTTCTGCTTTGGCCACTTCAATGTACTTCGTACTGCATTGAGAGCTTTCTAACAGGATTGAATGGTGCATTTGTTGTAGTTGCTGTCATTTGTATTTTTATTTTTTTTTACATCGAGAAAACTAAGGAAGATGTTATTTGTATTACACCAACGTAGGATGGAAAAGCCTTAATTCAATTAACTCAAATCAGAATCTACAATATCCACTACACTCCATTACACTAGGGCATGAAAGAAAATCTTAATTTTGCAAAACTAGAATTTAGCATGTATAGAATTATAGATGTTATGAGTGGTGCAATATGCTTGTTATACTTGCAACCTAAACAATACCTAATGCTCAAGAATGAGATATCCTAAGCACAATAAAACCATAGCAAAAACAGTAGAATACGCATAATGTCCTGTTGACAGCTGCAGATAAATGGGCTCAATCAAGAGTGGAATCCAGATCCGGACACCAATCAATCTTGCAACTTCAACAGCAAAGCAAAATAGATATAACTTATAGGGCGACTACTATCACAAAAGGGAACAGAAACATGTAGAATGTTCAAAAACCATACTAGCCTATTAGGCATAACATTGTCTATGGCTTTACTTGTAGCCCTTGTAGGTTCGCCACTTGGCGTTTAAAGCCTGAGTTTCATCAAGACACTATTAACAACTTCATAAACACGGGAAGTAAGGCCCTAATCAAGAAAATTCTTTGTTCATTCAATTATATTGATCATGTGAAAGTTCAAAAAAAAAGATCCCATGAAAATAAAAGCAAATGCTGTAGAAAATGGAACTGAGACCTGCATATAACTAGAAAAGGCGGAATTAATTCTATTGGAGTCTTCAAAATGAATCCTAAGCATTTTCAACATATTGCGATGTACACTGAACAACAAAGCTCATGCAACTTTCTAACTACTCTAGCTTTAGAAGCAGAGCAACTCAGACCCACACCAAACTGCTAGCTACAGGTGATTTGCCATAATCAAAACTAATCCTGCAAGGAGTAGGTCTCACAAACCCCGAGAAAAGAACAGAAGAAAACAGAAAGGAAAGATGCTGCTATCTCTAAACTACTATTTAGCCAAGTAAAATGTAGCTCTAAACTATTAGTGAGCAAGAAATCTTTCAACATCTTTTGTTAAACTCGTCATTAGTAAACTAAGGACAAGAGAGGGTTGGAGACCCTATTTACAGAGCTCTGCATATCTAATCTGGTCATTCAGATTCCACACCAACTGATTTGATACGTCAAAGAACTATATTTAAACACCTATAACATCTCGCGAGTAAAGAGAAACAAATTAAGGCCACTTTACAAGAAATTTTTTTGTGGCCAATGCACAGGATACTGAACTTGCATCAAGATTTAAAAACCTTAGAATTACCATATTTGATTCAACTCTTTGCTTTTTCCGTAGGCAAAGGCAGTTTGCTTTTGTCTTTCTGCTGCTGTAACATGAAGTCATCAAACTGTCTAGCTCGTTTTCGCATGTCCTCAATGATCTCATCTCTTGCGGCATAAATCTGCTTAGGCAAATAGACTTCCAAAAAAATCAAACCAATCTCCCAGAGTCATCTTTTCCAGGTCAGGCACATCACTATTATCAAGTTCTTTGCTTCTACTGGAACAATTTGCCTCCATCTCTTCATCAACTTCTTCATATTCTGATTCTTCCCTTTTCCCCTCATCAGGCAATGCATTGCTCTCTACTCCATCACAAAGCCCTTCTTCAACAAGAGAAGGGCCCACCACACTGTCATCCTGCTGATTAAGTTCATCTGTCAAGTCTGCACGATGCTGGTCACTTACAGGCAGGGCAACACAGTCATCCTGCTGATTAGGCCGATCCACCAAGTCTGCACAATGCCGCTCACTTACAGGCAGAGCAACACAGTCATCCTGCTGTTTAATTTCATCCATATCTCGCACAGACACAGCATCTTCTCCCTGTTTGCAACCCTCCACCTCCATAAACTTTTCATTCTTCGTATCATCAAGTATATTTTGCTCAAGAGCATCACCCACTGGTTCTTCACAAGGCTCCTCCCTCAAAATTACCCCCTTTCCAGGAACTTCATTTTCCAAAACCTCAGGTATCATATTCTCTAGCACAACAGGATCTTGAACATTTGCTAAACACTCAGCATCCACCTTTTTTTTCCTCCCACGACCTCCCCGTGTCTTCTTATTTTCAACAAGACTTATATTCTCCACTTCTTTACAATGATCCATATCCAAAACCTTGCTTTCCGCTACCTTCTCCATCACATCCTCCGCATTCTTCGTTCTCCTAGTGCTCCTTGTACTCACACCACCCTCCGGCTTCGAAGTAGAAATTTCTACATTCTTACTGACTCCTAAATTCATATCATCAGCATTTTCATCCACTAAATAACTCACTTTCTTCGGCCGCCCTCTACGACGCCCTCTCCGATTACCATCAACCCCCTTGTCCATATTCTGTTCCTCCAAATCCCTGTTTGTCGTAAAACTCTCAGCCTCACAATCTTCGTCTCGCACCTCCACTTCATGACCCCTCCTGGAAGCAGCTTGCCTCCTAGTCCTAGGGTTCCTCCGACTGTTAACTTCTTCCCTAATTTTAACTTTCTCCCCCAAATTCGAACTCTCCTCAACCTCACTTCCCAAATTAGTACCAATTCTGACAGCGGCTCGCGTTCTAGGGTTCCTACGATTGTCAATTTCTTCCCTAATTTCAACATTCTCACCCAAATTCGAACTATCCTCAACCCTACCCCTCAAAACAGTACTACTCTTAGAAGCAGCTTGTTTTCTAGGGTTTCTTCGATTACCAATATCTTCACTATTTTCAACAATTTCAACCCTAATTGAGGTTAATTCCCCTAATTTAATCTCATCCGCATGATTAATTTCAATTGGGGAAAAGGGATTGAGTTGAGAAGAGTTGAGAATCGTACCATTGGAAGATTCGAGGTCTGTAATTTCCCAATTTCCAGAATTTGAATTGAACTCGATTTGGAGGTGTTTTGAGGAAATTCCTTGATCTTTGATTGTTATATTATTGCCTCTCACAACTCGACCGACTCGAACCATCGACCTCGGATTGAATTCTAGGCTTTCACCTTGTCGTGGCCCCTTTTGTATTACCAGCTTCAAAGTTGAGGACGCCATTGTTGAAGAGATGAGAGAGAGAGAGAGAGAGAGAAGAGAGAGAGACAGAGAGAGAGAGGAAGGAAATTCGATTGAGTGAGTGAGCAAGTCGTAACTCGTAACTCGTAAGTCGTAAGTGGATGTTTTTTGGCGCTCTGATAATTCTTTGAATTTTGAAATTTCTTTCCCATCTTGTTTTTGGTTGTGTATGTATCGCGAGAAAATGTCTATTCATTTCCATTTCGGAGATGTATAAATTTAGGTTATTTAGGTTGAATTAAACTGAATTAAATTTGTCTGAATCGAAATGAACTGAAATAAATTAAATTGAACTGAAATGAATGAAAACTGTAAGAGAAAACTAACTGAGCTGAACTGAATTGATTGAACAGAATTTGTCTGAACTGAACTGAATTGAATTTTTATTAATTCAGTCCAAAAGAACAGAGCCTTAGTACTACATTAATTAAGTGGTATTTTCGTAAATAAATTATTACTGATATTAGGTCGAAGGGGTTAAATATTAGGTTGTGATTTTTTTTCTTATTTAAGAAATGTTGGAAAAAGGAAAATCACGGCTACTTAATATTTAATCCATACGTGATACGACTTAATATCAGTAACATTTATTTATGAAAAATGTCATTTGCTATAAAATTTTTGTATATCTGCGAGATGAATTGGCGCTCCTTAGTATATCACTCTATCATATTCACTTTTTAAAAATCCATGGTTGATGTATGAGATTGGAGCCCAATTAACCTCGAGTACTTTGAGTGTAACGTGACCCATCCCGACTTGACCCGAATCACTTGATCGAAGGTTCGATTTGGACCGATAATTATGTATACACTGATATGGGATATGTGTCTGCGTCTCAGTGGCGGGTGGGTTCAACTGAACCCACGCGGATCCGGCAAAAAACTGGGCAAAAATCAAAAATGGAGGAAAAAGTAAAACTACATTATATACCAAAACAGCGCATATGTTAATGAGAATTTGTTGTGGCTCAGCGGTAACTCCGTGTGAGATAAACTCATCTACCCTAAGGTCGCGTGGTCGAAGCCTCGAACTTCCATCGATTTTTTTTTTTATTTTCATAGTTTTCTTATGCTTTTTGGTCGCTTCTTTTAGCATGGTCTACTTTTCTCCCTTCTTTAAGCTTTCCTTTTGATTTTAGACTTGTGATTTACAAATCTCTTCCTTCTACTCTCATATCTTGATACACTATTAAGTAATAAATATGGTTTAATTTTCATTTTCTTCCAATTTTTCTTGCTTAAGCTATTAATAAAGAGTAACTAGTTTAGGATTGGGCTACGCCTCGCGTAATGACATTTTTCGTTTATTAATATTTTACTTTAAAATAATAACACTAAATATGACATGATTTTGTGGTTAAGACTTTAATATATGAGTTTGAAGTCATGTGATCAAATCTTATACAAAGTATTTTCTAATTTTTTTTATTGTATGTGAATTTCATGGATTAAAAAAATCCTAATGGAGAGCATATAAGAAGCTAATACATTTTTTAGCATGGGAATAATTTAAAAATGCAGGACGACAAAATCACGCATTGATGAGAGTAATAGAAGGAAATGTTTTATTAAACTTAATATTTTCATTTTTCGTTTTTATAGGTAACTCTAGCCCCTAACGGTAATGTACTTATGTATATGACTTTCCGTTAATTATTTATACATTTAGTAAACACAAGTCACTAAAAAATTCATAACATTGATTGGTCAATTTAATGGAAATTTGTCTTAGTAATTGATGCTCTGTAATTTTCTTATAAAAATGTTATTAAGATGTAACCAATAAATGAAAATGAATGAAAACTCCGTTAAAATACAATTGTTTAACTTTTTATTTTTCACTAAAAAATGCAACACTATAGTAAAATGTAATTTAGAGTAAGAGTTAATTTTAGATTTATGTTCAAATAAATCTGAACCCACGTGGCTCAATTCCTGGATCCGCCACTGCTGCGTCTGCCATTTCTTATAAATTAGACATTGAAATTAAAGGTTTTGCTTCTTACTTTAGGTGCTCACATCTCATATTGCATGCCATCGTTGTATCGTGACATTCAGTTTGCTCTCTACATCCGTACACCGTCAAGAATACAGTTATTACGAGCAAATGGATCGCGTATGAGTAGACCGAGGTATTGGGCGGGGGGGTAAATTTGTCGGTGCAAGTAACATTAGTGCCCTAGTAGGTCATCTTGCAGTGGCCAATAACATGTTGCACCACATGGGTTACAGAGCAATAGCGTGATCGGGCTTTAGAAGAGTAACGATATAAAAGAGAAATGAGCAGACATTAAAATCAACCATATGTGAATAATTTTTTTTTACCATATCTTCCTCTTTTGCAAAATATTGAAAGGATTGAGATTAGTTGTATTTCACGTAAAGAGATACATCCTATATATAATACATTGGATAACTATCTTAGCTTAAACAAAGGAAAGATAAACATACGTACAGATAATACAAGCTAATACTAAGAGATAATACAAGAGAATATCCAAGAGCATAATACTGTAAACGATAGAAATACAAAACTAACTAATCTTATCATGCCCCCGCAAGATGGACGGGCGGTCAGTGAGTCCAATCTTGAGTAGAAGTGTGTCGAGGCGCGGCCGAGTTAGTGGTTTCGTGAGAAAATCAGCTAGTTGGTCGCCAGTAGGAACATGGACCACCTTAAGCGTGCCGTTTTGGACATGCTCACGAATAAAATAAAAAGCAAGGGCCAAGTGTTTCATTTTGGAATCAAACACCGGATTGGCACTTAGGAACGTGGCACCCAAATTATCACTATATAGCACTGGTTGATGAGTAATGGAGATACGAAGCTCAAGAAATAAGTTGCGTATCCATAAGAGTTCACCAGTGGTGTGCGCAATGGCGCGGTATTCAGCTTCGGTGGATGACCTGGCCACACCTTTTTGTTTCTTAGAGCACCAAGTGAGTGGATTGCGACCCAAGAATATAACATGACCCATAGTGGAGGTGTAATCATCTTTGTTGCCAGCCCAATCAGCATCCGTAAAAGCATGAAGAGTGGGAGGAGAGTCGCGATGGATGTTGAGACCTTGATCCTTGGAGCCATTTAGATACCGTAGAAGCCGCTTCAAGGCATTCCAATGGTCAGTTGTGGGGGATGACATGAACTGTGAGAGACGATTTACGGCGAATGCTATGTCGGGGCGTGTTAGCGTAAGATACTGGAGACTGCCGAGAGCTGCTCGATAGTCTTTGGGAGCAGGCAAGAGAGTGCCAAGAGTGGCGAGGAGGGGAGTACCAACAGCAAGTGGAGTAGGGGCAGCTTTAGTATCTCCCATGCCCATAGAGTCAAGTAAGTCACACACATATTTGCGTTGACTTAGAAAAATGCCAGTAGAAGTAGGAATCACTTCGACGCCAAGAAAGTATGAAAGTGAGCCTAAGTCCTTCAAAGCAAAGCGGTGAGCCAAAGTTGTAATAAACTGGAGTAGATGATCATGATTTGGACCAGTAATAATAATATCGTCGACATAGACTATAAGATAAATAGCCTTGGTAGAGTGATGTTGAATAAAAAGGGACGAATCCGAGGCGGTGCGAAGGAAACCAAGACTCACCAAAAAATGCATAAGCTCATTGTACCATGCCCTAGGGGCTTGTTTTAGGCCATAAATGGCTTTGTGAAGCTTACAAACTGCAGAGGGAGAGGTGGAGTCAGTAAATCCTTGCGGTTGAGCCATGTATACCTCATCATGAAGGGTGCCTTGAAGAAAGGCGTTGTTGATGTCAAGTTGGCGTAGAGACCAACCTTTGGTGGTAGCAAGAGTTAATATAGTGCGAACGGTAGCGGGGCGAACTACAGGACTAAACGTGTCAGTGTAGTCGAGTCCGGGCCGTTGCTGAAAACCTTTGGCGACGAGTCGAGCTTTGTAGCGCTCAACCTCACCATTGGGTTTGTACTTTATGCGAAAAACCCATTTGCTTTTAATGATGTTAGAAGCTTGTGTGGGATCAACAAGAGACCATGTGCCCATGGTAGTGAGTGATTGAAACTCGGCTTCCATAGCTTGCTTCCATAGAGGGTTTTTTAATGCTTGGGAAACAGTGGTTGGAATAAGGTGGGAAGGGGAGGTAGTAGTGTGGTGGGCGTATTTTGGGTTAGGTTTAAAGATGTTATTTTTTGAGCGTGTGATGATTCCATGGGAGGGAGGGGAATTTGGTGCGGTAGGAGTACAGTGGGAGGAGGGGGAAGGTTGAGTTGAGGAGGTGGCAGATGTAAGGGTGTCTTGCGTAGGAGATGAGGGAGTGGGCGAGGGAATAATGGGTGAGAGCGAGACAGTAGCGGCGAGTGAGTCGGCATGGGAAGAGGAGGTAGGAGAGTGTGTGGGCGAGGGAGTTCGAGGTGTGCGTGGGGGGGTGTTATCAAGTGGGGGGTTTGGGAGTGTGGAAGGCAGGGAGGGGGAGAGAAGGGGAAGAGGGAGCGAACACCATTGAGCTGGGTCAGGTGGAGAGAGAGGTGTGGGATGGCTCGACAGTTGGAGATAGGGAAATTCGTGCTCAACGAATCTAACATGGCGAGAGGTATAAATTTTGTGAGTGGTAGGATTGAGGCAATGATAGGCGCTCTGTGATTTGGAGTAGCCTATGAATATGCAAGGAATGGATTTTGGATCGAGTTTGTGAGAGGTATAGGGGCGTAGCCAAGGATAGCAAAGACATCCAAAACTACGTAGTTTGAGGTAGTTGGGAGGAGTTTGAAATAGACATTCAAAAGGGGATTTGGAGTCTAAGGTAGGAGTGATCATGCGGTTAATAAGATAGGTTGCAGTGGTGAAGGCATAACTCCAAAACGTGAGGGGGGAGATTAGCATAAGAGAGAAGGGAAAGGCCAGTTTCGGCAATGTGACGATGACGCCTTTCGGCAAACCCATTATGTTGAGGAGTATGAGGGGGGGAAGTAAGATGAGAGACACCATCAATGGTGAGATAGGTGGTGAGTGCTTCATATTCGCCACCATTATCGGAATATAGCGTTTTGATGGGACGTTCAAAATATTTTTCAACGAGAGCCTTGAAGCGAATGAAAATAGGTTTGGTGTCAGATTTTAATTTGAGGGGGTAGAACCATATATACTTGGTGAAATGATCAACAAAGATAACATAATACTTAAAATTATCAATAGAGTGAACTGGAGAAGTCCATAAATCTGTGTAAATAAGATCAAGAGGAGCATAAGAATGTAAACTAGATTGATAAAAGGGAAGTTTATGACTCTTATTACATTGACAAGCATCACAATTGAAATTATTGAAATGAGTAATACTAAGATTAAATTTAGATGCTAAAGACTTAAGTATGGAAAAGGAAGGGTGGCCTAATTTGTGATGCCAGTGTTGAGCTGAATTGGTGGTGGTGGCGACTAAGGCAGTGGGCTTTGAAGAGAGCTCATAAACGCCAAGAGAAGTGGGGCCATTAAGGAGAGATGCCCCCGTGAGCCGATCCTTCAAGACAAAGGAAGAAGAGGAAAACTCAATTAGAATATTATTGTGAGCACATAATTGAGATATAGAAAGGATATTACGAGACATAGTAGGAGCACATAAGACATTATGTAAAGTGAGATTTTTTGAAGGAGAGAGAGGAAGAGTTAATGATCCTATGTGAGTGATTGGAATGCCCTTACCATCGCCGATGACGATTTCTTCCGTACCATCATAGGGATGATGAAGTGATAGGTTGGAGAGATCATTAGTAATGTGGTGGGAAGCTCCGGAGTCAAGGAGCCATTGAGAAGCCGGGGCAGCGGAAGTGGTGGCTAGGTGTGCGCGAGGGGTAGGAGATGAAGAATGAGTGGTAGCGTGGGGTGGGAGTGTGGGTTTAGCAGTAGGAAATTTTGCTTGGAATGATGGACATTTGTAGAGAGAGTGACCAAAGACATGGCACCATTGGCACTTGCCTTGGTAGCCCTTGGTCGTTTTCTTGGAGGGGGTGTACGATGGTTTGGAGGGGCGAGGTTGATGCTGGTCAGACGACGGAGAAGAAGTGCTCATGGGCTGCTGTGCACGAGTGATGGTGGAGTGGACGCTGGCAGGGAGGGGAGTAGTAGGTGTGGTGGTGGTGAGTTGATTTTCGCGAACGAGGAGTTTCTCATGAAACTCATCAAAGGTAATGAGCGTGTCTCGGTTATTAACACCTTCAATGAGAAGGGAATAGGCAGGGTCTTGGATACCATCGCATACTTGTTCGATGACATCTTCAGGAAGTACGGTGTCGCCGAGAAGGAGGCGTTGATCAACACACATACGAATGGTGTTCATGTAGTCAGTGATACATGAGGAGCCTTTGGTTATGTTTTTAAATTTGGTTTTGAGGAGTTTGAGATGGCCACGAGATTGACGAGCATAAGTGTGAGAGAGGATGTCCCAAGCTTCCTTGGAGGTGGAAGCACGGGAAACTAGAGGGACTAGGGTGGGTTCTAACGTGCCAATGATGGCTCCAAATAGGAGACGATCTTGACGAAGCCAAGTGAGGTAGGCAGGATTAGGTTCGTCCGTAGCGGAAGTGGTGGATGTGGCCGGTTTGGTGATGGTAGCAGGGGGTGAGGGATGCGTTCCATCGAGGAAACGGAAGAGATCATAGCCGAAGAGGGTGGCTTGGAGTTGAAGTTGCCAAGAGAGGTAGTTGGTGGAGTTGAGTTTGAGGATGCTAGAGAGGTTGACAACAACAAGGGGGTTCTTGGGGTCGGCGTCATTGGTGATGGTGGTGGAAGCCATGGAAGGAGAAGCACAAGGAGAAGCCGAAAAAAAAATTCAGGTTTAAGGTTTGAACCGCTCCGATACCATGAAAGGATTGAGATTAGTTGTATTTCACGTAAAGAGATACATCCTATATATAATACATTGGATAACTATCTTAGCTTAAACAAAGGAAAGATAAACATACGTACAGATAATACAAGCTAATACTAAGAGATAATACAAGAGAATATCCAAGAGCATAATACTGTAAACGATAGAAATACAAAACTAACTAATCTTATCAAATATATGGTCTACAATCGTGGCCCTTATATCGGCCCTGTTCATTAAGGGCTTGTTCCAATATGACCAAGTCCAATAGATTTTCTTTTATCGTTACGTGACCCTTATACCTGTTGGACTATCTTGTCCAACCAACTCTACTTATGAGGTAGATTGTCATTTCATATGTGATGGGCCTAATTATTCTATATTTTCCTACCAATATACGTTAGCTGAACTACATTTTAATTTTTTCTTCACAAGTTGGCCGCTCATAATTTTCCTACTCCAAGTTCAGGATTATTCAAACATTATTACCTACTAGCTAGCCCTATGTTTTATGTGATGTGGACTATAATGTGATGATTATTGGGCTATAGAGTAGCCGTTAATTTAGATTGTACACTTGTTATTCTTAGAGCATTCTTATTGATGATTGAAAATTAAGATTGTGAGTTTCATCTTTAAATTTTGCTCCTTAACAACAAATGAAATAAAGATTGCGGGGTGATTGTGAATTTGTGATGGTTTTGGGGCATGAGATAATCAAACTCACGGCTGATCATCAATTTCTTTTGGGAAGAAAAGTTCACCCTTTTTGCTATGTATCAAACCAATGCTTTAATTTTGTGCTAAGTATCACTGCTTTGATGAGCTGAGAGAGAAAATATTATGTTGCAAATATTGTAAAAGTCATATATTGAAAAATACAATTCCCAAAAATACGAAAAATATGCCATTGGTTTTTTTTTTAAAATATCTACAATTAGACATCTGACATCCGTTTTGCTAGATTTTTTTTAGATAACTTTCTCCACATATATATGTATATATTTGATGATCTTTTTTCTCTTAGTTATTGTTAAGGAAACATATCGAAAAAAGATTGTGGGGTGAAATTTTATAGAGAGAGAAGTGGATGATCTTTAAGATCACCCTATATGGTGCTCTTAGGTTGTACTACTATAAATATGGCTTTGTTGTACAATAACAATACCAAGAGCCAAGTTAGAGAAAGATCCTCCAATCAATCACATTTCAATAACAATCTCTCAGTAGAAAATAAAGAAAGCAATAATAAATTTACGCATAGGATCATTCATTATATAGGAGAGTAAGAATTAAGAAAGCAATTTGCAAACGAGACAAACTTCTAATATAAAGGTCATCACCAAAAGCTGACATGAGTACATGTATAAGAAGCAAAGAATTAAAAGAAAATGAGAAGAAAAAAGAATCTAAAGAAACTTATAAGTTTAGTAATGACAAAGATTTTAATTAATTTGATAGATTAGCAAATAAACGATATGCAGAAAAGAGTGCAGCAGGTGTTAGAAAAACGAATGCCAAAACAGACATGCTGACGGAAGCTGCCACAAGTTCTAAGCCAACACCCGTGTATTCACTCCGTAATGCGACCGATATTGTTGCCCCAACTGATGCTGATGAAAATAACATGTACGCCAACACCTGCAAATTTTATTTACCAAACCAATGCAAGATAAATTTAGTTTGTTGTTGCTATATCCAAAAGAAATTAGTAACTTCTAATCATATAAGTAGCTAATGCTAAAAGTCATAATAACAATTTGATTTGCATATTATCATTCGAACGCACAATTTTGGCCACTAACATTTATAAAAAAGGTCTAAACTAATTTATTAAAAAATATTGTAGGTAAGAACATATAGAAGTATATGATATCATTTTACAATTATATAAAATGTAACTATTTTTGTTTTTGAGGGATCTATTTATGCTCTTTGTATCACTTAACTTCATCTTAGTGAGGGTCTCCATGTCAATATTAAGTTAAGCAAAAGCATATCAAAAATTTGATCCCTAAATCATTACTATTATTATAGGTTAGGTTATAAATTAAACTTTCTCTATTTCCTTAAAATTGCAACACTCTAATTTTTTTTTATCCCTATACCATTACTGTTATATAATAGGTAAGGTTCTAAAATCATACTTTTCTCTTTCCTTGAAATTGCAACACTTTAATTTTTCCTCAGTTGACATAATTCATGTTGACCATATTTTTTAATTAATATATCAAAATAATATGATGTAAAATGTTATTAAACTTGCCTCGATGTATATATTCAAAGTATAAACTAATTCAATATTAACAAATAATTAATTGAAAAATATAAATGGTAAAGGTGTGATGCGTTGACAAATACTCCTGTATGTGACTATTATTAGATTTTGGATGAAGCAGTATAAGTTTTCGGGACACACTGATACTGGACGAGTTGTGAAAGAAATAGAGAAAATATAATATTGACCTGATCTCCACAGAAGTCAATCCAAAATGCAATCTTGCGTGGAATTACGTTTGTTTTGGTGCGAAGTTCGTGACCTTTTATCCCAACTTGCACTGTTGTATACACCGTCGCAATGATTGCTATGCCAAGCAAATAACTGTGTGCCACATAAATAGAGAAGGTTCCAATTAAAAAAAAACCCCATATATATACCCTAATTTTGAATGATGTAAAGTCGAAGATGTAAATTTAGGGTGCAACACACTAACTATGTGATCATATGCTTTTAGTACTGGACGTTACTATTAGAATTTCACATATTAATATTGATTTGAAGAAATTAATACTAAATCTTACTCACTGAAACTAGAGGTGATAAAAAATGGGGCTGGACCATACTTTTAGTACAAAAAATCATGTTAAATCCTACAAAATCAAGGCGGGTTTTACTTTTTAGGCCACACATGAGATTTGGCCTAAAACTGTTGTTTTCAGGTCGTCTAAACTCACACTATTTTGATATTTTCAGGCTAGGCAGAATCGGGCGAGCAGGCTTGAACATTCCTGATCAATACTAAATGAAACTGAGTTTTACAAGTTAGAACTTATCTTTCGATTAGAACTAATAATTTTACTCAATTATACTCTAAAGTTGAATAGAATTGCAGGCCTTAAGTAGTTAAGTTATATTTCTTCCGCTATTGTAAAAAAAAAAAAACTATACTTCTTATGTTTACCAAGTATAACTTAAAATTACTAACTAGTTCGTAAATGAATAATAATATCATATTATTCGTCAGTTTAAATATGTAAGAACTAGCAACTCTTAATTCTTTGATTCATAAGCTTACATGTTAAAGTCCATTTATGAGTTTTTCCTTTTATTTCAAAACATGTAGGGTTTTCTTTTTCTTCGTAAACGTTAAGATATCTCTTAATTGGTAAGGAATAATCGTTAAGAAAAAAAAAAGTGTAGAAGGCTAAAAAATCAATTACCTTAACCCGGAATATACATAAAAGTCAGTGACACAAACCATAAGGATGAAAGAGAGGCAAGAAAAGGCCAAAGCACATGCCCTAAAAATCAAAACCCATAACTTCATCCATTCCCCCTTCCAAATCTTCCCATCTAACTGTCTCGGGGAGTTCGATTCCGGTGTCACTCTAGCCCCGCCCTCGACATCACTACCCGGAGGCCGCGGAAGGATTGCGTCGGATTGCTTTGCTGGTGGTTGTTGCATTTTGTTCAGATTATAAGAGGAAAAGAAATCTTCTGAATAAAGGAGAAGAGGGGAAAAATAAGAGAAGTTGTTCAAGAACTACTACGTACACTATTGTTGTTTTATATATATATATATATATATATATACTTGTGCTCACCTATATATCATGGTTAAAAATGTAAAATTATGGTCAAATGAAACTAAGATATATAAGAGGTATTGAGGTTTCATGGAATCTTTTAATTAGAGGACTAAAGGCTGTCTTCAAGTGGTTAAAGGATCTAAGCACGTGAATTATGGTAAAAATTATGTATCTTGATGATTAACCAGCGACTTTTAGCGTAGACTTGCTTGAATTTATAAAGCTTATAATTGACGTGATATCTAAATGTCTACAACTTGCATGGATTGAAATATTGAATACCTACATTTTTAGCCGTAATTATTATTCTTCGAACTAATACTGTTGAGTTATCCTAGTTGATAGAATATCATATATGATATTATTATGATAATAGACATCTAGTATTAGATCAAGATATGATTAAAGTTAATAAGATAGAATTAGTTGATATAGTTTATCTATTGTACAACTAGGAGTCTAGTTGGATATATTTTAGGAGTTAGTGTTTATTGAGGTTTCCTAACCTTATAATATAAATACGTGACCAATATTGAGATTGATATTGGTTGCCAGATAAAAACTTAATTAAAAATTATTTCAAAGTAATAAAATGAACTTTAAAAGAAGGAAAATTGCTAAGCTCGCGCTGGTAACTCATATTCGATCAATGAATTAAGCTTCTTTCAGAAAAATATTCATGAAGCTTTTGCTAAGACCAAATCCCACCAAAATGAATTATTTTCTGAATTGCAACTACTTGAGGAAAAATAATTCTTACCAAAATTCTCTGGCCAAATATTTACGCAATTGGTATATTAAACTAATGACATAGCATAATTGTCCAATTAAAGTATTAACTTTAGAAAGTCAACAGCATTATGCAAAAATGTAATAGTATTCTAGAAAGTCGTGAAGTGAATACCACATGAAACAGGTTGTAAGTCTAAAGGAAGACTTGGTCCAAAAACAATGAACAGATGAAACCAATATCATGGTCTAATTGATCTCATTGCATTGTTTGAATGAGTGCTTTTTTTCTTGTTTAAACTATCTTACTAGTTTTGAAGCCCGTGCGTTGCACGGGTTGTTGCTTATTTTATCTTTTTGTAAATTTTTTTGTTAATATTATTGTCAATTTTGTGTTGTTGTGACATGAGATTTTTCAACACTATTGTATTTATAACTTTCTTCATTCCTATCCTACTACAACAATTACCGCTTTGGGTAGTTTCATCTTTTGGAACCATTCCACTTTTGGTAAAACAAAAGCAACTATTGTTGACAATATTGTCTTTATTTTATGTTAATAAAACCCTCATTAATTATCTAAATTGCCTCATAAAGTTGCGTTTACTTTATTAAGAATTATTTATCTCCTACTCTAGTTAACTAAAGGGGTACCTCTATGCTAAATCACCCATTTTTTATTTCCTTAAAAACCATGCCCACACCAATTGTTCTAGTAGAAAAAGAACAAGGAAGTATTTGTCATTATACTATAATTTCTAGATTTGTTATTACGATATATAAATTTTATAATATTTAATATCCAATTAAATATTGTAACTAACTCTATTATTAAATGGTATCCTAATAATAGGTATGACTAACAATAATTAATACAGTTTTAACATGAATAATACCCGAATGATAAGTTAAGAAAGTAGAGTGAGGGTAATAATTTAATAGATGCAGAACAGAAAGAATAGAGAAAAACATGAGTGTCAGCCACGACTTCAACTTTAAATATAGCTTATAAACACTAACGCATATCGAATGGAAGATGAAAAAGCAAAAAAGAAGATCATAATGATAGTTTCATGAATAAAATTAATTAAATGTAATACTAACCTCTATTAATAATTGAAAATACTATTTAAGAGTGAAAAAGATACCTCTTCATCAATCATGACCATATCAAGACTTGTCAAACTTCCCCCTTTTTTATGATCCGTGACCTTAAACAGTCTAGAAACGCGAATCTTCAAATAGTTTTAGTAGAATTAAGTTTATGGAGAAAAGAATAAGATCTTACATATAGATATATGGAAAAAAAACATAAATAATTATGTATGCAATAAATATTCTAGGAATAAAATGATTAGTTAATTGCATAATACCTTTGCAATCTCGATGACAAACTTTCATTTGATTCTTCATATAATGCCATCATGGAATGCTATAGGTTCAAAACTATGGATATGAATTTCTTTTATCTTTATATAACTCAATTTTTAAAAGTATGATTCTTAAAGACATAATTAGTATTGTCAAGTATAATACGCTATTTTTATATATTTAAAATAAAGAATAAATAATATGTTATTGTTCATCTAAATAAATACATTTTCATAAGTTGTAAAACAATATTGTATATAGATCTTATTTCAAAGTATATCTCGAGCACTCCCCGACGGTAAAAAAAACTATACTATTGCGAATTATGTAGCAAAAGTTATAATCAATTTACATTGTATAATAGTTTAGATTTTTTATTTAAAATCAGACTATCAATTTTACATTGTTGTTTATTTTATTATATTTCATAAGTTGCAGAACTATATTGTAAATTGATCTTATTTCAAAGCATATCTAGAGCACTATCCAATGGTACAAAAATTATTATACACAATTTAGATAATATAATAATTTAGGTTGTTAATTCAAAACCAAACTCTAATTTTCGGTTATCAAAAGCTCCTTATATACATTTAAATCTATGTAAAAGTCTATTCTTTAAATATTTTCATGATTTGTGACCCTATATTGTAAATGGATCTTACTTTGAAGCATATTTCAAGCACTCTCCAATGGTAGACGAATTATAATGTTTTGAATTAGGTAGCAAAAGTTATACACAATTTACATAATATAATAATTTAGGTTGTTTATTCAAAATGAAAGTCTAATTTTCCCTATCCAAAACTACTTTTAGGTATTTAAATATATGTAGAACTCTATTTTTTATAATATTTAAATTTAAAACTAATGACATGGCAATCCTACGTGGCGCTCTCTATTTCATAAGTTGTCGAACTATATTGTAAATGGATCTTATTTCGAAGTATATTTCGAGCACTATCCAATGGTACAAAAATTATAATATTCCGAATTACGTAGCAAAAGTTATACGCAATTTACATAATATAATTATTTGGGTTGTTAATTCAAAATCAAACTCTAATTTTCGCTTATCCAAAACTCCTTATACGTATTTAGATTTTTGTAGAACTCTATTTTTGTAAAAAATAAAAATAATAATTAATGACGTGGCAATCCTACGTGGCGCGCTCTATGGCCTCGAAATCTTGAGGAGCTCCCTATGCTCCCGAAAAGTTCCTCCTTTATATATATATATTGATTGGCCACTTGCATCTAAGCTTCAACAATCATATAGAGTTCATACATTTGAGATATATTGGGTGTTTGTGCTAACACCCTTACTAATATGTGAAACTAGTATTTTGGCCCAAGCTATGCTCTGTTATAATTATCAAATATATTATTATTCATAAATTTCATAATTGATTTTATTAGCTTTTCGTAATTTTCTATCTAGTGTGAAATTGGAAAATGGACGTTATGGCATAATAAGTTGTTTTTAAAAAATTCCAAGGAATTCGGGATAAAAATAACAATTTCAGCAGAATTCGTGTAAGGGAATGTTACTACTTTAGTTAATAAAAGCGTTAGAGATCTTAAAGCCTGTCTATGTCTTTATAGTTAAATATAATTATAAGACTTTATTATGTTTTACTTTGAAACATTAAACATTGAAATTGTTGTGTATTAGTGGTTACTGGTTAAACTCTCACATTTCATTTCAAAGGTCATATGTTCCATACCTAATAGTTACACATTGTTAATATTATTAAATAAGATCATAAAGATGTGTATTAAAAGCTTGAGAAGAGTATTACGTGGCTCATACATTGGAGAGTGCCATGTGACACCGTTCCTTTAATGGAAACACCTTTTAATATTACTGACTCATGGCATAGATGAACATGTGATGTTAGGCATGCAATGACCATCCAAAAATAATGGTCGTGCAAAGTAACACTAGATGATCTGAAATACGAAATAACATTAACACAATATGTTATGAACACATTATATACGTGGACCCTGTTGGGTATACATCCGAAATCCCACATCTGAGAGACAAGAAGGAGCTACCTAGTTTATAAGATTTCACCAATTACATTAATATGCTTTTGGGAAAGAGCCCAAAAACAAATCCATGCGGGTTTGGCCCACAGCGGACAATATCATACTAATGTTGGAGTAGTTATAGGTGGATTCGTGAGCCCTACAGACCCATCACGCATACAGAAGCATCTACGGCCTTTAGGATCAATAACCCTTCTTCCTAGAGTCCCAATGTCATAAATACTCTTACATAGAGGCCTAGAGGAAGAGATCTATATTGAGTAGCCCTATGAGTTTATGATTTCGGAAAAGAAAAAAAAGTGTTGTCTCAAGAAGAGTCGGTACGACATAAGGCACTTCAATGGTATAATTATAAGAAGTTCCACTTCTATCAATCAACACTTATTTTGTTGTGACTCTAAGTCAGTGTTATTTTGATGATGATAAACACTTTATACTATAACATGAATGTATGTAATAGTGATCTAAGAAAGGTATCAAGATTGGATGGTCATGAAAGCTCAAGAACTTGAAGATATAGAGGCTTAGGTCTAGTTATGTTCTTAGTCATGTTCATGCAATGTAATTAACGTATTAGAACTTTATGCTAAAAGTAGAAATATGAAATTAGGATGATTAACTATTCTCTTAGAGTTAAGAAAATAGGTGATTATATTATTTTCATATTTGTATGATTAAGAAATAAAATAAGGGAGTTTTTAATTTCGAAAATTAGTTTTGAAAGGAAAATATTTTTGTAAAGATTTTCGGATAAAAAGTTTTATGGAGAAAACTGATTTTAAAGAAAACGTTTCTTTAAAAGATTTTCGAAAAAGAACGTTTGTAAAAAAAAAAAAAAAACTGATTTCTAAAGGAAAAGATTTTGATGAAGATTTTTGGATAAAAATTGATTTAAAATCTGTTTAATAGATGGTATAAGATATGGAGGAATCCTTATCGTACAAGGAAAGGAAAAAAATCAGTTTTTATAAAAGATAAAATTGGATTTTGATAATAAAGGAAATGATTTCTATCCCTTTACTTTAGGATTAAAAATTATTCAAGAAGATAATTATATCTTGGAGAATAATTCTTATTCAGTTGATGAAATTATATAAGGGATAGAAATCAGCATAAGATCACACGTTTTCATATTTGGTGAGAAAAGAATTTTCAGAGCTGAAAATGAACTCCCACGGCACAGAGTATAGCACAGAGTTCTAGTAATTTAAGGTTTCTAAATAACAATTGTAACGTTTCTCTATTTGCTTGAATAAGAAGCACACTTGTGAGGAATTATTCTTTCTGTAATTTTCATATTATAGAGAGTAGCAACACTTAGGGTCAAGTGTTGGGGAGCACTACTAGAGTTAGTAGTGGGGGAATCGTATTGTATCAAGAGTTTGGTATTTTAAGATTCAAATAATAAAAGAGTAGGTAGTGTGTGGACGTAGATCTCAGAGGTGAGATTGAACCACGTTAAATTCATGTGTATTATTATTTGATTTCGTTGTTTTCTTGTTTTGATACAATTGTGTTCGAGCAAAAACATCAAACGCGAGTTTACGAGTGAATAACATAGTGCAAGGCACTGTGCCATAAGAGTGTTTTTGCGAAAATCCACTAGTTTTTGTCACTCAATTTAACCCCCCTTTCTTGAGTGTCACCTTGTACTCCAACATACTCCCTCCGTCCTAAAATTTAGTTCCCATTTCCATTTTGGGTGTCCCAAAATATAGTTCTCATTTCTATATTTAGTTCCACATTTTTCTGTAATTTGTGTAGAAAAACCGTGTCCCATCATTTATTTGCTTCTTGAATTTTGTTTTTTGCTTTGTTTATTCAACCCAAGTGTTACAATTAATGCTCTTTCACCAATTATTCTCCATTCTCTCTCCTAAAATCATCTTTTCCCATAAAACATTTATTTAAATAAACAAAAAATCTTTACTATCTCTCTTAGATTCTACTTGCATAAATTACCGTGAAAAAAGGAAAATGGGAACTATATTTTGGGACGAAGGGAGTATATAATAAGACTAGTGGTGATTTCATCATACAATTGCTAGATGCGGATCGTGTGTTAGATTGTTGGGCATGACACAAAGAACGCTACTGCTCTCATGATTCATGAAGGCTCTTTTTAGCAATTATTTATCTATGATAGATTAGGGACTAGTAGTTAGATATCAGAGAGGTCCCGTGATCCCAATACTGTGAAAGGATTGGACTACTTGTCCTGCACTTTCTCCATGTAACCAAGCTCTGAATCCAAAATTTTATTACTTATAAATCATGTACTACTTGTGTGTCACTCTGTTTAATTGGTTGTTATTATTATTACTATGACTAGCCATTCAATGATTTAAAATTTTTAAAACATAATAATCAATTTGTGGCAAAGAAGATTTGGATTCCCAAGTTCTAAGCTCAGGTTTGTTCGTCAAGTAATTGCATATTCTTTTTTTTAAAAACAAGATATTTCCGTCATAATTACACTGTAGAGGGAAAATGCAAATTTTCCCAATTTTTTAGGGGGATAAATTCAATTAGTAAGCTTGTATTCGACGCTTTTATTTCGCATTTACTAAAAAAAATATTGCTACATATATATGTGTTGAATGAAATAATTTCACGCTGAATGTTGAGATACAGTTGAGAGAAAGTTATGAACGATAGGAAATATGAAATCAACTTTAATTTGTTGTGATTCCCAAAGATGATTCTTGCAGTTGTAGCTTTTACATTCCTAGTACTTATAGTGGCAAATCCCTAGACAAACTAAGCTACATAACAAATATAGCAATTCCAGGGCAATGCTAGAAGCCCAGCAGCATCAGCAATTCAAGCGGAGGCTCGCGCACTTCACATTAGGGCTGGCAATTAGGTCGGGTTGGGTCGGATTCGTGTTCTGGTCGATAATAAATAGGTCAAAAATCCCTCAACTCAAACCTAACCCATTTAATAAACAGATTCAAAAACTCAACCCTAACCCGACCCATTTAATAAACAGGTTCAAAAAACTCAACTCTGACCCGACCCATTTAATAAACGGGTTACTCGTATAACCCGTATAACCCATTTAATGTTTATTACTCCCTCCGTCCCAAAATATAGTTCTCATTTCCCTTTTTTCACGATAATTTATGCAAGTAGAATCTAAGAGGGATAGTAAAGATTTTTTGTTTATTTAAATAAATGTTGTATGGGAAAAGATGAATTTTGGAGAGAGAATGGAGAATAATTGGTGAAAGAGCATTAATTGTAACACTTGGGTTGAATAAACAAAGCAAAAAACAAAATTCAAGAAGCAAATAAATGATGGGACACGGTTTTTCTAGACAAATTACGGAAAAATGTGGAACTAAATATGAAAATGTGAACTATATTTTGGGACACCCAAAATGGAAATGAGAACTATATTTTGAGACGGAGGGAGTATCATTATATTGGAAAATGATTATTTTCTTAAAAAGCTAAATGAGCAAGTTCACTACTGAAAATACGCATGTTTAGAGTTTCTTGTAATAATTATGACCTATTTTAGAGATATTTTACTATATTTTTTAACCAAATTTTAGATATATCAATATGTTTTTTCGAGAATTTTCTATTTGTTTAAGTTAATCAGGTCAAAGCATGTCATTTTCAGGTCGGAAATGTCAACCTAAACCTGGCCCGTTTAATTAAATGGGTTAATCGTGTCAACCCATTTACTTAAATGGGTCAAAAATCCAAACCCTAACCCGCTTATTTCGGATTAGGTTCGGGTCGGGTTGTCGTGTTGGGTCAACTTTTGCCAGCCTACTTCACATAGGACTTCTGGAAGCTTTGGGGTACGACGTTCAAAAAATCGTCATACAAATAGATTCAGAACAGCTTGTTCAGGCAGTAAATGAAGACGTTAAGATTTTAGACATTTGTAATATAATTACAGACATCAACAGGCTGAAATAGAGATTGAACTGTGTCATATTTGTAAGGTAGCTAGGTCTGAAGTCTAGTATGCCCACCAATTGGCCATTCGGGCAAAGGAAGGGCGACCTGGAATAGGCGTTTGCTTGTCCTCGAGTGCTTATTGTCAAAAAAAAAAAAAACATTGGAGGAGATTGTACAACAATCTCTCTTCATTACAGTCTAATGTGAAAAGAACTAAAGACCCCTATTGGGCCAAGAGACATTATAGTAGGTATAATTAGAGGTGTCAATTCAGTTCAACAGTTCAGTTATGGTTATAACCAAACAGTTCAGTTGATATCAGTTCAGTTTGTACCAGTTGAAATAATTAACAGTTCAGTTCAGTTCAGTTAACAAACTTTTCAGTTCAGTTTAATTCAGTTTTTTTCCTTTCCATTTTCAGTTCAGTTCAGTTCAGTTGCAGTTTAAATCAGTTTTATCCAAACAGCTAAACCAACCAACGGTTGAATCCATAGCAGTTAAAATTTGTTGCGGTTATTTTCAGTTTCGTTTCGGTTAATTTCAGTTGTTGACGAAAACCACATAACTTCAGCGATAATTGCATCGGTTCGGGTAGAAGTTAATCACATTCTTGTATTTGTTCGGGAAAAATTGAGCTTCATGTCGGGTTTTGGCCAGATGTTTTTCGGGTCCGGTTAAAAATTATTGCAACAAATAAGTGTTGTCGGCACTTCCGCAATTGCCTCGAAAAAAATAGTTGTACTTCATAAACACGTGTATGAAAGTGACATTGGTAAAAAGTGTATTTTATTACTAATATATATGATTTGGAATAAGACAAATTTATATAAGTTGATATTCAAACTTTTAGTTTTTATGCAAATCATATCATATTTGATTTAAAAAGGACGTCTCATATCAATATAAATTATTATAAACTTCCTCAAAAGACGAGTTAGACATTTTAAAAAAGTTGATTATATTAATGTCTTACTTTAACTAAGGGCTTACTATAAGTCTATAACGATACTAGTCATTGAGGCTGAAAAACATATAATCGACATAAAATAAGTTAATATTATATCAGATCAAGGTATCTATGTGTGACAGTAAAGTAATTGAAAATCACTTTGCTTAATTTAAAGTAAGATTAAGTTGTATCCATTTTGATTTTAAAACATAATATTCGAGTGAACCAAATTGATATTGGATTACAACGAATCTCGAACTACAACGATTAAAGAATGTGAGAACCAAATGGATTGAACTTGTCACTAATTAGATTAAACTAGTCACTATATTACAAAGATGGTTTGTTCTTAATATTTGATTCGAATTTTCAGACAATATTTTACACTTTAGGGTTTTTTGATTTATTAACTGGAAATTAAATTTATTAAATTTGAATTACATTATATCAATACTTCATTATAATTTATATGGCCTGGGTCAGTTTTTGATTTTATTAGATTAAAATATGATTAGAAAAAGCAATCAAAAACCCTAAATTAACACTTGATATCCGCAACTTTTGGTTGCTCATTTTTTTGGTGGATTCTAAGTGGTGATAAATATAATCTTGCTTGTATAGTTTATATAAAAGAGATGCCCACAGGTCTCCTTGATGGATGCACTAAAGCTGATTGGTTGTGGGAATTATTTGGGACGGTGCTCGATGATGATATTTTTCATGTAACAAAGTTGGGCTTTTGAGCCTTGTCATTCTTTGTTATCTGATCAGAGAGCCCAATACATTAAATAATATTAATCTTTTCAATGGCGATGGTAAGTTTAAAGGTAATTTGTTAGCATCATTTTTTTATATCAAGTTGTTTATAAGTTTGTGTTCTGATCTAGTTTTTGTTCGTTTATTGCCAAGAAGCAGTAGAAGATTATGGCATGTGTTTGAGAGGAAGGCAGATGGTCTAATGGAGGGCAGTAGATGTAGAGTAGTCGCATCTTTATTGTAATTTATTAAATTTATGATTTTTGTATAGTTAGTTTAGTTTTGTAAAATATGAATATTGGAGGATAAATAAATTAGCAATCTTGTCCTAATTTTATCTTTTTATTGAAATGTTTTTTTTATAGTAATTTTAGTGTGATTATAGGGGTGTTAATGAGCCAGGGTGGCTCGCAAACAATTCGAGCTCGGCTCGGTCAAAGCTCGGCTCGAGAGAGATCGACTCGAGTTCGAGATCGGCTCGAGAACTAAACGAGCCGAGCCTGAGCCTCCTTAAGTTCGGCTCGAAAGTTTGTGAACAAGCTCGAAACCATTTTAGATAATTTTAGGTAAAATTTTAATGTCCCACATCGATATAAAATGTAAACAACAACCTTATTTTATCTATAAAATATTACTACAATTTCACTATACTTCTTATTTGGATTGTCTTATTTTATATTGTTGGACTATTTATAAAGTCCTCAATTTGTTTATATAATTTTGCCTTGACTTAACTAATTTAACTACTTTTGCAATTGTTTATATATAGACGTTTGAACAAATTACAACACAATGGCATTATTATGACAGCAACACAAATGGCATTATTATGAGTCTAGGGGTGGGAATGAGCCAAGCCTGCTCGCGAACTATTCGAACTTGGCTCGATCAAAGCTCGGCTCGGTGGGGCTCGACTCTGGTTCGGGTTCGGCTCGAGTTTTAACGGGACGATACACGAGCCAAGCTAAGCTCGACTCGAAAAGCTCGCGAGTGGCTCGGATTATTCTTATATCTTACATATAAAAATATATTTACTAATTTCAATGGCTTTCATTTTTATATATGTAATTTTATTGGTATTATACAATATTTACCAAATTACCACATTAAACAAGCCATTTAAAATAAAATATGAAGAAGCATTAATTTGGGTGAGAATAAAAAAGCTTTGGTCCACGTTTTCTTAAAATGCTCATTGAATGAATGTATGCAACTTTTTAACTCAACAAATGAAGCTCTTCACCAGCTGCTTTGCTGAAGTCCCACTGTCCCACATCGAAGTGGAGAAGGTTGATAAAAGGAAACTCTCTATATAAATATGAAAGGCTGGAAGCAGGTATAATTGCATTTGTGCCAGCGGTCCCTATTCCAGTTTAAAGCCTTACGGTAAGCGTCCCTTGGGCTATATTCATTGGATGATTGGGCTTGCTTGAAAGCTTATGACCCATTTAGTACTTTATTTAAGTCAAATTTGGGATTGAGCTACAGTTAATAGGTCGAGCCAAGCTTATAATGAGTTCGAGCCGAGCCTAAGTAGCATGGCCGACGAGTGAACCTCTTGTAATAAAAGCACACAAGTGAAGCGTTAAAACGTATGGAAGGGTGCCTTTAGCCAAGTAGGCGTGGCTCCCAGATATCCATAGTAAAGAGTTTAGCAAAAATTTTTTGGGCTTTACTTTTATCAAAATCCCGATGACTATGCTGAACCTTTTTTTTTAATATAAAATTTTTAAGTTCTCGAGCCGAGCCTCGACTCGCTGTGTGAATGTTCTTTAAAGCTCATAGCATTCAAACTACCTAAAGGTTTGAGATAACATTTTCAACAGGAAGTTTATTAATAGAAATTATTTATTAATAGAAATTATTTAATATTCTCATAGCATTCAAACTACCTAAAGGTTTGAGATAACATTTTCAACAGGAAGTTTATTAATAGAAATTATTTAATATTAATAGAAGGTTTTTGATATGCAAATTGTGAAGGATATGTTGAGAAATAAAAGAAGACTAATTTAGGTAGTAGATATAAATCATCTTAATGTAAAATGATAAATGTGTAAAATCTCTTGTTTTTAAAAAGATCTTGTCATGGGAAGTTATTACGATCAATATTTCAAATGTAGTCTGGCTCAAATTTTCAATGAAATAAAAAAAGGTTTAATAGATATGAACATATCATTTTATAATGAGATATAGTGATAATGTCATAACTTTATATTAATAATATAATATCATCATAAATTTATGTGAGTATTAATATTATCATCATAAATTCTGTGAATTGGAATACTATCATGAATTTAGGTAATATGTAAATTCAGTTCGTTACAGTTAAAAATTCGTTTATAACAATTTCAACTTAAATCGGTTTTAGTTCGGGTCCGGTTTCGATTCGGTTTCGATTTCGATTTGAATCGGTTCGATTAATTCGATTACATATTCGATTCGATTCGATTCGGTTGATCGATCAACTTTTCGATTTCCACGATTCTTTTCGATTCTGATTTGTTTGATTCGATTGCGATTCGATTTTGGTTATTTATTTACAGTTTATCATTTTTCAGTTGATTTCAGTTACAGTTAATCCCAGTTCAGTTTAATTCAGTTCAAATTTCAGTTATTTCAGTTCAACCACCAGTTTATTAACCAAACTGACAGCTCTAGGTATAATGGGCTCATCTTAACAATATGTTTTTAGCAACGTTCATGAATTTATTTCATGAACTAATTTGATGGACGCAACAAAGTACTTAATTAAAGTACTTTGGCGTGGAGAAATCACAACTAAAATAAAGGACAAAAGGTTGTCGATTAGTCATAAGGCGTAAATCCTAGACCTAAAACGAGTTATTTGGTCCACGCACTATCCATTAGTACTAGCATACTATAAGGTAGAACATCCAATTTCATGCGTGTGGATATATATGGTCGACGTGCAATGCTTGTATTTGAACTATTGAATATTTGAATTGCGTTGGAATTTACTTTTCCAAGGGCATAATTTAGTGCCTCAGTTTTGTGATATAGTCAAAAGATAACTTGAATTCTTGTTTCTTTAGAGTGAAGGACTGATGTAATTCTGCACTTGAAACACGTTAAACTCTTATAATTCCAAGACTTAGTCATCTCATTAGCATGTTGGTTTTTGCATGAGCCTCATGAGAAGCAATAGGATTGGAAACCAAGTTGCGAGTTGTGATATACATCAAATTTAATATGAGATAAGGTATTTTGATGCATTTTAATAGTGAGTTGCTTTACTTGCTTATATAAGGATGGTTTCATTTTGATTGGACTACTTGTCCTATTGTTAGTCGATCTTGGATGGAACCACTTGAGAAAAAGTCACCATTCTTTAAAGGGACGTGGTTGGTCTTGCTTGGCTACTCCACATTTTTTCGGAAGACCAAGAAACAACATATATAGTCCCAACTCCCACCCACATGACTCATCCATTGAAGTGGAATAGATGTCTATGCCACCATTTCTTATAAATCAAATAGTCAAACGCTTGCTTTTTAGTTTGGGTGTTCACATCCTATTATTGTGGCATTTAGTTTGCTCTCTTCTTTGCTAAGAATCTCGTCTTTTATGAGCAAACAAAAACTAATGAGGTGAATTTGCATTTCATATGCCATGCTATTCTTTTATTAATGTGGGACACTCACATGTGGTGTGCGTTATACATTATAGCTTCAACACTCCCCCTCACATGTGAGGTCCCTTTTTCAATTGGCCCAGTATAAATTAATGGACCCATCTGTGGGCTTGACTCTCTTCTCCGGTGTGGGCCTGTGTGTGCAGGTCTAATGATGAATTTGTCATGTCTGCTTACCAATGAATGAATTGAGGATATCTTTACAAAAACTTTGGACAAACAACAATTTGATTTCTTCTTTACAACTTGGGTATTCATAACCCCGTTAGCTAACTCAGGGGTATTGCAAGGTCGAAACATTAGCTAGCTAGTCCTATGTTGTATACGTTTATGATTATAGAAGTATGTAGTACTCCCTCCGTCCCATACTATAATGCTCACATTCCTTTTTGTGTGTCCCAAAATATTGTGCCTATTTTCTTTTTTATCAATTTATTTGGACTAAATTATCCTTCATTTCTACATAAAGTTTCCAAAATACCCCTACAATTCTTTTAAAATATGTGTCCTTATTTATTGTTTTACAACATTCCAATGAACATTTATTGCTTTATCATTTTAATTTAAAGGAAAAAGAAAGTAAAGAGTTAGTTCCAAGACAAAGGTACCAAGAAAGTACTTACTCCTTCCATTTCATTAATTCTCGTGAAAAATGAGAAGTGAGCACTATATTATGGGACGGAGGGAGTAGTAATTATTGGGCTATAATAGAGCCGCGTCTTGTGTATAGATTGTACACTTATTATTACTAGGTTGCAGAAATATAGATTTCTTGTGCAGTACCAAGTCAGAAAATTCCTCCAATTTCTCGTATTTCAATAACAATCTTTCCATCGAAAAGAAAGCAAATTCGCAATTAATGTTTATGAATATTATGATCATTGGAGTGAAAGAAAGCAATTGGCCTGGCAAATGAGGAAAACTTCTAGTATAAATAATAAATATCATCACCAAAAAGTGGCTTATATACTCTATGTCAAAGGACCAACTCAACCAAAAGTTTAAGATGATGGTTAAGGTCTAAGGAATAGTTTTGTACTCTATAACATGAACATATGGATAACCATAAAAAAAAGAACAATCACAAGAAGCAAAGAAGAGAAGGGGAAGAGCAAGAAAAGAAACTTGATCGATGCTTGATTAATTCGCTACAACTTTTATCATACACTCGGTTGTACCGTGAGCATGGCATACCTAGCTAATATTGTTTTTATGCTCATTGCTCAGTTGAAACTTCCAAATAAACAAAATTCGTACAATATAAAAAGCTTCAAATGAGCAAAATATTATTAGGGTGTGTCATGCATATAATCCACTCGAGTGTACAATAAATGCTCCATTTAGTAGCTAACAATATGAATAAGTTTCTAGTTTCATAGATTAATTGGAGAAGAAACGACATGAAGAAAAAAGTGCAGTAGGTGCCATACAAATGAATGCGAAAATAGACATGCTGACAGATGCCGCCATTAGTTCTAAGCCAACATTCGTTAATAGCTCACCCTTTAATGCGATAGATATCGCTGCCCCTGCTGATGATGAAGAAAATAACATGTATGCCAAAAACTGCAAAATTACAGAACAAAAAATTAATAATTATGGAGTATGCACCTCAAATTTAGTCTTGGTAATAGAGAATAACTGTAAAAATTATCCACGATAGGTTTAGGATATGTTTAGGATATATTTAGTCTTGGTAAAAGCAGTACAATTTGAAGAATCCAAGAAAGAGATTTAATGAGACCTATTTTATAAAGCGTTATTAGAACTAAGATCATCTGAATTTATTTGACCTAAACTTTATTATTTTTTGGTCTAGCTAGAGAGCCAACCCTTAGTTATTTCTCGAAATACTAGATCTGGACGAGTGGTAAACCAAATAGAGAAAGAGAATCATGATATTAACCTGATCTCCGCACAAGTCGATCCAAGCTGCAATTTTCGGTGAAATCACATCCTTTTTAGTGCGCAATTCGTGACCTTTTATCCCAACTTGCACTGCCGAATACAACGTCACAATAATTGCTACCCCAAGTAAATAACTGCGTCACAAGAATATGGACAGTCCCATTTTCATGCTTAGTGTTATAATTCAAACTTAAGAGATCTCTCATTAAAAAAACAACTAGTATTCTGGTCCGGGCGATGCCTCGGGTCAATTACAATAAACAAATATGTTATTATTCATAAATTTCATAATTCATTTGTTACTTTCCGTATTTTTTTGTCCAGTGAGAAAATTGAAAAATTGGCGTCATGACGTGATAATTAAAAAAAACTTTAGAGGTTTCGTTTTCAAAATAATAGCTTAAAAGAAATTGTGGTAGGACAATATGTCATCAATAGTCTCTTGGTCATCGTACTACCATAATAAGAGTTTTAGAGATCTAAATACTTGATTAATTTTTTTTAGTTAAATATAATTATTATAAGACTTTATCATATTTTATTTGAAACATTAGATGATAAAGTAATAGTGTATTGATGGTTAAGCTCTCACATTTCATTTCAAAGGTCACGTGTTCGATACCTTGCAATTACACAATATTTATATTTTTTAATTGAGGAGTTCACATGGACATATGCATTGAATGCTTGAGGAGAGTGTCACGTGGCACATAGGCTTCCTTAGGAACGCCTTTTAATATATTTGTAACTTATGATATCTCTCATTAAAAAAAACAATTCATGAGTTTTCTTTCAAAGAAAGAAATAATGGGATTAAACATGCCAAATTGTAAAAGACTTTCTTCATACCAATCTAATAATAGATGATCAATTGCATTATATAATTCCATTAATCAGGCATATATCTCCTTTCTAATGCAATGGAAGCATAAACTACCTTTCAACCAAACAATATTTTCTTTTATCCTAAACTCTATATATGTACATTAATCACTGTAAAATTCTGTTTATTGTATATTAAATTTTAAAATTGGTGACATGACGACATCTTAGGTGTCGCGACAAATGGCGTCAAATAAGGATGCCAAATACATGTCGCAACCTTGTACACTAGCTTTTGGATGGTTAGGATTCTACTTTATATATTAATTAGTTACTGTATGTGGTTATATTCATCAATTAAAATTATTAACGTTAAATTATTATGTTTTGACACAAATAGTATCATTTTACTAGTCAATTTTGAAGTTCACTTATTTTACAAAGAAGAGAGTTATATTTGAAAACAAGACTACTCTATGAGTTTGACAAAATAATGATTGCATTCCTTTAGGGCAGGCCCAACCCTTAATATATCCAAAGTGGAACATGGATCAGGACCTCACTTTCAAAGGGGTCCCCAAATTGAAAAAAAAAAAATAAACATAAAAAACTTGAAGCTGATATTCAAAATGTCTGCAAGTTTCTTGAATTAAGTTCATTTTAGAATGTATCAAAAGATTTTGATGAGAAAAGATTAGTTTGATGCATGTTTGTTATTTGGTTTACTTGCATATTTTGGTGGTTTCATTGAATTTTTTATATATATGGGCCTAATTATAAATATAATCACAAGGCCTTTATATTGTTCGAACCGGGGATGCTTTAGGGTTAATCGAGCCTGTGGGAGGTGGATGATGAAACCACCAAACAAATCCTACATCCTTAATTATCCTGTTTTAATAAAAATAACAACTCAATTACCTGGGCCCTGCATATAGATAGAAATCAGTGACGGATGCCATAAGGATGAATGCGATGAACGAAAAGGCTAAAACACATGCCCTCAAAATCAAAACCCATTTCTTCATCCAATCCCACTTCCATTTCTTCCCATCTAACGATCCCTGGGCGTTCGATTCCGGCGTCGCCACTCCACCCCCGCCCTCGACATCGTTTCGAGGAGGCTGTGGAAGTGTTACGTCTCCTCGCTTCTCTGGTTGTTGCATTTTGTTCAAATTTGGGAGAAAACAAACAACTATTATAACAAGAAATTTAATGTAAGAACTACTACAGTCGTACCACGTAGTACGTACACTATATCTCTTATATATGTGTAATCGATTTCACCGATTATGGTAATAAATTATGGTTAATGTAACTAAGATATATATGAGCTTTCATGGAACTTTCATTAGAGTAAAGGCTGTCTTCAAGGATCTAAACATGTGAATTGTAGTAAAAGTCATATATTTTGATCATTAATCAACGACTTATAGCGTAGACTTAGATTTTATAAAGCTTAAATTTGAAGTAATAACTAAAAGTCTATAACTTGCATGGACTGTAGACTTCTAGCTAGTACTAAGTAGTAATAAGTACATTGTTAACGTGAATTACTTATTATTCTTTGATCTACAGTTTTCTTTCAATGTCGTAATACAATAACATAACTTACAAAAAAATTATTGGTAAGCTAGCAATGACAGCTCATATTCATGATTCATGAATTTTGCCTAAGACGACCTAAACACAAAAAAAATCAATTATTTTACTTGAGGAAACACAAATCTTCAAAAATATTCTCCGGCCAATTCTCTACATACGCAATTGGTACATAAAACTAATGGTATAGCATAACTGTCCGATTTAGATATTAGCTATAGAAAGTCAACAGCATTGTGAAAACTGAAAAGATATGTTAGTATTCTAGCGAGAAAGTCGGGAAGTGAATATATAAGACATATACATGCATACATGTTAAGGGGGAGAGGGTGGTGGGGGTGTATGGCTTGTAATAGGCCTATGGGAGAGGGTCCTGTGCGAGGGCAATCTAGATGATTTCTTCTTACATATTAAAAAAAGGTTATAACTAGTATGTAAACCTAGCCGCCCCCTCTCTTTCTCTTTTTTTCTCTTTCAAACCCTAGCCTCCCCTACCCCTTCTTCCTCAATTAGGGGCTGCCATGGATGATTTCATCCATGGTAGCCCCTTTTCCCCTTTTATTTTCAGTTTTTAGTTTATTTATTTCTTGTTTTGTTGAATAATTTAGTCTCTCGTTATGAGATTTTTTTCAAACTCTGTTATGGGGATTTTAGTCTCTGTTGTGGAGATCTCCTTCTCCCCTATGGGAGTTGTGAGTATGGTTTTTTTGTTTTTAGGTATGAGAAATTGTTCTCATTGGTTGAAGTTCGAGACTCAACATGAAGGTATTGGAATCTCAGATGCGGTCAACATGACTCGATCAAGAATGCTCTTCCCAAACTATGTCAGAATGATAGACTTCCTCAACAATAGCTGCTTGATTCAGCAAATACAAGGGGGTTGCACTGCATTGCTCGATCTGGTTCATTGTAGTTTCTTCGAAGACGAATTTGATTTAACCTTGTTTGATTGTATCTTTCTTTTCTTTAATACCTATTGTAGATGTCGTTTGGCCTTCAATTAATGAAATTTCTCTTCAAAAAAAAAAAGGGTTATAACTTGAAAGTCTAAAGGTGTCAAAAAAACAATGAGCATCTGAAACCAATAGCATCGGTTGATTAATCATGTTGCGTAGTTTTATTGTGGGTGCGTCCCCTCTATGTGGATTCTCCTAAATTGATTTAAACCTAAAACTTATTTTTTGTATAAGGTGAAGAGAACACACCCTGAGTCCTTGTTTCAAAAAATTATGTTAGCCATTTGTATTTAAGCTTCAACCATATAGAGCTTATACATTGGATATAGTGGGTGTTTGTTGAAGCTATAATGTGTACCCTTACTAACAGTGGCGGAGCCACTAAGGAACAAGGGATCGCAGATGCTACCCCTGTTTTTTTTTTTTTTAAAAAAAATCACTTCACTTACACAAAAGAAAAGAAATAGATAAACGTTGAACTCCATGGAGGCTTCTTCCTTGCCTTGTCCTCCTCAGCTCCCTTAATCCTCACTAGTCACTCCTCATATAATCTCCTTATCAATCCTTCAATTGATACAATAATATATCACAAAATGCATCGATTGTTCTCACTTCAATTTCAATTCCAACAAATCAAGCAAAATCCAGATACTAATTTCAGTAAAAGATTACAACTTTCGCCTAAAGTCCAACCTAGTTGGTTTGCCTCTTCCTTGTTAGGTTGGTTGTAGTTGGTTTTGGTGTGCAATATATTTCTTTCTTAATTAGCAAAAAAAAATACAACTTTCCCCTAAATAAAGGAGGAGATTAATACATAGAATACATGGAAATAACTCTAAACCTCAGAAGAACAAAAGTCAATAAATTAGGCTGAAAACAGAGGGACAAAGAAAGAAATGAGAAGAAAAAAGGGTATTGAAGTTGTTAAATTATGGAGAAAGACTCCATTAAAGCTTCGAAGTGAAGAAAATGTAAGAGAGAAAGAGATGAGAGATTAAGAGGAAAGAGAGAGAGAGAGAACTAATTAGAATTACAAAATAACATCAGTACACTAGTGGAAAAAAACGGAAGGGCTGCGCTGCAAGCGCTGCGTTTTTTGAAAAACGCAGCCCTTCTTAGTGAAGGGCTGCGGTTAGTCCAAAAACCGCAGCCCTTCACTTACGAAGGGCTGCGGTTAATGCAAAAACCGCAGCCCTATAAGCCCATAAAGGGCTACGTTTTTTAAAAAACACAGCCCATAGGGCTTTTTTTTAAAAAAAGTTTGAAAGCAATTAATCGCGGGCTTAAAATATTAAGCGGGCTCATTCTCCTTTAATTCTCCTCTCCCTCATTCTCTCTCCTCTCTCACGTCCTCTCTCTCCTCTCACCCTTCTCTCACGTCCTTCTTTCTCCCTTCTCTCTCACCCTCCTTCCTCCTCCCTCCTTCCACAACAACAACCCTCCGGTCGCAGCAATTGCCGCGCATCGCCGTTCATTCCACAACAACACGACAACAAGCGCCGCCTTGCCGCGCCTCGTTCCTCTTCGTTCGTCCTTTTCTCCGGCCATCTTTTCGTCGTCGTCGAACTCCTCTCAACAAGTGATGATTTTTCATTTTTCAGATGTATAATTTCTTGATCTTTGTTTTGATTAATTCATGTAATTTCAGATCTATAATTTTTCTCTTTTGTATTTTCATTTTTGTTCCTTTTTTTTCAATTTCCGTTCGTTTTTTTTTTTATTTTCGCTCCTTTTTTGTTCAATTTCAGATCTATAAGTCCATTTTTTTTCATTTTCGTTCGTTTTTGTTCATTTTCGTTCATTTTTTTTCATTTTCGTTCCTTTTTTTTTCAATTTCCATTCGTTTTTTTATTTTCGTTCCTTTTTTGTTCAATTTTAGATCTATAAGTTCATTTTCGTTCATTTTCGTTCATTTTTGTTCATTTTCATTCATTTTTTTCATTTTCGTTCATTTTTTTTAATTCTTGTTCATTTTCGTTCCCTTTTTTTTTCATTTTCGTTCCTCTTTTTTTACCGTAAATTTCGATTGTTGTTGTTGATTTTCCCTGTTGTAAATTTCGACTGTTCTTGTTGATTTTCTTGATATATTTAGGAGTAAAAAATGCAAAAAAAAAAAAAAAAAAAAAAAATTATTTTTTTTGGGTCAAAAGGGTTGCGGTTATGGTCAAAACCGCAGCCCTTTGTACAAAGAAGGGCTGCGTTTGAGGCCTAAAACCGCAGCCCTTCTAATATAGAAGGGCTGCGGTTTTGGGCCTCAACCGCAGCCCTTCGTTGTGAAGGGTTGCGGTTTAAATACGCAGCCCTTCACTTTTAGTGAAGGGCTGCTGGCCTAAAACGCAGCCCTTAGGGCTGTTTTGACCGCAGCCCTTCCGTTTTTTTCCACTAGTGGTAGAGTGTCCTCTTAGTTCTGGCTAGAGTAGGAAGTAGCGGTACTGGGTGGTTTGAGTAGTTTATTTTAGTTTGCTTTAATTGCTTTGTTTTAGTTTTTCCTGTTTTATTTCTTTGCGTTGATTTGGGGTTTTTGTCCCCTCTTTAATCACCTAAAAAAAGAATTACAAAATAACACATATCAATATAGTCTAGTTACTATCATATTTCTAGAAATCTAAAAGTAATACCATGCATGGACTTGCAGAGGCATATTTCAAGTTTTTCAGAATGAACACAAAATGAAACTGGAGATGGTTTGTAACTTTACAAATTTAGGTGTTGTTTAGCCAGTTAAAGAAAGCATGATAATTGATTTTTCTAGGAGGTAGAAGAAGGTAATAATGTTGTTCAATTAGCAAAAATAGTGGAAAACTTCCTACAAAATGGAGAAATTTACTTCCCTAGACCCCTTTAGGTAAGTGGAAATTCCCATGGTAAGTTAAAATCAAAATTATACATTTCCTAGGAAACTACAAATTCTTGTAAAAAACTACTTCCTATGTTAGACCAAACAAACACTTGATCAATATAATTTATGGAGTTTTTTTTTACCGATACCGCAAATCTATGCTACCCCTCACTCAAAATCCTGGATACGCCCCTGCTTACTAATATGTGAAGTGCACTTGTGATGTTAGGTGTGAATTTTATTTATTTGATTGGTAGGATGAATAACCTCTGGGCTGCCCTCATATAAGGCCCAGACACTTGAAAAAGGAGGGGAAATTGTAAGGAAAATCCTCCTCCAAGTGCCCCTCATCACTTGGTAGGATTCAAACCCCTAAACCTTAAGGTCATGAATTAGAATTTCCACCAAGTGAGCCAAGCCAAACTTAGTATATTAGGCGTGAAATGAAAGAAGGTGGTCGTGCAAATCAATGATAAATGCTGCAAAATACGACATAGCATTAATTCAAAATATCATAATAGACATTTCATATTAATTCTTTTTCATCGTAATTACGTACACAAGGAGAGAATAGAGATACAAGTTTCCCCAATTTATTCAAGAGATAACTTCCATAACTAAGCTTGGACTCGTCGCTTTTATTTTGCATTTATAAACTTTTGCTCCGTTTTATATTTAATCACAATATCTACACAAGATCAGCACTATAATCATCAGATTTATAAGCCAGGCCAGGCACCCCATAGTATTATCAACAACATTAAACCAAGAGTTAAATTGATCAACCAAACAAAGTAATACTTTGGCGTGGAGAAATCACAAGAAAAATGAAGGACAAAAATATAAGGAATTTGATTAATGTTAAATGAACGTAAATTACAAAAATTTATGAATGTGTTTATGATCTGGATAACTCAACGAAGAGATGGTATCCAGAAATGAGAGATGCTGGCGCAAGAGCGAAGAATGCCAGAAAAGACATGGCAACGGCAGCAGCTGCCTTGTCTATGGTTGGATCTGCGAAACCAACAAGCTTCACTATTTGTACAGACATGGCACCCGCTGATGCTGATGCTAGCAACATGTACGCAACTACCTGCAAAATAATCAATTTTATTAAAAAAAAAGTTCTTAATTAAACGGAATAATATTAATATAATCTACTCCCTCCGGTCTTTATTAATTTACCCATTTCTTTTGCACAGAGTTTTAGGAGAAACAATGTTGTGGGACATAGAAAGAAAGATAAACTATTATTTTATATTAAAGTTATTGAATGTATGTGTGATGGAAAGTTAGTGGTCCCATTCCAAAAATAGAAACAAAAGAAAGGGGTAAACTAATAAGGGACATCCCAAAAAGAAATACGAGTAAACTGATAAAGACCGGAGGGAGTATTTTATAATTTTTACTTATACATAATTAAAGCTTCATCGCATGTCCTTTCTTAATTGCAACATATATTTTTCACAGACTTTAATACAAACTTTAAGAAACGAATGAAGCATGTTACAATTAAAAAAGAATGAAGTATTCAACAAGAAATGAGTATAATTAAACCAGCTCGAATAATGGAAGATGATCAATATAGAAAGTTTTTTCTATCTTATTATATGCTAGTTTGGCTTGCTCTACGAGCTCCGGGATTTAAGTTTCGCTTGAGCTTGAAGCCTTGAAGTGGTCATTAGCTTAAGCACAATCCAAGTCAAATTGAAAACATTTAGTCCTATACATGATACATCTAATTGCAAGGCTTAAAATGCACTTCATTAGTTCATTGCACGCTAGACCCACACATGAATTTATATAATGGATAAGGCATTATATAATGAGTCTTGCCAAACTTTAATCTAGTTTTATACGTCTTCTAACTTCCAATCATTTCTCATCAACAAACGTATGTAGGACTTCAAATTCTCATTCTCTCTTTTTTATGGGTCAAACTTTTGTTTCAGATGACCCATATCTTTCGCCACTACTTTTCTACCAATGTGGGACTTTGCTAATCAATACTAATCCGTTAAAAAGAACATTCACTTCCCCTCAAACAAAAAAAAGAACATTTACTCCTTCCAAAAAATGCATATATATTTCAAGATGGTTCGAGTAAAAATGGTCACATAGTCTAGCTAGGACCAAACTTGTTATCTTTTAGGTGTTCTAGGGCTAAACTCTACTGACCAAGGCATCCAATGATAAGGGTTTATTGAAGAGATATAGGAAACTTGACCTGATCTCCGATAAAGTCAATCCAAACTGCGATCTCTGGTGAAATAATATATCTCCCTGTGCGAAGCTCATCACCTTTTATCCCAACTTGAATTGCAGTATACACCATACAAATCAATGCTATGGCGAACACAAAACTGCATTACAAAACAATAAAAAAAGAAATTACAATGGGTACCATTTGCATCTTTTTTTCTCCAGGAGTTGATGATTCACCCCTTTGAATTTCTAATTAATAATCTTTTTACCTTTGTTTCATAAATATAGAGTTCGAAAAATTAATTATGACCAATATTTGGAAACCAAAGGTACATCTATTGTACCACATTCATTATAAAAAAAGTACGATAAAATCTTATAAAATTTGCGACCTAAAACCATGGAGCCGACCTTATGCCATTTTTTACCGCAACCCTTAAGCCATTTTTTTACCATTTTTTACCGCAGCCCTCGGCGTTCTTTCTACTAGTGAATTATTAGAAAAGGAAAGGGAGTATTAACTTTGTACATAATCCATACAGATTATGAAATTAAATTGGTTTTGCACACATGGGTTAAAGTATATCATACAAAATCTCACATGGTAGTATAATTCAAATAGCTAGCATGAATAACAATTGTGTTGGATAATAAAAATACAATTACCTATAACCTTGATCAAGATGAAAATTAGGGATAACAACCATGAGGATAAAAGAGAGGAAAGAAAAGAGCAAAGCGCATGCCCTTAAACCCAATGCCAACACCCCTTTCTTCATCCAATCCTCCTCCTTCCATTTCTGGACATCCGACACTCCCTTGAAGTTCGATTCCGGCCTCGCCTCATCCTCACCCTCCACGTCGCTTCCCGGAGGCCTCGGAACGTCCGACACTTTCTCTGGTTGGTGCATTTTATACATGGCCGGAGAAAAGGTAGCAAAACAGGAAATGAGGCTGAAAAGAATGAAGACTAGAAGAGAGATTAACGTGCAAATGACTTTAGTATCTTTCTATATATATTTGTATCATATAATATAGTACTTTATATGATTATAAATCATAATCAGGAATTTGTTGAAATCTTTCATTGGGGCAAAAGCTGTCTCCAAGTGCAATCAAGACGTGAATTAGTGGAGACGGTGTAATGTTGTACATGCTGAAGAATGTGGACATCACATAGTTTCGATTTTAATATCATAAAGATCTATTTCAAAGGATAGCCTAGTATTAATTATATCAACAACAGAAATATGTCATATTTGATATTTGGCTGAATTTGCTTGACGTCGAATGGAATAAAATTATTACTCATGGTGCTGATAGCTTTGATTATGACTTAATCTCAAGTAAACTGAGTTAGATTAATTTAATGGAAAAATTGTCAAGCATAAGCCAACCTTTGTGCGGTCTGCTAATAATAAGCCAACCATTTGATTATCCGGAATAAAAGTAACTTTGATATCATAATTTAAATTTTTAACAAGTCAAATGACTTGATACTGGTTTAACAGGTCAATTTTTCTAAATTGCAACTTTAAATTCTTTTTTCTCTCTCTACCCTCTCTTCTTCTCCTTTCTCTAGTAACCACCCTCCCCAACCATGGCTATCACTTCTCTTCCCCTCCAAAACCCACCACCACCAAGGCTAAATTGGTAGAAGTTGGTAGAATGCGCCCTACCCATCCAAATTGTGATGTGCTGGTGGCATGCCTTTACAATGGTGGAGGCTACCAACATGAAGCTAGGGTCAACGGAAAAAAAGATAGAGACAAAAGCTTCAAGGAAAGCAATGAGGCAGCTCTTTCTGTGATAATTTCTCTTATCATAAGATTTTTCTCTTGGTACAGGAGAAGAAAAATCCCAATCCATTTTGATAAAATACTCTAACAAGCAACTTTGGTAGTGGCAAACTATGGAAGCCTTCTATCAGCTGCTCGTCGTTCATCAATGGTGGCGTCGGCATTTGCAGCAGCGTCAAACTTAGTGTTGGGTCCAATTAAAATTTTGTTACTCTTAATTTATGGGCACATAAATGCTCAAATTCGTAAGAAAGATCGATTCAATTCGAGGTTTATAGTGAAAGCTGCTTTGTCAGATTATTATCCAACTCTAGATGGTTAAGCGGTGAGGTTTCCTCCTCCCCATATTGAACCGCGTTGAGGTGAAATCCTTTAGGGCAACAAAATTGGCACAATATGTTATACTGGTCTACTGGAATCATAACGTTGCTGTGTAAGACCTCAGAAACAATGCAGCAGCAGGACACAATATAGCAGGCTCAAACTTAGATGATTAAGGATTTTTGGGTAGTGTTTGTGGTGGTTTTTGAGAGTGTGGTGGTGTACGTGGTGCGAGGGGTGGTTCGGGAAAGGTGGTTAGGTTGTTTTGGGGTTTGTGTGTGGGGTTTCTGGTGGGTTTGTGGGTAGTTAAGTGGTTCAGGGGTTTATGGTGGTTTGTGGGTAGTTAAGTGGTTCAGGGGTTTTCTCCATTTGTTGTTGCATCACTTATAATATTATTATCCTTTTACTCTTACTTCCACTTATATTCTCATCAAATTAACTATGGAATAAACTAAAATGATGGAAATAAGATACATCGCATACCTCATTACCTCTCCTCTTAACAAATGAAGCTGCAACCAGCCGCGGCTCCCACCCACCCCCGACCAACTTTTGAGTTTTCCTACAAATTTAAGGTTGAAAATGTAAATTTTTTAAAAATAAAATAGCTTAATTTTTATATTTGATCCCTTTAAAATACAAATTATATCTTTGGTCCTCTTTAAAATATTTTTCTGGTTCCGCCCTTGATTATAACCTACTTGAATGATCATAATTAATTAACACTAATTTTGTTAAAATTAATTATCCACCATATATTACCAAGGATGTCTTGGCCTAGTGGTTAAGATTGAGGTGCTGTGAACAATAGGTCACAGGTTCGAATCTCCCTTCCCCTTCTTTGTACTTTGTACTGCCTTCATGGCTCATATGGATCAAAAAAAAAAAAAAAAATTATCCACCATATATAAATTGAATCGAGTTTTTTGGATTTTTTGTCAAAAACTACCTATTAATTGCAACCTTTTGAAAACAACTACCTAATAAGTCTAATTTTTAAAATAACAACCTTTTATCATGTTTTTTTTTTTTGTTAAGCCTACCAATATATGGTAAACGTTAGTAATTAAGTGCAGTGGGCCCCACTTGACAATTCCCTCCATTTTAAAAAGATATAAATTTATGGATTTTTGTCAAAAACTACCTATTAATTGCAAACTTTTTTGAAAACAACTACCTTTTATCATTTTTTTTTTGTTAGCACTACCCATACACAGTAAACGTTAGAACATATCGTGTATTGGTAGTACTGCTAACAAAAAAAAATGATAAAAGATAGTTGTTTTAAAAATTAGACTTATTAGGTAGTTGTTTTCAAAAAGTTACAATTAATAGGTAGTTTTTGACAAAAATCCTAGTTTTTTTATAGTAAGTTAAATTTAATGTCAACGAGTAAAATGGGCTAGAGCTTTGAAGAGAGAGCCGGGGGACCCAAAAGAAGCAAATATATCATTTTTGTTAGAAAGTATAGCAAAATCTTCACAACACATATAAATTCAGATTAGAGAAACAAAAAAAGAGGAATCACGGTTTATGAAAGAGAAAGAAGAAGGAATATAGAACGGAAGAGTGTAATAATCCCCCCCCTATAAGTTTAAGGATAAAACTTTCAACTTGGACATTCGAAAAATAAATAAGATTTTGATCATGATCAGTGGACAAAGATGGAGAATAAAAATGAGCGTGGAAAAGTAACAATTGCAACTATTAATTAGAATTAAATCGCACCTCATTATATTTTAATCAATTAAACAAATTAAAATGATAATAATATAATAAGTAACGTGCCTGCTACCAGTGCTTTACGGTGAGTAATTAGGATCAAATGTTGGACGAAGCTAATTTTATATTCATTTGTCACAAGAAGCTAAATATTTTATACTCATCTGTCACAATTGACAACTTTTATATAGATAACTTTTTTCTTCTACATGCATGGATTGATATTATTACAATCGAATTCCTTTAAGTTCCTGTACCTCCCAAGAAAAATCTCAAATTTGATCATTCCAACTTGACGGGTTAGTGTGAGCCTTTTTATGTAGTTGTGCACTCTCCGAATAGGAATCCATTTTCCAAAAGAATTTGACTGAATAATGTGACAGAGATATTAAGTTTTATAGTGATCTGGTTGATTGACCTCCAAAAGGAGATACAAAGACCTTAAAATGAGTTAAGTACTCCTCTTCCGCTTCTCCTCCCCCTACAACAAAACAAAAGAACATGGAAAAAGAAACAAAGGAGTAAGACCCTGTTCTTTTGAACTTATTTTGGCTGAACTGAACTGAACTTATTTTATTTTTGCTGAACTGAACTTATTTTTGCTGAACTGAACTTATTTTTGCTATATAATAATAATAAATACTAAATAAATAATAATAATAATAATAATAATAAATAATAAATAATAAATAATAAACAATAATAATATATAATAAATACTAAATAATAAATAATAAATAATAATAATAATAAATAAATAAAAATAAATAAAAAAAATAATAATAATAATAATAATAAATAATAATAACAAATAAACAATAATAATAATAAATGGATAATAATAATAAATAAATAAAAATAAATAATAATAATAATAATAATAATAAATAATAATAACAAATAAACAATAATAATAATAAATGGATAATAATAATAAATAATAAATAAATAAATAATAATAATAATAATAATAATAATAATAAATAATAATAAATAATAAATAATAATAAATAAATAATAATAATAATAATAATAATAATAAATAATAACAATAACGATAATAATAAATAATAAATATTAAATAATTAAAATTAAAATAAATAATAATAAATAATAAATAATAAATAATAATAATAATAATAATAAATATTAATTACTAAATAATAAAAACATAAAATAAAATAAAATAAACAAATTTTAAAAATGTAAAAAATAAAAACCTAAAAAAATTAAAAAATTAAAAAATTAAAAAAATTAAAAAAATTAAAAAAAAATTACAAATTCATCGTTATTATAATTATAATATTAATAATAATAACAATATTAATAGTAATATTGAAAACAAAAATAATAATTACAACATTAATAGTAATACTAAACTTATTTTTGCTGAACTGAACTTATTTTTACTTATTTTTGCTGAACTGAACTTATTTTTACTTATTTTTGCTGAAAATAAGTCCAAAAGAACAGGGCCTAAGACATACATGCAAAAGAAAGACGGATAATTTGGACCTAATGTATTGGATATAAAAATCAGAGATAGTCATTAGGAACTATCATTACAATCATCTGTATAAGTAACTAGTTATTTTTGAACGGTAAAAGTGTCTTATTTGACTGAAACCGTTTGCATGTCAACTTGGTTTAACTTAACAGGTAAGGTCTTTTGGAAGTAAGTGGAAGGTAAGGGAAAACCATGTCCCCAAAGTGCCACTAGTAGGGATTGATCACGCAATAATCTTGAGGTTCTAAGATCTCATCCTTTCCATTATACCAAGTACTACTTGGTAGTATAAGTAATTAGTATACCGTGTCCAACATTAGTGATCACATATACTCCTATTTATGTTACACCATATGCCTCTCTATAAATGTGTATGTTCTTTTAAGATCTGAATCATTGCAAGAGTAGATGATCATTGATTAATTATACTACCTCCGTTCCATAATACAATGTTTGTTTCTTATTTTTCACGGAAATTAAGGAAAGCAGTGAAATGTGCATGTTATTATATTATTTGTATTATGTAATAATGTACTTGTATCGGAAAGCTTGTCTTTTAATTTTAATAAAGAAAAAGATCTATAGCTAAAATTCACAAAAAAATATAATGAAATTAACAAGAAACATTAAATTTACTAAACATCTATACTAATATATCAAAAGGTGTTCCTCAACAACGAACTGTGCCACGTGGTGTTTTCCCTTAGAGTATTGACTTCATGTACTCCACTTACAATATAAAATTATAAAATGTATGGTATAAGATTTGATATCATGACCTCAAGCTTGTATAACTAAAGTCTTAACCACTGAACCAAGTAATGTTTGGTGTTAAAATTTCAATGTAAAATACTAATAAATGAAAATTATGATTACTCGGGGCATAGCTCGGGCCTAAAAACTAGTTAAACATAAAAAGGAACAAAAGTTTGCATCAATCCAAACAAACTGAATGTAACCAATAGGATTACTCTAAATTTCTAACAACCAATAAAATTACAGCCTTTAGGTTATTATATTATTTTTTTCGCTTGTTAAACTTTGACTTTATGCACTATTTAGTATTAACTTATCTCCTTTGACCATATTAATTTCAACAAATCTAAAAAAGTTTATTATATTAAATATTATAAGATTTGTCTCAATATATATTTATAAAATATTAACTTTATATTTTACAAATCAGTTATTAAAGAAATTAATAATGAAATTTGTGTGGTAACAAATGTAATAAGTCAAATTGGAACAACCTAAATAAATAAAAGGGTAAATAACTAATAACTTCCCGACGAAGTAAAACAGATAAGGGCAACAAAGGAAGGAAATACGCCTTTTCAACCCCCCGTGGACTCTCTGTCTGCTGGGCCCATCCGACAATGGGCATCAAATCCAAATAGTTGAAATTTTGGGCCCATATCCTTTAATCCTTTTATTTCCAATCAAGTTTCTTCCTTATGCCCTAAGGAAGTGAGATACATGAGCATGTATAAGTATTGGTGATCTGCTTTTGCTGATCCTCCTATAAGATAAGGAAGTGATTGAGGGTCTTTTATCAGACCATTTTTTCGTTCGGTTCGGTTCAATTCGGTTCGCTTCGATTCTCAAATGATAATCATTACTATTAATTAGTTATAATTTAATTCAGTTCAGTTCAGTTCAGTTGTTTTATGCCGAAGAGAACAGACCCTGAGAATGTTTTCTTTACCTTTTACATTTTTCCTTATTTTGTTTATATCCCTAATATATAAGTGAAGAGGGGAGTTGATGTCCACCCTTTTTTTTACGATTATATCCTCGATTAATAAGATTAATTATACCTTATCCAATTTTTGAGTTTTTTTTTCAAAAAATGAAAATAAAAATAAATATAGTAAACTAAATGACAGTTCTTCTTTCACTTCACCAGTTTTATGAAAATAAAAAATTGAGCTTTTTATTTGCTTTCGCACGCTTCACGTGCATATACTGCTAGTATGTATTTCGGGAAGACCAAATTCTATACCATACTACCTACTTTCCGTTTAACTCTATTTTTTAAAAGTTGATTACACTTTTTTTCACCTATTTTTGGCAATTATAATTTTTTATTTTCACTTTACTCAATTGACATTGTTTATTATTATTCTACTCCAAGCTACCCTTTTTTCATCTTCCCATTTAATTCATTAAAAAATAACTATCGAGTTTTCATTACTTTCCCCGCACAACACCACTTCTCTACTCTTGACATAGTATATATGCATACCGCTTCAGGAAAAAATAAGGGTTTTTCTATGGAGTACCCCTGTGTTTTTTGAAATTTTATTATGTACCCCTTATATTTTGTTCTACATACTACTCTTCAACTTATTAAGTTTTCCTTATGGTACCTCTATTACTTCTTATTCATTACGGACGTTATGTGAAGACGTACCAGCTCACCAACCTATGTTATTATTTGAAACCGCGTGAACTTCTCTCCTCTAACTCCAAACATGTAGCTTCCAAATCCTTTCATCTTCTAACAAAATTATGCAGATTTAAAGAAGTAGCAATGAACCCCTGTAGGTCGAATTCTGGTTGAAAATTTTCCCTCCAAATGTTGGAAAATGAAGGAACTAATAGAAAAATTAACGTTGACTTAATGGAGGGTTATCATAGAGAAAATTTAAAAAGTTAAAGAGTATACTATATAAAACAAAAAAAGCATAAAGGGATATTGTAGAATTCTAAAAAGCACATTATACTCCATAGAAAACCCAAAAAATAATTTACATGGAAATAGTAAATATAACCAATTTAACGGAATGAAGGAGTACTAGATTTCGTTGTATCTTGCCTTAGATGGTAGTGGTTGGAGGATACGTAAAATAATAACTTGCTGGTATCAGGAGCTTTTTTCCGATGTAAGTGAGAAAATTTGTTTGCCGTAAAAGTTAATTGATTGTGAATGTTACCCTCACTAGCTAGTTTTAGTGTATGTGATCTCATTATTCCTTCAATTGCGGATTGGCTAATTAGGAATTTAATTAGGATTGTCAATTTACCTTCCTTTGACACTCATGACAATCCCACCAATAATATCTCTTTCCTATAGTTGTGGGTTAGCTAATTAGCTTTAATTTGGTTGTTGTGTTACCTTCTACTCTTGGATAATATTTATACTTAATTTTACGTGTGGGGAAGATAAAGGTCCATGCTTGTGGCATTTTTCAATAAAATATCTCTATATTAATTTTTTTCAAAAGAATTGGATTACAACAGGTACCAAATCTTTCTTCCTTTTTTTAATAGTTCTATAAAAAAAAATTAACATGTTTTGTCAATCATAACTTTAAACATTCATATCTTTGAACATATAAGTAAAAATTGCGTAAAGTGGAATTAATGAAGATACTTATCGAGATCAATCTTACAAGATCTTATGTAGCTATTTTTTATGGGAAAAGCTAATGCAGCCATAAGGGTTGCATATAAGAAGCTAAAAATAGAAAAAACAAGCATTAACTTATCATTTATTACATAGATTAATGTTAAAATTTGTCGTAAATTTACAACTTTTTCCATTTTAAGCAATGTATTTATGTCTTATAGCATAACCCATTTTTTTATTTATCTATACATATTGTAAGAAGGTCAAAGTGGAAAATATAAATAGTGTCAAACTTTGATATGGTACATCTACTAAAAAACAACGGAGGTAGTACGTGACACCCTCTCTTTTTCAATGTATTTTGCTCTAATACATCAGCCTCCTATAATATTTAAACAAATATTTTGATTGAATACCATAGATTGGTGTCCCTCAAATACTTGGAATTTCATAGATCATAAACTTGACAAATTTTTACGAAACTTCCAAACTTCCACGTGTGATTATTGAACCCCGAACATTTGATTTAATTTGCGATAATTTTTTCATAGAAAAATAAAATTTGAAACCGATGTCAACTGAAAAGTAAAATGTGTAGCAAGCAAAATATAGCCTTAAACAACATCATAAATTCATGAAGGATATGAGTTAAACATACGAGATTCCAGATACATATGACAATAATATAGTGAAGCTTGGCTAAAAAAGGCGAAAGGCAATTATGACCAACGATAACCAATTAGACAACTAATCATTTGCTGAACACTTTGCATCTAATACAGCCCCATACACTAGTCACTGTCTATATCCGACCATCTTTGACCCATAAAGGAAGCATATGCTAGCATAAATTTGACAAAAAAAAAGAAAACCACTAAAATGTTTACAAATTGCCTAAGAGAAGATGTAAGGTTAAAAAACGTCCAACGGTCTTCTAGAGCATCACGAGCTCACTGCCAGTATTATAAGGACTAATCACTAAGATCACATATTCACAGGCTCACAACGCTGGAATATATACAAGCTTGGGCCTTGGAATTACCTGAAAAAGTAGAGGACATAAAAAAGGCAGTACAATTTTATGGGGGGAGAAAAAAAGTAAATAATAAATATAAAAGACAACTTTCTTGGTTTTTACTTTTTCATGCATGTCTTTGGTGAAAAATTACATTTAGATTAATGAGTAGTTGTGTCCTCTAGGATGTATCGTTCAAAAAAAAATTAGAAAAGTGCGCCAAGCACTATCCCATTGAGACTCGTTTTCACCTGAAAGCGACCACCCGAAATAGAAAAGAAACTTAAAATAACCTGACGCGAAGTAAATCGGAAATAATGACTGAACCCGAACCGACACAAAAATAATAAGGAAGTCGACCTTAATTTTATGTGTTTGATTACTAATTTATAATAAGTGTAATCATTCCTTTTCACAAACATTAATTTATATGTTTTATTTATTTGCTAGAAAAGGAAGTCGACCTTACCCGAATCGACCCGACCCAAACCAACTGGACTGATTGGAATTGACCCGATGTTGACCCGGATCAGCAAACTTGCACCTGACCCGACCCAAAGACAAAGTATGACTTGAATATGATCCGACCCGGAATGACCCGGTCTGTGCCCGACCTGTATGACTTGTTTGCCACCTCTAACTACATGCTAATCAATAATGCTGCATTAGACCAGAACCGTCTTAAAAAGGTTGGAGGTTTCGTGCTAATAAATAACATTAGTTCCTTCAATTAAAATTACTATATATAATTATAAAATATAAACTTATTATTTATGAAATCAGCATTATAATTAATATTAACTTTTATAAAAAGAAAAGAATATATAAAGCACGAGTATTAGAATAATATGACTAAAAGTTTACAATAAATTTCCAATTTTGGAGCCTCTGAACTGAGGAGCCTTGTGTTGTTGGTCTCTCTACATGTGCGAAATGACGGCCCTGCATTTGAAACGAAGTATTTCATAAGAAAAAGGGTGAATAGCAAATTAAATGGAATAAGAGAGAGGCCGAGCAATTTCAGAAATTGCACTTGTGTAGACCACACCTTTTTTTCTGTCTCTTATTTACTATCAAATAATTTGCTAGCTATATAGTCATACAGTCATACTCTTTGGCAAATTGCTTTTAAATGAGTTGTTGGGTTGACTTTGGAGTTATAGCTTTCACATGGTCAACAACGAAAAAGTAAATTACCCTACCTTTGGTTTTTATTAATCTATATAATCTACTTTTATGTTCGCTAATGCGAAAAACTAACCATTAATCTTTTCAATAATCAATAATACAAGTTTACATTTTGGGAATATATGTGATAAGAGACTTTAAAATAGATACAAATATGTAATACTCACCATGGCATAAGATTGAAGATGTCACTCAAATGTTACCATAATGATAATAAATGGTAATGCAAAATCATAAAGAAAAGCAACCATAAACATTGACATGAATTTCATTCTTATAAAACTAAACTAGATTCGTTACCATGACCGTCATTTATAATCGCATATCAAAAGAGTGTTAAAGTCACAAGATAAGCCCACCAAGCTCATCGACATGCAACCATGAACCATTCTTCTAGAAATATTTCTCCAAATTAAAGTCACTTCCCTTGTTTTCCACTATGCCTTATTTACGATTTTCATTCTATAATTTTTCAATTTTCATGTTCTATCATACAAAGTGGAACCTCTTGAATATTAGACATTTCACATTTGGATAAGTGGGTATCTATATTATCAAGATAAAAGTGGGCCCAAAATGGGTATCAATGGGTAGTAAGCACAACTCATTGAGAAAGGAATTTGACAAAAAGAGAAATGGGCCCGCCACTTCTCAAATTTATGCGGTTTGTCCGCCGTGACAAGTATTTTACCCTTTATACCCTCATTGGGATTTGGGACAACAAATGGGCCACAAAGGTCTGAATTTTGGCGTCTGAGCCCTGACCACCCAGTCAGAGCTGAGCTTGGTCTTGTGACACAAAAAGTTCAAGAAATTTGACATAAAAATCAGTGGATTAAAGTTGGAGTGATTGCTGGATAATCGGGTCTGGTGTTAAGATTGATGGATCATGGATGTTAACCATCGGGTTAGGTTTGGTTTGGTTTACGAGGAGTGAACCATTATCTTGTGAATACGACATGTATGAAATAGTCCTGACTTGACTCATTTGTCATCTCTTACTAATGAGTTTTCAGAATCAGGTTAGATAAATGTTTTTTTATTAAATTAAGATTTACCTTTAATATTAGAGGTGGTATTGCTTCAATAAAGGATTAATTTGGTTTAAGCTATAATATGTTGGTAGATCTCTAGTTCAATTATAGATCGAGTCAAATTCCTTGTTAAAAAAATCCAGTCATACTACCTCTGTATTTTTTTAGTTGCACCAAATGTTTTTTAACACTATTTATCAACTAATTTTGTTAAGCTATCTCACACCATTATATACAAAAAAATCATAATCAAGTGGGGTTTTGTTATATTCGTCTCAATGCGAGGATTCCAAATATCAAATTTTTATAATTTTTACTTACACCAAATAAGAGATATTAACATTCACAGACGCGTCTCGGCAAATGTGAAAAAGCAAATGGTGCAACTTAAAAACACAGAGGTAGTATTAAATCCAAATTCCAAATCATGTTTTTTTTCCTGATACTATGTTACATTCATACTATCGTTTCATTTGTCTTTGACAAACTCAATTTAATTTTAATCGAATTAATTGCTCTATTTTCTTATCACTTTGCTTCCCTAGTTCCCTTACCTTTCTTTACTATCAAAAATTATAAACTACTACGTAAACAAGATAGAAGAATTCAAAATTTTGTCTTCCCCCCGATGACTCAATAGTCAATACAATCCTTTCCCAATTTTTTTTTCTAATCACATGCAGGTCCAACTTGCGCACTAATCTTGATGTTTTCCAATTAATTTCCTTTTATTTATAATAAATGTTGTAAGCAAATTGTGAATCAATGCAACATGGACACATGGTCCATATATTCATAGATATTGCTTGACTTGCCTAATCGTCCAAAAAGCTTATGTAATGCAACATGTACATGATCCTTTAGCAGATTTTTGCAAATTAAAGAAAACCATATACATGCAATCAGGGGCGGATCCAGGATTTTGAATGAGGGGTAGCGCAACTTTACGATACTATCAAATACTAAAAAAAAAGTAAATTAATAATTTCAAAATATTACAAAATTCAAATAAAACTTGTACTTTAACAAAAGAAAATTACACTTAGTTTACTATGTGTTCTCAAATTTCGGAAGCAATTTACAATTGTTTCTTCTGATAAAAAAAAGCTTGAGATATTCATCTCTTGTTTTCTCTTCATGATTCTAAAATACATTTATACATATATTACAAGAGTTTACTAATCAACTCAACTAGTATCTTACATTCTAAATGTCTAATTCAACCTTAGAGCACTAAAATTCACAAACCATAATTCACTAGTTACTGACAATTCAAACAATATTACATCCAATTGTCCAAAACCACACAATATTTGCGTGATATGAAAACAGTGGCAGTTTAGGTGGGCATTTAATTGGGCCATAATCACCTAAAACATAAAATAAGTTCAACATCAACAAATTCAGTCAGTTCAACTGGAAAAACTCATGATTGAGATTGTTTGTATAAAGCAGTTATATATAATAAGAGTTTTACTTCCATAAAGCAATGTCAATTTTTATAGAATAATTGCTTAACTAATAACATTTAACCCCCACAAAATTTGCTAAATTATCAAAAAAAAATCATCAAATAATTCAAAATTACACCATAATGATGAGATAAATAACTAACCAAGATGTACATAAAAAAAGAGGCAACAATGATGCGTTTAATCATCTATGAACTCCAACCTTTTTCCCCTGCACCTCCAACCTCGTCTTCTCGCATTCTTCCCTCTGTAAGTTAGGGTTTTCACTTTCCCTCTTTGCAAATTTCAATCATTTTTATCCTAACCCTAATTTATGCAAAATCCAACAACTTGTAGACGAAACCACCACAACAATTGCAGAGCACTGGGCACCGAAATACAGGACAGAAGAAGACAGGGTAAACTGCCCTTTCTACTTCAAGATCGAAGCTTGCCGCCATGAAGATAGTTGCTCTCGACTCCATAACCACCCCATTATCTCTACTATGTTCATACTCTCTGGATTAATAATAAATTTCGTGATAAAGTTGTGCCATTATTGTTAGTAGAAGAGAGAAGAGAGAAGAGAGAGGATAAAGAGAGAGACAGAGAAGACTAGAGAGAGGCGGAGAAGAGTTAGGGTTTCACTACCGCTGCACGCTCTCGAGTTTCCCTCTCATTGTTTTTCCTTTTAAAAAAAAAAAAAAAACTCAATTTTTTTTTTTTAAAAACAAGGGGTAGCACGTGCTACCCCTTGTTACTACGTGGCTCCGCCACTGCATGCAATTACAATGCCATATTAAACTGGTGTCAGCCGAAAATGCTGCATGCACCGCAAGCAGGAAACCATCTTCCAAGTTCCATAGGATGGATCCCCCTGTTTTGGACTTGATTTTCTATATCAAATTAATTAAACTACCACTGTGAAGAGTGAAGAGTGAAGAGTGAAGAGTGAAGTGTGAACTGTGAAGTATGAACTCGATCTTCTTACTTTCTTAGAGCATCACCGTAATTGAAAAAGTCACAAGAAATCATCATAAAGGATGATGAAAATATTATGGCCTACACTCATGACTAGGGGTGTGCACTTTGGGACAGGACCGGAAAATTTCGGTCCGGTCCCCGGTCCATGAAAATTTGGGATTCCGGGTTTCCGGTCCGATCAGGTCCAAACCCGGAATTTTCCAGTTCGGACCGGAATTCCAAAAAAAATAAGTTTTAAAGTCAAAAAAAAGTTTAAAACTTAGAAAGTTAAAACCTCATATTTATTGTCTTTAAAATTATTGCTTTTAGAATTATTATATTTTAATATATTGAATTTATAAATATGTTTAAACCTAAGAAAAAAAAATTTTTTGATAAGAAAATATAGATTCCGGACCGAACAGGAATATTTCCGGTCCAGTCCCTACCCAAAAAAAAAAAATTCACATTCTGGTCCATCGGTCCCATCGACCCGGTTTTGAACCGGTGCACACCCCTACATGACTACGTAGATCATAGGAATGGATTATGGCATGACCAATGACCTAAAGCAAAAAAATCATCCTGTGATCTATTCATGGAATCGTCATAGGATGAATAGGACCCACTAAATATTATATATTTTTGTAATCAATTGATTTGATCAATGTTAAAAATATATACTTACCAATGATCAAGTTTTTGAGATATATAAATAGACACTCATTTTGTTATATTATTGAACACTTCTGATTTTTAGTTATTATCCCACTAAAATCTATAATCAATAGATAATAATTTTTATCAATCATGATTAGGATGCATTTGGTGAATTTGCTCATGAGCTATTATCAACTTTCTGAAAACGAGTGAGAAAGTACTAGATTGAGGGGTAATATATTTTTTTATTGGGTCGATCATGAGTGAGCATGCTCTTAGGGGATAGGGCCTAAAAAACAAATTGAGACTTTAGGATGCATTCTCTTCATTTGAAAAAAAAAGTGTCAGGTTAAATAAGTTCAATTCAGATAAGTTTAGGATAATCCAGGTGAAATATAATGTGTTTTCTTATGTCGACAATAGATATTGATTGAATTTTAGAATAAATTAATTTTAGTTGTAGAAAAAAAAGGTATCCAACAATGATGAGAGTTATATAATTTACTTTTCACATCAGTTTTTGCTTTTAATGTCTTATTGATAACTCCTTAATTGAAATAGTATATACATTGTTGTTTTACCAACAAATTCATTGGTTATTCCACTAACTACTTACAATAACATGTTACTCAATCATTATTATCTATAGACAATGCACAAGCCTTTGTTTAGCTAATCAATATGTCCAGCCCGAAAAAATAATGAGTTTGGAAAAGAAAATTCAGTCCAAATTTATGATAACTTTCAGGCTGATATGGCCTTAAACTTGAAAACCAAATCAATTCGATCCAAATTTTCCAAATTTGGCCAATAAATTAACCGATGATCCTCTAATTATATTTTATGAGTTGGTCACACACTCACACATCAAATAAAACCGTATTATGATTTCTCAACACTTCTCTAGATTAGGATTTGACCTACATCACAAATTGTCATCTTATCTAATATTTCCATGAGGATGTAGACATGTAGTCACAATACTCACATAGCAAAATCAAGTCCATTTTACTTCAAAATGTATTTAGATAAGATTACTCCAACCTTGCTAAGTCAAAAACTTAATTTATTCCAATATCTAAATCCAAAAATTATCTCTACCACTATATGGTCTATATCCACTCCTCAAAAGTAAAAAAAACTCCCAAAACCAAAACTAAATCCTTCTTGAAAATCCAATTACTCACTTTACACTTCATTTACGCCTACATTACCCCACACGCCGAAACCTTAAGCACGCCTCCCTCAATCAAACCCTCATACCGCGGGCAACTACCGACTACCGGCTAACAGTGGCAAAATCGTAATTCAACAAACCCATAAAATTTTTAAAAATTCAATACTTCCCCCCTTTACAACTCATCACGCGTCACCACCGAAACTTCCGGTAAACCTGCCACTTTCTCTTTCTACCTTTTTCTCTCTCCTCATCCCCCATCACTTCCTTTTTCTTCTCCTCATTTCTTCCTTCTTCCTCTCAAATTTTTCTCCCTTTACTCCTCTCTCTACTCTCTGAAGTAAAACTCCACAAAAAACGCAAAAAAAAGCAAAAAAAAAAAAGAGAAAAAACCAGAAAAATTCATGTCTGATCAAAATTTGTAGGAGAGATAGAGAGAATCTCCGGCGAAATTTCGTCATGATTTCCCGATTTTCCCCTGATTTTCCGGTGTATTTCATCTTCTATTCATCTTCTTCCGGTCGTTCTCTCGTCGGCGCTAACCACACCTCCTCCAGATTTTGCTCTCGTTAGAGTTTTGTTTCTCTCTCTAACTCTTTTTTATCTCTCTTCTACTGCACAGCAAGCAAAACACTAATTTCTGTGAATCGATTTTTTTTTGTTTTTCATTGATTAAACACAGTATTGTTATTAGAACTGTAAAGCAATCAGATTAAATTTTTTTTTTTTTGAATTTTTTTTTTGGATTTTTTGAATTTCCTGTTTCCTCCATGAAGAAGCTTCCACACAGCACGGAAAGTGCGTTAATGGAGTCGCCGACGAAGCCGAGCTTCTTGCGAAACTTTCTGGTGAAGATTTTACTATTCTGTGTCTTTATCATATGCTTTCGATTCGCTTACGTCGTAACAATTCGAGGCGAATCTTGTGACGTCGGCGATTTCTGCTTCTTTTCGTTGCCGGAAACCTTCAATTTCGCCGGAACGACGACAATTGCCGCCGTTTCGTCTTCTGTTATTGCCTCTGACGACGTTGTTTCCTCCGATAAGGAAACCTCAATTTACGCGAGCAAAAAATGGCGGAAATCGGTGCAGTACTACTCTTCGGTCTTCCAGGATTTGATTTCCGACGGTTTTCTGTCTCCTCAATCGAAGTCTCTCTGCGTCGATACGCCGTTAGGTCAAGAGGTCTTCGCATTGAGAGAGCTCGGTGTTTCCGACGCCATTGGCGTATCTAAGAAAGCGTCGAAACCGTTGGTGGTTTCTTTGAAGAACTCAGGGCGTCGTCAGCCGTTTGAGGATAATGCGTTCGATTTCGTGTTCTACGGTGGAGGTGGAAAGATTGATGAATTGAGCAAATTTTCGGATGTTTCGGAGGAAATTGGGAGAACACTGAAGCCCGAAGGGTATTTGGTTGTTCATACAAGAACAAATGATACTTATAGTTTACATTCCTTTATTGCTTTATTCAATTGTTGCACATTCATTAAGTCCCGTGAAATTCATGGATTTTATGATGAGAATGATGATGGTAGTGGTATAATACGTGAGATTGTGATGAAGAAAGAAGAACATGGTTCTGTGTATAGTAAAGAATGCTCTGTTGTACCAGGGTACAAGCAAGAGATAGTTTCGAAAGCGGAGAAATTGATAGGGAAGGAACCTTTGAAACCTTGGTTAACGCTGAAAAAGAATATACAGAATGTGAAGTATCTGCCTTCAATGGTGGATATTAGCTTTAAGAGTAGATACATATATGTAGATGTAGGAGCTAGGAGCTATGGTTCGAGCATTGGGAGTTGGTTTAAGAAGCAGTACCCGAAACAAAACAAGACTTTTGAGGTTTATGCGATCGAGGCTGATAAGTCTTTTCACCAGGAATATGAAGCTAAGAAGAAATGGGTGAAGTTGTTGCCTTATGCTGCCTGGGTGAAGAATGAGACCTTGTATTTCGAGGTTAATCATGATCCTGGGGATGATCCTGAGGAGAAAGGAAGTAAAGGGCGAGGGATGGGAAGGATTAAGCCTGTGCAATCACATGATGGAGTGTCTAGTGGTGTCGATAAGATTGTGGGGTTCGACTTTGCTGAGTGGTTGAAGGAGACTGTGACAGAGAGAGACTTTGTGGTGATGAAGATGGATGTTGAAGGCACGGAGTTTGATCTTATCCCGAGGTTGTTTGAGACCGGCGCAATTTGCTTGATTGATGAGATCTTCCTCGAGTGTCACTATAATCGGTGGCAGAGGTGTTGCCCTGGTGAAAGGAGTGCCAAATATGAGAAGACATATGACCAGTGCTTGAACCTGTTTACTTCGCTCAGAGAGCGTGGTGTTCTTGTTCATCAATGGTGGTGATCTCTGGTAACTGGCTATATACTTGGTTGTTTATGTAACTTTCTTATACTTTGTCATAATGCTTTGTTTACCTGCAATGCGGTTAATGTCCTAGTTCCACAGTTAATTCTCAGTTATTGAGTTGTTTGGAAAACTTTACTTGTTAGTGAAATATTCCAAATTTTCAGTGATACCAAGTTCTTTGGTTTGTTTCTTTTATACACATTGTTGTTCACTCTTATTATACTTGTCGAATAAGATGTTGGTTATGAAAAGTAAGATATTGGTGCATCATTGCACCAACTGTTCACATTTAGTATTGCATTCCCGACTCCTGAGTGGTGTTTGAGTATTATATCTTTTAAATCTTCGCTGTTATTTGCTTTGTGGTGCAGACTTTTGTTCCCTGGGATGAGAATGCTCAGTGTTGCAAAACTATTCTTGCCTGTATTTCCTTCACAAGAACTGTCTATTTAATTAGTATCGATAAATTAGAAATATAGACGGTGATGACTAGTGTTCAGAACCTGATTTTGTACTTACAGACCATAAATGACTTGGATAGTGTTGTATTCAACTTACTTTCAGATAACATAGCTCAAGTTAATTTCAATAAGTTTATACAAATTTTGATAAGTCAAATTCAGTAGATTTTTATTCAATGTAGCAAGCAATATGGTTGTGATTAAGATTAAGACACAGTGAAATGGACAGTCAGAGACGTCAATGAATTATTCTTATGCTGGTTACAATCCGTTGTGTTTCATTTTCCCCTATTGCCCCGCTTGATATTTTTTTCCAGTAGGATCGAAATTGACTGCTGAGGGCCGAAGGTCCCTTGATGATGGAAAATGTAATGAGACCATGAGAGTTGAGTCTAATATGATCTGATGGTAAGTTTGTGGGTCTAAAATAGGCATTGACGGAGAGGAATAGCCGTTGTTAATCGATCAAGGATCGGTGCGGGCCTTAGAATGTTGGTTCATGTACCTAGACAGAGACTTCATTGTTATGCTCATCCACCCTTCCCTACATTGTGAATTTTTACCTTCTTTGTTGACCCTTTTTCCTGTGGAATGGAGCTTTTGGTAGTTGATATTGATGACAAATTTTTAAGAAACAGTAAATCCAAGACCTGCTTGGTCTTGGAACTGAATTAGCTGGCAATGAAAAGAAAAGGTTTGGATGGGGTAGAGGTGGGGGTTGGAATTAGTTGTACTTCATGATGAAACTTTTGATTTAATGTCATATCAACATATACGCCATTTCTAGAAAAGCATATTTTGATTGCTTGAGTGGTCCTTGCTTTGTTACAGTAGTAATAACTTTGTTTTTAGGCGAGGTAGATTTTAGCTATGATAGTTGAATAACTGATAAATATTGCTTTTTTCAACCTATCTGATGATGTTTTCATGTGACTGTGGGACAGGTCAAATTTTCTGATGTGATTTAAGTTAATGTGTTTGGCTTTTGTTTTATGTGATTATAATTACTGTTGCATCATTTTGTCCCCTTTTGTGATTGAAATTTGAGGACTGAAGAGTATTTGTTTGATTGATATCATGTTTCAGTTTTTCTTTCGAGTGTGTACTATGTCAAAACAGTATGGGACATTCTGGAATAAGATAGATGGACTGTAGATGACATATTTTTCTTGATTTATACCTGTGCCTGTAATTTGTTTCCCAATTTAGAGCAGTCTTGCCTTCATCTTCTTAATGAAGTTGAATTAAGTTCGACGCCCTGTAGCCGGATTGTTGTGAAGATTCGATCATGTAACCTTGTAAGTAACTCGCAAGAGGTTGAGAATTGAGATGGAGGGGCTCTTTATTTTTGCCAACTCTTTGCCTTCTAGTTAGTTGGTGGTTGTATCTTTCACATGAAAATTTCACATGCTATTCATACATAAAAAGGTTACGTTCGAGTCACATGACTTTATAAGCGAGAGAGAACACAGTGTTTTCGGAAGCAACTAAGGCAGTGCTGTGAGGGAGTGTGAGCCTATGAGGGATGTATTTTCCCTTTCCTCCTCATCTCCCCCATTCTTCCATGATTGTTAACTAAATACTTTATGTTGTTTTTGGTATAAATTTGTTGGACATAAGTCTTGATCATATTCAATGCTAGGCATATTATTACTATTTCGTTAGTATAATTTTGGTTAATATATGTACTAATCAAATTAGCACTCACAAATCTGTTATGAGAACGTGATTTCGTTTGCATTTGTACTTGCATTCATTGCGGTAATGAATCGATTCTTGATTGACTGTAATAAACAATTTATTGAGTGGTTCATATTGCCAAGTGATGGATCCGTGGCAATCATTGCTTAATAATTATAAAAACCTTGTCTTACTGTAACAGTACTACTACTAGTTCATCAGAATTTCCTTTTACGTATAATAATAATGTCAATAAATTAACATCATATGTGACTGACAGCTGCGATTTTAAGATGTTGTATACTTTTTGTGGTACATTAAAACACTTTGAGTGGACTTCATGTGAGTTCCTTGTATATATATATATATTGGCATCTACTCCCTTTTTTTTTTTTTTTTCTACATTGTTGTTTTGGGAAATAAACCACTAACTTTGACTGATTATTTTGATATTTTTATAATTAAACTCCATTCGAAATGCAATGAGAAGAGGTCAGATTCTGGAAATTATTCACAAGGGCAGGGCAACTAATGTAGTTGCTGATACTTTAGCAAAGTAGGGATTGGAAAGAGATGTAGAATTCATTGCGTGGTTATGAACTGTTATTGAGCTTCTTTGAATTTTTGTTTTGATAGGGCAGCAAGCTGATTGTTTTTATGGCTTTCTTGTGCTCCCTCCTATGTTCTGCAGCTAAAGTAATGAATAAAAGCTAACAAAAATAATGTTAGAACAGTTCTTTAGGTCTTGATTAGCAATAAATAACATGTGGGTGGTAAAAGCAATAATGCACGGACAATCATATAATATGCATAGAACAATCAGGCAGGCATATAATAATGTATGAAAATAAATAAAAAATCGTCCGGGGTCGTTGATTTGTACGGATCTTGGATCGAAAGTTGAACGAACCTTAAAAGTTTGTGTATTTTGTCATGTGTTGCATCGAAAATATTGTTCGAATTTTGATTACTTTTGATGTTTTGGCGTTGACTTTGTATTGCATGGGATCTTGTATGTGTTTTAGAGGTATGAAAGTAAGATAGTGATGATGGTGATTACGTAGGCTGGTTAGATGATGATGCTTGGCTGCGTGATGATGATTAATAAAGATCAGGTGGGTTAGAGGAGTTTTGTTAGGCGGTGGATGAGTGTGATGGAATATGGCGTATGATGATCTTGGATTCTTGGTGAGTTGTGCGGTGTGTTCTTTAGGGTGAGGCGTGTATATTGTTACTGTCGTGGAGAGTTAGTCGTGAATTGTGAGAGGGAGAGGATGATATATATAGGTTAGGGTAGTTGAGTTGTAATAGGTTTTTGAAAACAATTAGGTCTCTAAAAAGATTTTTATAAAATAGTTAGATAAAGATTTAAAAAAAGTGTTAGTAAGAGATATTTAAAATCACTTTGGAAAAAGATTATTTTTATTGAAAAAGATTTTAGAAAATAGTTAGACAAAATATATTAAAAAACACTTTGGAAAAAGATTATTTTTATAAAAGATATTTTTATTAATAAAACTAATCAATGTAATTAATTAATTCTATTAATTAAATTGGGCTAGAAAAGGGGTTTCGCTTTAATAAAACTATTTTTAAAAGGTTTTCAAAGATGGGTTTTAAAAAGTTATTTTAAAACGTTTTAAAAAGTGGGCTTAGTAAAACTAGTTATAAAAAAGGTTTTCGAAAATGAGTTAATAAAGACAGTTAGAAAATGGATTTGGCTTAAAACTTTTATTTTAGACTCGTTATTTATTCTTTCCTTGATCCGAACCAATTGGAACAGGTATTAGTCATCATAGGGTACTAAATGGGGAGACACTATTATGTGTCTACAGCTAAAAATAAGTCGACTTTTATGGGGTATCTCCCCAAAATAAGTCAATTAGATCAGATTGATAAAAAAAAAAAATATGTTCACTTCATTTTTTTTTGAAGAAAAGTTCATAAAAATAAGGTAAATTAGACATAACATCAAGCATCCTAATCGGTCATTTTGATAACTTTCAAGGGAAAAAAAAGGTAAAGAATCTGTCAAAAAATGAATATTAGTATTTATTTCCTTTTATTATAAATAATAAGGTATCACAATAAATAATAAGGTATCACATACAATTCTGTTCACACTATACAATCTTCTAAGAAAAAGAACCAAATCTTAAATTTCCAACTTTAGGCAGATTGATTAGTATAAAAATGCTATTTATCACCTTGGAAGCCAAATACATTCATCATCAAAAAGAAAACAAAAAAAAAAAAAAAAGAGTCCGAATTACAAAATTCATTTAAAAAAAAAATGATGAGAAAGAATGAAGTAGTAATTATGTTAGTGCTTGTAATTAGCATGATAATGATAAATGGAGTTATGATGCAAGGAAGTGGTAGTGGTAATGACACCCTATGTGGGGTACCCAGTGGTCAATATTGGTTGTGTGTTCCAACCTTCCTTCCAAAACCAGAACCACCAAGCAGGCAATGTTGTAACACTCTTACGGATGCTGACCATGATTGCCTTTGTACTATTTATAAATCCCCTCTTTTCCCTAGCCTCGGCATTGATAAGGAAAAGTTTTGGCTTATAATGGGTTTATGTGGCCTCCAAACTTGTCCTACCCATGTTTAAGATATCGTACATATTGATATTGATAAAGAGAGTATTTAAAAAAATAATTATTATGTTGAGTTAGATTCCATTACCGCAATCATCAACAAGTCTTTATTAATGGTGGGTAGTCTACCCGATAGGTAGACAAAGTTTTTTCCGTATTGTAACTCTATCTATCGATGTGACAATTAATTATTATTCCATAGGGGTGTTTTTTAATCAATCAAAGTACTCTTTTATATTGATCTTTGAATAAAGTTAATTGATTTTTCTCATTTTATGGATTAGTTAAACATATGAGTAAAATAATTTCCTGTTCTGCTTTATTATTTGATATCAATCAGCTACTTTTTTTTTAGGGAGAGGTGGTAGGTTAGTGGAGTACCACCCCGAATTTCAGGGCATTGCCCAGGGTTCGAATCCTCATCCCAGCAATATGTTGGACATTTACTTCTGGACTGTTTAGCCTTGTACCCAACTTTTGAGCTGGTGTGCCATGCCGGCTTGTAGTCTAGCAGGGGGTTGGTCTTCTGACCAATTATCTTTCCTAATCAAAAGAATAAATATAAAAAAAATCAGCTATTTATTTTTTGACACACACCTCTAGTCAAACAAACTTGACTCATGCGCACCATTGACAAAAAAATAAATAAAATGTCAATGTTTTTTGTTAATTACAAATGGTTAGTAAAAATGATGACTAATATATGTAACCAGCTTAATTGATTGTTAAGAGACAAATTGGATGGTTCCAACCACTCGCTGAAAACACCCTGTCCAATTTCTTGAAAATATAAAATAAAATTAAGGGTTTTACTATTAATAGCCACGAGCATCTTGCATTCGTGGTAGAATTGGCCATGAAATTGAGTCATCCATCAAGGTCAAAAAAAACATTGTCTTCCATCCATGGATTTTCATGTTTTAAATTGGGTCATAGAATGACTTAATTCATATTTGGGCATCCAATGACCCAAACCATGGATTAAGTCATGTAAAAGGGGATGGAGGGGCCCACAAACAAGTGGGAAAATTTTGGCACGAAAACAATGAAAATGGTGAGTTTGATAAGGCAATAATTGTAAGAGCCAATGAAGAAGCGCCACGCGTGCACAGGAGCAGTTGGACGCGTCAGTACTAGACATTTGACAGCCAACCAAATTTCGACATGTGGCTGCTGAATCAGAAATGTTATTTTTGTTATTTAGATTTTGTAATCTGAATAACTTTACAAATACAAATTAAAAAAAAAAATTCACCAACAGTCCTATTTTTTTGAGATCTATAAATAGACATCCATTTTGCTATATTTTGACACACTTCCTAAATTAATTATTTTTTGGGTCATGAGTGGCATTTGTCAAAATGGGTCATAAGGTATGATCAACTTTTGTAAGATGAGAGAGAAAGTTGATAAGAGAGTGGGATGGCATGTATTTTTGGGACATGAGTGGCAATGCTCTAAGGGCTATGTATAAAAATTAACAAATGCATTGAAAATTCAAATTATACATTTATTATATGAAAAGATTCTATTGAAAAGTGAAATACACATTTATCATAAGAAAAGATTCCATTGAAAAGTGAAGTACACATTTATTATATGAAAAGATTTTGACTTTTTAATGAAATCTTTTCATATAATAAATGTGTATTTCAATTTTCAATTTGTATCTTACATTTATTATACTCATTTGTTAATTTTTATACATAGTCTTTAGGATTATGAATAGCAAAACCCTAAAATTAAATATTCTTTGAAGGTATTAATCCATGCTTTTTAACCAAATTTGATGATTTTTAGACTTTAGTCGAAAACTTAAATGATGGTGGGGGATGCATCTCGGGTTAAATCATTTAATGAAGTTTGGAACCAAATACTCTCACAATTCGGTCACATAAAGGCCCATGGTGGCCTTGAGTCACTAATGGGAGGCGTGTATGTTATCGGTTAAATTGATAATTACTGCCTAAGTGATCTCCCAGGGTCTCGCAGGGTTCATGGGAAGTATCTCGACCACTATCTTTTCAGGGTTCCAAAAATTCGAAAATTCTCTAAAACTAGATATCTTCACAATTTATTTCAGGGTTAATGAATTTTCTATTTCAAAAAAAAAAAAGAAAGAAAAGATATCTTCACAATTTATTTCTACGTGATTTATTTCCTTTTAGAAATTATATACCCTGATTCTATCTTAAATTTATCCAAAGGAAAAAGGCATGTGAAGTTTGAACAAAATCAAATGTCATCACAAATTTAATGAGGAAAATCAAATTCTAATATTACCGATTTGAGGCAGTATATATAAAAGGCAAATGCTAACGGGCGCCCCCGGAGCGTTAGAAAAGACTAATATATCTTTCTATTCTAATCCTAGTCCTAATAAATAATTAACTTTTAAAGATAAAATATAACTTAAATTTTTTAAGATAAAATACATTTTACTAGAAAATAAAAAAATGAATAGGTTTAGAATTGAAAAGCAGTAGCGTTTTTTTTTTCTTTGGATGGCGGCAACTGTATTGGCGGCAACCGTAGGCACAAATTTATATTGTTATTCAAACAAACATTAGTAATCCAGCAGGTTTTCTCTAAAAAAAAACATCCCCAGCCAACAAACCCTAAACTCCAGCGCCGCCCTACAGGCGCACTGCTGGCCGGCCGAGCGCGTTGCTCTACAGGTCGCCGGCGAGCCTACCCCCGTGTCCTTCAGTCCTAGAGTACGTCGTGTCTTCCCCTCCCTTAGTTTTTTTCGTCAGGTTGTGCGTCTCCCCTCCCCCTCCGACCCCTGGTGTTTCGCCGCCTCCCAGACCACGTGCTCCTTTTACCCGTCCGCGCGCGCCACCGCTTCGTCAACCATGTCGCGCGTCTCCCGCGAATCCCCCTCTCCCCTTCCCCTAGTTTCACGAGTCCTCCCTTCCCCTTTCCCCCCTGTTTCGTGAGTCCTCCCTTCCCCTTTCCCCCCTGTTTCGTTGCCCCTAGGGTTCCCATGATTCCCTTTCACCGTGTCCCCAATTCCTCTGTTCTGTGTTCCTCGTTCTGGGGCGGCGTTGTTTGAGTTCACGCAAGGTTTCCAGATCTGGAGGGTAATCATGCCGCAATTTCCTTTCTTGTTTATCAGTTTACATTTTCTTAGTGGTGTTGTTTTAGTTATGCGAATGTTGTTTTCCTTCTTGATATGCGTGGTAATTATGCAAATAACTAGAGGATGTTGTTCTTTTTGCGTTGTTGAAGCTGTCATTTGTGGTTGGTTATGGCAATCGAAAGCTGATTGTCCCTTGGGTAAGGGACGGTGGTTCATTTCTGCAATTGTAGAATATATAGGTTTCCAGGAGTCCTTGAAGGATATGATTCATCCAAAGACTGAAACCTTTTCTATTGGGTATAGTATATTTTCTGCCTCAAATTCTAGGAGTAGATCTTTTAAAGATACTAGGGTAGGCTACCTTGATTTTGAGTTTCATGAATTTTCAAGATTGAATTGAGGGAGAATTCGAGAAAGGGTTCTACTGTGAGAGATCAAAACGATCCTAGATTAGGACCCAGAAAAATGGAAGTAGCAAGTGGGGATATAAAGGTTAGAGATCCCCCAGTCGGTTTATCCAAAGAATGTGAGCGTGGCCGAGGAGGAGAAAGGTTTTCATGGTTTGGACGTTTGTTCTCCGATTTCTCAAATCGGAGGTATGTTGGAGAGCAAGTAGTTCTTCGTTCTCTTTTTAGTTTGGCATTGGTCTGGAAGACCTTTGTCTTTGAAATATAAAATCTGAAGGCGGCACCCAGTTGATCCTGGTGGTTTTCAGCGCGTCAACACAAAGGTGGTTCTCATTTCAACAGGAGAACCCGGAAATACTCTCTCAGGAGAGTATTGAGTCACCAAGGAATGTAACTTATTGCAAATTTATGAGCCACGAATTCGAAGTGACAGAAGGTCGTTGGGATTGCTCATGTGGTGAGATAAAAATCTCGCCCTTAGTTGGTTGTTATCCAAATCGTGATCGAAATTCGCTCCTCCCACCACTTCCAACAGGTAAGATATACCCCTTTATTGCAAATTGCCTTTATCCAAGAAGCTACAATAGTTCCTCTGTACTCACTGCTCCAGTCCAGCTATTGTCAACCACTTCTAGTCAAGTTATGATTCAAGTACCGAACAACGCAAGCCTCTATATCAAGCAGAACCTCTATAGTGTTAGTTTTAACTTAGTTTGGTTTGTAAGAGCATGTAACGCTCAGTTTAATGTTCTTATGTTCTTGTTGTTGAGCCTAGTTTGTGTTGGAACATTTATAGGGTAATGGGTTTTATAAGCTCATATGGTTATATATTAGAAGAGGAGGAGGTCTAGTATGCTAAGATTAGAATGCGCAAAATCACGTGAATCAATCAAGCAAGTCAGGAGGCTGGTCGCGGGTCGCGACCAGGAGGTCGTCGGGGGTCGCGACTAGCGCACTTTCGCGACTCGCGATCTGTATCGCGGGTCGCGACGTGTAGTCTGACATATTTCATGGGCATCCAAGAAGCAAACATGTATAACGGATTCCACTATGGCATCAGAATTCATTGCATTGGCATCTTTTTGCCAAGAAGCGGAATTGCTAAGGAATGTGTTGAGTGAGGTTGACTTGTGGGTCAAACCTATGTCACCTCTTGCTATTCATTGTGATAGTGCATCAACCATAGCTAAAGCTTATAGTGAAGTATACAATGGCAAGTCAAGGCACATTGGAGTTAGACAGAGCTATATGCGTGAAATGATAAGGAATAGTTGTATAACTATTAATTTTGTTCGGTCTAGTTTGAACTTGGCGGATACGTTTACTAAACCGTTGTCAAGGGAACTAGTGAACAAAATGAACAAAGGGATGGGTCTTAAGCCTATTGATCAACCTTTAGCTAAGGAAAACTCAATTTGATGTCTAATACAACGTTAGATCTCAAATTCAATGAGGATGGTACTTTTATTAAAGGTTGGAAGCACTTGTGTTATTTACATCCCGAGGTTAGTGCTTGTTACTACAATGATAAGCGGTTGAATTAAGTTTCTTAATAAGTCTTTGATAAGTGCTAAATTGTAGGAGCATGTGCGTAAAGATTTACCTATATAAGCTAGAGGTTTGGCCGCTTCACCAAGTCTAAGGCTTGACTTGGAACGCTTATGAATGGATATGGACACCAAGGCTTCATAGGTGTCGGAGGTTAAGAACTATGTTTATGCTTATGTGTATTAGTATCTTCAATGATTTGTGGTGGTTATATGATTCAAAGCTTTGTCTATCATTATGATCGAAATTGTTGTAAAGTTACTTTTACTAAGTGGAGATTCAATCGTAAGATATTTCCATTATGCATGAGCATGCTTTGTTTGTGATTTATAGCAAGTTGAAAACTTTTCAACATTACCCTATAAATGGGAGGAGGATTGTTGGAACATTTATAGGGTAATGGGTTTTATATGCTCATATGGTTATATACTAGAAGAGGAGGAGGTCTAGTATGCTAAGATTAGAATGCGCAATATCACGTGAATCAATTGAGCAAGTCAGGAGGCTGGTCACGGGTCGCGACCAGGAGGCCGTCGCGGGTCGTGACCAGCGCACTTTCGCGACTCACGATCTGTATCGCGGGTCGCGACGTGTAGTCTGACTTGGGGCGTGAAATTTTGCGTGGACGGTTTATAACCGTTGTATTACATACGTTATCCGTTTAATGATGATTAAGTACTCTTATTCAGGGGATTAAAGGGAGATCAATGCTGTAACAACTCTAATCAAGAGGGAATTTGATATATGACCCTTGTCATTCATATGAGAGGAGGGTGAGAAAATTAGATTTTACATTTTAAGAGACTTGCTTTGCTTGAGAGAAAACTTGCTACTTTCTCTCTAGTGTTCTTCACAAACTTCAAACACAAAGTTCTTGTTGATTCACATAGAAGATCATCTTGCGAATTGTTTTCTCCATTGTATCTCATTAGTTATTTCGTGTTAACCCGGTGATCCTAGAGGGGCGAAATTAAACTAATAGGAAAGCGTAGTTTCCGTGCCTTGGAGTGGTATATCCGGTTCCCTTATTTGATCTCACTTCTAACAGTTTGTATGCCGTATTTTAATTAATGCAAATTTTCTCGATGTCAAAAAAAAAAAAAAAATCGTAGGCACAAGTTTAGAACTGTATTCCTTCATTGAAGAACTACAAGGGTAGCATTTTATACCTCTGCAATTTTTTTTTATTCCTCATCAATCACTAAACTAAAATTAAGAAGGGGAAAAAAATTATCGAGTTGTGAAATACTATCCTTTTTTAAGGATGGAGATAATGAGAAAGAAGGTAGCATTAAGCCATTAACGGTGGGGTTAATGACAGTAATTAGCATGGTAATGACGGATCAAGTGTTAATGAGATTTGCCAAAGGATGTATGTGGGGTACCCTTAGGTGAATTTGTTGTGAATTGTGGGACATCATTGCTTGATCCTAAAGACCTAAACCAATCAGCGCACAATGTTGTAACGATGTTAAAAAGGGTGATGGTAACTGCTTTTGCAAAATTGCTGATTCCCTTTTTATCCTGGTCTAATTGATCGGAAACTTTCTTTTTGCTATGTTGAGCTATTGTGGCTTACCTAAGTGTAATTCTCTTTCACGATTAATGTACTCCGCAGTCCATACTAATAATAATCAGAAACGATTTATGATTGTTTTTTTTTGTTTAATTGTTGGTTTTAATTTATATATTGATTGAATTTATAGCTGCACACTTTAAGATCGAATGAGGAAAATTTGTTACGCCCTTGATTTGATCATATCGGATAATTGATGTCATCTTATTGGATGATTTAATTGTGTGTTTATGTCAAAATAATTAAAAAAATTAGAAATCTTGTGGAATGCATCACTTGATTTTTCACATCGAGTTTCAAAATCTTCTAAATGGTCAAAAGAAGGCATATAAGGTTTGAATAGGGGACATATAAGGTTCCAAACTACTACATCTGTTTCTTTTTAATGGTTACACTTGGACATAAACACAAAAAATTTATAGCAAGATTTCTAATTAAAAAAAAGATATTTATCTGAAATCATCCACAAGATTTACGTTGAGTTTTGTTAATAATAAGATTTCTAATTTTGTTAATTATTTTTTAAGTGATGGTCTAAATACCGTCAAATGGTTCCAAACTTATTTACGTTGTTTTGTTTAAGGGAAAATTCACGGGATTATAAAAAAAAAAAAAAGATATTTTTAAGATCTGCCAAATGAGTGTTTATGCAACTTAGTCCCCAAGAGTGTTTGGTATTTATAGCCTATAAAAGATAACCCAAACAATATAAACTCTAACATAATTAAACTAGGTGGAGGTGGCTGGCGGTGGAGGATTACCATCACCGACCATTGTTAGTTCTGTTGGAAAAAATTAATTTGGCTGTGAATTGTGATACCATGTAAAAATATTTATGAGATAATCACTAGCCTTGTATTGATAAACTTGGCTAATATTTATAGCCTACAAAATATAACCAAACAATACAAAACTTTTAGCATAATTAAACCATGTAAACATTGAAAATTCTAGTCATCCTCAAAATAACTACCACTATATTAATTTTTTATTGGCTGATTTTTTATTTATTTTTTATGTCAAAATTAATTAACAATGATTTTTATTATTTTTAAATTCTTTTTACATTTTTATAATAAGTTTATGAATTATTTTTTAATATCAGTAATAATAAAATCTGAATTAAGTAAATTAATTTGTAAAAAAATTGAAAATTATTTCAAAATTAATAAATGAATTAATTTTGACATTAAAAATTAAATAAAAAAATCAGCCAATAAAAAATAAGCATATGGTAGTCACTTTAAGGATGTCTACCCTAGAATCATCCTAAACATTCCTAATCCTAGTCCCTAGACAATATCAAATTACTACTATAAAAGTATAAATCTATCTTATGCCAACTAACTAAATCTAATGCTCACCGGTATCCTCGCTCGGTATTTACGCCTTGCATATCCCCTATTGTCTCTGATACAGATAATTTCCATTTAATAGCTCCTATTTCTGCCAAAGAAATTAGAGACGCTGTCTTCAGCATTGATCCCGCAAAATCCCCAGGATCAGATGGTTTTGGATCTAAATTCTTCCAACAATACTGGGATATTGTAGGTCCTGACGTTTGCATAGCCATATATGATTTTTTCAATCATGGTCAACTCCTTCGTAGTATTAATCATACATTGATCACTTTGATACCGAAAGTAGCTACTCCTGACAAGCCGAATCAATTTAGGCCTATCAGCTTATGCACCACATTGTATAAAATTATATCGAAAATTTTGGTAGAACGTCTTCGTCCAATTCTTGTTAAGATTATCAGTCCATTTCAAAATGCCTTTACTCCTGGAAGGCTAATCCATGATAATGTATTTATTGTCCAAGAAATTCTGAATATCTTTAATAAATCAAAAAGTAAAATGGGATGGTTCGCGCTGAAATTAGATATGGAAAAAGCATATGATCGTATAGAATGGGATTTTTTGGCCCACATCCTTCAAAGTTACGGTTTTCATCACCAATGGATCAAATGGGTTATGCAATGTATCTCGACTGTCTCCTACTCACTCGCCATAAATCAAGACACCACCTCCGTCTATCAACCTTCTCGAGGCCTACGCCAAGGCGACCCTTTATCACCTTATCTTTTTATTTTATGTATGGACATCCTCTATCGGCAACTGGATTTTGCAACAAAAAATTCGAAATCAGGAATTGGAATAAAACTTGCTCCACACTCCCAGATAATTCCAGGGCTATTCTTTGCTGATGACGGCTTATTATTTTGTAAAGCAAATTTTGATTCTGCCCATCGCTTAAAAAATATTCTAGACTCTTTTTGCCTTAACTCAGGGCAGTTAGTGAATTTTCATAAATCAACAATCATGTTTTCTAAACATGTTCCAAATTCTAGACGAAGATCAGTTGCTGACATTTTCAATGTGACCCCAAAGGTCTTTTTGGGAAGATATTTGGGTGTTATATTCTTTAATTATAAGCCAATGCCTAGCGATTTCCATAACTTAGTTCAAAAAGTTGACAACAATATTAATTCTTGGCACAATCATTTTCTTTCGAAAGCTGGAAAATCTGTTCTTATTCAGTGTCATCTAGAATCTTCCCCAGCCTATCTTATGGCAACGACTCAGGTTCCCAAGAAAATATGCTCTACAATAGATAATATCAACTGGAAGTTTTTTTGGCGCTCTTCAACGAACTCTTCCGGGCTACCCTAATTGCATGGTCAAAACTTTGTTGCCCTAAAAAATATGGTGGGTTGAATTTTCGGAAAATGACCCATGTAAATGAAGCATACTTGGCTAAAATGGGTTGGCGAATCCTTTTTGACCAACAATCTCTTTGGCCAATGCTTATGCGCCAAAAATATCTTCGAAATACTTCGTTCTTTGAGTACAAAGCTAAACCATATGATTCTCATATTTGGAAGTCCATTCTTCGATCTCGAGAGCTCCTTAGGAAATGAATACGTTGGAAAATTGGATCTGGAACAAATGTCTATTTCTGGATTGACAACTGGTGTGCCAATGAAAGCCTTATTGAAATGTTAAATCTTCAAATCACGTCCATTGCTAATCTGGATCTCACTGTTAGTAATGTCATACTTCCATCAAGGCAATGGAATGTTTCTCTCCTTAATAAATTAGTCCCATCCCATATCAGCCAACTTATCTTGGGGATTCCTATTCCAAACTTTCCCACCCCAGACATTCCTTGTTGGGGGTTTACTAGCTCTGGTGAATTTTCTGTTAAAACGACTACCTGGCTAGCTCATGGAATTAATCCTTCTAACAATATTCCTTGGCCTTTTAACTGGATATGGAAAATTAATAGCCCCTAAAGTACAATTTTTTCTCTGGCAATGTCTACAAAATGGTTTGCCATTGAAATTAAATTTAGCCAACCGTCAACTCACTAATGATGCTCTTTGCCCCCTTTGTAAATCTGATAATGAAACTCTTGACCATTTATTTTTCACATGCCCTCTAATTTGTCAATATTGGAACTCAAATTATATACGACCAAAAATCCGTCATATAGTGCCTCAAGATCTTGTACAATGCCTAACGTGTCTCCATCCCTACCCTCAGGCCTTACAGGTATTCTATTACAATTTGTGGAGTATCTGGAAGGAACACAATTCAGTTATCTTTGAAGAAGCTATGCTTAATTTAAATTGTATTTATTACAGAGCTTGGCACTTGTATTTGGAATGGACTACTCGAACTACGATGGATTTTTCCTTTGCCATATCTTCTCTTCCTTGTTGCAGGTCCCCTTCTTCCATTGCAGTTAGCTGGCAGTCCCCTCCCTCCGGTTGCTTCAAGCTAAACTTTGATGGTTCAGTTATTGGTTCTTCAGCTGCTGCCGGTGTTGCCATTCGCAACTCCGATGGTCTTCTTGTGGCCGCTCAAGCTTATCGTCTTGGCCAAACCTCTGCTCTCGTTGCTGAAGCCTGGAGATTAAGAAATGGACCGATACTTGCCATTCATCAGCATATTCAAGATCTCTATATCGAAGGAGATAATCAAGTGGTTATAAGAGTGCTGCAAGGGCATTTACACTTGCCCTTGGACTATCCAAACCCTAATTGATGACATTCGACATCTGCTTCGTCAGTTTAGATTCTACACCATTAAGCATATTTTTCGAGAAGCTAATCGGGTAGCAGATCTTTTATCAAAAAAAGATCACAATATTTCTGCTGCTTCGGTTGACGTGGATGTTTCAATGGAACCTTTGTTAAATAAATATGTTATTCTTGATTCGTTAGGAATCTCCCTTGAGAGAAGGGTGTCCTAACTTTCCTTATGTACAAAAAAAAAAAAATAACTAAATCTAATCAAATATTTCCATAAACTTATCTTAACATATTATGATTGCATCATGCACCTACCTGTGTCGTGCAACATCTCTTCGACCCCTTTCACGTGCAACGACTTTCCTTCTAGCACTTAAGGCCCTGTTTTCTTCAACTTCAAAAATATTATTCAATAAAAATAAGTTCAGTTCAGCAAAAATAAGTTCAGTACAGTAAAAATCAGTAACTTTAGAGAAGAAATATAATAGAGAATCAGTACAAATAAGTTCAGTTCAGTAAAAATAAGTTCAGTTCAGTAAAAATAAGTCCAGTTCAGCAAAAATAAGTTGAAGAGAACAGGGCAGTGACCATTTTTAACACCGTAAAAATCATAAAGTTCTACTCCCTCCGTATTTAAATAAGTGAAACGTTTCTCTTGTACACGTATGTCAATGTAAAATTTTGACATATCTTTAATCAGTAAGTACAAACCATAAGGAAATTTGTGAAAAAAGGGACTTCTATGTTCAAACTTCAAAGTGGTGAGAAAGGGACTTATAAGACACTTTTCTTGTGAGAAGGGGACTTGTCGTCAGAATCCGACGGTTGACCGAAAAACTCCGACGTTGACTCATCATGTTCTTATCAAAAAATGTCTCGATTTGCGTGTTATTTTTTTGTCGTGAAAATTGCTCGAGTAACGTTTTGGGGGTCATTTTAGCCCTTTATAGATCAAAATTAAGCTCGAAATTGGCAAAAAAAAAAAATGTAATGGTCTCGTTTTACGTGTCATAAAATATATCGATATCCGTGTCATTATTTTTTTGCCGTGAAAATTGCTCGAGTAACGTTTTGGGGGTCATTTTGGCATCAATTAAAGCTCTTTTGATCTTTTCATCCTCCATTTCTTCCACTATAAATATGATTCAACCATCAATTAAAGCTCATTCACATCAAACCTCTACTTAATACACTAATACATACTTGGTATATATATATATACCAATGTTCCGGTATGGAATAAGTGGTATGAAGTGAACCGGTATCTCCTTTGCGTAGCAAGCCGGTTTAATGTCCTGCAAAACAAGTAAACTAACCTCGGGGGTTGATCCGAGGAACGCCCCTCCGATGCCTAAGTCAGTAAAGGGTAAAGACGGGATGTCTTAAGTATAATGCGATGGTGTTTGTGAACGTACCTCATGACTCAGGTCAGGGGGGTATTTATAGGAGCCGGCAGTGTCCTTAACGAGGTAGGACTCTGCTCCCATTGGTTAGATACATTTCTATCCTATTATGATACTTATCTTTAGGCCTGGAGGCACATTAAATCAATACTGGATCAGCCCAGGCCCATTCAGACGATGGCCCACATAATAAACACCGATAAGGTGTACCGATGTGACCGGCATGTTCGGCATACCGGTAGCCGATACGATTATACCCAATTGAGATGTGTTCTTCAGACTGAGTTGACCATAACGGTCAAGTCCGGTTTGAACAGACCGGTAGGGAACTTATTCAGCCCCCATACAACTAGCCCCCAAGCCGGTATACCTGGTACAGGGATATCCAGCTTAATTAGAGTTGAGCCGTTATGGATGATGAAAATCATGCTTTTATCCTGATCAAGCCGATTAGAGACATCCTGATAATAGGGTCAATTAGCGGAATATGAATCGTCGCCTCGATCATTGTGCTGATTTGACTAGGGTGTCAGTAGCTGATCGCAGCTGTTTCTGAGCCCAGGGTACACGTGGCGTGATCGGGACGGGAAGACGAAACGTCGTTTAATCCGAGCCATGAAGCTTGTTATAAATAGTGCTCTTCACAGCACAGTTTCACATTTTCACATCACTTTCAAGCCTTCAAGCAATCATTCTACTCGAGACCTAGCGTTCTTTCAGTTGCCGGTCTTTCGTCGTGACATTCCAAGCTATGACCAAACTCCCTTATCGGCTATTCTCAGTGCCAGCTATCGCCCTTTTCTTTCTTTCCATGTATTTTACCAAACTTCCTCTTAATTTCTTCAAGTAATCATGTCTTCTCATTCTGACTCACAAAACATTTCTGAAAGTCCCAAATCTTTGACCGATAGCGACTTCAATTCTAATAGTGAATCCGCTAGTCTTTCATCCAGTAATTCACCGGTAGTAAACCGCCCCCATGAACATCGGAGTAAATCTGGACATGACTGTAGTACTTCCGGTAGGGCCCCTGAAGAGTCGACACTACACGCCTCCCCCCTCACAGCCATTAGGGCTTTTGGAGAAGTTGTAGGGGTGCCGGTATCAGGGCAATATGGGACCATGCTGGGAATAGCAGAACGATCCTCTGTACTATTCCCACCTGCGGCTGGCACGTCTGCGGGTCCCCCTTCTGGAGCCTCCTCTGTTGCTTCAGTAGATGTTGACAGCGTCTTACGCGATATGATGTCGGACGAGGAGTCGGTATCTTTGGAAGCTGACTCCGACGAAGAACCGGCCGAAGTCATCCCTGAGGACGACGATGAAACGCTGGAGGACCTGTTCATGCCTCCTTGCGAAGTCGGCAGCCCGTCCTTTATTCAGATCGACAAAAACTGGAGAAGGACGGCATTAAATAGCGATTTTTGCCGGAAAGGCTCCGAGTATTTTGCCTTCCCCGAAGGGTATGGATTAGTGATGCCATCCGAGGGATGCCGGGTAACAGATTACCCGCCTGGTCACGTAGCGGTCTATGCCCATATGCTAGATTTTGGGTTGAGATTTCCCTTGGACCCTTTTATAGTGAAGATCTTCAAAGCCTGGAACATTTGCTTATCCCAGCTAACGCCGCTATCTTGGCGTAATTTGATATGCTATGCCTGGATCGTCCGATACAAGAGGTTTCCGGAGACCCTGAACCTGTTCCGGAAGCTACATTGGATTAAAGAGGACGGCTCCGCGAAGGGCAAAGGGAAGGGTAAAGGGAATCAGTCACAGGCCGAGAGGGAACTCGGCCAGGGTGGTTGGATTTCTATGTACACCCGGCCCAAGAAACTAACGGTGTATCCGAAGCTGACATCCTTGAAGAACTGGCAGCCCCGCTTCTTCTGGGTACGGGTGCCAGCTGACTTTCCCCTGCGCCAGTATTGGACGAAGCCTCGCCCAAGGATGGAACACATCCCTGACAGGCGATTAACCCGCCGGGAAGTGGAGGCTTTCAATTTTTTTGAGGCCTCTTCGAAACCAGGCCCTAAAGGAGGGAAGCACGTTCCCGTGCCTCTCAATTGGCTACCTCACGCCGGTTATATTTTAGGCGACGCCCCTTTTTCCGCTTTGGGCTTTTGCCAATCTGAACCCACTGGTAATTAAGTATGATGCCGGTACATATTTTATATTTTACCATCTTGTTTGCTGCTAACGTTCTTTTATTCCTCTGAATGCAGGTCGGGAGAACTTAATCCAGTAGGCTCTTCATCTCAATCAGAACTATATTCCAATCAGCAATATGCCTCCGAAGCCGGCCAGAAAATTTACGTCTATTCCACCCAGCGTTGGCGGCCGGGGTGGTAAGACTCGCGGCGCTGGCCGCGGTGAATCTGGTGCCGCTGCTCCCGGGAAGACCGTCCAGCCTCCTCCCAAAAAGATTACCTCAGCCCCTGTCAAGAGCAAGGCCGAGGAGGAAACTGAGACGTCCAGGCGGCCTCAAGCTAAGGCTCCCAGAAAGGAGCATGTTGAGGAGGTTGCTGCCGGTGAAAAAGAGCCGAAAAGGCTATTATCTGGGCGGGTAGCTGAGGTCGACACCTCCTCCTTGAGGCCCAAAATTTACAAACAGCTGACTTTGCCGGCTATGATTCCTGAGCTGGAACACTTTGCTCAGCCCGCGCAAGTCGGGCTTCATAGAGCAACTGAGAGGTGGAGGTGCTTGGGAAGTCCTCGGAAACGGTGGACCCGATCTCCGGTTCGTGATGGGGCTCACTTCCAGGCCAAGCTGAACATCCTCGATGATGAGTCTCTGCTGCTGGACCTTCCTCTCGATGGCGGTAACCTGGGGTACCGGCTCCTGAATGGGCTCCAGTTGAAGTACGACATGCCGGTAGATCGTCTACAGGCTCCTGCTGCTGTTCACGCGCATAATTTGGCCGTGGTAAGTTTTTCAGAATTAGCGGTGCTATTGTTGGCCGGCTTCTGTTTACCACCCTTTTAACTCTTTTTTATTTTTCATCTGTTGCAGGCGGCTCTTTCGGGTAAAGAACTCTGCGATGTTTACCGGTATTTCCAAGGCGCTTATTATGGCGAAGTGGAAGATCATCAGGCCACCCAAGACCAACTTACCGCGAAGAATGCGGAGTTGGTGAATATCGGCATTGAACGGAAAAAGCTGAAGACTGACCTGGACAAGGCCAATACGGACCTTCAGAGTGCTAAGGTGGCGGCCTCTAGCAGTAAGCTCCTCCTGAAAAACAAAGACATCGAGCTGACGAAAGTGAAAGAGGAGCTGACCGCCGCAAAGGGCCGGGAAGCCAACGCTGTGGCAGAGTACCGGCGGTCCATCGACTTTGTACACCGGTTAGCGAACCGATACAACGGGGGTTGGGCCGCCGCTATGCGGTGCACCAGGCACACTTTCCCGGACCTGGACTGGAGCCGCGTTGAGGAGGCCCACAGCCGACGAGAATTCGAGATCCCGGTGGAGGGCGAGGATCTGGATCTTGGGGTGACTGAAGCTGACATCGCCAATGCCGATCCTCGAGTAGAGTTCGAGGAAGCTGAGCCTGATGTTGCCGGCGAGCAGGCTGATCTTGGAGCTACGGATGAACCAGCTGACGGCGATGTCGTCCCGACTGACGGTGCTGTCGTCCCGACTGACAGCGTTGTCATTCTTGACAAGAGTCCTGTCGGCTCCGCTCCTGAATCGGTCCTGGATGGCGGCAAGGCCCCTACCTCTGAGGCTGCCTAGGCTGCTTAGTTTAGGTCTTCATTTTTCTTCCTTTGCTTCTGATCTGGCAGATTGTGGCTGGCCTGACTTTTTTGTTAGAATAGGATGTAACCTATTGTGTTGTTAATGGAATATATTTTCTTCATGCACCTGTGTCGGTTTTGCTTTTAATTATTTTGCCGATTTATTATTTCCGTCATTCCGGCAGATCCGCTATGGTTCATAGACCGGTAAATAGCTAACTTACTATTTCGTTCCGGCAGATCCAATAGGGTCATTGACCAGTTATGAGGTGGGGTGCTCCCGCCGGCATTGTACTTGTTGGGTTGGCAGATCCTCTTGGGTCATTGACCATCCCCAGAGTACTCGAGCCGTTAGCTCATCTTGACGGCAGATTCGCGTAGATCATTGACCGTCAAGGGGATTTCTTCCCTCGTGACAGCAGATCCACGTAGGTCATTGACTGTCTACGAGTAATTCTTTTTCATTGGTCATGTTATAGACCGTCAGAAGTACAGAATCAACTATTAGTGTAAAATAACGGTAATTGATCTTATTGAAAATAGACAATTATTAGTTTAAACAACTATGAAATCGGCAACAATGCTATGCAACTATTGTTATGAAGCATAAAGGTAATCAATATTAAACAAAGTACTTCTTAAGTACGCTAGCGTTCCAGCTGTTCTTAAGCATTTTGCCGGCCATGTCTTCCAGCCGATAAGCACCCGGGACTATTTCCTCTTTTACAAGGTACGGTCCCTCCCAGTTTGTCGTCAGCTTGCCATCTATGTGAGCTTTACCGGTAGCAGCTGTGCGCCTGAGCACCAAGTCGCCTTTCTCGATTGGCCGGCTTCTTACCCGTTTGTTGTAGGCCTTGCTTATCCGATCCTTGTATGCTGCTGATCTTAACTCCGCCGCTAGTCTGACTTCCGGCAAAAGGTCAAGTTCTTCTCTGTACATCCTATGGTTCAATTCTGGGTCGTAGTTTAGAATCCGCCAATCCGGCAGTCCAACTTCGACCGGTAGCACTACCTCAGCCCCGAAGGCCAATCTGAAAGGAGTCTCTCCTGTTGCTTCCTTTTCAGTGGTCCTATTAGACCACAACACCTCGGGAACCATATCGGCCCAGGCGCCCTTCAAATCATCTAGCTTCTTTTTAAGAGCGTTGAGAATTTGTTTATTGGCGGCCTCGGCCTGGCCATTGCTCTGGGGGTGGCACACGGAGGAGTATGCAAATTTGATGCCGTATGGGCTTAAGAAGCTCTTTATCGGCCCGCAATCAAACTGGACGCCATGATCCATGACTATCCCCATAGGAATCCCAAACCTTGTGATGAGGTTTTGCCAGATGAACTTCCTAACTTGATTAGCCGTTATTTTTGCAGTCGGCTCGGCTTCAATCCACTTTGTGAAGTAGTCTATTCCTACTATCAGGAACTTCTTTCCTCCAGATGCCGGCGCGAATGGTCCAATAATATCCATCCCCCACTGAGCGAAAGGGATTGGATTCAAGATCGGCTGTAAATCATTTGCCGGCTGATGGATGACCGGTGCAAACCTCTGGCACTTGTCGCATTTCTAGACATATGCCTGTTCGTCCATCAACATTGTCGGCCAGTAGAAATCGGCCCTTAAGGCTTTTAAAGCCAGCGTTTTTCCACCAACATGATTTCCACATACCCCTTCGTGTATTTCCTCTATTATTTTTGTGGCATCATGGGCCGTTACACACCTCAGGAGTGGTAGCGAAAAACTCTTCTTGTATAGTTGCCCTTGGAAAACACAAAACCAGGAAGCTTCTCGCTTTAGCTTTCTTGCCGCCATCTTATCAGTGGGCAAACTTCCCGTTATGTTGTATGCCAGTATGCCGTCATACCATTCGCTCTTTTGAGCGACTTCGTTCACCTCTGCCTGGGCGACCTCTATGCTTCTCTCCGGCAGTGTTTCCATCATCACTCTCCGTTTGGTATATGTCGTGCTTGAACTTGCCAACTTTGACAGAGCGTCGGCCGCCATGTTCTCAGTGCGAGGGACCAACACTACTTCGAAGTTCTGTAGCTGAGCCGTTATCTGTTGCACCTTCTGCAGGTACTTCTGCATTACCGGTTCCCTGGCTTCGTAGGTACCCTCTATCTGGCTTGATATAAGCTGGGAATCCGTTGTCATCCGTATTTTTCTTGCTCCAGACGCTATGCACAGACTTATTCCCGCTATAGCAGCTTCGTATTCTGCCTCGTTGTTGGATGCTTTGAACCCAAATCGGACGGCATATTCAAAAATATCTCCCTCGGGAGATGTCATGACCACTCCTGCACCAGCCCCTGTTTGGGCTGCTGAGCCGTCTACCGATATTTGCCAGGTGCCGGCTGCCCCCTCAACTTCCTCGCAGGTAGTCTCGACTATGAAGTCGGCCAGAGCCTGCGCCTTGATAGCTGTTCTTGGCCGATATTCTATGTCGAATTCGGACAGCTCTATCGCCCATTTGAGCAACCTACCGGTCGTATCTAGCTTATGCAGCGCTTTCTCTAGAGGCTGGTTTGTGAGCACCTGGATGGTGTGCGAATCGAAATATGGTCGCAACTTCCTGGCCGCTATCAGCACGGCGTAAGCCATTTTCTCCAGCAGCTCGTACCTTTGTTCAGCTCCAGCCAAGACATGACTCACAAAGTAAATAGGATGCTGCTGCTTGCTTTTTTCTACTAGCAGTACTGCCGCTACCGTCTTGGCCGACACCGAGACGTATAATTGCAACTTATCCCCCATCTCGGGTCGAGTAATAGTTGGTAGCCTCTTGAAATGCTCCTTAACGGCCTCAAAGGCCTGCCTCTGCTCATCTCCCCATTCGAACTTCTTGTTTCCCCTTAGAACTTTGAAGAATGGCAACGCTTTTTCCGCTGACTTGGAGACAAACCTCGTTAACGCCGCCATCTTGCCGGTCAGCTTCTGGATATCCCGGATACTCTTTGGTTCCGGCAGATCACTTATCGCTTTGATCTTGTCAGGATTGGCGTCTATTCCCCTTTCACTGACCATGAAGCCAAGGAATTTTCCAGATCTTACCCCAAATGCACACTTCTTGGGGTTAAGCTTCATTCGGTATTCTCGCAAAGTCGCAAAGGTTTCTTCAAGGTCCGTGATGTGGGCCTCTTCCGTCCAGCTTTTGACGATGCTATCGTCAATATAGACCTCTACATTCCGGCCTTTTTGCTGCGCGAATATTTTGTCCACCAGTTTCTGGTAAGTAGCTCCAGCATTCTTTAGGCCGAACGGCATAGCCTTGTATGCATATACCCCGGCTTCTGTTATGAAGGCCGCCTTGTTTCTGTCCGCCTCTAGGAGGCTGATTTGATGGTACCCAGAGAAGGCGTCCATGAAACTCAGCAGCGCATGGCCGCTGGTAGAGTCAACCAGCTGATCGATCCTAGGCAACGGGTAGCAATCTTTTGGGGAGGCTTTGTTGAGGTCAGTGAAATCTACACACATCCGCCAAGACCCATTAGCTTTTTTGACCATTACCACGTTTGCCAGCCATTCCGGATAGTCACATGGTTCGATGAAGTCCGCTGCTAGCAATTTGCTCACCTCCTCCTTGATGGCTGCGTTTTTCTCGGAAGACAAATTTCGCTTCTTCTGTTTTACCGGCCTTACATCTTCATTCACATTTAGCAGGTGTACCATGAACGCGGGATCTATTCCCGGCATCTCATTCGCTGAGAAGGCAAAGACGTCAGCATTGCTTCGCAGTAAGGTGATCAGGTTCACTTTAACGTTATCGGCTAGGTCAACCCCTATTTTGACTGTCCTTTCGGGCCTTTCTAGCCATAGGCTAACTTCCTCAGTTTCTCCTTCTGGGCTAGGTCTCGGCAAATCTGCCGGCCTTCCCTCAAAGTTTTCCATCGACAAATCCTTGTTTGCCTTGTTCTCAATCCGTCGCCTCTTTCGCTCCGATGGTGGAGATTCTGCCGGCTTTTTGTGATCAGAGTTCTTCAGAGCCGTCGGATTACAGGCTCTTGCCGACTCTTGGTTCCCTTTTAGCCTCTCCAGCTTTCCACTATTTGACGTATAGATCATCGTCAAATGATAGGTTGATACCACGGCCTGAGCGTCATGGATCAATGGTCTTCCAATGATGGCATTATAAGTTGCGGGCACATCAACTACCAGGAATTCCACCATGAGATCGCGGGAATGAGGTCCTTCTCCCAATTTCACCGGTAGCTTAAATGGTACCCTCAGGAACGACTGATGCTCCGGTAAAACCGATTATCGGGTATGAGACCGGCTTGAGAAAAGATCTTCCTAGCCCCATCTTCTCAAATGTAGGCATGAAGAGAGTGTTAGCAGAGCTGCCGCCATCCACCAGAATGCGGTGGACCATTGCCGTTGAAATTTGCAGAGATACTACCAAAGGGATCATCGTGAGGGTAGATAATTCCCCTAGCGTCCTCCGCTGTGAATGAGACGGATGGCATGATTGGTGGTGCCGGCCACTTGCCGGTGTTGTGGTAATTCACTTGGTGTCTTACCTCTTTGTGGCTGGCTTTGGCGCCGTGAATACTGCCGCCGTGAACTGGACCGCCTGATATAATGTGTATCTCCGTTATTCTTTCTTTCACGGGTTTTCTCTTCCCGTCTTCTTCTCTGGGGGACCCTTCACGGTGATCCGTCTTCGTTGCCGTCCCTCAGGTCCTTGTAGTCTTCAGTTATATGGTTGTGATCCTTGTGGAAATCACACCACTTGGACCTGTCCCGGCCTTTATAAAACATCTTCCTGGGCCGTTGCCACTTATCATCTTGCTTGTGCAACTCGTATATTTCGGCCCTGGACTTTGTTAGGGGAGTGTAGTCGTGATAGCGGTCTGGCCGTCCTTCCTGACCCTTCTTGACCGTGTTGCTTTCCTCCCGTCTTCCGGAGTTATCGGATTTTCTATCCTTCCGGCTTTTATCCTTCTCTTTCTTCTTTTCTTTTTCTTTCTCCCTGCCATCTCCATCAGACCTCTTCGAGGTTGCCGCCTTGTCAAACTCCTCTCCTCGGATAAACTCGTTAGCTTTCCCAAGGACTTCAGTTAGACTCGTCAGCTTCTTACGACCTAGGTAACTTCTGAAGGCCGTTCCCTCTTTCAAACCAGTCATCAATGCCAACACCGCGACCTCTTGCTGTAGGCTGGGGATTGTAACGGCTTCGGAATTGAAACGGCCGATGTAATCCCTCAGGCTCTCCTTCTCTCCCTGCTTGATTGACATCAGCTCACCGGTGGTCTTTTCTCTTCGCTTATTGCTAACGAAGTGTGTTACGAACATGGATGTGAGCTGGCGGAAGTCAAAAATTGATGCTGGTGGTATGCTTTTGTACCATGTTTGCGCCAAGCCGGCCAGAGTTGAAGGGAACACCTTACACCACACCGAATCAGTGTCAGTGTATAGCAGCATGTGTCCTTCGTAGGCAGAGATGTGATCTTCAGGATCAGATCTCCCGTCATACTTGCAAGTTGGCATTTTAATCTTCTCCATAGGTTCTTACAGTATGGCAGTGGAGAATGGAGAGTTCCGGAGCGATACCGGTGCTCGACGTCGGACAAACTCACTCTCTCTCCTGCATCGGGAAAATTGTTGAATCTCAGTTTCCTGGCGATCCTCCTCACCTTCTCCCTCCATCGGCTCTGTAGGAGTCCTCGAGTTCTCCTCCTGATCCTGATCATGCCGGCTTTGGGCACCCCGTCGGCCGATCGCGAGAGAACGCATCTTTCTCACCCGGATGTGTGGCTCGGGGAGCGCTTACCAAAGCATGACCGGTCGGTGGAGTTTGACTCGCCATGGCTCCGGAAGACTTCGGCGGCACTCGAAGCTGCTCGGGTGAACATATTTTTGCAACGCCGCAAATATATTATGTTGAGGGGTCTCAGTGGTCCCCTTCCCCTTGTCGGCTGGCGGTTGGGAGGACCCAATCACCGGTTGCGGAGTGTTAAAACCAGGAGGCCCGCCCCCCACAGGGACGTTATTCTCGTTTACTTCTGGCATCCCTAAAGTTTGCTTAGGATCCATGAGGCGAATGAGTTGGCTGGATCGATTGCGGCTTAAGACCAAAGTATAGTTCACCCCTCCTTCTAGCGCCAATTGTTCCGGTATGGAATAAGTGGTATGAAGTGAACCGGTATCTCCTTTGCGTAGCAAGCCGGTTTAATGTCCTGCAAAACAAGTAAACTAACCTCGGGGGTTGATCCGAGGAACGCCCCTCCGATGCCTAAGTCAGTAAAGGGTAAAGACGGGATGTCTTAAGTATAATGCGATGGTGTTTGTGAACGTACCTCATGACTCAGGTCAGGGGGGGTATTTATAGGAGCCGGCAGTGTCCTTAACGAGGTAGGACTCTGCTCCCATTGGTTAGATACATTTCTATCCTCTTATGATATTTATCTTTAGGCCCAGAGGCACATTAAGTCAATACTGGATCAGCCCAGGCCCATTCAGACGATGGCCCACATAATAAACACCGATAAGGTGTACCGATGTGACCGGCATGTTCGGCATACCGGTAGCCGATACGATTATACCCAATTGAGATGTGTTCTTCAGACTGAGTTGACCATAACGGTCAAGTCCGGTTTGAACAGACCGGTAGGGAACTTGTTCAGCCCCTATACAACCAATATAATTATCATGACAATGAGAAAGGTGTTGGTGTTTTTTAATATTAACAGTTACAATTTGGGGGGCTTGCAATTCAGAAAACTGCACGAAGCTGAATGTGCAGGAACTTATGAGCTGCAAGTCGGCGGTGGCCCTTAAGCATCCTACGAACCCGTCCCTGGCGAGTTGCAGGATAGTCAAGAGCCATAATGGTGAAGACATAAAATGCCTGTGTGGTTTTATAAAGATTTATAATGGGACTTGGCTACGCTCTTATCCGGACAGGGGCGGATCCAAGGGGGGCCTACCCGGGCCTTGGCCCTCCCTATGGTCAGGAAAAAAAATTGGGGTTAAAAGCGCATTTTAGAGAAAATAAAAAAAATTATACCGCAGATACACGCTGTCACACTCCGTAGACCGTAGGTGGGTAGAATTAAAATACAAATCCGAAAATAAAAAGCCTACCTAGTCAGTTTCTACAGTTCTACTTTATAGGGTACGGTTAAAACCTCGAGATATACTCCCTCTCGTATTTGTTTTATCTTTCCTACTTTGACTTTGCGCATTTGCCAATGTATTAATTCAACCTTAAATATCTTTCATTACATATTAGTAAAAATTATAATTTTTGGATATTAATAAAATACTCATTGAGACGAATCAAACAAGACCCCACATGATTATATTTTTTCTTATATATTGAGAATAATTTAAAAGATTCTTTCTTATTATGAATAGTGTCAAAATTCCAAATGAGAAAGATAAAAAAATATAGAGGGAGTATCACATATTGGCATATTGCTAAAGTATAAAGCATATAACCAAAGCTATAAAAGTATAAAAAATTCGCTAGACGCCAGTAGAAGACTAGAAGTTGATGTGGATCGGTTGATTGACAATTCGCACAACGTACAGGTAATTCTTTAGTTTCTTGATTTCTTCTAATCTTATGTCTTTTATGTTTTTTTTATTATACTGTGAATTGATTTGTTTCAATTTTTCAAAGAGTGAAAAAATTCAAGTAAAGTAACAATGACGCATATACAAATTGACAAATTGAGTTTTGTGTTTTCACATGATTGCATTATTTATTTACTTTTTAACTCTTTAGTTGTATAATATAATTAAGAGATTGTGGATTAGTTTACTAATTGGTTTCTAGATGAAATTGGTAAATTCAATGTCTATCCCTTAGTTAATAGATTGATTCGACTTATTTTAACTCTTCCTCTTAGTAGAACAACTACTGAGAAAGTTTTTTCAGCAATGAAAATTGTTAAGACTAGTCTGCGTAATAAGATGGAAGATGACTTTTTTTTCTGATTACTTGATTGTGTATATAGAAAAGGAAATTGCTGTGGAGTTTACAATTGACTCGATCATAGATGATTTCAATTCTATGAAAACAAGAAGAGTCTAATTTGAGTGATAAAGAATATTTTTTATCAAATAGTTTTTTTGAACATCTAATCAGATTATTATGGACCACTCTTGTGCAAAAATTCATATTTTTAAATTTTTGGTTAGTAAAATTTCTTCTTCTATTTATATGGCCCAGGTGATAAAAAATCCCTGGATTCGCCCCTGGATCCCGATCGCTGCGTCCAACTTGGTCCTTTGTGCAACGTTTTCAAACCAATTAATTGCTCAGATTAACTCCCACTCTATCACTCAACTATCTTGAGCTTATGATGATCTTCTGCACGTTTGTGATAAAGTGGTGTTAAGCAAAATTGGTAGATTTTAGTATGAGAATGGTGATATATATACTCATAAATAACATAAGTAAAATAAGTGAAATACAAGTAATATTCACAAGTCACAACTTCATGCTACCTAGAATCAAATAAAATTGTACTTTAAAGATAATTACATGTGAGAATATGCACAATTTTTCTTCTAATTTCTTCAAGAATACGACTATTGGGTTCAAATTTATTGTCCTATTAATATGTACCATTTCCTGTGCCACTAAATCTTATAAGTCCACCTCAGCTCATTACTTATAGACTTGTAGCTTATTTCTTGTGGTATATTCAGTGGCGGAGCCACGTGGTAACAAGGGGTAGCACGTGCTACCCCTGTTTTTTCAAAAAAAAAAAAAAAAAAAAAAAAAAATCGGAAAATTCGCAAAACCTAAAATTTCTTCAACGCCGTTTCATTTGACACTTTCACTCTCTCAAACTCAGTCACTCTCTCCAAGACTCCAACTCATTTACTCAGAGAAATTCTCAAGAGCAATTACTTACCAACTAAAATTCGGAAGCACCTAAATCCAAGAGCAATTCCTCAAACCTGAGAAGTGACGACAGTTAATTTCTTCGATAAACAAACCCGAAATCCCCAATTTGCAGTTGAAATTCGCCAGCAAAATGGAATTCGCCAGATCCTTCACTTGGATTCTCGATCTGTACTGTTTTAGACAACGCCCCATTGTTTCCATCATTATTACAACCCCATTTCACTCCTCTCAATTTCCTTCTTCCCCAATTCATTAATTTTAGTGAAGCAATTTTCACTACAATTTCTCAATCTCAAGAACTGATTTTTGATTTTAGCTTCTAAGATAAGATACATATATAATGAGGCGGAGATATCCCAGTTTTGGACGTTTTCAAGGCCTTAGGCTGCAACAAAGTTAGCCAACCCATTACCCATGTCAAGACCTGCTTTGGCAAAGGTAAATTTTTCTGGGTTTTTCATTTAGTTTGATTTTTTCTGATGATTTGGAGTTGTTATTTTTGTGGGTTTTTGCGTTGTTTGATTATCTTTTGCTGTAATTATATTTGGGTGTTTACTGTTTTTGTTGTTGATCTGTTTATCATCATAAGTGTGCATGTGGGTAGTTCATGAATTGATTTGATTGTGAGGTTTTTATATGAGTTTGATAATTTCGGTTATTTTGGATATTGCGGTTGGAGGGCCAATTTTTATTGATGGTGATGATTGGAAGAACTTTTGGTAGGTCAAATTTTAGTTGAGTGTACAGGATTTGTTTGGGTTGTTGGGAAGTTTGAGAGGAACTTAGCTTAGTGGTTTATTTGGAACATTCGGTTCAACTAGTGGTGCGTCGCAGACTCGCAGTGTCGGTCGTCGGAGTGTCGGAGAAAATGGTGAGTGTATGTTTCTTCAATTGTAATCTGAGATAATCCAACCCTAATTTGAGTCTCCTCTTAACTCTGAAGTCTTAACTTTGATTGTTAGAAGATAAATCTTGCCCTAAATTTCGTGATTCCTGAATTTTCTTAGTCCCCTCTTAATTTTCTTTCTATTTCCTCTCTAATGGCAGTTTTGCTATGTAAATTTGGGAATGGTATGTTATTGAATATTTGAATTTGTGGAATTTGGGAGTGATATTACACATGTTGTTGAATTTGTGGAAATTTGGGAGTGATATATCATATGTTGTTGAAATTGGGAATTTGTCGAATTTGTTAGTTTATTATTGTAATTGTGGGAATGGATGATTAGTGAATGAGAAATCTATGATTTTTTTTTTTTGAGTTTCTAGTAGTGTAAAGTTGCGCTACCCCTGGTCCGGAATCCTGGATCCGCCCCTGGGTATATTATATGCAAAAGCATACTTGTATGTTTTAAAGAAGGCTGAACTACATGCTTAAATTAATTAGCACACCTTGTTATCAAAACATTAAATCGATTGCGATTTCAATTATTATGACATACCGTTATTATGCCCGTTACTTCTAGCATAGCTTTTGTGTCCATTAGCATATTAAATAGGAGCATTATGGGATTTGTGATTAATTGAATAGTATGAAGTGCTGTAATGTTATTTATGATACTACTATATGAATATGTTTTCTTTACAAATAATCCAAAAAAAATATCAAAGAAGGTTATGTGGAGTCCACTCATGGTACACCCGGGTGTACCATGAGCATGGTACACCCAGGGGTATTTTCGTGATTAATTGAAACTTTAGGGGGACGTTCGTAATTCCGCGTACTCTATCTCCTCTTCCTCTTCCGCGTGCTTTCACTGTCGTTTTTTCCGGCGATGCTGCCGCTGCTTTTGCTGCTGCTCATTTCCGACGACAAAGCGTCGTTTTCGTCGTCGTCGTCTTCTTCGGCGTAACGTTTTGGGGGTTTTGGTCTTCAATTTCCAGATCTTGAAGATTCAGTTTTAGACATTGATGAAGATGACAAAAAATTCGAAGCTGATGAAGGTTGGGATGACTGGAACGCAGATGAAAACGAGGAAAACGATGAAGAATATTCTCAATTCAAGTGTTTGTTCTGTAATTTCAACTTAAATTCTTCCGATTCCTTGCTTCAACATTGTAGTTCAACACACCATTTTGATTTTTACGGGTTAAGGAAAAAATTAGCTTTGGACTTTTATGGCTGCTTCAAGCTTGTTAATTACATCAGGATTATGGTTTGTTTGCCTTACTTTCAAATCTTTTGTTTCTGATTTTTACAGTTTATGCAAGCTAATCATTGTTTTTTTTTATGCCATGTTAGATTTGTCTCTTAATTTCTTTGTTAATGTGTTAGAATCAGTGATATTTTGAAATTCGCGAAAGATCAATAAAAATGCTGATACGCTCGCTGGAGAGGTTGAGCTGTGGGAGGAGGAGAAAGAAAGTAGTTTGTTCATGGTGGTGGTTGTGTGGAGCAGTGCTCATTCAAGTTTGCTCATTTTCTTAAATGAGTAGAAATACTTGCTCATTTGCTCATTTGCTCATTTTGCTTATTTGCTCATTTACTCATTTTGCTCATTTTGCTCATTTACTCATTTTGCTTATTTGGAGAAAATAGCCTTGGGTGTACCATGAGCATGGTACACCCAGGTATACTATAAAGATTCTCGATTATATGATTATTATTAATAATTCTATCTTCAATTTTTTATAGAAGTGACATACAAAACTACCTAATCCTCTCAATATCATGTTATTAGAATATTTATATCTATGGGCTAGGGTTTTGGAAACAATTCATTATTGACAATAATTTTTTTATTGTAATCTTTTTTTTTGTTACAGTGCATAAATCAATAATAGTCAGCTTTCAACATTAAATGCAATTGTAAATTCAATTTAAAAAGGTTAATTCAATTTGGTTATTTTAATATCAATAGAGTATGTGAAACACTCTATTAATTAACAGTACGTATATACGAGAGGAGGAATTCTACTGTGGATCTGTTTGGGGAGGCATTTTAGGTGCCTGAAATGATAAGTTGCTAAAACTTTTAGGTGCTAAAATGAATTAGGTGTGTTTGGGAAACATCTAAAATAAAATTTCAGTTCCTAAAATGACTGAAATTGACAAGGTAAAAAATATAACGTTTGAAAATCAGGTACGTGAAATCTTGGGTTAACTTTACAAAATAAAAAGAAGAGAGGGAAGGGAGGTATAATTCATACCTCCTGCCGCACGCAGGACAGAGGAGACGGATTGTTGGGCAGGGCAGCAGGCAAGGCCACGACTGAGATCCGGTTAGACTTGGCGGCGCGGTGCAACGCCGGGGGTCAGACTGCAGTGGGCGACGTGGAGGAGCAGAGAGAGGGGGGGGGGCTTGTCTGTTATTCTGTTCTTTCATCTCCTCCATTTTCTTTTCTTCGGTTATTTGTTTCTTTTTTTATTTTTCCTTTTCTTCTTTTCTTGGCTTTTAACTTTTATGTTTTGGGCTAAAATTTCTTGGTTGGTTGTATAAATACATAAGGGGTGGGATATGTATGTATTTTAGTGTATTTAAGGCTTTGGTAGGAAAAAATAGGGCCGCATTTAGCAACCCATAATAAATTTAGAAAAATTCGTTTCATAATTGCTTATGGAGAAGTAGCGAAATATTTTTGTTCAAGTGAGTAATAATTTCAAATATCCATATTGTTATTTTATTATTTAATTCATTGAAATAAATTAGTGTTGAAATATATATGATAAAAGAAATTAAAAAAGTAGAATAATTAATTAACTTATGCAACTAGCTCTACCAAACAGTTAAACTAATCAGGTACCTTATCAATTTCAGCTATACCTTATCAGTTTCAGTCACCTTATCAGTTTCAGCTATATTTCAGGTAGTATTGCCAAACATAGCCTGTATATGCGAGAGGAGGAATTCTACTATCTAAAGTCGGAGATCCACGAACAATCAAATCGAATAACAACATTTCAAGACTAAATTTTTTATTTGTAATTAATTCTTTTTTCTATGGCTTAGAGGTTATTTACGTAAGAGTGGTAAGATTATGTACATATATACTTCAATTTTTATTAATCCTATCTATACAAATATATTAAAAGGCGTGTCTGACAACGTCTGCACGCCACGTGGTACCTCTACTCCACTAGAAATCTAGAATTGTCCAATATGTACATATGTCATGTCAACTAATAAAATTAAATTGGTTGTAACAAGATTTGAACCCATGACATATTGCTATTACATAGAGCATAGTTACCATCTCAACCAACTTTTAATCATGCTTTAATTGTCCACATTATTATATTTGTACCTTTTAAATGCTGAGTTTTCTTTTTTATATTCTAATGCGAATGAAAAAAATACATATCAAGTTTGGAAAACATACCACCCGGAGCAACGCCAGGGTCCAAATACTAGTTATTTATTTATAACCCGTGCACTAGCACGGGCACATACTAGTCTATTATATAATTACAAAGTTTCTTTTCTCAAATCCCAACTTTTAACCACAACACTCCAAAACCTTAATCCTTCAATTATGTGCACTTTTTTTTTAACCTTTTGGATATAACTTCCACATTTCCTTATCTTCCAAATAATAACTTACATCGCTCCATATTAATACCCCACACACACACAAATATGCAAAAATACTAAACATATATAATTACATCATATATCCCGTGTATTAGCACGGGTGCACTCTAGTCTATTACTCCCTTCGTTTCATTTTAATTGTTATACTTTGACATTTTACACTGATCACAAGTTGCATTTTGACCCTTATTTGTGATTTATACATGAATAAAAACATAGTCATGTGGGATCTTGTTAGATTCGTCTTAGTATGTATTTTATTAATATATACTTTTTATAATTTTTACAAATACAAAACTAGAGATATATATACTCAAAGTTTTGCATTGGCATGCGTAAAAAATGTAAGTATAACCATTAAAAAGAAATGGAGGGAGTATATAATTGCAAAGTTTTTTTTTGTTAACTTTTAACCATAACCCTCCAAAACCTCAATCCTTCAATTCTGTGCAATTATTTTTAACCTTTTGAAAATAAGTTCCACCTCTCCTTATCTTCCAAATAATAACTTCCACTTCTCTATATTAATACCCGACACACACACACAAAAATGCAAAAACACTAAACATATATAATTACATAGGCTATAAAAAAAAAGGTAATTTCAATTTCAAGTTTTTTTTTTTAGGTTGGTAAGATGAATGACCATACTAAACTAGTACCTCGCACAGGTACAACCAGTCAGGTTTGCAGGTTAGACTCCTTGGAGGGAGGGGTAATGGTAAGAGAAACCTCACCCCCAAAGAGCCCCTATTGGGGTTTGATCCCATGACCTTGAAGTCATAAGATCAAACCTTTATCACTAGGCCAAGCTTTGCTTGGTAATTTCAATTTCAAGTCGTTGCCCCTGACCTCGTAGTGTGTAGTGTGTATTGTATATTGTATATTACCTCTGTTTTTTTTAGTTGCAACATTTGCTTTTTGACACTATTCATCAACCAACTTTGTTAAGTAATCTCACACCATTATATTGTTAGATTCGTCTCAATGCGATAATTTCAAATATCAATTTTTATAATTTTTACTTACACCCAATATGAGATATTAACGTTCAAATAAATGTCTCGATAAATGTGAAAAAGCAAATGTTGCAAAAAAAAAAAACAGAGGAAATACTCCCTCCGTCCCATAATATAGTGCTCACATTCCTTTTTTGGTGTCTGTTGTGCCTATTTTCATTTTTGTCAATTTATTTGGACTAAATTATCCTTAATTTCTACACAAACTTTCCAAAATACCCCTACTTTTCTCTCAAAACATGTGACTCCATTTATTGCTTTACACCATTCCAAGGAATATTTATTGTCTTTTGATTTTGTTTAAAGGAAAAAAAAAATTAACTAGTTTCAATACAAAAGCATAAAAAAAAAGCACTTCATTAAATATGTTTTTTTGAAAATCCTACTACTCATTCCATTTTTTCTTAATTCCCGTGAAAAAATGAGAAGTAAGCATTATATTATGAGATGGACGGGGGAGTAGTATGTTGGCCCAAGAACCCCATTTCCTTCCCGCGCTTGTGGAGCGTACAGTTACCGAAAAAGCAAGTGAGAGAAGAAGAACCCCAGAAAGTGAAGAACCCAATAACTACCATAGCAGAGTAGGAGAGAGAAACAAAAGATGTGCGGAAGATGCCGCTGTACTATCCGCCCAGACGACGTTCTAGAGCTTGCCATCTTCGCGATACTTCCGTTCGTCAAGTTGATTTGACGGGTACTATTTCTGTTACTCTAGTTTCAGCTTCACTTAACTTTTTTTTATTGTATACTCCCTCAGTTCCAAAATATAGTTCTCATTTCCTTTTTTTCACGGTAATTTATGCAAGTAGAATCTAAGAGAGATAGTAAATATTTTTTGTTTATTTAAATAAATGTTGTATGGGAAAAGATGATTTTAGGAGAGAGAATGGAGAATAATTAGTGAAAGAGCATTAATTGTAATACTTGGGTTGAATAAACAAAGCAAAAAACAAAATTTAAGAAGCAAATAAATGATGGTACACGGTTTTTCCAGACAAATTACGGAAAAATGTGGAACTAAATATGGAAATGGAAACTATTTATTGGGACACCTAAAATGGAAATGGGAACTATATTTTGGGACGGAGGGAGTAATTTTTTTGTTTTGAACCTCCATTAGTTTCAATAACTATGATTTAATTTAGTCAAACTGGGCGAATTAAATGCAACAAATCCACTTTTATGCATATTTTGACCACAAATATCTATAATTACATATAAGTAAATTATAAAAATTATATTTTATGAAAGTACGTCACGAGACGAATCTAACAAGATCCCACTTGACTATCTTTTTCGTTATGTATAAATCACAAATCTTAGTCAAAGTGAAAAGTGTGAATAGTGAAAAAGTGGATTCGTTGCATTTAATTCGGAACGGAGGAAGTAATTTTATTCGATCATATTATTAGGGTTTTAATTCAAGTTTAGATTTGTGTAAACATGGAAAAATATACCACTAGTTACCCTCTAGCTGTCAGCTGATGAATTTGTTGTTTCGAGTTATGTATTTTTTAGTGACTTATACAAATTAAGCACCATTTTGTTCGACTTATATTGACTTATTCCTGACAAAATAAGTTCGAATACAAGATAAGTTAAGTTAAGGCGAGTTCATACAATATGAGTTTGAATAAGTCCACTCAAAATAAGTTAAGTTTAGGCAAAAATAAGTCAAATTGGACATACCCTACTTCAAGAGAATATACTACAAAGCCTAAAGTTGATATATAAACAATCTTTGAGTGTTTAAGTTTCTTTGTAGATGCATACCATGATAAGGAGGAGTTTACTGTTTATGTATACGGAAAGGTTGAATAATATAATTGGTTTAGGTACCGGCCTGCGTATAATGTCTCACCGGGATCTTATGTGCCTGTACTTCGTCGTGTAAGTGGTGGTGATGAGGGTTATACTGCAGCTGTACATTGTATGAAGTGGGGGGCTGATTCCTAGTTTCACCAAGAAGGATGAGAAACCTGATCACTATAAGATGGTACTCTTTATTCCCTTTCAATCTCTTTTTCCTTTGAATACATTCATTATCGTTTGTGGTAAGAGATCGACTTGTGTGTTTGTTGTAAACATCCTCAGTTTAATGCAAGGTCTGAATCACTTGGGGAAAAGGCCTCGTTTCGTCGACTAATTCCTAAAAACCGCTGCCTTGTTGCTGTGGAAGGATATGAGTGTAGTTTCTGGATCAGTTTTTGATTTTTGGTTTTATGTTTTCTTTCATGTTCATAAAATTATGTTAATATGGTTGCCTTGTTTATATATTTGGATGTTCCTGCCTCCTGAGTGTGGAATACTTCCTGATAATGGAGTGTAGAAATCATCATCTTTGATCAAAAGTAAGAATTACAAATCTCTGATTACAATTCCCAACCTTTTTGTATGTTCTTTGGTGTTGTATACTTGTTTTCTTCTATCTCTAATTGTTCTAGATAATTAGATGCAGCTGTTTCTGACTTTAGCATTGACCACCATTATTGATCATAGGTTTCAGGTATCAGCATTCTTTTGCATTTGGTTGTTTCTTGCTATTTGGATTTTGGATTACATCATCTTGAGTGTTTTATGCGGAGTATAAATCCTAATTTAATGCAATAAATATTACATGAAGACTCAATTTTAAGTAAGAATGTAAGCCTTACCAACTTTTATGCCTTTTGTTTCTCTTCACTGAGATTTGACTTTGTTTTCTTCCACCACAAAGTTCTGTGGGTAAATTATGCTGGTTCCAGAGTTTAGCATCACAGAATGTGCCAGAGACCACCATTGTTGATCCAAGGTTTTTTGTTTTAGCATCCTTTTCATGACCTTGCTTAGATAGGACATATGATTAGGCTCTGTTCTTTTCGACAGAATTAATGAAAATTCAGTTCAGTTCAGGTTTATTCAGTTCAGTTAGTTTCCTCTTACAGTTTTCATTTTATTCAGTTCAGTTCAGGTTTATTCAGTTTAGTTCAGTTCAGGTTTATTCAGTCCAAAAGAACAAAATACTCTATTAATTTGTACAATTGTATAAGCATCTTTGTAATCTTTCTGCAAAACTTATATTCTATTGGTTCTGAAATAGGAGCAAAACATGTAGAAAGGAAAGCTCTAATTGCATTCTTGGTAACTTTGCCCATATCCTGTAGATCTTGGGGTTTATGTTACTCTCTCGTTAGTTCTGTCATTTGAGAAGAGAAAATAAATGGAGAATTAGTTGGCTATCATACTGCTGTAAAATGTTTATCTTATAACAGCATATTGTTTTATTGCATTTGTTATTGCCTTTTGCTTCAAAAGCAAGGGTAGATTTCCACTTTCACCTAAGCACCAACAACTGTGAGGAGAAACTTGGAATTGGGGTGCCTCCAAATTTCCTCCTTCATTTTGTTAAACTAAATGCTGCTAGCTTTAAATTGCTTGTGTTTTAGGACATAATATCCCTCAACTGCTACTGGCCAGCTCTTTTTGTGCATTCGTTTGACTTAAGTCTTTTTATTTGGTCAGGTTTTATGAATGGAAGAAAGGTCCTAAGAAGCAGCCATATTACATTCATTTTAAGGATGATCGTCCTCTAGTGTTTGCTGCCCTCTATGATTTTTGGAAAAATTATGAAGGTCAGTTCCTATTCTACTTTCTTTACAAATTGTGGAGTTCCGTTCAATGTGTAAAGTTTACTTTATCCAGAGTTCTATGTGGGTTTAGATTACTCGGTCTTTGTCATACTTTGATTCAAATACCTGGAATGTGCATGTGATTTATCAGTCACCACTCGATTCATTAATCTCCAATTCTCCATGTTGATCTATAACTGCGAGTTGTTACTCCTTACCCTAGTCAAAGAAGGAAAGATATGGGTTCATCTTATTCTTGAACTATTCTACATGTTTATCTTTATATTACTTTGCAATATTTATAATGTATTGAACAGATCTGGATGTCCTTGCCCCCTATAATCTCTTACATCTTTTTTTTAATGTATCTTGCAGGAGAAATTATCTACACATTTACCATCGTAACTACCGATTCATCATCAAATCTTAAGTGGCTACATGGTAATCAATTTCCCGATACTGCTTACTAGAGATGGTTTTCTTTTTGTTTGATTCAATGTTAGCTGGAGGGATCGCCGGGGGGGGGCGGGGCGGGAGAGGGAGGGGAGAGAGGGGTAAGGGGGTTGAAGAAGTGAAAAGAACATCAGGTGGGTTACATGTTGGTAGTATTCAGTGACTCTGAAGCACATTGTCAAATCAATAATTTTGCTAGACAGAATGAGAGTGCTGATAAAGGTCACTTTCTACTTACTCTTGCTATTTTAATCTGATGCCTGTAGGCTGACGGTTGTCGTACACTGGTGGTGACATATTGAGTAATATACAATGTAATAGGACTTGATTATCTGATTCTTGTAGCTTTGTTCTCTGTTTCTTTCTTCTTTTCTCAATGATGCAGTGTGAGCTTTAGTGTGGGACAATTGCCTTCTTTATTATACATGACAACGGGGAATTCTGTTAATGGAAAATAGGCTCTGCCTCTTATAGCTGGTGAAATACCCTAAAGTTTATTGCTATCTAACATTATCTATTTTACATGTTGGAAAATATACTGCCTCATTTTATCTCCAATAATCCTGTATAAAGATGGAGATCATTTCTTGTTTGTAATTTCTATATCTTGTTACTGCAACCTTATTGCCTATGTTGGTCGTTGTTGAGATAAATGGCTATGAAAGTTATGTTTGTTGACTTGTTATATACTTCATTTTGATGTACAGATAGGATGCCTGTTATTCTGGGAGACGAAGCCTCAACAGATTTATGGCTCAATGGTTCTTCAGATACCAAATCCAATTCAGTGCTTAAACCATATGAAAAAGCGGATTTGGTAAATAATATTTAAAGGTTTTGCATTCAGCTAAGGTTTCACCATTGGAGGCTGGCATGTTTACAAGATAGTGTTAACCATTTAACCTTGGTGATTTTTATTTCCCTGTTAGACTTGGTATCCGGTGACCATGGCAATGAACAACGCATCATTTGACGGTCCTGAATGCATCAAAGAGGTATGGCTATTTTTTGTTACTTGCATGTCATATATAAAAGTCTACAGCGAGCTAAAAGCATGGCATGTATCCATATGAAATTAATGTAGGTAAAAGAAAATTTACTGATAATATTATGTTGTGCAGATACCATTGAAATCCGAGGAACAGTCTAACCCTATCACAAATTTTTTCTCCAAGAAAGGAATTGATGATGATAAGGAATCCAATAAAACAATTAAGGAATCTAAGAAGAATGATGTGCAGGGTGATGTTAAAGAGGAAGATGAGGCACAAGCAAATTTGGAACTTTATCTCCTGGATCCGACTCCAAGGTTGAGGTGAAACGAGATTTGGAAAAGTTCCTGGCTAATTCCAAGCCAAGCAATGATGAACTTGGTAAGCTACCTGCCTACCTCAGACTCCCATGAAGAAGAGTAAAGTTAAGAGTGGAGCTGAAAAACAGGCCACGCTGCGCTTATACTTTACTAAAAGCTAGTAGTTCTCTGCTTCTATGGTTTTGCTTGTTTGTTGTAACTTGTGGCATTTGTTATATTCGCAATTTGTTGGATGTAATTAGTACAGTGGCATTTTTGCAAATGGTTCCGAATAGGTGGTAATTAGAGCCACAAAACTAATCACATATACTAATTTGATAGAATAACATATGATATATAGAATAATTACAAGCCATCTGTTTTTTCGCTGGTGCTCTGCTAGACAGTTTGGACAAAAACAGGGGCAAAAATTTAGGCTACAGTTGATCCTTAACAGAGAGCCTAGGCCTTGCCTTTTGCAGACTTTTAAAAAAGCTAATAGATGGCAAATAACAGGGGTGTCGCACAAGAACACGAAACTTGTTTTTTTCTACAGCTAGCACAAAAGGTTGGTGTTCCTATTAGATGCCCACCTAAATCCAAAAGGGGTCTCGTTGCACAAAGTGATCCACTAATTCCAAATAATTGTTTTTGGGACCCACTCGAGAATCTTGCTCCTCGCAAGCGAAGTTGCCGGACCAATTTGCAGCAAGAAGTAGTTTGTGCTTAGGCCTCTTGCGATGGCTTCAAAGTTGTAGGTTCCCTGCAATGAAGCAATTAATCTTGTTTAATTGTGTTTCTAAGTGGAATGGGGGTTTTGGTTCTTTTGATGGTGTTTCTATTAATACTCACATGGGCTTGGGAATTGTTGGGGGGAGGGGCAAAAGGGGCCTGTTTAAAGAATGGAAAAGCACTGGATCAAGAAGAAAAGCACTGGTCAAAATTTCAGTTTAATTAAATCAAGAACGAAAGAAAAGCACCGGGTCATAATTTTAGTTTAATAAAATCAAGAGCAGAAAAACGCAAAATTAGAATGAAACCAAAGTTACGAGACTAATATGCCGAAGCTTCTAAAAGGCCACATGTAAATCATCAAAATCGCCACAAAACATCGAAAGTTGTCTACGAATTAGAGCATTATCTTAAGCAAGGCCAGTTATTATATTGTTCAGAAGTACTAATAATACTAACTTAATCATGATCCTATTGAAACCAATCATAGAAAGATGAAAAGAATTTGTAATAAATTTGATCAGACCAAGTATCTTCTAACAAATTTCCTAGTATAATAGAGATAAGCAAAACCGCAGTAGGCAAACCACAAATACAAAGAAGACAGGGCAAACAAATTTGTAGGTCAAAGACAGCTGAGCAAGCACATAACAACCAGATAGTTAAGCAGGCTACTACAAGAGATTTTAGAATAGGATTACCATGGACTGGCTTGCAAACTGATGAGAACTGATCAGTGAGAATCAACAGGAGTCCTACAGAAGAAACAGAAATTAGTCAGCTTGGCAATTTTGTGGAAAGGCTAGCCTAAGCAGGAAAAAAAAACCGTACACCCTAATATTCCATAAAACTCAGCAGAAATCAGTCCAGAATAATAACCAAGACCTCCAAACATTAAAGTCACAAGACACAAGCCAGTTGAAAAACATTAAGTTCAGTTCAACAAATCAGAGGAAGCACAGCAAAAAAAACATGGTGTGAAAAGATATACTTTTTAATTGAACTTTAAAATCTCATCACCACCAAACCTCCTTTAAAATTTTCAAACTACAGTGGGAAGACGATCAACAACATATATGCAAGACTGGCACTTTAAATTCGACTCTAAGCTTGCACTACCACGCTCAATTGGATCTTCAATTTTATTCCTGAAACAAAGGCACAATTAGACCACAAAGCAATCCACACAATTGTTACGTCAACCTAATTGCGTTTGTTTTTTGTTTTTTTTTTGTCAGAGTTTATAATTGTCAAGTTAGATTTTTGTGTGAGAGTTAATAATTGCCAAGTTAGTTTAGTTCATATTGTCAAGTTAGATTTGGTGTGCAAATATCTATCTGTGATAATCTTTGTAAGTCTTTTTAGCAATTAACTTCTGCCAAGTTCAATTTGTCTGTATGATGAAGGGAAAGCCACCAACCAAACTAATAATTCTTTCCTTAATTAACACAAGAAGGGGATGAAGCAATGACCTACCGCTTTTAGAGATTTGAAGCTTAAGAACACAGAAACACAGAGAGGCACTTTCTTTCAGAGTTATTATTTATACTATAGGGTTATATGGGAAGGGAATTCAAACCCTAGAATGGGGAGGACTGTACTATGGCAAAGGCACAATTTACCTAATTAAAAATAAACCACAATTGTACCCCTTTCCTTCTTTTTAGTTCGAGTATGAGCCGTTGAACCGGATGCACACTTCCTTCGATGGTCACAAGTACAAGAATCGTACTTTTGGAAAAGATCTAAAATATTATAATACTTATCATAACCCTACTGGACATCACCGCCATCCCCCGTGATAAATATGAAACCTCATCTATCTCGGCAATCTAATAATCGGCACATATCGACGAGTTTTACATCACCCCAATTGCAAATCTATCTAAACTAAACTAAAAAAAAAAGATTATCCATGATAAATATGAAACCTCATCTATTTTCGTACTCTAATAATAACCATGACATACCTGCACAATTTAATTAACCCCAATTGCAAATAATACTAATAATAATGACTCAAGAGACAACATTGCAAGAACAAATGAAACAACACAGAACACCTAATCACTAAAATTCTGTATATACTGTACGAAAGTATGAATGGAAAACTTAAATTCCTAAACATATGGATGAGAACCTAAATGTGAAATAGGCTTTTACTAATTACCAATCAATTAGCAACTGCAAAACTTACCCTTTTAAGATTTAAGAATATCCAGAGCGCCATGTCGCCTCGCCACCAATTCACCAACCTTTGTAACCCTTGCCACTTGCAATAAGTTGAAATTTGAATTAAATGCAGGATTTGCTTCAGCAATCCCTGGATTATCCCGCGCCCAAAACCCGGTCCAACCATTATCCCCCAAGTTGCAACCCAGCCAATTTTATTACTCAAATCCTAACCAAACAATTTCTTCGGAATAATTTGATTACTCAAATCCTAACCAAACAATTTCTTCAGTAACCTTTTCGTTTTCGAGCTCAAAACTGCTTTCTTGAATTGTTTCGTTTTTAATTTTGAGAAGAGATTTAGGGCGGGAAGGTTTCTAGCTCAAAACTGATTTCTTCTCCATGAATTTCTTCACCATATAAATGAATTGCTTTGTGTGTAATTTTGAGAAGAGATTTAGGGCTGGAGAAATTGATTTGAGTTCAGTAGATGAAGATGGTGAAGTTTGTGAATCGAATGAAGAGTAGCGACTTGTTAATTGCAGAAAATAATTCGCTTTGCAGATTCTTTCCGGAGAAGAAGAAGTTTTGCAGATCATTCAAACAAAAGCATAATAAATTAATTTGAGGAGGAATGTAATGGAAGAACCGAGAAGAACACGTACGTGAATATGAGGGTTAGAAATCGCCACGATGGCGAGGGAAGAGAGAAGACGAACATGGCATAACACCAATAAACGCAAACAGACTACAAAAAAATGCAAACATTACACATTGAATACACCAAAAACCCTCCAAGTTCAATAATTTAAAGACATTGCAACCCTAGCCAAGTTCAACAATTTAAAGACAAATGTGTTTAGGTAAAGCTTGAGAGGGTTTAGTTCTTGAGCACTTATTAGTTAAATGATTTACTTCAAATCTCTCCATAAAGGGGGAAAAAAAGGAGTTCAGCTGCCTTACCCATGTTAAGTTCACAAACACCAAGTTTGCTTAATCTTTCCTCACCTAACCAAGTATAAAAGCTACCAAGCTTCAATTGATAGTTACCTTACTCACTTGTACGAACAACGAACAAGCCTCGGGTCTTCATAGCTATCATTTATATACCATGTTGAATCATTTCTTCCCCGGGAACCTCGTGCGGCATTAAGAATAAAAGAATATACTCATCATATTTTTTATTTATAAAAGGTCATTAAACTTGAAAAGATAGTATTAGAATGACACTACCAGTCTATCTTATGTTTTAAAACTTCATTTTTCATAGTATCTATATTTAGCAGTTGCTTAAAGTTTTTGACAATTTCAAGATATTCACTCAAATAATGAAAAACGTGTTTAGCACTCCCGCCTCAGTGAATATATATACCACCTTAAGAAGATGTTAAAAGTTGCTGACCTATAAGATTCATGTAGAAAGAAATATATGGGAAGGGACAACTTTACATTGTACTATAAATGCTATTCATTACTCTCCCTGTTTTTTTTTTTTAACTTGTTCCACTTACATTATACGTACCGCTAATGCATAACTTGGACCCTTAATATCTTAAATTTTCAATTAGTAAATACTATAAAAAGTTGATATTGTTAATATATCATTAAGATAGATCCTATAATATTTTACATAAGAATATTTGTTCTCATAAATTAGTAAGAAAATATGGTTAAAGTAGAATACAAGAACAGTGCAAGAAGTAGACTGAACCAGTACAAAAAAAAATAGAGGGAGTATTAGAGACACAAAAAAAATGGGTCAGGAATAGCATGTTGCATTTCGACTTAAGAGACATCATTCTAAAATCTAAACAGGGTTCTCCAACAAAACGGCATGCTAAATCTGGTTATTGGCATGATTTACCCATTATATTCACATAACATTAGAGATTTCAAATAAAGCTCAAATGAGAGGAGTTATCATTATCTCTCTCAGAGAGGGTAGTGGCATAATTTGATTCAAAGTTGATAGTATCATTTGATCAAAAAGATTAGCATGCATGGATACTTATGAACTCCTTTAGATTCAACTATTTTGCATATGAACATGTTCGTGAAAAATAGTGAGACAAGACGAATAAAGATCATGGCTTGTGGTTACTGGTTAGTCCCTAAACGCATGGGGAGCTCACAGTCACACAGTGCTGGAGAATGTGGATATTTACAAGTAGGAAAGGTGTCCAACAGTATTATATATACTGGAGGCGAGCCATAAGAAGTGGGTGGCCTCTCCCACAAAACTATCAATGTTAGTAGCAACACTAAAAGTGAGACAACCCAAATCAATAAAAAATGAACACAAGATGACTATTTAGCACATTAATCGAAGAATACCTTTTATTTTAATGTTGATGTATCACCTTCTTCCAATTCACCTCGATTAATTTGGGGCTATTTGTTCTTCAATAGATCTTTAGATTCATCAAAACAACATTGCAAAGTGTAAACCTACATTGAGATATAACAAAGAAAAATTATGGTCAAATTTACACCTGAAAATGATAGAAATAGAAATTCTAGAAGGGTTATACAAGAACGGACAAAGAGAGTAAAAGAATTTACAAATTGATAGGATGCGGGGTATTGATCCCCATACCTCTCGCATGCTAAGCGAGCGCTCTACCATATGAGTTACATCCCCAAAATTTAAAATACGGGAAAGGAGGGAGAGAGAGATAAACAACAAAAAACCAGAATTAGGAACTCTATTGAATGAGCCCTCTAGTTCCAAATGAGGTGAACAATAGATACATAATAACAGTAAGATTCAACAAAACTCATACTATAATCTGATTCCAAGGCAAATCTAGCAAGCAATCTAGCTAATTACTTTAAAATCATAAATCATAATAGCTAATTGGTTGTACAATGTACATACCCTTTATGTTTCTAAATAAATCAAGCACCTCTCATTTCATCATATCTAATATTTCTCTGGTAATTCACTCACTCTAAAACGGCTTGAAAGCAATACCACATGTATGTCCGCAACTTCAGGCTAGTGTATTAGGTCTTCAACAAAATTGACAAATAAAAGCCAATTATACTGAGAACGAAACCCTTAAATACAAAATTATAAATATAAATGATGAAAATCAGCATTAAGGCAATGAGAGGAAGAAGATTAAACCCAAAAATTGAAACGTTGAAAAGGAATGAAAGTTTAGTTTGGTTGCGAATGACAATAAAAAAATAAGCAACACAACTAATGAACAAACAATAAGGCAAGCTAAAACTGAACCAATTCACTACATAAACCTTCAACAACAAAGAATCATCAAAAGCAAAGATGAAATCGAGACAAAGTTGTAAAATCCGATTTATCTGAGAAGAAAATGAGGCGACAAAAGTGATAAAAATATTCGATTTATCTGAGAAGAAAGTGCTACGAGAAGAGACAAGTTTAAAAATCACCCGAAGAACCTTGGAATTAGGGGAAATGACAGGAAAATGTTTGAGGAATCAAGAAAGAGAAAATGAAGCGAAGAAGAAGTGGATGGATGTTGGAGGTGGGAGGCCGGAGCAAGGGAGAGGCTGAAGGAGAGAGTCGGAGAGAAAGCACGAGGGTGTTGGACTTAGCTGAAGCAAGTGATAAAAAAGGGAAAATGGTAGGATTTCCATATCTACAGTAAATTTCATCCTGTTATCACCTATAACACAAGATCAATGGGCATAATTTCGAAATCAACAATGACCCTACATCATATCTAAGCTACTTAATCTGAGTGAGAAAGCCACTTGAACTCCACTCTTTCATAATACATCAAACAAGCTAAACTTTCCAATCATTTTATACACATGATACTTGAGTTCTTTGTCGAATTCTTGGACAAGAACGATGACAAACTATTATTTGTGCATTCACGAATTTCTGTTCTCATATCATTGTTAATGAAACCTCAAAATTTTCATTCCCTCATATCATGATGCATGATTTACCTCAGATTAGGGAGCTAATACCTATTTAGACAAATTGAGTCGAGAAAAGGTGAATCTGAAGTGGATAATAGAGCCAGATATGGACTGCAATTAGCTATCTTTACATTAAGAATGCCAGATCTAAGATCTTGAAATCAAATATAATTGAAATGCAATATTGAGTAAATTCATATTAAATTATCTCTTGAAATCAAATATAATTGAGATGCAATACTGAATAAACTCAGACACGGAAACGAAATCAAATCAATTGACATTATAGATCGAAACTTCACACAAACCCACTTAACAAAATCAATCACATTACTCAAAGATTGAATTTTTTGAAACACCCATTAATCAAAATTTATCTAATTCTCAAATAGTGAAACTATTGAGATACCTACTATGTTTTTTTGATCAACATTACTTTAGATCTCATCTTGCTTCATAATATCAAACACAAAAAAGAGAAATAAAGACAGAGAAAATGGGAAAAATAAAAACCTTATGCGCTGATCTTGCTGCATCTCGTTGTAGAAGAAACATCCTACTTCATAAATCTCAAAAAACATGTATCAGAAACTGAAATTTACCAAAACCATGGTCCGTTTTCTCAATTCGAATCAGAGCTAAGTCTTTGAAAAAGCAAAAGAACGAAAATCTGAAAGACCCTCGTGCTTGAACATGACGATGCTTTGAAGCTTGGCGACAAAAGGCGATGGCATCGTAGATGATGTTTCTGGTGATGAAACTGCATGATTTCACCGCAAATGGCGAGCTCAAGAGCGCCATAATCGTAGGGAAGGGCAGGGATAAATTAGTATATGAAATTAGGGTTTAAAAAAACTAAGGGGAAAATGGCAAGAAAGAGGATGATCCTCTAGAATGTCATATCCGCAGTTTAAAAGACTTGGAGATGGAGACAAATGGGGAAGAGTTCATTGCAATGGCGAAAGAGGAGAGAGGATAGAGGAGAGAGGAGAGAGGAGAGGAGATAGGAGAGAGGAGAGAGGAGAGGAGATAGGAGGGAGGAGGGAGGAGGGAGAGACAACAAAAGAGGCGAGGAAGAGAGAGAGGATAGAAACGTGAAGAAGAGAAGAGAGAAGAAGAGAACTTGTGGCTCAGATGGAAGAACAAATCAAGGGCTGAGATTTGCCAAGGCTAATGAACAGTAAATTTCACTCTTTTAAGACTCATAACACTATTGAAATGAACAGTAGGTGATATTCCAACTTTTAAAAGGTCTAGGATTTATTTCATTTCATATATACACTACTAAACTTATTAGACATAAATTTAATGTAAATGTGATGTTATATATGAACAAATTATATTTCTTTCCTTTGTTATTTTTATTGGTCCAAGTTCTACTGAGATATTATCTATGGGTTAGTTATTTTTGGATACTTTTTTCACGTCAATACGTCATATACACTAATAAACTTATTAGACATGAACTTAACTTAGATGTGATATTATATATGTATGAATTATATATTTTTCCTTCGTTATTTTTATTTGTAATAATTTGTCATTTGCATTCGTATTTACAAATCTTTTGTGATAGTATATGTAAATTAAAAACCTAGTTTTGTGTAGGTTTGTTAGATTTGTTTGTATACTTTTTAGTTTTTATACATACTTAGGCTCTGTTCTTTTGAATTGAATTAATGAAAATTCAGTTCAATTCAGTTCAGTTCAAGTTTATTCAGTTCACTTCAAGTTTATTCAGTTCAGTTCAATTCAGGCTTATTTAGTTCAGTTCAGGTTTATTCAGTTTAGTTCAGTTCAGGTTCATTCAATCCAAAAGAACAGAGCCTTAATTACTTAGTACATTGATGATTAAAGTTCTTGTTAAAAAGAAAATTGATTAAAGTCGTGTATCGATAAATAAGGAAATCAAATAATTACAAATATAAAACAACATAAAATATATTTTTTTGGCGCCAAAAACGATAACGGTTTGAACTTCTGCGCGGGGAAAAAATGTTACATTAACCTTAAAGTATATTTGGCGGCAACTTAAAATCTAAAATTGGCGCCAAAACTTATAACAACAATTCTTAACCGTACCAATCCAAAAAAATCGTCATTACTCACACCTCACTCACAGTTACACCATAAGAGAGAGTGAGGGATAACTCAGTTAGAGCTTCCCTTCCGATTCCAGGTGATACTAAGATCGATTCTCATCCCCGCCCTTGTGGCTCATTTGCACCAAAAACAAACACCTCACTCACAGTTACACCATAAAAAAATGAACCGTCGGAAAAGTTGTTGGTCGGACTTACCATCGGAGCTTCTATCAATCATTGCCGGGCGCCTCGAAACACGAACCGATCTCCGGAAGTTCCGAGCAGTCTGTTCGACATGGCGGAGATCAGCCCCAAATCCAATCTCTCTCCTCCCTCATAAAAACCTCTTATCCTCTCTTTTACCCCATAAAATCTCAACTTCTACCCCTCTCCTTCTTGATAAGAACAGATCAAATCGAATGATTTGGGAAATTCCGGGAAAATCTTTAGTTATAGTACCATGCTCTGTTTTTCTCCTCCGCCCATCTCGAAACCCCGAGGTTCCGCCTTGGTTAATCACTGTTGAGGAGTTAAACCCAGGTAAGTTTTACCTTCGGAAACCTCTTTCTCCAATAAACATCGAAGACTTGCCTGAAAATTTTCCAAAGGTTTTGCAATTATCTGATTTTAAAGTTACTGAACTTGGGAAATTCTGTACTTTACGGTTAGCAGATAGACCTTGGGACATGTTTGAGAGTAAACATTGGCGATATTGTACAAATAAAGTAGTTTTATTTGTCGATCCTAAGTATAAAAACAATCCTACAATTGATAATTGTACTGCTATGGTGTTGTATGATAGTGGAACTCTATCTGCAACTAGGCTTAACAATGAGGAAGAACAACATCTGAATCCTAAAGGAAGGAAGTTTGATGATATCCTTGATTTCAATGGAAGGATATATGCTGTTGATCGTCGAGGAAGATTGTATTGTACGAAGGGTTATAATTCATTATCGATGTTGGAGATTGTAGAGGAACCATTAGGAGAGGGTTCAAGAACTGATAAAAAGAAACGCCTGGTAGAATTGTTAGGTGAACTCTATGTTATTTATAGATGTCATGAACCTCGAAATCCTATCGATTTCGAGGTGCATAGATTGCAAGAAGACGAGGGAGAATGGGAGACAGTTAAAGATATATGTAATGTTCGTATACTATTTGTAACATTGGATGGTTGCTTCTTTGCCAACAAAGATTACTTCCCCGGTTGGAGAGGAAATTCTATTGTGTACTATAAAAATAGTTTCCCTCAATATACAGGTCCTAGTCTTGATATTAATGTTTTTGGGAGTAAGTATTACTATGATGATAAACTCGGTATTGGTATATTCCATTTTGATGATGGGCGTGGAATTGGTGGATATGGTTGGCCTGTAGCGTCTTCTCCGCGATATTCTGAGGTATTCTGGCCACCCCCAGCATGGCTTTTGCCGGATACTGAATTGGCTACTAGTACTAGGTAAGAAGTATGATTATGAGATGTAGGAAGTAGCACATTTTACTGGTTTAAATAAAATTATATTGGTGATTGTTATGAAGCTCTCATGGATTTTAAGAAAATTGTTGCTTCACATCTTAAACTAACAAGAAAATGCTTTGCTTTTTCATTGTTGTTATAACATAATAATATACTTTAAGGATTGATAGTACTCTACCCTCAAAATAAAATGAAATTGTGTACTTGTACTTTACTTGACTAATAATGATTAATCTAATGTGTTAAAGGTTTAAGGCTCCGTTTGTTTTGACGGAAAACATTTTCCCATTTTCCATTGTTTGGTTAGTAAAGGATGTAAAACAATTTTCCCAAAGGTGGAAAATAGTTCTCCCTAGAGTGGAAAATGGTTTCCTTTTTAAATGGAGGTTTGCCACATTTTCCTCCCCACTCCTTACATTCCTCTCCTTTCATCTTATCCATCTTCTTCCTTCCACTCCTATTTTCCCTTTCCTCTATCTTTTTTCTTGTAAGGAAACAAAGGAAATTTATTTTTACTTGAAAATTATTTTCCTTGAAAATCATTTTCCCAAAATTTTAAGTCTTTCTAACTTGGAAATTTCATGTTGTATTTTTTTTATTGGAAAGCTCTTCCAAAGAGGAAGAGGAAGAAGAAGAAAGCTCCTCCAAAGATGAAGAGGAAGAGGAAGAGGAAGAGGAAGAGGAAGAAGGTTCTTCCAAAGCGGAAGAGGGAAAGGGAGAGGATGAAAGCTCTTCCAAAGAGGAAGGGGAAGAACTACAAAATGGTTATCCGGGTGAAATCAATCAACATCCGTTGTTGCAAGTAGTAACATTGCCTACCTTAATACACGTTGCAGGTCATGCTAAACCTATTGGCACCACTTTCACTAAGGTAGATAAGTTTGTTGGTTATTTTGTAAGCTAAAAAAGAACAGGAAATTGGTTTTCAGACTTATAAGGCATCTTCTAAGGTTTTATATCCTTTTGCAGATTGTTCAAAATGGTGCTTCACAGGCAAAATTCCAAGGAATTAATGTGAGCTCTCATTTGGTCCCGGTTTTGAAGAAAATATGGGATAAACACGGGAACATAATGCAAGGCCATGTGGTGCAAAATAATGGGCAACTAGCATGGGCCTTGGAGTCGCTAGCCAATATAATCATTCTTCTTCAAAGCGAATCAGGAATGTCCTTAGATGGTTTCCAAGCTGCCTGCTTAAATTCAACCATGTATTTCCTTCAAGGTATGCGCTTTAGATTGGACTGGCTAATTCCTTTCATACAGAAGGCCTTGGCAGTACACAATGAGCAGCAGCAGGTACACTATATGAACGGACTTGAGATGTCGAAATCCAATCTTGTTGCACAGTTGCATGATCTTGATTGGAGATTGGCTCAACAAAGAAAGCTCCTGGCTGACATGGCTGTGGCCGCAACTCCTCTAGCTCCTATAGACCTAAAGAATGTGCTTGGCTGAAGGATGATTGCATATTTGAACCTCACAAGTTTTCTTTGGTAATTTTTCTCAATGATTGTTCAATTTTACATATTAATTGATTACTTGTATAGTTTGCTTTGGATATATTTTCTCATGCATCAATATGAATTTGATATAATTTTAAGATTTTCTTGCAATTTGATTTTCAGGTCAACCAGAACCATTAACTATCCGTGCATAACTATATCCGCAACAACTTAGAAGATTTTCGGAACTATCCTGTAGTATTCTGTTTTCTTGTTTTCAATTGCAGGGTCGCGATGACCCATGTATGACTGTTTGATGCAGGGTTGTTCTTTGGTGTCTGAAACTATCTTTCAGTTCATGTAAGTTGCCAAACGTTAGTATAAGTAACGGAGGGAGTACTTGTGACTTTTGTGAGGTGTTAGTTAGGGGCAGCTATGCATTATGCCTTTCTGTTTCTCTTTCTATCCTTTTCCCATCATATTGTCTAGTTTTCACATTACATCAGAATTCTTGTGAAATTCATTGATTCAGTTGAAGTACAACATAGTCAGGGTACGAGTATTATTTTTGGGGGGTTAAGGATGATTATGTATGTACTGGATGTAAAATTGTAAATGTCTTCACATGTACTACTTTTGCGATTATATGCATGCTCAGTGTTAATGTCTTCACATTTGTTCTTTGTGAACTAAATCCAACCCCCGGATTTCATACAAGGGGCAGGGAGATAGGAGATCGGGACTGTCATTTTGTATCAACTTACAGCGCTTACATCTATCTTGACGATATTAGATTTATTTGTGACTTGACCATTATTTGACTAGTAAAAAAAAGACAATGCTACTATACATATTGCACATAGATCATTATGCTATGTGGAAGGTTTGTTTCCTACCCAAAGACTACAGTTCTTTCTTTTCAACTTCATACTTGATACTTGTACTCTACTTCTAGAGTAACATATTCAATACAGGAAAATTCAAAAATTTCCTTTTTTTTTTTTTTTTTTTTACTTGAAACAGGTCATATATAAGTTAAGATTGACTAATATAAGTGTGTTTCCCAAACTAATTGGGCCTAGATGATGAGCCATAAAAAGAGCGCAATGGGACTAATCTGACTTATGCACCAATGATTATATGGTCTCAAAATCAAGCCATGTAAGTTGAAACAGTAACTCACACATTCACTAAATTATTTGCTTGGTCAGTTGGTCTCTTAGTCAACCTATAAGAGCAACTCGTAGTAAAATATAAACTTGCATGACTTCTAAAATAAAGACAAAATAAATGATGCGTGGGAGATTAAAATAACCACATCAATAACCAAATGAAAGTTAGCTACAAGAATTATATAATATGAGTGTAACACATTAAACTAGAAGGTAGTTGCCTAGTGCACCCAACCATCATTTCTTGTATTGCAAAAAAAAAAAAAAAATTAAAACTTTTACAATAACTCTTGTGACCAAGGTTTATCAATCATCTGCTGGTGTAGGGCTGTGAGGAACAGAGGAAGGATGAAAATAACTCATTGTAACACCGCTAAGTGTGTAGGAGCCCAATAATAGATATTGTCCTTTTTGGGTCCTAGCTCGCAAGGCTTTGATCCGGGATCGAAATCCTACCCAAACCAAGATCCTAGGCACCTTCTCCCCTCCTTTAAAGAGCCTGCGTCCCCGTAGGCACTATAGGGCACCACCAGAATGGGCCCTGGCTTTGAAACCATCTGTAACACACCTAGGTGTGCAAGAGCCCACTAGTAGATATTATCCTCTTTGGGTCCTAGCTCGCAAGGATTTTCTTTGGTTCAAGGTCGAAATCCTACCCAAAAGGCCTTTACTAGGTTGAGGTGTCCACCTCTATATAAGTAAGGATTCGTTCTCCTCAACTTCCATTGTGGGATAGCCAAGATCTAGACACTAAGATCTTGGCTATCCCACATCGGAAGTTGAGGAGAACGAATCCTTAGTTATATAGAGGTGGACACATCAACCTAGTAGAGGCCTTTTGGGTAGGATTTTGGTCATGGAATGTCCTTAGATGGTTTCCAAGCTGCCTGCTTAAATTCAACCATGTATTTCCTTCAAGGTATGCGCTTTAGATTGGACTGGCTAATTCCTTTCATACAGAAGGCCTTGGCAGTACACAATGAGCAGCAGCAGGTATACTATATGAACGGACTTGAGAAGTCGAAATCCAATCTTGTTGCACAGTTGCATGATCTTGATTGGAGATTGGCTCAACAAAGAAAGCTCCTGGCTGATATGGCTGTGGCCGCAGCTCCTCTAGCTCCTATAGACCTAAAGAATGTGGTTGGCTGAAGGATGATTGCATATTTGAACCTCACAAGTTTTCTTTGGTAATTTTTCTCAATGATTGTTCAATTTTACATATTAATTGATTACTTGTAAAGTTTGCTTTGGATATATTTTCTCATGCATCAATATGAATTTGATATAATTTAAGATTTTCTTGCAATCTGATTTTCAGGTCAACCAGAACCAGTAACTATCCGTGCATAATGTTTGGGCTCCTTTGATCAGCAGCCCAACAAGGAGTGCATAAGCCTCTTAAAGTACGGGACAGGTGGCAGCTGTGGGTCCCACCTGAAAGTTGACCTAATCACCAGCATCTGGGGAACTTCTAAAGGGATGGACTAATCATTGCCCGAAAAGGTAACATGCCCATTGATACCAAAAAAGGCCCATCTGAACAATGTTTCCTGTCTGGGAAATCCCCAACACTATAAAAACCAACTACCTCATCAATGAACATGTATTCAATTCTCACCTAACAAAACTAAAGCATTTCTCTCTAGACTTTACTTCTCTCTCTACCTCAATCACATCTGACTTGAGCGTCGGAGGGGCGATCTCGGAACCACCCCCGGGGTAGTCTAACCTTGTTTTGCAGGATTCCGGTGTACGGATATCGGAGCTCAGACAATCGCTCTTGGGGCCCACATCAACCAATCACAACCCTTAATTTCTTAGCAGAAACAGTTTGGCGCCGTCTGTGGGGAAGATACAATCAAAGTCGCTTCGCCACCACTTAGTAATATCAATTCTACAATGGCCTCAGCCAAGAGTACTCGCACTCGCCAGCCCTCAGCACAAGCTAAGAGCATTCCATTGAAAACAGGAGTCCATCCCCATCTCTTCAGCGAAGGTCTGAACGGCCCAAAACACCGACAGTTCAAACCCTTAATCATGAAGAAGAAGAGCATTCCATTGAAAACAGGCAGGACCCCTCCCGTCAGCTGTAGCCCGCTGACCCCCATCCTATATCCACGGCGGACATAAACATGATAGCCGCTCAGCTTCAGCAAACTTTGCAACAAAGCTTGATAGATATGTTGGCCAACCTACAGCAAGGACGCCCCCTTCAGCCCCCTAAAGACCAAGCCCTGGTCCCCTCCCTTCGGGCGGAGAACCACGGTCAGCCTAGCCAGCAGCAATCGGGGGCAAGGGAATACAGTCAGCCTGGTCAGCGCCGATCAAAGCAGGGGGAGGGAGACCGGCGCGAGTCTAAAGGAAGATCAGCTAGGCCCGCTGAAGAAACTCACATATCCAAGTCCCCTCGGGGCAACGCGGGTCACCAGCAAAACGATGCCCGACACTTCCTCAACGAGAAGCGCCTCAGCAAGGGTTATGATGCGAGGCACATATTAAACAGAAAGGCCGCTCAGCGCGAGGGTCATGGTGATTCTGCTCAATCGAACCCCATTCGGATCAACAGTGGGGCACTCAAGTTCATGGTCCCATTCAGCCAGGCCATACTCGAGGCACCCAACCCGGGAAAGGTCAAAACGCCCTCTGTCGAACCATTCGCGGGCCTAACCGACCCGGATGATCACATGGCGACATACAAAGCTCAAATGAGTGTTCAGACTGGATGTGAAGCCACTTGGTGCCGTTTCTTTCCGACAACACTCAAAGTTTTGGCCCTGAGCTGGTTCCAAGAGCTCCCCGCGGGGATCATAACTGATTTCTCGGTCCTCGAAGACCTATTCATCCACCAATTTGTTGCGGGAAAGAGACAAAAGAAAACGAGCCTCCATTTAATGGGGATCAAGCAGAAGAAGAACGAGAGCCTGGCCGACTACATTAAAAGATTCAATGAGGAGTCATTGAAAATCTCAGATCTACAAGATGCGGTGGGATTCGCCGCCCTAATGTCTGGACTTCAGCCTGGTCGGCTAAGATGGTCCTTGGCCGAAAACGAAGTCAAAACCTTTTCTGAAGCAATGACTCGGGCTCAAAGATTCATCCAAGCGACAGACATATGCCGTCACTCAGACGATGGGACCAAAAAGAGGAAGGATGAAGGAAACCACAGAGATCAGTCAAAGCAACAGAAGACGGGCGGTCGGTCGGACAGATTCAACGACCATGGCATCGACCCTCGATTCAGCAAAAACAGGAGAGAGATATACTTAGACATAAAAGACAAAGTCACTCTCCCCCGCCCACCTCCCATCAAAACGTCAGCTGCTCGAAGAGATAAGAGCCTGTGGTGCGAATATCACAAAGAATGCGGCCACACCACTAAAGATTGTAGGGAGCTCAAGAAATCCCTTAACAACCTAGCTGACCAGGGGAAGCTGAACTGATACCTCAAGCAGTCTAGTGAAGAGAAGGGCAAGCAAAAGGTCGGTCAGTCCAACAGTGGAGACACGGAGGGGTTCATCGGAGTCATAGCAGGTGGCTTCACGTCGGGAGGCCTTACCGGCCGATCACGCAAAGCCCACCTCCAAAGTCTAAAGCATCGGGTACTCGATGTCAACCACCCACGACCCGACTGCCCCATAATGACATTTGGGGAATCCAGTCGGCCACTACACACGCCCCACGACGATCCCTTGGTAGTCGAGCTCTAAGTGGCCAACACCAGAGTCAAACGGGTGCTTGTGGATAGTGGATCCTCAGCTGATATAATCACGCTGGAATGCCTCAGGAAATTGAAATACACCGAAAAGGACGTAACCCCACTCGATCAGCCACTCATAGGCTTCGGGGGAAACTCGGTACACCCTGTCGGATCTATAAAGTTGCCTACTCGGATAGGAGAGAAGGGCAAAGGAAGAAGCCTACCGATCGACTTCCTAGTGGTAGACATCCCCCTGCCATATTGCATTATAATGGGAGGACCAACTCTGAACAAAGTCAAAGCAGCAATTTCCATTTATCAGCTTCTTATGCAGTTTGAAACCGACGAGGGTAAAGTCGGAAAGATCCAAGGGGATCAGCAGGCAGCTAGAGAATGCTATGTGAACAGCTTGAAAAGTCAGATCGACGTCCAAGAGGACTCGAAGAAAAGAAAGCGAGAAGATGGTCAGCCGTCAAGTGGCCTCGGGGTTTACATTACCGAAAATCCCAAGCAATACGAGCGCCCTCAGCTAGCCGAGGAGGACGAAGAAGTCATCATTAATGAGGAACATGGTCGGACTCTGAGAGTGGGCAAGGCCATGGACCCTCAAACAAGAAGGGAGATCATTCAAATTCTAACAGAATATAGAGACGTCTTTGCCTACGAAGCCAATGAAATGCCCGGGCTCGACCCTAAAGTGATGTGCCACGAGCTAAACATCAAAGAAGGGTTCAAGCCGGTCAAACAAAAGTTAAGGCATCAAGGTCCCGAAAGGAACGCCGCAGCAGCGGCGGAAGTTAAGAAATTGCTCGAAGCAGGGTTCATTGAAGAATGCCAGTACTCGGAATGGCTGGCCAACGTTGTCCTGGTCAAGAAGTCGAGTGGGGCATGGAGAATGTGCGTGGATTTTACAGACCTAAACAAGGCTTGTCCAAAAGATAATCACCCTCCGGCCAAGATTGATAGGCTGGTCGACTCAACTGCAGGTCACGCCCTTCTAAGCTTCATGGACGCAAACGCGGGGTATCACCAAATCCCGATGGCTGAGCAGGATCGAGTCCACACCGCTTTCATCACCAACCAGGGGGTATATTGCTATAAAATGATGCCCTTCGGGCTCAAGAATGCAGGGGCAACATATCAGCGCACCGTCAACAAAATCTTTAGCGACCAACTCGGTCGGAATATAGAGGTATATGTTGATGATATGATCGTCAAAAGCAAAATCCACAGCCATCATCCCTCAGACTTAAGAGAGACCCTCAGAACATTGAGGCGCTTCCGCATGATGTTAAATCCGAAGAAGTGTGTCTTCAGAGTAAAAGGGGGTAAGTGCCTCGGATTCCTGGTTGATGAAAGGGGGATCGAAGCAAATCCCGACAAAATCAAAGCTGTAATAGAAATGAAATCTCCGAGGAATGTAAGAGAAGTACAACGCCTGACCGGCTGTCTAGCCACCCTCGGTCGCTTCCTGTCCCGCTCAGCGGATAAGAGCTTACACTTTTTCAAGACTCTAAAGAGAAAAGAATTTACTTGGGACGATGAAGCCGAACAAGCCTTCACCTCCCTAAAAGAACATCTCCTTACCCTCCCAAAACTGATCTCCCCCTTGCCGGGGGAAACACTGGTCATTTATTTAGCTATCTCTGAATACGCGCTCAGCGCTGTTTTGATAGCCGAAAGAGAAGAAAAACAACACCCAGTCTACTTCATAAGCCACGCTTTTCGAGGAGCAGAGGCCAAATACAGCGAAGTGGAAAAAATGGTTTTTGCTCTAGTAATGGCTAGTCGGAAGCTCAAACCTTACTTCTAGGCCCATCCTATTAAGGTCCTCACCAGTCAGCCGCTCAGGAAGCTCATTGAAAGCAGGAACCACTCTAGTCGGATGACCGATTGGGCGGATCAGCTGGCTGATTTTGGGTTAGAATATGAACCCAGAAGGGCGATCAAAGCCCAGGCCTTGGCTGATTTCATAACAGAATGCACATCCAGGCCCCCAATCAGCAGGCAAGATAGCTGGGAGCTACAGGTGGATGGTTCGTCCACCAAGACAGGCTGTGGAGCCGGGCTGGTCATCAAACCCCCGATCGGAGATAAGATGGAATACGCCATCAAATTTGAGTTCTTAGGCTCCAACAATGAAGCAGAATATGAAGCCCTGATCCTCGGATTGGAGTTATGCATCTTGGCCGGGGCAACCGCGATTAACGCTAAAACCGACTCGCAGTTGATAGTGGGTCAGGTATCGGGTGAATACAAGGCCAAAGAAGACAACATGAGAATGTATTTGGCCAAGGCCCGAAACATAATCAAGCAGCTATCTCAGTTCAATATCACCCACATACCTTGATCAGAAAATCAGCAAGCTGATGCTTTAGCTCGAATGGCTAATTCGGCAGAAGGGTCGGCTCCCCGAACAATAATGTGGGAAGTCCTTCGGCAGCCCAGCATCAATGCCAAGGAACAACTCGTATTGAATCGGACATCTGAATGGATGGACGAGGTGGTCGGATATTTGAGAGACGGGAAACTACCCGATGATCACAAGGAAGCTGATCGGGTCAAACACGAGAATCAACTTTACAAGAAGTCCTTCACCCATCCCTTACTTAAATGTGTCACCCCCGAGGAAGGGAATTACATCCTCAGGGAAATCCACCAAGGGGCTTGCGGGAGTCACCAAGGGGGAAAGACCATAGCTGGAAAAGCTCTCCGAGCCGGATACTACTGGCCCACTCTGAAAACGGATGCTCAGGAGCTGGTAAAGAGGTGTCCGTCCTGCCAGATCCATTCGGACATTCCCCGAGCACCGACCACCCCCTTGACAACGATTCAAGCAGTCTTGCCGTTTGATAAATGGGGCATGGACCTACTCGGACCATTTCCCCCAGCCTCAGGTCAAAGGAAGTTCCTGATAGTCGCCATTGACTACTTCACCAAATGGACTGAGGCCGAACCACTCTCCTCCATAACGGATAAACAAGTTCAAGCGTTCATTTGGAGGAACATCATCACCAGATTTGGAGTTCCCAGAGTTCTGATCTCCGACAATGGACGACAATTTAACAGTGGCCTTACCAGAGATTATTGTGCTCGTTTCGGAATATGCACTAAATTCTCGGCAGTGTCCCGACCACAAACAAACGGGCAAGCTGAGTCGGCTAACAAAATAGTCCTCAAGGGAATCAAGAAATCCTTGGAAGCTGCCAAAGGAGCATGGGTCGATGACCTACCCGGGGTCCTCTGGTCAGCCAGAACTACTGCCAAGGAGGCAACGGGGCACTCGCCATTCAGTCTTGTGTACGGGAGTGAAGCGGTCCTACCAGTAGAGATTGGCATCCCATCCCCCGAATGACCTTCTATGAATACGAGAAGAATGAGGAAGAAAAATCGGTCAACTTAGACTTGTTGCCAGAAACAAGGGGCAATGCGCTGCTGAAATCAATTCGGTACAAGCAAAGGGTCACTCGGATGTTCAACCGCCGAGTAAGGTCCCGACCAATCCAACTCGACGATTGGGTCGTTCGGAAAGTCGAAGCCACAGGTCTCTCACACTTAAAGGGGAAACTAGGACCTAACTGGGATGGTCTATACAAAGTCACAGAAATTATCAAGCCCGGTACGTACCGACTAGAGTCCCCCGAAGGAGTCCCCCTGGCAAGACCCTGGAATGCAGACAACCTTAAAAAATACTATGTGTAAAGTTTGTTACTTGCAATAGGGGCATATATTGTAATAGCTTAATTACAGCTGGTCGGCATTTTTGTAGTCAGCCTTTGTTATAGTAAGAAGTGCAGCCAGTCGGCATATTTTATACCTTATCCAACCTATTGGACTTAACCAGTCAAAATAGTTGGCATTTTGTCTGGAAGTTATTGTTGGTCGGCAACTTAATTAACAAACAAGCTAGTCGGGTTTAATTTAGACTTAACCAGTCAAACAATTTAGACTGAACCTGTCCATGTAATCGGCATTCCTGTACTTAGACTCAGCCAGCCAAAGCAATCGGCATTTTCAAGCTGAAAATCATGGGTAGTCGGAATTTCGACTACGCAAACAAGTCCGTCGAAAAGAATAAGAGTCAGTCGGGCAGTATTGCAATCAACAAACAAGAAAAGGGGAAACAAAATGACCAAGTTTTCATTAAATAAGGTCGAGCAATACAAAGGAGAAACCATCGCAAAAAACGACTAAGTACAAATTACATCCTAGGAGCTAGGAGGAGGGGGAAGGTCAGTCACACTCTCGGCATTCGCTTCAGTGTTGTCGCCGACTAGTTCCTCCCCCAGACCGACCTTGTCGGCCGCATCAGCTTCATCATCATCATCATCGCCGTCGACGACATTGACGTCAACTCGGCTTTCATCCTCCTCCTCATCATCTTCATCTGAGCCCGCCCCCTCAGCTTTTAGCCGAGCCAGAATCGCGGCGTTGTCAGCATCAACCGACACCTGGTAACTGGACCAGACGTCTGCCCAGACCAAGTCGGGGTGGAACTCGACCAAAACTTTCTTCAACCGATCGAGGGCCTCGTCCTCCCCCATTTTGTGCGCCGCGCTGCCGACCTCGTTAGCATAGGCTTCGGCCGCCTCAGTCTTCTCCCAGCCGGAGAACCACTGCTCCTCTGTCTTGACCTTGCCCTCCAACTCAGTCAGCTTCGCCTCAAGATCGGTCACTTTCTGTTCGGCCGCCGTCAGCTTGGCGAGGGCTTCATTCTTAGCAGTCAGTGCCGAATCCCGGGCAAGAGTAAGGTCAGCCTTCTCCTTCACCCACTTGGCTCGCTCATCGGCAAAGTCTTTCTGGTCCTTCTTTATGGCATTTTTCGCATCCTCAAGCTTGGACTCGACAATCCGCTTGGCCTCTTGGCCTGATAGACCTCGTCGAAGTGCTTCTTGGATGTTTCTCTAAGGCCCGCCACTTCCTCGGCCAAGCTCACCTGGTTCTGGGCAACATTAGCCAACCGAACGGAAAACTGCGAAAGAAAGGAGTTAACCAAACAAGTAAAACACCTGAATAAAGCGTAAGGCATTCGGCAAAGAAAAGAAAACTTACGTCATGCCATGAGCGAAAAAGCTCATTGGTCTCATTCGGACCATGAGTGATCTGAATGTATTCCCGGTCGGCGGGAGTATAAATATACTCTATTGCCCTCGTCCAGCGACCATCCTTCTCAGCTCGGCTGAGCCCAGTGAAGGGCACGCCGAGTGATGCCCCTTCACCCAGCTCACCCCCAGGGTGGTCGGCCAACGGAGACATTGGGGTATACTGAGGACTCCCGACCGGCCGAAAATCTGAGGAGTGGAGGGAGAGGGAGCCCCCATCGGTCGGCAGCGACGGCCCCCGCGGGCTGATAACTTCAACTGATTTGGCCTTTTTGGCCTCCTTCGCCCGATCGGCTTTCTCCCGATCCGCCTTAGCTCTAGCGAGCGCCTTCTCGGTCTGGGCGACCTTGTCGGACGATCGCTCTTTTCTCTTCTTGGCCTTGGGCTTAGCGGGGTCCTGAGAAAAAGGCAGAGGCAAAGCAATTACAAAACAAGCAGCCACTTGTTTAAAAGGGAGGCTGCTCGGCTAAAATAGATGGGGAAGTTTTACCTTAGGAGGGGCAGGGACCTTCATGGTCTTCGCCGCGATCTCGGCCTTCAGCCGAGCCGCTCTCATGGCCGCCACATTCAGTTTATCAGCCATTACTGGGTCTACCTCGTCAATATATGCTCGGGCAGGTTCTGCAAATCAAAAGAGAGAAGAGTTAGTCCAAACAGAAAGGTAGAAGTAAAAAATCGTCATACCAACTACCCAAAACCTCCTCCTCGGCAAATTACCCTTCGGGAAAGTCGCGCTTAGACCCATGGCCGAGAGAAAGTGCTCGTCTCGGAAAAGCTTGCAGTCGGGCAGCCATTGCCCGGGTACGAATACCTCGCCCCCGTCGACAATCCTCGACTCGGTCTGCATATAGCAGGCCGTGGCCCCTTCCTCGTCATCTAAATCCCCCATTCGGTAATTCAGAGCAATGAGGGGCTCATCCGAGGGAGGAACCAGGGGAATCCCCCAATCCCCGCCAAAGTACACGAAGGCAAATTCTCGGCGGAACCCTTTCTGAGAAGTAGGGAGGTTGAGGACGATTCGGTACCCCGGTCGGATCTGAAAGCTCCACCAACCGGGTTCGTTCTTAGCTGCCATAACCTCGACCAACCTATACAGGTGCCTCCATAGTTTGAGGGTTGGTCGGACGTCAATCAAGTTACATAGAACCTGGAAGGCGTTGATTCCACCCCAGGAGTTCGGAGAGACCTGGCAGATCGCCAAGTGATAGGCGTTCAGTAGCTCCTTTACAAAAGGAGTCAAAGGAAACCGAAGCCCCATATCCAGGGACTTATAATACACTGCAATGCAACCTGGAGGGGGAGAGATCACGGTATGGTGGGCATCTGGTCGGACCAAGTAGAAGGGGTCTTTTATTTGGAACCTTGTCGCTGTACCCCGGAGGTCCTCGGTCAGCGATTTAATCACCCCTGGCTCGGGAAAGAACGAACCTGGACCTCCCTTTGGATCAAGGTCGGGATATTCTAATCCCCGACCCGACGTGGATGCTTCTCCTGCTCCCCTTGGCATGGCCCTCACTACATCAGAAGATATATACTTATCTAAGTAACTCCTTGAAGGAGGATAGGCCAGTGAAACCTCCCAAGGGAAGGGAATGACTCCCTCGGCTTCATCCTCCACCGAAGAAGACGGACTCGGGAGAGCAACCGCGTCAGGCACAGCCGAGGGGTCGGGACAGTTTATTATCGTCGACACCAGTGTTATTCCCATCCCTCTCACCTCCTCGGCCAGATTGTATGGAGGTGAAGCCGGAGGTGTCGACGACTCGGACGAATCTCCCATTATTTATTAACAAGGGAGTCGGCCGAGGTTATTCGAAAGAAAAAGAAAGAGAAAGAAAAAACTAAAAAAAAATCAAAAGCGTACCTGGTCGGACGGAGAAACTGGAAGAAGAATTGGGAAAATGGAGAAAAGTTGGAGATCTTTGAGAGAGAGAGAATGGGGAAATGAACAAATGACCCTCAACTTCTCTCTCCTCTCACACATATATAGGAGTACCTCGGGGGATGTGCAACGCAAACCCCCCCGCGTCGCCTAAATGGGCTTCTAATTGAGGCCCAACTGGACATACTCAGCCCATATCGTGAAGGGTCCAAGCAACTCGAGCCAGAAACGTTCCAAACTCAAGGAAGTTGAAGCGTTAAAGGTCCTCAGGGGGCCCCTCCAGCTCGGCCAAGACCCAGGGACCCCACATCCCAAGTATCAAAAGGGGCCATGTGGCATCCCAGGACGGACATACACGGTCGGGCAAAAATAAGCGCAGCCACATCACCCGAAATGCAGAAACCCACTCGGACCAACCTGGGGCTCATTAGCCCCTCATCCGAATGGCCTTGTACCCTACTCGGCCAACAGGAGCTCCCCTCATTTGCCGAGTCGCTTCTATACTCGGTCAAGTATGATTAAGTATCAGCTAGCACCCACTCGGACCAATCTGGGGCTCATTAGCCCCTCATCCGAGTGGCCTTGTACCCTACTCGGCCAACAGGAGCTCCCCTCCTTTACCGAGTCGCTTCTATACTCGGTCAAGTATGACTAAGTATCAGCTAGCACCCACTTGGACCAATCTGGGGCTCATAAGCCCCTCATCCGAGTGGCCTTGTACCCTACTCGGCCAACAGGAGCTCCCCTCCTTTGCCGAGTCGCTTCTATACTCGGTCAAGTATGACTAAGTATCAGCTAGCACCCACTCGGACCAATCTGGGGCTCATTAGCCCCTCATCCGAGTGGCCTTGTACCCTACTCGGCCAACAGGAGCTCCCCTCCTTTGCCGAGTCGCTTCTATACTCGGTCAAGTATGACTAAGTATCAGCTAGCACCCACTCGGACCAACCTGGGGCTCATTAGCCCCTCATCCGAGTGGCCTGGTACCCAACTCGGCCAACAGGAGCTCCCCTCCTTTGCCGAGTCACTTCTATGCTTGGTCAAGTATGATCAAATATCAGATAGCATCCACTCGGACAAACTTGGGGATCATTATCCCCTCATCCGAGTGGCCTTACATCCAACTCGGCCAACAGGAGTCCCTTCCTTTGCCGAGTCGCTCCACACTCGGCTAAAAGAGCCAAGCTCCAGCTACAAGTGACGTGGTCGACACTTTCCCCTCGCCAGGGAGGGACCCAGTCGGCGACGTCTCTTTCAAAGGAGGGATGACCGGGTCGGCACTACCCCTTAACCAGAGAGTGACCCGGTCAGCCTCACTCCCTCCAAAGGGGAGTGACCCGGTCGGCCCCTTCCCTTCACCAGGGAGTGACCCGGCCGGCCACACCCCTTCCAAATATATGACGGCCGGGTCGGCATTTTCCCTTCAACAGGGAGTGACCCGGTCGGCCGCATCAACTTCAAATAGGAAATGACCGGGTCGCCACCACCCCTTAACCAGGGAGTGACCTGGTCGGTCCTTGTCCCATTCAACCTGAGATGACCGGGTCGGCATCCCCCCTTCAAAAAGAAAATGACCTGGTCGGCTCTCTCCCTGTTCACTGGAATATGACCGGGTCGGCATCTCTCCCCCAGCAAGAAGGAGATCCGGTCGGCATTTCTACTTCCAGCAGGAGGGGGACCCGGTCGGTTTTCCCCCTTTCAGCAGAAGATGGGATGATCTGCATGGACCTCTTCAGCCAGGGTGAACTAGGTCGGCGTTGTGGTCTATTCCCCCCGCTTATTCAAGGCGGTCAGCAACCAACCAAACAGAAGACGACTGCTATTCCGCCACAGACAGGCATCCCTCCAATCAGGGTTACGTGATCCCCATCTATGGCGTGGGGCTAATTGTTTGGGCTCATTTGATCAGCAGCCCAACAAGGAGTGCATAAGCCTCTTAAAGTACGGGACAGGTGGCAGCTGTGGGTCCCACCTGAAAGTTGACCTAATCACCAGCATCTGGGGAACTTCTAAAGGGATGGACTAATCATTGTCCGAAAAGGTAACATGCCCATTGATACCAAAAAGGGCCCATCTGAACAATGTTTCCTGTCTGGGAAATCCCCAACACTATAAAAACCAACTACCTCATCAATGAACAGGTATTCAATTCTCACCTAACAAAACTAGAGCATCTCTCTCTAGATTTTACTTCTCTCTCTACCTCAATCACATCTGACTTGAGCGTCGGAGGGGCGATCCCGGAACCACCCCCGGGGTAGTCTAACCTTGTTTTGCAGGATTCCGGTGTACGGATATCGGAGCTCAGGCAATCGCTCTTGGGGCCCACATCAACCAATCACAACCCTTAATTTCTTAGCAGAAACACATAACTATATCCGCAACAACTTAGAAGATTTTCGTGTTCATTTTCAATGTTTAATATGTCAAGGGATAAGATGTAATAGTATCCTTAAAAATATATCGGAACTATCCTGTAGTATTCTGTTTTCTTGTTTTCAATTGCCTGTATGACTGTATGATGCAGGTTTGTTCTTTGGTGTCTGAAACTATCTTTCGGTTCATGTAAGTTGCCAAACGTTATAAAAAGTAACGGAGGGAGTACTTGTGACTTTTGTGAGGTGTTAGTTAGGGGTAGCTATGCATTATGCCTTTCTGTTTCTCTTTCTATCCTTTTCCCATTATATTGTCTAGTTTTCACATTACATCAGAATTCTTGTGGAATTAATTGATTCAGTTGAAGTACAACATATTCAGGGTACGAGTATTATTTTTGGGGGTTAAGGATGATTATGTATGTAATGGATGTAAATGTCTTCACATGTACTACTTTTGTGATTATACTGTAAGATGTAATTCTGCCTGCCATATCATTCATAAGGCTAACAATATATACAACGTAATAGGATCTAAACTATCCTAAAATAACTCCACCAATCTTTTTAACTAATATACAAAGTATACAAGATAATATATACTAATACACCCCCACAATGGAAGCGGGAGGTTGACGTACGCTGAGATTGGCTCTAAACTCATCAAAGAGAATACGGGGAAGCCCCTTAGTGAAAATATCAGCAATTTGATAGCGGGAGGGAACATGAAGAACACGAACTTCTCCCCGAGCAACTTTCTCGCGTACAAAGTGGATATCCATTTCAACATGTTTGGTGCGCTGATGATGGATAGGATTACCCGAAAGATAAATGGCACTCACATTGTCACAATATACGAGTGTAGCTTTGCGAACTGTGCAATGAAGTTCAAGCAATAAGTTCCGTAACCAACAAGATTCAGCTACGACATTGGCAACACCTCGGTATTCGGCCTCAGCACTAGAACGAGATAATGTAGGCTGGCGCTTAGAGGACCAGGACACTAAATTATCTCCAATGAAAATACAATACCCGGAGGTCGAACAACGAGTGTCGGGACATCCACCCCAATCAGCATCAGTATAAGAAACAAGGGAGGTGGATGCACATTTATAAAGATGGAGACCATAATTATGAGTGCCCTGAACATAACGGATAATGCGTTTCAAGGCAGCCATATGAGCTTCACGTGGATCATGCATATGAAGACAAATTTGTTGAACAAAGATAGGAGATGTCAGGACGAGTGAAAGTAAGATATTGTAATGCACCTGCCAAACTACAATAAGTGCTCGGATCCGAATAAGGGGCACCTGTGTCGGCACTTAACTTGGATTTAGTGTCAATAGGAGTGTGGGCAGGTTTACATGAAGACATCCCAGCTCGATCAATAATCTCAGAGGCATATTTTTGCTGGGAAAGAAACAAACCACTAGAGTGTCGGGTAACAAGCAATACCCAAAAAATAAGCGAGGGCCCCAAATCTTTCATGGCAAATTCGAGCCAAGAAGAGACATAATCTTCTGACGAAGAGCTGCAGAAGATGTAGTGAGAATAATATCATCCACATAGAGTAACAGATAAGCAATGTCACCATCATGATGATAAATGAAGAGAGAATGATCAGACTGACTGTGAATGAAACCAATGGAGGAAACATAATCGGCAAATCGTTGATACCAAGCCCGATGAGCTTGCTTAAGGCCATATAGAGATTTCCGGAGCAAGCAAACATAATCTGGATGATCAGGGTCACGGAAACCCATAGGCTGATGCATATAGACAGTCTCATAAAGATGGCCATGTAAGAAAGTATTCTTAACATCCAACCGATGAATGGACCAATCTTTAGATAAGGCAAGGCTCAGAACCGTGCGAATGGTTGCTGGTTTAACCACAGGACTGAAGGTATCATCACAATCTACACCAACCTGTTGAGACCTGCCATCACCAACAAGACGAGCTTTGTGTCTCTCAAAAGAGCCATCTGAGTTAGTTTTGTGCTTAAAAATCCATAAACAACGAATAACATTAACATCAGGCGGACGAGGAACTAACTCCCACGTCTTATTTTGGATAAGAGCAAAATATTCGTCATTCATGGCAGCTTTCCAATTAGGGTCACAGAGGGCTTCTTTGGGATTACGGGGTAAAGGAGAGGGAGAGACAATGGTGGAGAGATTAAACTGTTGTTTGGGCTTAAATATGCCACGTTGGGCTCGAGTCTGCATTTGATGAGAGCGTGTAGGTTGGGTAGGGGAGGATGAGGCAGGAACACTATGGGCTTGTGAGGGGGTAGGACGCCCAGCACATGGCGAAGGGGAGAGATGTCCTGGGCTGGGCGGAAGGGGCCCAGCAGCATGCGAAGAAGAATAGGAGGAAGTGTGGGCCGAAGGAGGGGGCTTGGGCCCAACGAGGGGAATCACGGAGTACGCATAACTGGGCTGGGCTGGCGAGGGGAGATGTCGCCAGGAGAGTGAGGTGGACTCGGGAGAGTAGGGGAGTTGGGCTCGGTGTTTTGTGTGGACGAGGATGGGAGGAGATGTGGGATAGCAATTGGTGACAAACCTTCATCCAAGAAATCATATGTGGAGGTGGTAGGAGTGTGAAGTGTAGAGAAGGGGAATGTAGATTCATCAAAGATCACATGGCGAGAAATGATAATCTTGTTGCTTGAGAGATCAAAGCATTTGTAGCCACGGTGATTAGATGGGTATCCCAAGAAAACACATGGAGTGGAGCGAGGTTGCAGTTTGTTGATTGTAGTGGAGGGGAAAAGGGGATAACACAGACAACCAAACACTCGAAGATGTGAATAGGAGGGAGTTTTGTGATAGAGGAGCTGAGTAGGAGAGTGATTTTGACGAGTCTTGGTGGGAAGAATATTGTGTAAGTAAGTTGCCATTTGGAGAGCGTGATGCCATAATGAAGGAGGGAGGGAAGCATGAGTGAGTAACGTGCGCGTGAAATTGTTAATGTTACGGATTTTGCGTTCTGCTTTGCCGTTTTGAGGAGAGGTGTGAGGACAAGATAGGCGAAAAACCATACCAAACTTAGCGCAAAAATTGGTGAAAGATGAGTTGTCATATTCACGACGATTATCACATTGCAAGCATTTGATGGAGCAACCAAATTGAGTAGAGATATGAGTAGAGATGCGTTGAAAAACAGAAAAAACATCGGATTTGTGTGCGATGGGAAAAGTCCATAGAAAATTAGTGTTGTCATCAAGAAAAAACACATAATACTTGTGACCAGCAGAACTCAAACGTGATGTCCATAAATCACTATGCAAAATATCAAAAGGTAGCAAAGCAGGAGAATGAGTATGAGAAAATGGCAATTTAACTTGTTTTCCAAACACACAAGATTGACAAAATGAGGCAGAGGAAAGTCCAGTACAATCAATCAACTGCTTATTATTAAGAGAGCTCAAAACAGGGGAAGAAGAAGATGACGGCAGATAGACAGGAGGAGGGAAAAAAAAAAACCTAACCTAGCCTGATACCATGTAAGATGTAATTCTGCCTGCCATATCATTCATAAGGCTAACAATATATACAACGTAATAGGATCTAAACTATCCTAAAATAACTCCACCAATCTTTTTAACTAATATACAAAGTATACAAGATAATATATACTAATATATACGCATGCTCAGTGTTAATGTCTTCACATTTGTTCTTTGTGAACTAGTAAAAAAAGACAATGCTACTATACATACTGCACATAGATCATTATGCTATGTGGACGGTTTGTTTCCTACCCAAAGACTACAGTTCTTTCTTTTCAACTTCATACTTGATACTTGTACTCTAGTAGTAACATATTCAATACAAATAAACATTTGAAAATTCAAAAATTTCCCTTTTTTTTTTTTTTTACTTGAAACAGGTCATATATATAGACAAGAAGTTAAGATTGACTAATATAAGTGTGTTTCCCCTTTTCTCTCAATCTTAAAATAAGTGTGTTTCCCAAACTATTGGGCCTAGAGATGATGAGCCATAAAAAGAGGGCAATGGACTAATCTGACTTATGCACTAATGATTATATGGTCTCAAAATCAAGCCATGAAACAGTAACTCACACTTTCAATAACTTATTTGCATGGTCTCTGACTCTCTGAGTCAACCTATAAGAGCAACTCGTAGTTAAATATAAACTTGTATGTCTTATTGTCTTCTAAAATAAAGACAACATAAATAATGCATGGGAGATTAAAATGACTACATCAATAACCAAATGAATGCGGTGAATCTCATTGTTGGGGGAGAAATTTCTGATATGTATTTTAATATTATTGATATGTGCAGAAAAAAGTGGAGCAATCTTCCGAAGGTGCAATTTAAGTATTGTCGACGTGAAGACAATAGGATAGCGAACGCAATGGCCAAGGCTTGTAGAATGTCGGATGATGAATGTAATGTAACTAGGTTTTTTTCCCCAACCACCTAGTTATTGTTTGAACTCCTATATAGGCGTTTGTATCCAACATTAACTCTTTTATCTAGTTCTATTTTCACCAAAAAAAAAAAAAAAAAAAACAAAATGAAAGTTAACAGCTACAAGCATTATATAATATGAGTGTAACACATTAAACTAGAAGATAGTTGCCTAGTGCACCCAAGTGACCCAACCATCATTTCTAGTGTTGCAAAAAAAATAAAAATAAAATTAAAACTCTTACTATAACCCTTGTGACCAAGTTTTATCAATCATCTGCTGGTGTAGGGCTGTGAGGAAGGATGCAAATAACTCACAAGTAACAATTTCATTGTATTCAGTATTATTATTTTCAACAGTCAACAAATCATCAATTGTACTTGGACTCGAGCAAAAATACTTGAGGCAATTTTTCTGATTATCTTCCTCAAAGATATGTAAATGAACCACGCTGATGTATCTCAATACCTCTTTTGCTGGATTCTTGAATTTAAAATAGGCAGGGATTATGTTGGCATATGGTGTTCCGCCAGGAATTTTATAATACCAAATTTTTGCCATTGGGTACAAGGTGATTTTTTGAAGAGAAAATTGCAATGCAGTAGTAGATTTAAGCAAGGTAGTACTACAGTACGTTTTCAATTTCAAAATCAAGAGGACTGGTGAAATCTAAGTATAAATACATTGAAATATATTTATGTAATAGATGAAATATGTGATTGGGCGGTCGCGGATGTGTCGTTTTGCACCGCACCCGGCCAAATATAAAATTTCTCCTACTCTCATGCACACTAAGCAAGTATAATGGAAGTAGGGGTCGTATCCACAGGGAAACAGGGACGAGTTTAATATTTAGCGTGATCCAATACCTAGATTAAGCTAAGGGCCGAGAAACCTAATTACAGAAAGGGGGGTTTCAAGTAGATTTACGAACAAACTAAAACTAACTAGCATATAAACAAAATGAGAAATCAATATAGGAAGATCTTGAATCCGATTAACATCCACTTCAATTCATTATCGATCATTTAACCTCGACTCTAATTATTTTCATAATTATCTATTGTTGAGAATTAATCTCGCATTCTCCTTATTCTTAGTTGAATAGCACGATCAGCGTGACTATAAAACCCTAACTAAAGGATAACCTAGTCCGATAGCGTCTAAGTTCAATCCAATAGCAGCAATAAACACAGAGAACCAATAGACCTGCTAACGTCATACAAGTGATAAACATTCAACAGTTGATTCAATTTCCCCAAGAAATAACCAAGACGATCTGCATCTACGTTACTCCCTAGTTTGCTACCAATTGATAAAAGAATAAAACAATCCGATTCTATTCTTAAATCTAGCATTAGATTAATTACACAATCAAACTAGTAACGTTCCTAGCATAATTATGCAAAAACCATAGAAAGCAATCATAGAAATTAAACCATAATCAAAGAAACTAAATAGAGAGGAAAGATCTCACAATAATGCTTGAAGCTCCATATTAATCTCGTTCAAGAACAGTTCAAGCTACAATCGGCACAACATAAGCCAATCCCATAATTGAAATCTACAAAAACTAAACTAGAAAATAAAAACTAAAAAGAGAAGACAACAAGAGAGGAGTGGAGTTTTGGAGACTCCCTCTCCTTGTGGCTGCTGCCCCCTTAGGTCCAAAAACAAGTTTGGTATTTATACTAAAGCATAAATATCAGCCGACAATTACACCGACCTAGGGGTTGCGAGGTGCGGTACAGGTCGCGAGGTGCGATGAGCTACTGCCTCCAACACGAGCTGAAGAGCTGGGCAGGTCAAGAGGTCGCGAGGTGCGAAGGAACTCGCGAGGTGCGAGCAAGCAGCTCGCGAGGTGCGAGCTGCTGGGCTTCGAGCTGGGCGATGAGCGCTGCTTGCTGGGTGTGCGGTGCTTGGGCTTGCGATGCGGCTGGTGGAGCTTGGTTGTGGCGGAGCTTGGTTGGTGAGACGATGTTGTGCTTGCGATGCAGCTTGGTACTTTGCTTGGCTCAAATGCATTTCACCTTGAATGCTCGGAATACATGACATTAACACAAATTATCTCGCAAAACTCCGAACTTCCGCTAAGGGTTAAATAAAACACGAACGTTAACAATTACAATCAAACCCTTAGCAAAGTGCACCCAAAATATAATATAAACACCGTAAAACTTGAGCGTATCAGTGATATATAAACGCGCTATAATTTAGGGATCAATCTACACAAACACAACAACATTAACTGCTTACTTATTCAAACAACATAAGATTTCATCAAAAATTTAACAAAACTAGAAGATTCATTTCGGGTATATATTGGCTGTGAAAGATTATTCAGTAATTCAATCGTTTTGCTACTATAAAATTGTTGAATCTACAATCAATAATTTTTTTTTGTATTTTTAAAAGAAGAGCATAGATCTACCTGTTTCTTGCTTAACAATAATTTGAAGCTTTGGTAATGGTGGCGGAGTAGTAGTTGAAAAAGCATAATCAACTCTGCGACGAATACGAACATTTTTAATTTGTGGTTTGTACTTTGTAGGTTAGTTGAGTGAGAAAACAAAAAAAATGAGAGAGAAAATGATATAAGTAAAACGCTAGAAGGAGGCTTTGAATTAAAGTTTCGAACTATACACCTCTTTTTTAGAAGTTTTATCAATAGAACTTCGTTTTACAAACATCATGCACAAGAAAGCTCATAGATCGAAAGAGGTAGGATGAGGTCATACGTAGGTTCGCTCTTAGGCCTTAAAAGAAAATGGTATGGACCAAACAACTGTTTATTTTTTCAATCTGGACCGAAAAATCAAATATTTAAAAATCTTGGATCTAATTAGGGCCTTAATGTTCGCCCTTATGCATCCAAAATTTCAGAAACGGGGGTGGTACTTGTATACACAAATTTCGAGTCAAAATATACAAGACATGAAATAAAGTAACAAAGAAATTTTATTTCAATAATGTACTGAGTACAATCTCTGTAAACAGTTTATAATAAAAATAAACTAAGTAATGTGATTCTGTTCTGTAGCTTGAGAGTGACACGTGTTGATGTCGTCCTGGAGTTGAATGTAGAGTGACGTTTTGTCAACGTCAACCTGAGTTTGAGAGTGGGATGACGTTTTGTCAACGTCAACCAACCTGAGTTTGAGGGTGTATTCGAATGAGGGCTGGCAAAGCTTGAATCTCGATCGAATATGTTTGAGTGTATTCGAATGAGGGCTGACAAAGCTTGAATCTCGGTCAATATGTTTGAGTGTATCTGAACAGTCGGCACGGATTTGATGTGCTTATTGACTATTTGCAGAGAGGATTCTAAGAGAATTTTATGAGCTCTTGAGAATAATGATTTTCTGGTCCCCTCAACTGAAGGAGGTGAGGTTTATTTATAGGGAATGAAGATCCGTTTATGGACTTGGTAGTTTATGTGCTTGGGCCCGTTTATGACTTGGAATCCTTTTTACCTTTGCCATTTGACCATCTTATTTGGACTATAATGTTGACTGGCCCAAATAGTTGACAACCCAAATTATATTTGTTTGATTTAATTTAGATAATGTATTTAGGTGGGTTAAATTAATTAAATTGAACTAATTATATTTATTTTAGCTCAATAATAATTAATCCATTTTAATATAAAAACTAATAAATTTTTAGTGTCTACAGTACTATAGTACTACACTACTACACTACTACTACGGTATTCTTCTTTCAACGTCCTCCAAATAAATTCATAGTACCCCACTCTCATTCTCCATCCCCAAAGAGCAGGATGGTCCCAGATGATTGCAAAGATTTTTTTTTTTGTGCTGGATCTTTTGACAATTTCTTCGCATATGACTCGGAAGTTAATTTTTGGATTGTTTGAAACAAATCCTGCCAAATTTTTGGTAGATGTTTACTGGAATCAACTTCAAGAACTATCATTAGAATATCCACAAGATCGTTGAAATCCGTCATTATATCCACAATTTTGTCCCCGATGTACAAGTTGGACATCAACATCCCATGATCCAATTCCATAGTGGGATTCATATCTAAAAGACAGAAGATAATTATCCGTTGAATGGAGATTGCCATGCCCATGATAAAAGTCTGCTTCATGATAGTTGACAACACTTTTGATTATACAAGGTATAATCATGCGGACATATATTGGTAGGTCTCGAAGCATTCCATCTATTTTGTTTCTAACTCTAGAATCTAATGTATTCCACTTTTCATGGAGACTCTCGTCGAATGAAATTTCTTTGATGATCTTCTTCTTGTCCATATTATCTTTAGATATATGAACATCTTCCAAATAAGGCATTTCAAGGAGGAAATGATCATGGGAATCAATGACTACTTCAGAATCCTTGTAAACCCCAAATGTAGTAAACTCTTCTTTGGTGTGTGGTTGTATGGATATAAAATTCTATCTATGTTCATTTGAAAGCTCTTCAATTGGCAATAATGTTTGATTGAAAATGGAATCGACTGGTATCATCGTTGATTCCGTATTAATGTTGATGATGAAGGAAGAGACTCATCAAGACTCAAGAGTAGCCGAATGTTGAGTTACCGTAGTAGATGTTGATGATGTAGGAAAAGACTCATCAAGATTAGCCGAATGTTGAGTTACTGTAGTAGATGTTGATGATGTAGGAAAAGACTCATCGAGAGTACCCGAAAATTGAGTTACCGTAGTAGAAGTCGTGGATAACTCAATAGATTGAAGTTCTAACTCATCAATAGATTGAAGTTCTAATTCACACTCTCTGTAGTTGGATTATCCAATTGCTTTCGGTTTAGCCACTTGCTACAGATTTTTTAAAAAAAAGGGTTAATACTAATCAGTCAAATTATAATCACACAATAATCCAAATCCAAGAGGACTTATACTTACCATTGCACTTTGAGTTTCCGAGACACAATTCTTTGTACAAGACCCCCAGATCATCCTTCACATTAAACCATATGATGTGTTAGAAAAGTCTAGTAGTAGTATAAACTAACGACTATTAATTCTACAACGAGTTACTTCATATGCATTAAATAATGTTAAAGGATTATTACAAGTAGTGTTACACAACGAGTTACTTCATATGCATTAAATAATGTTAAAAGGATTACAAGTGTTTCCTTAACAATTGTTTTATCCTCTAGAAAAATACTGGGATTATTTTGCCAAACCTAATTATAACATACATGATAAAGTATAGTCAGCAAAAAGACATTGGAATTAATTAATAACAAAAAAAATTGAAAAAAAAAATTGAAAAATTAATTACCACAACTAAACGACATTGGCGAGATTGAAAATTTGTTGTGGAGATCATTCAATATTTTAGTAGCCAAAGCATATCCCAGATCCTGAGAACAACATCGACCAATCATAAGACATACTTAAGTACCAAGTAATTGTAAAAAAATAATACTCACTCCGTCCCAAAATATAGTTCCCATTTCCATTTTGGGTGTCCCAAAATATAGTTCCCATTTCCATATTTAGTTCCACATTTTTCCGTAATTTGTCTAGAAAAACCGTGTTCCATCATTTATTTGCTTCTTGAATTTTGTTTTTTGCTTTGTTTATTCCACCCAAGTGTTACAATTAATGCTCTTTCACCAATTATTCTCCATTATCTCTCCTAAAATAATCTTTTCTCATACAACATTTATTTAAATAAACAAAAAATCTTTACTATCCCTCTTAGATTCTACTTGCATAAATTACCGTGAAAAAAGGGAAATGGGAACTGTATTTTGGGACGGAGGGAGTATGAGTCTAGCTAATAGCAGGCAACCTTAAAATTAGATAAGAGAATGTAATAGGCATCGAGTGGTTACCCGATGTAGAAGAAATATCCAACATTGTTTTGGACCTTCAAGTTTTTTTATTAGGGCGTTGCTTGATGATATCTCTCTATCAATCAGTGAAATCGAGTACGCATTTTTGCTGGTTTTCAAATTAAATTTAAACAACTCGTGGAATAGGATAAATTTCAGAACCTCCAAAACGCCGCCATTGGTACCTTCTAGTGTAACAGTGATATTACCCTCAATGCAATATTGCATGCGTGATTCATTTTCACAGCATGCCAGCATAGTACTTGGATAAATCCAGAATCCTGCATATTTAGTCAATTAACTAACATCACATCCACATTCTTGGATTAATTTTTTTTTTTGGCAGGGATTCTTGGTTTAATTAACTAACTATAGCTAACATCTATCACATTCTTGGATTAATTTGTGTACGTACCTTAGAAACCTTCTTCTTTAGTTGACTAAAATTTATTATAAATAGAGGTAAGTTTCTCCAGAATCACCAAGATAATTCCCTCTTCCACGATATCTACTGTTCTCACATATCCAAATTCGAATTGCCGAACTAACTTTGCTGGATACATACATACAGAAACAAATAAATAAATGGCAGATTATTATTAGATAGCAGCTGTAATTAATTATCTTAATTAAACAAACATACAAGATAATTAATGAGGAAATTAAAAAAACATGCATGCAATTTAAAAAGAAATACTTAACGTAGTTGGGCATCTTGCGCAAAAAAATTACTTGGATCCTGTTGAGATATTCTTTCAAAGTTAAATTTCTGTTAGTATTGTTTATGGTTCCTATAAATTAGCATTAAGTTGATAATTATTTGTTAGTTTGGTAATAGAGGTATAGTGAGTGGAGAAATTGGTGGACCATTATCCCCACTTCTCTCTAGTTAGTTAACAGTCTTTTAGGAAGTCTAACCGTATGTGTCTTGTGTGCCTATATAAGAGGTATCTTGATGTATATTAAATATGCAGTTTTTGTGAGTAAAACATAAGTTTAGTTTGATGCATCAGTTTCGTTTATACTCTTCCGCTGTTTTATAATTTAACCAACATGGTATCTGAGCAAAAAACCAGGTTCGATCCTTTAAACAAAAAAAAAAGTGTGTGGAGCGTTTCTTTTGTGAGGCATAATAAAAAGTCGGTGAGAGGGAGGTCGTGGTTATGGTCGTGGTCGAGGTCAAGGTTATGGTCGTGGTCGCGGTCGCAGTCGTGAAGAAAGTGCAAGAGGACGTGGTTGTCGAGGTCTTGGTCGTGGTGATCGTGTCGAGGTCATGAAGATATATGTCGTGGTCGAGGTGGTTGTGGTTGTGTGTTTGTAGAAGAGGGCAGATTCTTCTAGAGTATGAGTGTGTGTTATGTTGAGTTCATGGGAGCATAAGTGTTTCGACGTCGATATTAAAGTTCTGAGTTCACTGTCGTGTGCAAGTCGTGATTGCGTGTTTGTGTTTGTGGTGGTCGAGGTTGCATTAACTGTTGGCATGCAGTTCGTAGTCCGTAGAATGCAGTGTTCGTGGGAGTAGTCGTTCTTATGTCAAGTGCATCCTTAGTTGAAGTGTGTTGCAGTATTAGTTTATATTTTCCTAGCACAAAGACTTTGAAAGAAGGGGGTGTGTTGAGATATTCTTTCAAAGTTAAATTTCTGTTAGTATTGTTTATGGTTCCTATAAATTAGCATTAAGTTGATAATTATTTGTTAGTTTGGTAATAGAGGTATAGTGAGTGGAGAAATTGGTGGACCATTATCCCCACTTCTCTCTAGTTAGTTAACAGTCTTTTAGGAAGTCTAACCGTATGTGTCTTGTGTGCCTATATAAGAGGTATCTTGATGTATATTAAAATGCAGTTTTTGTGAGTAAAACATAAGTTTAGTTTGATGCATCAGTTTCGTTTATACTCTTCCGCTGTTTTATAATTTAACCAACAGATCCACCCTCAATTAAACTTTGATCAATTATTTCAAAGTAGTCATTATTGTTAAAACTACCCTCGAGATCAACGATACAATGAAATTCACCTGACTTGATCGATTCGCAAATTTCCCATGTAGGGGAGTTTGGTTCACGAAGTGGTATAGGTTTGCAATAAGGAATGAAATCGGGGGTGGTATAGAGTTGGAACTTGATACTTGATTCCATGTGTTTGGATTTATCTTGGAATGAATTTTTCCTTTTATTTTTATGCCTCAAGGTTTGGTATGAGTCATAACCACCTCCCCCCTTGCGTTTCTAAACCCCATACCTTATGAGTTTGAGGTATGGGTTTAGAAATGTAAAATTTTGCAAACAAACACTAGGTATAGATTTTAGTCATTCTAAACCCATACCTCATACCTTATTTTCTTCAACCAAACACCCCAGTAATGGTTTTTGGAATATCAGTTTCGGTACTGTTTTGAGGTCTCAACTAGCATGTTATCCACAACTGTTTTCCTCCCATCCACATTCTTTATACATTTGTAACCTAAATCAAGAAGATACCAACAAAGACGGGATGATGAATTTCCACAAGAACTATTTAGAATCTTCAAATTCTCTTTCTTTAACTTCATTTTTTTTTCAATCGACAAGAGATGAGGAACCATAAGGTTTCGCAACCTATTCCCGTCGACAAATTCACCAGCCATGATAATCGAAGCTGACGAAGCGAGAATTAAAAGAAAAAATGGAGAGAATTTGAACAGCGTCCCCCCTTTTCGGGTAAGATGTACTATCATGAAGTATCATGTGCTAAAAATAAAGGGCCACAATCACACAAAGTTTGAGATTTAGTTTTGGCACTAGCTTAAGTCCCATGCAACGCACGGTTGTAACTAAATTGTATAATAAATTACAATGCTAATTTAACAATAATTTATCGATATATTTTTTTTAATTTTAAATAAGGCAAAATTACATGAACCTTACACATATACTGATGTCGGTTATTGATGCATTATAATTTATAAAAAATGAAAAAAATTAGGGTATATTTGGTTTCATTTTTAAAAAAAATGAAACATTAGTTTAGTACTCATGTTATTATTGATACAAATTTTAAGAGTAGAAAAATCAAAAGTATATATATTTTTATAGGTTACTAATATGAGTTTTCTTTATTAATTGAAATAAGTTATTGACAAAATAATAAAATTGGAATAGAGACCGTTCAGGAGATCCTTCATTGTTATGAGGTAGCGTCCGGGCAAATTAATGGTGAATTTGGTAAGACGACGGTGTCTTTTAGCAAGGGGGTCTCGATGGAGCGGAGAAGTGAGTTGGCAAATTTGCTAGGGGTGCAGCAAGTAGATTTTCATGATAAGTATCTCGGGCTTCCGACTGTAGTGGGGAGGTCAAAGAAGGTACTTACTAAGGGTATCCGGGCTTCAAGGGTGGAAGGGGGGAATGCTATCAAAGGCGGGTCGAGAGGTCTTGATAAAGGCAGTTGCCCAATCTATTCCGACCTATGCGATGAGTGTGTTCAAATTCCATTCTTCTTTTTGTGACGAGTTACGGTCATTGGTGTCGAATTTTTGGTGGGGGCAGAAAAACAGTGAGAAGAAGATACACTGGCTAGCTTGGAGGAATTTGTGTGAACCAAAAGCAGCGGGAGGGTTGGGGTTTTGGGATTTTAAGTATTTTAATGCAGCTCTTCTTGGGAAGCAGGCTTGGAGACTAATGAAGTACCCGGAGAGTCTTATAGACCGAGTGTTAAAAGCTCGTTATTTTCCAAGGGAGAATTTTCTAAATGCAAGGTTAGGTGCTAACCCGAGCTACACTTGGCGGGGTTTATGGGGGGTCAAGTGGGTTGTGCAGTGAGGAGTTAGGTGGAAGGTGGGAGACGGGTTAAGCATTCCGGTTTGGGGCAGTCCATGGATTCTCAACACCCAAACAAGGAGAATCCTTTCACCTTGTGACTTGTGAGGATGCGAGAAGAGATATGAGAGTGTGTGATCTCATTCACCTTCCCATGGCAACGTGGAATGTTTCACTTATCAAGGACTTATTTCTTCCATTTGAATGGGATAGGATCCTTAGCATCCCGCTAAGTTTTAGACTCCCTAAAGATGACCTTTGTTGGGACTTGTAAATGAACGGAGAGTATTCGGTTCGTTCGGCATACCGGGCTATTTTGGGGAGGTTGATAATGGCAATGATGCATTGTCTTCTAGTTCCTCGTCTCTATGGAATAAGATATGGAATGCTAACACCTCGCCAATAATTAAAATTTTTGCTTGAAGAGCTTGTAGGGGTGCTATACCTATGTCCTTGGGGTTGAGCAAATTAAACGCATTCGTAGTAGAGAGCCTATGTGCAGCATTGTGGGCGGAGGTTGAACCGAGTTGCATTTTCTACGTGATTGTGTCATTGCTAGATTGATTTGGAGTTGCTGTGATTTGGAGGTGGATTTGGAAGGATATTTTGTTGTTTTTGCAGATTGGGTGCATGCGAGCTTGTCACGCTTACAAAGTATGGACCATGGGCTATTTATCTCGGTCTGTTGGTCAATTTGGACAGCAAGGAATTGGTGGCTTTTTGAAGGGGAAACTTGCAATCCTAATCAGTTGATGGTGTATGTCACTAAGCTTATAAGGGAGCTGAAGAAAGAGGAGAAGGGTGAGAGGGGAGGAGGGAGTTCAGTTCGGCAGAAGTGACAGCCACCTGTGGAGGGGGTGTTCAAGCTGAACGTGGACGGGGGATCTGTGGAGGGTGTGGGAGCCACCACTGGTGCTGTTGCAAGGAATGCGAGGGTGGAAGTTAGGTTCGGCTGCTACTTGGAGCTTTGAAGATCACTGGGAGCCTGTGGTTGCTGAGGCGAAGGCAGTCCTCCTTGGGCTACAAACTGCTGTTGAGTTTGGTTTCACTAGGCTTGTTGTGGAAAGTGATAGCAAAGGATTAATGATCGTAATTAATTCACATGAGAAAGGGGGGAGTAGCCTTCACTTGATCTTGGATGATATTTATCAGGTCTGTAGTTTGCTAGATTTTATTTCTTGGAATTTTGTTCGTAGGGAATGTAATAAAGTAGCCCATGAACTTGCTCATTGCTTGTCATGGAGTACGAATAGGAGAATTTGGACTTCGGAGTTTCCGAATTGCATGGTACCTATTGTGGAACTTGATTCCCCTATGAATGAAAATTAGCTACCTTGGAGGTTTTATTTCAAAAAAAAAAAAAATTGGAATAGAGAAAAAATAGGATGATTATATCATAGGAATCTTAGATATTAATATTTTATTAATATTACCTAATCAATGTCCATTTTTGTAAGAAAAAATACCCTATATAAAATATTTAAAAGATATTGAAAATATTCTAGTTGAAAACATATGGAAATAAGTGGTTGTTGGATTACAATCATGCTACAGAAAACAAAATGCAGAGTCAGTCCAGTACCTTAAATGGGAAGGTCTGGCTTCATATATTTCATCCGTGGTTTCCCCCTTGCGGGGCAGACTTCATCAGGGTTATTATCCTGCACATACTGCAATGTCTGCATAACCACTTTGAAAGAGATGAATCACTACACCGCTCTTCATTTCTCCAATTTCAGTTGAAGAACAAGTACAAGTACAAGTACAAGATGGCAATTTGAAGAGAGGGATGAAAAGAAGTATACATGTAAAAAAAATTAAAGCTTGATGGAATGCACATCTGTTCATCATCACTACAACTCAGGGAGTTAAATTTATCATCACATACTTCCCCATCTTCACCAACAACGGTGATTGCTACCTTGCATAGTGACTGCTACCTTGCATAGTCCACAAAATTTGACTGATTCCTAATAGGATTGTGGTCAGACCGTAAACTGGACTGATATTAACATTTAAGCAAACCAAAATCAACAGTACTTCAAAAACCACAAAAATTAAGAAACAAATTCAACAATAATTTGATAATATACAACCTTTAGTATATGATCAGCAACAAATTTAACAAATTAGAAAACAATCAAGAAAAATAACATACAACCTTTAGTATATGATTGGATTTTTTTTTTTTTTTTTTTTTTTTTGGTAAAATATGGATGCATAAAAAAAAAACTTAATTCTCAGTGGCTAAATGCCTTGATACAAAATCGTTCCACTCGTTCAAAAGATAACTAGGGGGGTTGGGGATAAGCATAGTTATATTAAAATCTAAAGAGTCAATTCTTCCGTGCTTAGCCATGCTGTCCGCGATGAGATTATGCTTCCTTGGGCAATATATTACCTTCATCTCTTGGAAATAGCGGCTGTGCTCCCTGCATGAAGTAACTAGATGATTATCGCTCATAGGCACAGTAGGAGGATGTATTAGTAGAGCAGCTTTTTTACAATCCGTGTATACTACAATATGTGTAGCTGTATATTCTTTGATAATGGAGAGTGCCCAGAAGATACCAAGCATCTCCGCATGAAATGCATTGTTGGCAAATAACTTGCGTTGGAAACCGAGGACCTAGTGACCTGAGCAATCAAACACCACACCTGCAACACAAGATATAGAAGAGATACTGACGAATGATGCATCAACGATGATGGTTAGCCACGGGTGGGGGTGAAATGATAACGTGGGGATGGAGGGCTTGATATGCGGTTTGGATTTTGTGTAGGCAAAGAATTCGGAGGCATTTTTAAGGGCTCGTTGGAGGGTAAGAGTAGGATTTGGTATGGCAGCGTTGTCAAAGATTTTTTTGTTGCGTTGGGTCCAAAGTTCCCAACAAATGAAGGGAAAGACATAGCACAAAGGGGTATCGCTAAGCTGGCTTTGATCTCTTACATGGTGGATCATCCACTCCTCAAGGGTGGAGGATGGCATGGGAATGAAAGGAGCGATGTCCCAAACTGCACGGGCCACTATACACTCTCGAATGACATGGGCGGTGGATTCAGCGTGGTGAAGACATAGAGGACAAGAATCTGAGGGAATAATATTGCGCAGGTGGAGTAGGTGCTTAGTGGGAAGGCGATCCCACCAAACTAGCCAAAGAAAGATCTTAAGCTTGGGAGGCATTTGGCTTTTCCAAATCCAGTTAACATTGACTTTAGATTTTCGGGATTCAGTGAGGGTGGAGTAAGCACAGGCTAAGGAAAATTTATTGTCCTCCACAAAGGAAGACGAAGGCTTGTCAAACAAGCCCGAGTTGGGTTGCGGTATAGGCGTCTCAAGGATACGATGCAGGATGAAGTCAGGTAATGGGAAGGAAATGGATTTGAGATCCCATTGTTGATGAGTCCACAGATCACTAAGGGTTAGGTGAAATTCGTGAGAATGCAAGGGACCTAGGATAAAGGTTCGAATGGCCCCGATCCCTAACCAATTATCCTCCCAAAAGGAAATGTCTTTTCCATCCCCAATAATCCAAATTTTATTCGAGTTTAAGAGATTCCACCCTAGGCCGAGACTCTTCCAAATTTTGGAACCATTCTTGAAGGGCACTACCTTATTGTGGTGAATATATTTTGAATTGATACACTCTTGGGCGAGATTTTTCGGGCCTTGACTCAACTTCCAACCTAATCTTGCCATGTAGATAGTACTTAAGTCAACATGAGCTCGTATACCCAGTCCCCCTTGGACTTTAGGAAGAAAGGTAGAGTCTTTTCCTATTAAATGAATTTTCTTTTTGGACTCTTTTTCCCCCCATAAGAAGTCATTGCATGTTCGATCAAGATCTTTTAGTGTTGAAGCAGGAAGAGTTTGGGATTGGAGGTAGTAAGCAGGGATGGAGTTAAGAGTAGAATTAATGAGGACTAGTTTCCCGGCTCTAGAAAGGTAGTTTGATTTCCACAGGGCTAACTTTTTTCTGACTTTGTCTACAATGAATTGGACCTCCTGTCTTTTGGGACGTTTATGAGAAAGGGGAATCCCTAAGTAAGTGCCAAGGTCTGTCGACTCCATTACATTAAGTGTATCTTGGAAAAGGTTGCGTTGCTCGACAGTAGTGTTAGGTGAAAAGAAGAGTCTGCTCTTTTGCTCATTTATTTTTTGACCTGATTCCATACAAAAGGAAGTGAGGGTATCCCTAACTGAGAAAGCGGTCTCCTCGTCCACTCTCCCAAATAGGAGGAGATCATCTGCAAACAATAGGTGAGAAATGGGGACTTTTGCTTTTCCAACCCAAAAGGGGGTCCAATCTTTATGAAGTGTGGCAACATTGATTTTATGAGTTAGCTGCTCAAGGCATATGTTAAACAAATAGGGAGATGAGGGGTCCCCTTGCCTTAGCCCCCGTGTGTGAAGGAAAGGCTCAGTTTTACGCCCATTAACAAGGACAGTGGACGAAGACTGAGAAACACAATTCATGATGAAGTCAATTGAATGCTTATCCATTTGAAGGTTGTCTAGACACTGGCGGAGAAAATGCCATTCAATTCTATCATAAGCCTTTTCTAGGTCAATTTTTAGTGCAAACCAACCGTACTTGCCCTTTTTATTATTCATAGAGTGAAGGATTTCAGTTGCAACAACGACATTAACCTCAGGACCTCTACCTTTAATGAAACCATTTTGATTGTTGGAAATCCAGTTTGGAATGACTGGTTTAAGTCTTTGAACAATGATTTTTGTTATGATCTTATAAATGGTATTACACAGACTGATTGGTCTCAATTGTTTGACTGAGGTTGGGTTGTCAACTTTCGGAATCAGACAAATTAGGGCATTGCACAGTGTCTCAGGAACTTTTGCTCTACGGAACCAATCAGATATGCAATGGTGTAACTCAAATCTTGTGGTCTCCCAAGTATTTTGAAAGAAAAGTGGATGAAACCCATCAGGGCCGGGAGCTTTAAGCGGTTTCATAGCAAACAAAGCATTCTTGACCTCTGCCAGAGAGGGGGGGGGTGACAATAAGACTTATAGGTCAAGGAGTGAGGATGGTCGAAACGAACATTGGAACATACGAGGGCCTCGGAAGTGAACAAATTGTGATAGAAATTCCTAATATGGTCACTAAGGGCAGCAGGTTCTGAAATTTGACCTCCTACATTATCTTGAAGAGATAGGATTTTGCTTCTATGTCTCTAAATTTGAACACAACGGTGAAAGAAGGATGTATTTCTCTCCCCCTTGGAACACCAGTCCAACCTACTTTTTGTGAGCCAAAGGAGTTCCTCTTGGTTGAGGATAGTGATGATTTCTGCTTGAATTTTTTCTTGAAGGTCAAGATGAAAAAAGGAATTAGGGTGAGATTGAATGTGATTTTCTATTCCCCTAAGTCTACTAAGAGCTCTCTTTTTGCGATGGTAAATATTCCCAAAGTTATCTTTGTTCCAAGCCATGAGGTCTAATCTTGTTTGGTCAAGTTTAGTATCGAGAGAGTAAGCCGAATCCCATGCAGTTTTAACAACATTTTGAAAAGAATCGTCCAGCACCCACATGGGTTCGAATCTAAAAGGCTTGGGGCCATGACGAATCGTTGGGGTGTCAAGACGTAACAACAAAGGGCAATGGTCAGAAGATATTTTTGGGAGGTGGTGGATTGAGGAGTTTGGAAATTTAGCAAACCATAAATCATTGACGCAACCACGGTCTAGTCTCTCATGAATAGGTGAATGTTTTCGTTTATTTGACCAAGTGAACTTGTGCCCAGTGAATCCGAGGTCCAACAGTTTACAATTGTTAAGAGTGCTATTAAAAAGATCCGTACGGTACTTAGAAACGGGTCTGCCCCCCCCATTTCTCCCCCTGACAAGCGACTTCATTGAAGTCCCCATACACAATCCAAGGCAAATCAATTGAACATGAAATATCATATAAACATGACCAAAGTGTTTGACGCACATGAAATTTTGGATTTGCGTAGACAGCTGTAAGAATAAAAGGAGGAAGAGTTTGAGTACGTACCTCCACCAAAGTGAGGATGCTTTGAGAGTTCTCACTAAGTATAGTGAGGGTGACTCTAGCGGAATTCCACAGCAGTAGAATTCCCCCCGCGAATCCAATCGGGTCGACTAAATACCAACTGTCAAAAGGAAGCTTTTGGATAATCTTTTTAGTGGAGTTACGGCTGGCGTGAGTTTCGGCTAAGATAACGATGTCAGGGTCGTGGTCTTGAACAATATGACGGAAGTTGGGCTTGAAGGAAGTGCGAGCAATGCCCCTCGCGTTCCAATAAATGGCCGACATATTATACGGGAGGCTGGGTTTGGCCATCAAGGCCTTGACTATAGGAGAGTTTTTCTCGACCCACGGATTTACTTCTTCTTTTGTCACCGGGTCGATCCACCACCTTCGCTGAGGGTAGGCCCTCATCGAGGTCCTGTTTGGGCTTTTTCTTCCTCTTCCCTCTTCCCAACTGATTTGGAGAGTCATTTGGTGCAACATGGGCAGTATTCGAAGCTCTATCATGGCGTTGGCATGGCTTACAAAAGTCCACTCCATGCTCATATGTTTGAGACGGTAAATCTCCCTCAAGAATGGTAGCATTATTGCTGGGTCTAACCATGGCCCTAGCCGGTGGAGAAGAAGTCTCTCCTCGTCTTCGTTGCCCACCTTCTGCTTCAATAGCCACTTGATGAAGGTTAGGAGAGGTTTTGGTAGGTGAAGCATGTCTTGAAATTGTGGGAGGTGGGCCGGCACTATAGCTCCTTCTTCGTTGTACATGTGTAGATTCAAGAGATATGCCGGAATCATCATCGGACTTAGTATGAAGTTCTTGACTTCTAGAAGAGTTATCTCGACAAGATTTTCTCCCTCTTTCCAAAGGTAGAAAACATGGGCTTGGTTTACCTCCGGCTTCAAGGGGAGGGGGGGAGTTTCGAAAATGCACGGGTAGGCCCACTCTTTCAGGATTAGACGAGGAGGAGATGGGGTCCGCGAGGAATCGGACGATTCCGGCGGGGGTGGTGGAGGTGTGGATGAGCGAGGGAGTAGGCTGAGTTCCATTTTGAAGATTTTTAGAGTGCAAGCTTGAGCCAGTAGAGTTTATTTTGGGTTTTGGGGCAAAATTTGTGGCGTGGGGGTTTAAGTGTTGTGGAGATGGATGAGATGGATTTGATGTGCCACCTTTCGAAATAGGAGTGGCCGAAAACTCTGGTTCACAATCTTCATTTTCTTTTTCCAGACTTTGCAGGGGATGGAAGATATTATGGGTAAGCATAGGTTCGGCTATGATTTGATTTGAAGAGGTGGGGTGGCTTTCTTTTTGTTGAGCAGTGTTTGCAGGGGATTGGGGAGCAAAAGAAGACTCTTTGCCTTCGATTTGTGTTTTTACTGGGGTCCACCTTTGATTTTGGGAAAGGTTATTTTTGGACTGGTGGGCCCCTTTTCTACCCATGAAATTTTTGGGTTCATTTCGGATATTTTCGTTATCGTCTTCCTTGGACGGTCTTTCTTTGGGGCCGGCATAATTTATGGCGCAGGCTCGGGTACTATGACCAAAGGTGTAACATTTATTACAGAACCATGGGCCTTGAAGATATTCTATTGATTGATAAACATTTCCTAACCACACTCCTTGAAGAGGTTGACTTTTTTCTTCCACAAGGACGCAGATATTGGCATATCTCTTACCTTCTCCTTGGAGGGTGTTGTTATCAATCTTGACCAGCTGACCCAGTTTCTTCCCCACTTGGATAAGGATATCATGGCGGAACAGTTCGACAGGGAGCTCGGGGAGCTTTACCCAGACCGCCCCTTTGTTGCATTTTGCTTGGGAGGGTTTAAAACCCGGTTCCCATTCTTGGACCCATAAGTGATGACTTTGGATACACCAAGGGCCTTCAGCTAGAATCTTGGAGCGCACCTCTATGGATTTGCAATTTATAGAGTAAAACCCTTTGCCTAGGGCTGTGAGGGACGGTGGTGAAGCCCAACTCCATAATCTCGCAAGCTCTTTGGCTAAAAACTCTCTCGCAAAGGATCTTCCTATCACTTTAACAATAATGCATAGCTTCCATGGATTGCATAGATCCTCATATAGCTCCTTGGAGATAGGAATGAAAGGGGTGGAAGAGTTGGAGGAGGGTGGAGGAGTGGTTGCGAAAGGGGTGGATAATTGCGGGAGGAGAGATAAACTCAGATTTTGGTAGGTGGCTGAGGATGAAACAACATTTGCAAAGGAGGGTTGGAATGGCTGAGGGAGGAGAAGGGGTGGGGGAGAGGTGGAGGATGGGGAGGGGATAGTTGGTACCTTTGTCGACCCACTGGACTGCTCAAAGCCCTCCAAAGGTGGGTCTTCATTTTCTGCAGCTACAAAACGCTCTCTCACTTTCTCTCTCTCACTTTCTCTCTCTTCCATACAAATAATTATTATTAAAGTATATATGATTGGATTTAAAGCATCTTTCTTTGCCAATGTGCACAAATCATAATTGGAAATCGGAGGGAAAACTTGGAAAAGTAAGCATATACAAACCTGATTATTAGAACTTGATCCTTTTGAAATATCAAAAGTCTGATTGACATTTGACAAGAGAGTAGAGGGGTTGACACTCAATATTGATAACACATTTGGTAAGGTCTGCAGAGATCAATTTCCACATGTTTGTCGAGTTATGAACATTGAATTAAAGGTATTTTGCCTTTTTTATATAGCTTTTTTTTGGACATTATTGTTTGTTGGTAAGAGACAGAAAAATTATTGATTGTCTTTGGTTAATATCTTTTACTAGGCTGAGCCAGAAACAGATGAAGTTTTTGCCCAGATTACTTTAATTCCAGAAGATGTAAGACTATCTGAACATTAATAATATAAGGTCTTGTATAGGGTGTATTGAAGGGTTTAATTTATGATGATAGTCGAATAAACCTGGCGAATTTTGGATTGTTTCTATATGTATTGTTGTAGCAAAATGAGCTTAACAGTCCCGATTCGAGTGTGATTGAGCAGCCCAGGCCGAAAGTCCAGTCGTTTGTTAAGATATTAACTGCTTCGGATACTAGCACTCATGGAGGATTCTCGGTCCTTCGCAAGCACGCCAATGAATGCTTGCCTCCCTTGGTAATTACAACATTTTGACATATATAGGATATTGTTTTTGGGTTATTTTCATATGGGTTGTAGCTTATTGTGCTTTTAAATTGATGTGTTAAGGATATATATGAGCCAGACAACACCTACTCAGGAGCTTGTTGCAACGGATCTTCATGGATATGAGTGTCACTTTAAACATATATTTAGAGGTAATAACTAGGGATTCTTCTGTTTATTAATTTTTTTTTCCCATGTATCTCTACTCAGTATTTTACTTGGACTCGAACTCATGTTAGACAAGGATGTGTCCACCACATACTAAACTGCTGCTTTTATCAAAATTTTGCCAAATTAGATTGTTGTTTTATCAAAACTTTGCCTTTTTTACATCAAGTGTTGATAAATGAGAATCCAACATGGGCATTTGAGAATTTAGAATAGGAGTACAACTTATTTAGTTGAAAATCTATGTATTGATTAATTTGTTGTTCCCGGTTAATTGCTCAGGACAACCCTGTAGACGCTTCCATGCATTTGTTTTCTTAAGGTATCAAGGGGGTCGGCCTTTTTCTAGTTGTAAATTACTTGGGGAACTAAGGTGCATTTGTTTTTGACAGCTAAAAGCTCATCACTTACCATATATCATGTAGAGGTGATAATGGCGACCTAAGAGTTGGTGTTAGTAGGCTTGTCCACCAACAAAGCCCTATGCCTCCATCTCATCTGTTATATCAAGCCAGAGTAATAGAGTATGCTTCTTGGGGTTCTGGCCACTGCTCGCCATGCTGTTAACACACGTACTTTGTTCACTGTTTACTAATTACTATAAGCCAAGGTTGGATCTCTTTTCTTTAGTGAAGTGCTTGATTGTGTTGGATTCGTAAACTTTGATTCTAAGCAAATAGCCATATAACTTCTTTTTTTTACTTAGGTCTAGCCAGTTCATTGCTGGTGTAAACAAGTACGTACCTTGAAGCCGTAAACCATAAATTCTCCATTGGCATGCGCTTTAATATGAAGTTTGAGGAGGGAGAAGACACACCTAAAAGAAGGTATACTTTTCTCTGTGGCCAGTTGTTTATTGTTGGGCCTTGTTAGGCTCCGTTTGGTAAGGCGTAAAACATTTTCCTTGAAAACTGTTTTCCTCTATTTTCAATTTTACATTATTTGGTTTGCAGAGTGTAAAACCATTTTCCCTAGGAGTAAAATTGCTCTCCCAATGATGGAAAACCATTTTCCCTTCAAAATGAAGGGAAAACCATTTTCCCTTCAAAATGAAGGGAAAACTGTTTTCCTTCCCTTTTCTTATCTCTCTTGTACACTCCTCTCACTTCCTCCTTACTTTCCCTTTCATTTTCCTTTCTTTTCATCATTTTTCCTACATGGAACCAAACAACGGAAAACTAATTTTGGAATTGTGTTTTCTATTGTAAATTGTTTTCCATGAAAATCATTTTACACTGAAAATGTTTTACACCCAACCAGACGGAGCCTTAGTTTTGCTTGAGATTCTTCAAATTAAATTTCATGAGATCTCTTTGTTCAGGTTCACTGGCACCATTGTTGTGTTAAAATAATGTTAATCTAGAAAAATCTTGGTTACTTTTGTAAAATAATATCTAATCTATACTCTAGAATGTGCCTAACAAAAATCTAGTAAATAAGCAAGAAAGATCTAGTAAGAAAAAGAAAAACTATAACTATGTAGTTAGGCGGTTGTAAACCGACTTAGAGCATACTATAAATTCATGTGAGTGCTCCTAGGTGTTGGTGTGTTTGCATGTAATAAAAATCTTCCCATAATAATTATAAGTCTTCTCAATTGTTTTCCCTTGTGAAATACTACAACATTAAAATTTTGCCTCCTAAATTTACCAAAGCCCACTAACTACTTCCTCTAATAAATCCATCTTGTTGGGGTTGAAGATGTTTCTCCTCAGTGGACTGGCTCAAAATGGCGATCACTTAAGGTTGCATATAAAGTGGGCACATGACTATGGATTGGCCAATTAAACTTCCTTTTTGATGCTTGTTTCTCCATTTGTTTCTTCTGTAGGTTCAATGGGATAAAGCGGCTGCATTTCATAGGCCAGATAAAGTTTTCCCTTGGGAAATAGAACCCTTTGTTGCTTCTATTCCTGTCAATCCTACGCCACCACCAGTGTCGAAGATCAAGAGGTCCCGACCTAGTGATTTGGTTTTGTGATTTTGCAGTATTAATTTCAGGTCATAATTGGAGATCCAAACAATATACATCCTGTATTCTTTTTCTATTACAACAATTGACTTTTTATATTATTTACCCATGTCGCGTCTTGTTAGATTCATCTTGATATACATTTTTAAAATATTATTTTTTTATAATTTTTACTAAAGTAATAAAGGAGTAATAGTTAAAGTTGTGTATTAGCAAGTGTGAAAACTCATTGTTGCAGTAGAAGGACGGAGGAAGCATAAACTAAATTGTAATCCTTAGAAGAGCCATATATTAATTAAACTAAAACATAATCCTAAAAAAAAGCGATAAATAAACTAAAAAATATGTAAAGAACATGGTGCATTTTTTTTTTTTTTTTTTTTTCAAGAACTAAGACAAAAAAAAGAGTGATCCGTCTTGAAGACACAGAGAATTATGGATCAATATCATGAAATTAGAGTATTTACTAGCATTAGTGGACCTATGTGGACTTGATGGGAAGCATTTAGTATGAAGTTTATATCTAAAGGAAATAGTCTTATTCATATTATCTAATGTACTGTAATAGTAAGAGTTAATACTATTATCTTGAGCCAATTTTCCTTTATATTTTGTCATATATGTGATAAATAATAAACGAAAAGTAAGGTTGTATAAGAAAAAATGATTAAGGAATATTGGAGGAGTTAAATTTTGTTTTGAGAATGGAGAGAGCCTTGAGGATTAGAGACAAATTAGAGGAATATTAGGTCCTCTGTTCCTATATGGGCTTTTGAGAAAAAAGTATCGTTGATTGAGGCCATTTATGGCCAATACACACTGAACTAGCTTGGCCCAAGTTCTTTTTCCATACTAAAGATGACCTAGAGTTGACTTAGGTTGAAGCATTCAACCCAATCTAAACTATATATAAGAGGTTTCGGAGTGCCACGTAGGATTGACATAACATATTATATCTTTGAAATTTTTAATTTTAGACTGTAGGATAATGTAATTTTTTTTTTAAACTAAAATTAATTCATTGGTTTAAAGTCATACAATATCTACAAAAGTAATTATTTATGTGAATGTAATCTTTTTATTTAAAAAATAATAAAATAGTTCTACCTAAAGTGTATTGTTACCAAGGTCCAATTATAATATGTAAAACCTCCATAATCTATCACAAGAAAAATAATAATAAACCAATTTTGTCTTCGCCTCAATTATAAATTAGGCTATTAAATGCAACCAAAATATGAAAAATACACATGTATTGCACATGCTTCAAAACTAATTTATTGAATATATAAAATAATGGAGCTTCATTGTGTAAGGTGACCCAGTTTGCTACTATTTAAATACTTCAATTTTGATCATCATTTGTTATTTATACATATGTAAAAACAATCACGTGTGATATTATATTAGACATATATATTAATGAACAAAGTTTTGTGCTACCAAGCATGAAAGTCAAATCTATACAAATATATTAAAAGGCGTTCTTGTCAAATGAACGGTGCCACGTGGCACTCTTCTCAAGCTTCAAAGTTCAAATGCACATGTTCATAGTCTCATTTAAAAATATTAACAATGTGTGGTTACTAGGATTCGAACACATGACCTTTGAAATGAAATGTGAGAGTTTAACCAATAATCCACTACAATTTCAATGCTTAATGTTTCAAAGTAAAACATAATAAAGTCTTATGTAATTATAAAGACATATACAAGTATTTTGATCTCTAACACTTTTATTAAGTAATAACATTCTCTTACACTGAGGTTGAGGTGGTGGAGTAGTGGCATCGCTTCCCATCTCATATCCCTGAGGTCTAGGGATCAAACCTCGTGGGACTCATTTGAGGATTTCCCCTTATCCCTCCTCAAGTGAATCCCCTTCATCTTACCTTAAAAAAAAAAAAAAGCATTCTCATACCCTAATTCCATTGCAATTGTTATTTTTAATTATCCCGAATTCCTTAGAAGTTAAAAATAATTTATCATGACATAAGGTCCATTTTCCAATTTCGCATTGGACAAAATATTACGAAAAGCTTATTGAATCAATTATGAATTATAATATATTTGATAATTGTAACTAACCCAGCCACCCGAGGCATTGGCCGGGCCAAAATACTAGTTGAATGAATTAAAAAGAAATAGTGGTTGTACAAGTCAAATACAAAAGAATATAAAAAAATTGATAAGTAAAACTTTATAACTATATAACCCGTGCAATGCACAATTTACAAAACTAGTTTGATTAATTTTAGCAACAAATCATCCACATTAAATCAGCTAGTTGGCAGCATCAAATGAGATTACAAGAAATAAAGCACCAAATTTAGGAATTAAAGGCATAAAAATTGGGACCAGGAATAGACAATGCATCTCTCAGTAAAAAAACATTGTATTTTCAAAATTGCAAATTGAGTTACCTAATCTTTTTTTGATCCTTCATCCTACAAAATTCCAGGGGAGCACATATCCAAATTACCCATCAAAATTCCAACTTGAAAGCTCCCCTCCATTTTTTAGCTATATATATTTTCTTCTTAATTTTTTTTATAATTTTTTCTTTTTGTTGTTAAACATCTAATTCATAAGACTATGTACACATTTGTTTATCTTTCTATCATATGAGTTCTTATGATCATTAACCTCAATTTTCCCCATCTTCTCTTCTCGTCGTAATGGAAACTAAGCGTTCTTTTAGGATCTGGTGAATTTTCAAGGGAAACAAACAGGTAACTTGGTGCAAGTTTGGCTAGCTAACTTGGGATAACTTAAGGTACTATTTGGAGCAATAATATATACCATCTTTTCCCCACAAAATATAACTTTAAAAATATGGGAGCTTGTTGTAGCAAAGAAGGAAATTATGGAGATCGTCAAATTACTGTGTACGAGCATGAATGTGAGCAAGAAGATTATGTTTATAAAGGAGATAATGGAGCTTCAATTAGGCTACAAGGTTCTTCTACTTTTATTTCGATGGCAACCCAACAAGGGAAGAAAGGAATCAACCAGGATGCCATGACAGTTTGGGAGGTAAATGTATTTATAAATTTTCTTTCTTGCATGAAATATGTACATGGAAACATAGGATTATTAAATAATTTAGAAAAATTTACCTCTTTTCAGACACGTGATTGTTTTTAGAGGACTAATATTTTGCAAATTACGTGATTTTATGATCGTTCTTCTCTTATATAAATAATATATTGTTGGATTAATTAATGTCGATCTATAATTATTTCAATATGTCAAGTTAATAAATTTTATAAATGAAATATTAAACATATTAATACTCAAGCATAAAAGTAAAAAATTGCAATTATCAAAGAATGTAGGAAGTGCGCAAGCCCTCATTAGCATATATCATAGTTCTAGGTTATGCTTCGCAATATTACCTGAAATTGGTAAGTTGAAACTAAAAAAATTTCAATTAAGACTGATAAGTAGGGTTGCTAATTGAGTTAAGCAGCTCGTGAGCAACTCGAACTGAACTTGATACATTAACAAGTCGAGTTGAACTAGCCTAAACTCGACTCGATAAACTCGTGAGCTACTCGACAAATTTATAATTGTTATTTGTAAACTTGAAATTACTATCAAAATTAAAAACTTCGCATTAAATACATAAGGTAAGTAATAAAAAAAATAGAGGGAACTATATATGCTCAAGTTGCTCTCGACTCAAAACCTTAATGAGTCGAGTTGACCTAGAGAATTTCAAGCTCGATAAAAAATTGCTCGACTTGAACTCGACTCAATACCTTAACGAATTGAGTCGACATAGATCAGCTCGTGACCGACTTACTCAATAAGCACTCCTACTAATAAGTAGTTGGAATAGATGGGTTGAATAATTGTTATTTGATTAAAATATAACAAAAACTTTGACATGTTTAGGACTTTACCGGTGATAAGGACGCGTTCTTTTGTGGGGTATTCGATGGGCACGGGCCGTGTGGTCACAAGGTAGCTCGTAATGCTCGTGACGAACTACCAACAAAGCTTTCCGCAGCTCACAAACTTCTCCAAACAAAATCCCGTAGCACAGGTGATGTCGATGCTTTATATGCAGACGACGATGACGCTCATTCTACCAACGACGAGGCTAATGACCACCTTCATGACGGAGAGGACTCCGACGCCGATTTAGTGTTACACTTGTGGAAAGCTGCCTTTTTTAGGTCATTTAGAGAAGTAGATAAAGAGCTCAGCCAGGACTCCTCTATCGAGAGCTATTGTAGTGGTACTACAGCTGTAACGGCTGTCAAACAGGTTAGTTTTCTTAGCATTATGCACTTTTTATAACATCGCAAAAATTTGCATTACCTAAAAAAAGAATTAGAACCTAAAGCTATAACAATTAAACATGAAATCGAAAACAAACAAACACTAAGGGGAGCTTCACTTGCATTACATAATCTACGAATAAAAACCAACTTATAGTTGATCCAGTCCAAATGAACCTTAGCTTGGACGATTTTTGGTGAGGTTGGGTTATATATATTGAAGAAAAATACCTCATATAATGAGAGAAAGTTTGTTGAGATGCTAAACACAGACGATCTTTAGAGATAAGTTGCCCCATTTCATCTTGTAGAACCCTATGTTTACTTTTTATAAACTACTAGTAGTTAACGCAAAGCAGAATATACTATTATGTTGATGTAAACAAATTAAATATGTCTATATACATGTGTAAAATTATGCAATTTTTCACCATTGTTGTAGGGGGATCATCTAATAATCGGAAATTTGGGGGATTCGCGTGCAGTTATGTGCACGCGAGGGGAGAAAGGACAGATAATACCAATCCAATTAACTGTCGACTTGAAGCCAAGCTTGCCAAGGGAAGCTGAGCGAGTAAGGCGTTGTAATGGACGAGTTTTCTCTCTACAAGAGGAGTCTCATGTTCTTAGATTATGGCTTCCTGATGAAGATAGCCCAGGCCTCGCTATGACACGAGCATTTGGAGATTTTTGCCTTAAAGATTATGGTCTTATTTCTACCCCTCAAGTCTTCTACCGCAAGTTGACTGAACAAGATGAATTTGTTGTACTTGCAACAGATGGGGTAAATCTAACTTACTTAGCTTGCTCTTATTGCTTAGCTCCATGTGTTTCCCTTTCCTCATCAAATTTTGTTGCTCTTATTACACTATTTTATGTTTCATCTAATAAGCAGAAAAATTTGTATTTCCTCTTTTCTCTATTAGTGGGCCACACACCTGCACAAGTTCTTTTTCTCTATTTTTTCACTTTCTAAAAGCCTTAAGCAAAAAGTGTTTAGGCTAAATATAATGTAACAAAGGGACTAATTTAATACCATAATATGATCTTCCACAATCTTCAATGAACTTAGTTATATTCACTAAATTTTGGCTAAAATATAAATTTTGTCGAATTTCATGTCATATAGTGCTTGTAAAAAACAGAATGCAACAGAGTAAGAACTTTCATACCATAATTTAATATGGCTCTATTTTTCTACACCTATGTTCAATAAAATTTAACCATCGATCACATTTTAGGCATTATGCCAAGTCAAAGATAGATAGTCATATAACATGTAAAATACTTCGCTTGTTTCCTATGTAATATGGTGATACAATATTTCAGGTGTGGGATGTGCTGACAAACTTTGAGGTAGTTAAAATAGTATCAGCAGCAAGGAAACGATCTCATGCAGCAAAGTTCTTAGCAACGCATGCAGTTCGTGCATGGAAGAGTAGGTTCCCATCCTCGCGAACCGATGACATTGCGGTTGTATGCCTCTTCTTTAAGCCTCCGCCCCCCGGAAAATCAATGTCAGATGTCAGCCACATTACTCCAGACAGCTTAAGCCATCTTAATTCTTCGGTATCTCAACATACTTATAGAAGCATGAGCAGTGACGCGGATGAAGGGTTTGATTTCAGGGACAGTAGCAACAACAAAGGGAAGTTTCAGGAAATTTCAGAGGAGGGTGAAGGAGAAAGTTTGGTAGGTACATCATTGAATTTTCCGCGGTATACAAATTCTCGAAATAGAGGTAGACAAACATCAAAAAGTGCTGAAGTTTGAACTTGATTTTTGATGCAATTTTTTTAGCTTAGGGGGATGAACTAGGGCAGTGAATGACTAATTAGTGTACATATCAGTATGAGAATGGGTAAATTTGCCTAGAAATGAGAAAATGAGAGAAATCTCTCCAATTGGGAACAAATTTATGTACATACTTGGACTACAATGGTGGATTGGATGTGTTCATTTTTGTAGTTATTCTCTCTTGCAAATGAGAGAATGTGAAATGAGTATGACTCAAGGCAAGTTGTGTTCATCAACTGTTAATTTCTCATGTTTTCCCCTGTTGGAAATCTCATTAATTATAATGCTTTGGAAAATTCAGTTTTCGTTTGGTGCCCACTCGAGCCGCTTTTGGCACAATTGGTGGAGGCCCTGGTGATGCGGTTTCGTGATTAAACTTGTTTTATTTTTCCTTGTTTCTCAATATATATTTTATATTTTTCGTGAGCATTATTCAAAGAAATACAATATATTCTTAAGTGCATATTAGGTATAACATGTTAAAAGAATATTTCTTTAAGAGAATATATCACAAACAAAATATTTGTAAAATATTTACTTAAGGATAACAATCTTCATATGCGTTTTATTTAAGTTAGTTAGTAATATCAAATATTTAAGTAAATAAATAAACTTTAAAAACCATAAGACAATGACATGTGTCAGTTTTGCAGCTAGTTTCTTGTAATAATAATAATAATAATAATAATAATAATAATTATTATTATTATTATTATTATTATTATTATTATTATTATTATTATTATTATTATTATTATTATTATTATTATTATTATTATTATTATTATTATTATTATTATTATTATTTCGGTGTTGAAACGGTTGGCGGTCTTGAGAGAAGTCCGCCAAAGATTTGAGGTTATCGTCCTCTGGTGAATAGCTGCACAAGAAGCAAACGTGAACTACCCTCGGGGGGGATGCGAGGAAACCCCCTCCGACGCTCAAGTCAATACGTGTCCAACTCGGATTTAGAGAGAGAAAATAGAGAGAGAGATAAGAAGTGTGAGTGTGAGTGTGAGATAATGTACCTGCAGAATAGTATTAGTGGGGTATTTATAGAAGTACTATTCACCTGACAGGGTGTGTAATCCTTTGACACGTGTATGGTTGTGGTGCCTTTGACAGTTGGGAAGATTCCCTTATTTTGTCTTGTTGGGCGACCGCCAACGTTGTCGGACCACGTTAATATACTGACTTGTTAGAGCTGTAGGCGACGTTTACAATATTCGCGGTCAAGGTGCTGTTCGCGGACTTATCACAGAGATCCGCTAACATACTTGGGTCATACCCATACAACTAGTCCCCCAGCATCATTTGGGGTCTTGACCGTTAATGATGTTGTCGGTGGACGCGATTCATTGTTGCCGTGCTCAATTTTTTGGAGGAGTTAATTCGTTGGATGCCACGTGTCGTCGTAGGGAGTTAAAATTTTCGAAAAGTTAATGATTACTTTTCCGAAAATCACGCCCATTACTTTATTATGGTTTTACCGTATTTCGACACTTGGCAGGAATCTGGAGAGGGAGTTGAGAGGTCTTTCAATCTCAGCCGTTCATCCGTGCATATTTATCAGAGCAGTTGTCTTTTCCTGAGTTTTTATCATACGCTCAAACTTTCTCTTTCCTTCTCCATTTCTTCTCTAATAAAACCTCCATAGCCGAAGCTTGTATTGTTCAAAAACCACTTTTTCCGAGCTCAAATTACTTCGAAAAGTTACTCAATTTTCTAGTTTTCATTTCCCGATTCTGGTGTACTGAAAATTTCGTCTTTTCTTGACGAACATTTTCTGGGGTTTTTCTGGGTTTGAAGATTTGTCTTTCGCCGGCGCTTTTTCTATCTTTCCGGTGGTTCCTTGGCTCAAGCTCAAGTTTTTCAGTGCAATTTCGTTGTTCGGGGACTTTATTCACCTTTTCCGGCGGTTCTCATTCCTTACTCTTGCCTTTTTTTCCGGCGACCCTTCGTTTCCAGGTATTTCCTTAATTTTTCTCCGTGTTTCCTCAAGTTTCTTTGCGTATTCATCATGTTGGACCTGTCTGATAGCCAGAATGTCCTTAGTGAGGCATTTATGACCGTAAGTGAACCTTCTTCCCCTCTGGCCGACAATGAACCCGCTTCTTCCTTGACCGATAGTGAACCTGATTTCGGTTCAAGCCCTGTGGGGAGGACTAGGTTGTTAGCGGATATACCCCTCACTGTCGAGAGAGAAAAAGAACTGAGGTCAAAGTTTCTTAACGACCCTGCCACCCCTGAGGAGCATCGCCTTACTAGGAGGTATCTATCCGCTAGCCAGAGCGGTGATAGGCAAACGCTTAGGGAACTTAGGCATCAAATTCTTGCTAGGCGTTCCGTTAGACATGCTCCAGCCGATGCTGTTCCAGGCCTTGATGTGGCCCTCTTAGAGAGCACGCCTGGTTGGATAACTTGGCGGATGCTGGGGTTGAGGTAGCGGCCGATTTTTATGACCGCTTACAGGGATCTGCGACTCCTAACCCTCCTATTATTGATTTAGGTGACGACAGTGATTCTATTGCCACCGTCATGGCCAACCAGGAGTCTGTTTACCAACGTCGGTCCGTTCCTATTGCTCGTGCCACCGAAGACGTGACTGACACTACAGCTGCGAATATTGGCACTAGCGGGCCCTTGTCGGAATGCGTTATCGGAGAGAGCTCCAATGTTGCTTGGAGGGTCGAAGACGCCAATGATATGGAGGACGACATAATTGAAGAGGAAACTGTTGTCGGTCCAGGGTCCGATGCTCTTTGGCTGCCTGAAGATTTCAGCATTGGCCCTCTTAGTGTGGAAATTGACGACCTTTGGCGCCAGGACGCCATTGAACTTGGTTATCCCAAGGTTGCTCGGGATTTGTATGAGTTTCCCAATGGTTATCGGCTAATAGTTCCGCCAGAAGGGGCTATTGTGACGGAGTGTCCTCCCGGTCATGTGGCCGTTTACACTCATCACTTTGAATTCGGTCTTCGCCTTCCTCTGGATTCTTTTTTAGTGGAGATTTTGAACGCCTTTAATGTATGTCTGGCTCAACTTACACCCTTGGCGGTCAGGAATTTGATCGCGTACATTTGGGTTATCCGTTTTTTGGACTTTCCTCAGACTTTGAACCTATTCCGCCATATTCACTGGTTGAAGAAAAAAGGGTCTTCTAGGCAAGCGGGTTGGTGGTCGTTGACAACGGCCGACAAGAAAATGACCGTTCAGCCCAAGATGACCTGTTTGAAGGGTTGGCAGGATGCCTTTTTCTGGTTACAGGTGCCTGAGGATTTTCCTATACGCCGCCATTTCACTGAGCCGTGTCCTCATATGGAGCACCTGCCTCAAGTTCCGTTGGCTGGGGATGAGTTGACTGCCTTTTCATACTTTGACACTGAAGATTATCTCATCACCTACGAGGATGGGAAGAAATCTAGGGTGAAGGAACCTAAGTACTGGCTTCCTCACACCAAGTATATTCTTGGGAACCAGCCCTTGTCGGCTATGCTAATATGTTATGCCCATGAAAATGGTAAGTTTGTTACAGGACTGGTCCAGCTGATGAATTATTACTCCCTCCGTCCCAAAATACTCTTGACACTTATCAAGACACGTAGTTTTAGATGATAAGTTGTTGTTTGGTTATCAATTGTTATTTTATTGAAAAGTAGATGTGATAGGAGTTAGTACTTAGTAAAAGTAGTACTCCCTCCGTCCCAGAATACTCTTGACACTTATCAGGGCACGTAGTTTTAGATGATAAGTTGTTGTTTGGTTATCAATTGTTATTTTATTGAAAAAGTAGATGTGATAGGTGTTAGTAGGTAGTAAAAGTAGTATTTGGTGGAGAGAGAGTGTGGGCCAATGGTTAGAGTTGGTAGGTAGGAAGAGTGGTATTATTGTATTTGGAGGAGAGAGAGTGTGGGCCAATGGTTGAAAGGCAGAAGGATTAAAATAATAGTGGGTCATATCCAAAAATAGAAGTGTAAAGAGTATTCTGGGACAGATGAAAAAGGAAAGTGTAAAGAGCATTTTGGGACAGAGGGAGTATTATTTTATTTTAAGGTGAGAGAATATGGGCCATGGTTAGAGTTGGTATGTAATAGGAATGGTATTATTTTATTTGGAGGAGAGAGAGTGTGGGCCAATCTTTAAAAGGTAATGGATTAAAATAATAGTGGTTCATATCCAAAAATAGAAATGTAAATAGTATTCTGGGACAGATGAAAAAGGAAAGTGTAAAGAGTATTCTGGGACGGAGGGAGTATTATTTTTTTTATTTTTTTTTAACTTGCTTCTTGTCGTTCGCAGGTTTCGACTGTCTTGATCTTGACGCACTTTGTGTGGACGAGAACCTCCAACCGTTAACCAATTTGCAGCCTGCTCCTTCCCACGAGTACGAGACCATGCACAACAACACTAATGGTCACCGGAGAGGGAACCGCCATGGCCCTCAGAACATCCGTCGCGGCCGCGGAGGGGTGACTGTTGCTCGCGTCCCTTTTCAGGGCGCCACTTTGTTGTTCTTGCGGTACTAGCGGCCAGCCATCCCCGCCGTCCCAATAAGGTCTTCCACCTCCCGGCTGTTGCCGGGGGTGGTGGGAACAGGAGGGCCGCCACGCGAGCAGATTGCGGCGGATACATCTGCCAACAAAAGGCAGGCTTTGGCGGATCCTACTTCTTCTGCTCCTACCCATGAGACCGTTCAAGTGGAAAATCTGAATGTGGATGCTCCTCCAGTGGTTCAGGAGCAGGCTGTCGCGGCTACTGGTCCGGGAGATGTTAGCGGCGCCTCTTGGCTGTCAGGCTCTTACTCCTCCCTCCACGAGAAGATTCGGGAGCTGATTACTATGCCCAGCTTTCTGTCCAACTTATCCCCCAGCATCTTCTCTCGGTACCATGAGTGGATCGAGAAGAAAGAGGTACCGCTAAGTGATGTTGTGGCGGCCTCCTTTGCTCGCCGGCCCGTAGTCTCTGGCAAGATTTATCAACATGACTGGGACGTCAGAGAAGATGAGTCGCTGTATGCCGACATCCCCGAGAACGGTGGCATTCTTGCTTATCGTATCCTGAAGGGCATGCAGCTGCTACTAGACAGGCCGACAGGGTCCTTGGTAAATCCTGCTGCAAGGCTGGCTTACGACCAACTTGTGGTACGTTTTCGTACTTAGTATTACTCACTTGTTTTTTGTATTCTTATTGACGTTCTCCTTTCCTCTTTGCAGGCCAATAATGCTGCTATTGAGTTGATAGAGCAGTATGTTGAGTACCAGAATCTGGCGGACAACTATAAGCAGTCGCTGGAGACTTGCCAGGACTTGCTGAAGGAGGTAGATGATAAGCTGAAAACTAAGACGGCATAATTACAGCCTCTGGAGGATGAGCTTGTAACTCTGAGAACGAGAGCTGCCTTGTTGGAAGAGACTGAGGAAAATGTTAACACATTGACCAAAGCTTTGGAGGCCGCCAACTCTGAGAAGGAGGTTGCCGTGCTGGACGCCAAGGCGGAAGCTAGAGCCAAGGCTGTAGCTGAATTTAAGGAGTCTGATGAGTACGCGACGGCCCTCCACAAGAGGTATGATGGCGGGTGGGCGGCTGCCATGAGATGCGTGTGCAAGACCATTCATGGATTTGACTGGAATGTAATCGAATATGCTCATGCTGCCGGCCAACATCTCACGTCCTTTGAGGGGGACCCTAAATTTGCTGACGAGGACGCTATTGCTGATGCGGACCCTCGAGACATTCCAGATCAAGGAAATCAGGGAGCCCCTCCCTCCTGAAGTTTTTGGCGACCTTCTCTCAGCTGTTCTTGCTCTTCCAATAGCTTATAGTCTTGTAATCTTTTGAATATTTTAACTCTTTATTCGGCCCATGTTGACATTTATAAACGCTAATATTTCTTAATTTTATAAGTACGATTCTAACTGAAAGCCTTTTATTTGGCCGCCATCTTTGTTGTCTGTAGTTGGCCTCCAAGCCAGTAGCTTTTATTTTATGGGAAAGTACTTTATATCTTGCGTTTCTGTCGCTTTAATTGTCGTCTGATTGTTGCATTGTCGCAAACGTACGCGAGCATGTTTTATGGCTTTTGTCTTGTGCCTGGTTTGTCGTATGACCGTTAAGCACTTTGAGCCTGTCATATGGCTTTCATTATGTGCTTTTATTATGTGCTTGATCTGTCATATCACCGTTAGCGCACTTTGCCTATCATATGGCGTTTTATTATGTGCTTGGTCTGTCATATGACCGTTAATGCACTTTGCCTGTCATATGGCGTCTTATTATCTGCTTGGTCTGTCATATGACCGTTAATGCACTTTGCCAGTCATATGGTGTTTTATTATGTGCTTGGTCTATCATATGACCGTTAATGCACTTTGCCTGTCATATGGCTTCGACGTTTTTTTTTTATGTGGGACCGCAAATAATGAACATTGACCGTTTACGCAATTCATTAATATATATGAACAATAAGACAATTTATGGAACGCTAGCAGAAGTTTGTATTAATCATGTAATAAAAGGTGCTCTCGGCCTTTACATTCTATACATAGTATTTCTTTAGGACACTAGCATTCCAACAGTTCTTGAGTTCCTTGTCATCCATGCCCTTTAGAATGAAAGAACCAGGAGCAAGCTTCTTGGCAATGATGTAAGGACCTTCCCAATTAGCGGTCAGCTTTCCTTCAACATGCGCTTTACTATTGGCTGCTGTTCTGCGAAGGACTAGGTCGCCAACATCCAACGGCTTCTCCAGGACTTTCTTGTTGTAAGCCTTGCTAATTCTGTCTTTGTAGGCAGCCGCTTTCAGTTATGCTATCAACCTTATTTCTGGCAAGAAGTCTATATTGTCCCTGAGTGCCTGATCATTCTTCCCAAGATCCTGATGCTTGATCCGGTAAGAGGGCAAACCCACCTCTACTGGCAACACTGCTTCTGTACCAAAGGCTAGCTTAAAAGGGCTTTCTCCCGTTGCTTCCTTTTCGGTTGTTCTATTTGACCATAGCACTGCTGGCACCATATCAGCCCATCCTCCTTTGAATTCATCTAGCTTTTTCTTCAAGACATTTAGGATCTGTTTGTTCGCGGCCTCTGCTTGTCCGTTGCTCTGGGGATGGCAAACGGCTGAGTATGCAAACTTCACCCGAAATTCCATTAAAAAAGCTTGTATAGGACGGCAATCGAATTGGACGCCAAGATCGAAAACAATAGCCATAGGAATCCCAAATCTTGTCATAATATTTTGTCATATGAATTTCTTGACCTGATTTGCCTTGATCCTTGCTGTCGGCTCTACCTCTATCCATTTTTGTAAAGTAATCAATTCCCACTATTAGGAATCTCCTCCCTCCAGTTACTGTGGTGAATGGTCCTAGGATGTCCATTCCTCACTGAGCGAATGAAATTGGGCATAAAATAGGCCGCAAATCATTGGGCGGCTTGTTGATGACGGGAGCATACCTCGGCACTTATCGCACTTCTTGACGTAGCCCCGAGCATCCGCCAAGCATACTTGGCCAATAGAACCCCGCTCTCAATGCCTTAAGTGCTAAAGCCTTTCGCGCAATATGGTTGCCACAAATACCCTCGTGTATTTCTTCAAGAACCTTCGAGGATTCCCATGCTGTTGCACACTTAAGCAGAGGTAGACTGAACGATTTCTTGTACAGCTCATTTTGATATATGACGTACCAGTTTGCTTGTCGCTTCAGTTTCTTAGTGGACGAAGGATCGTTGGGAAGCGTCCCGATCGGCTTTATACGCCACCAGCTCACTAAACCACTCCCCTTGCTTGGTTTATGCTTTGTTGACGGTCACAATTTTTTCCGTGATGCTCTTTTCCTTCAAGATGTCCACCGTGACGGTTTTCTCGGTGCTAAATGAGTCAGAACTTGCCAATTTGGATAATGCATCCGCTTTCGTGTTCTCGGCCCTTGGTATTGCCTGAATCTCAAAGTGATTTAATTGAGCTATAAAATCCTTGGCCTTCTCCACGTACTTCAACATGTTAGGCTCTCTGACTTCAAATTCACCTCTTAGCTGGCCGTTAACCAACTGCGAATCCGTCTTCAAGAGTACATTCTTAGCGCCCGCTGCCAAACACATTCTCAGGCCGGTAATTGCCGCTTTGTATTCTGCTTCGTTGTTTGACGTCGGGAAGGCAAACTTGATGGCGTACTGGTATGAGTTTACCTCAGGGCTAGTCATCACTATACCAGCCCCGGATCCGCTAGCAGCGAAGGATCCGTCAACTTCCAGTAGCCAGACTTCCTTTTGCTCCACTTCCTCTTCCTCATACGAGGCTTCCACAATAAAATCTGCCAGGGCCTGTGCTTTGATAGCGATCATGGGCTTATACTGTATATCATACTCCGAGAGTTCAACGGTCCATTTCAGCAAGCGGCCTGAACTATCCATCTTCTACAACGCTTTTTCTAGCGGCTGATTTGTTAAAACCTGGATGGGATGACAGTCAAAGTATGGTTTGAGCTTCCTGGCGGCAATTACCACAGCCAAAGCCATTTTTTTACCAGCTGGTAACGGCTCTCTAAACCGTTAAGGATGTGGCTGATAAAATATATTGGCTGCTGCCTTTTCTCCTTTTCCACCAACAACACGGCCGCGACTTTTTTTGGCGAGGCCGAGATATATAGTTGTAATACGTCTCAAGTCTCGGGCCTTGTGATGGTGGGTAGCTTATTCAAATGCTCCTTTACCGCCAGGAATGCTTTGCTTTTCTCCTCTCCCCACTCGAACTTCTTATTTCCCCTTAGCAGTGCAAAGAAAGGCAAAGCCTTGTCTGCTGATTTTGAAATTAATCGAGTGAGGGCCGCCATTCTCCCTGTTAGCCTCTGAATATCTTTGACGCTTTTTGGCTCAGGCAGGTCGACAATGGCTTGAACTTTGTCTGGGTTTGCATCAATCCCTCTCTTGCTTACCAAAAAGCCTAAGAACTTCCTTGCTCTCACCCCAAAGACACATTTCTTTGGGTTGAGTTTCATCTTATACTTCCTCAACGTTCTGAAGGTCTCTTCCAGGTCATCTAAATGTTCGCGGCCAGATTTACTTTTGACAATGGAGTCGTCAACATATGCTTCGATATATCTCCCCCTCTAATCCGCGAATACTTTATCGACCAACTTTTGGTAGGTTGCTCCTGCATTACGAAGCCCAAACGGCATTGCCTTATAGTTATATACGCCACAATCTGTGATAAATGCTGCCTTGTTTCTGTCGGCCTTGAGCAAACTAATCTGGTGATAGCCTGAGAACGCATCCATAAAGCTTAGCAGTGCATGCCCGCTAGTAGAGTCTACCAGCTGATCTATTCTTGGTAACGGATAGCAGTCCTTTGGGCAAGCTCTGTTGAGATCTGTGAAATCTACGCACATCCTCATTGGCCGTTAGATTTCTTTACCATTACCACATTGGCCAACCATTCTGGATAATCACATGGCTCAATGAAATCCGCCGCCAGCAGCTTATCAATTTCTTCTTTTATGGCCTTGTTCTTTTCAGTAGAGAAATTTCTCTTTTTTTGCTTGATAGGGCGGACAGTGCTGTCAACATTTAGACGATGAACCATCACGGCCGGGTTTATTCCCGACATCTCATCCGCTGAGAACGCGAATACATCTGCGTTTTCTCTTAGGATAGTCACCAGGTTGACTCTGACCTTTGGGTCCATGTCTATCCGACAGCAACTGTCCTTGCCGGATCCTCTGCCAACATCTCCTACTTTGTTTCTCCATCTGGCTTGGGTCTTGGCGTATCATCAGGGCTAGACTCCAGTTCTTCCATCGAAATTTCCATCATTTCTTCATCTCCTTTCTCGGATTCTGCTTCATCTGCCAGAGCTTTCCTCTGGGCTCGCCTTTGTTTTCGAGTTGGCGGATTCAATTCTTCTACCGGCATTCTCCTTGCCGGCTGCTTCAGTGCTGTTAAGTAGCATGATTTCGCCATTTCCTGATTCCCTCTTAGCTTCGCTGTCGTTCCAAGATTGGAAACGTACAGCATGGTAAGATGGTAAGTTGACACAACTCCTTGGACGTCATGGATAAAAGGGCGCCCGATATTTGCGTTATAAGCTCCAGGCACGTCAACCACCAAAAATTCCGCCATCACATCTCTGGCGTTCTCATCTTCTCCCACCAAGACCGGTAGGGTTATCAAGCCTTCTGGAATCACTGATGCCCCCGTGAAACCTATAACTGGGTAACGGACGGGCTTCAGATGCTCTCGGCCAATCATTAGTTTCTCAAAGGTTGAGAAATACAGTATATTTGCCGAACTTCCTCCATCTACCAAAATTCTATGGATCAGACAGTTTGATACTTTCAGCGTGACCACTAGAAGGTCGTCATAGGGGTAGACAACGTGATTCGCGTCCTCTACAGTGAAAGACATAGCGGGCATTACAGGCGGTCTTCTCCATTGCATACTCTCGTTGAAATTGACTTGATGCCTGAACTCTTTCAAGCTTGCCTTTGCTCCATTCACACTGGCCCCATGAATCGGCCTGCCACTGATAACATGGATCTCACTGATCCGCAACTGAACATTCTAGTTGGATGGATTTACCAAGTCTCCATCCTTAGTCTGAGCTTTATACTGGCTGAAATAGCCCCTTCTTACCAAATCCTCCAAGTTATCCTTCAAATGCCGGCAATCTTCAGTCAAGTGCCCGTGATCACCATGAAAATCACACCACTTGCTCTTGTCGCGGTTTTTATGGAACATTTGCTTTGGACGCTGCAATTTATCACTGTCTTTATTCATCAAGTATATCTGACTCCTGGAGGTGGTGAGCTGAGTGTACTCGTCAAACTTTTCTTTACGTTCACCCTTCTCCCGGTCATACCTCTCGCGGTCATTTCTTTCACGGTCATTTCCTCTTTTGACCACATTGGATTCTTGCCTTCTTTCGTCTCGGCCACGATCACCTTCACGACCTTTATCTTTCTTTTGCTTCTCCTCCTTTTTCTTTTCGGGCTCGCGGTGCTGGTTGCTCGCGGACTTATCAAACTCTTCGCCCCTTATGAAATCATTTACTTTTCCCAGAACAGGACCTAAGGACGTAAAGGTCTTGCGACCCAAATAACTTCTGAACGCTGACCCCTCCGTCAGCCCTGTCATTAAGGCTAAGACGTCCACGTCCTGCTGAAGTCGCGGAATGGAGACTGCTTCCATGTTAAAACGGTTAATGAAATCATGAAGACTTTTTGTTTTCCCTTGCTTAACAGAGAGCAGTTCACCAGTTGTGCGCTCACGGCGCCTATTGCTTACAAAATGAGTGCTAAATGTGGAAGCCAACTAGGAGAAACTGGAGATAATACCTGGCTTCAAACTCTTGAACCAAGTATGAGCATTCCCGGTCAGGGTAGACGGAAACACCTTGCACCAGATGGCGTCCACCTAAGTGTATAAGTACATGTGACCCTCATATGCTGCAACATGATCATCTGGGTCAGAACTGCCGTCGTATTTGCAGGACGGCATCTTGATTCTGGGCATGGGGTGATACAAGACTTCTGGAATAAATGGAGACATTATGGGCTTAATTAACAAGTGTCTGTCAGCCGAATAGTTACTAGCACCCTGGGTGCTGTACTCTCGGCGGGACTGACTTTGATATTCATCTTCTGAGTTGTTTAGATCCTCAGTTTCCAGAATAGCTTCCTCATACTCTGCATCATCAATTTGCCTTTCCATTTGGCGTTCCTCTTGCGTCAGCGTACGCATCCTCCTTACCGGCATATCGTCAACGTTTCTACCGGCCATAGCCAGTGATCGTTTACGGTGCTGGACGCCTCTAGTATTCGGAATAGGGGTGTTATTAGGCTGAGAAGTGCCTTGTAACATTTGAATGAATGACGCCACGGTTTGCAATTGGTCAGGGGAGAATTGAGTCAATTGAGTCAAGTTGAATGGAACACTACCATTGTTTACCTGAGTCACATTGTTCTCAGGAGTATGCTGGTCGTTATTGTCCTCGGGAACGTTAAGGTGGAACTGTAGTGTACTGATAGGTCTGGTAATGACAGGTTGAGAAGACCCTTGGCCAACTTCAAACCCTGGTGGACCGCGACTCGAGTTTCCAATTTTCGCCAAGTTGTTTCGGTGTTGAAACGGTTGGCGGTCTTGAGAGAAGTCCGCCAAAGATTTGGGGTTATCGTCCTCTGGTGAATAGCTGCACAAGAAGCAAACGTGAACTACCCTGGGGGGGGATGCGAGGAAACCCCCTCCGACGCTCAAGTCAGTACGTGTCCAACTCGGATTTAGAGAGAGAAAATAGAGAGAGAGATAAGAAGTGTGAGTGTGAGAGAATGTATCTGCAGAATAGTACTAGTGGGGTATTTATAGAAGTACTATTCACCTGGCAGGGTGTGTAATCCTTTGACACGTGTATGGCTGTGGTGCCTTTGACAGTTGGGAAGATTCCCTTATTTTGTCTTATTGGGCGACCGCCAACGTTGTCGGACCACGTTGATATACTGACTTGTTACAGCTGTAGGCGTCATTTACAATATTCGCGGTCAAGGTGGTGTTCGCGGACTTATCACAGAGGTCCGCTAACATACTTGGGTCATACCCATACAATTATAATAATAATAATTTCAATTCGGAGTGTATAATCTTCACCTTACAAATTTAACAATAAATTTCCTTGTCGAATCAAATGTAAACATATTAGTTGAAGTAATGAGGTAAATTGGAGAGGGTTTTATTTTTGCAAGATTGCTAAAAGGGGGGCACACTAATATGATACTACCGATAGTGAACCCGCTTGGCAATGTAAAAGGAAGCCATCATAGCCTCATAGGAGCTAGACTTAGGCCTCTCCACCGATAGTGAACCTCCTTGGTAAAGTGTAACGTTGCATACTAAGTGATCGACGAAATTCCTAGATGGAAAGAGTACTAAATTATGTTGTCTATATATGTTGGATGGTGGCTGATAAAGATGATCCGAATCCGGACGCTAAAATTTCTGACACTGGAAGTGTGATATTGAAGATTGATGAGTTAGCACTAATCTTAACGAGCGCTTCTCCTTTGCGAGTGATTCAACCATTAATCACCCTGGAGGAATTAGAGAACATGATGATGAAATCAGTAAAAAAAAGTATATTTGGAGGTCACGTTTGCTAATAGTGAAAGAAGGAATAATGTTTATTTTTGTTGAGATATGTTTCAAAGTAGTACTATCTCCGTTTCTTTTTAATAGTTACACTTTGCTTTTCATTAGAACCAAGGCAAAATGTGTAAAGTAGGAGAGAGAAGTTGTATAAAGGTAAAAGTTGGCATCAACAAGTACAAATAAACAATAAAAAATGGCAAGAGAGATAAAGTTGGGACCAATAGTGGGAATGATGATTGAAAATTTGGGACCACATGGGGGGGCAATAATGGGAATGATGATTGAAAATTTACCTTATATAGAAAAAGCAAGAGTGTAACTATTAAAAAAAAACGGTCTAAAAAGAAACGGAGGTAGTATTATGTTAGTCTTCCTTATTTCTAGTTAGGTTGTTTACATTGCTAAGTCAAATGTAGTTGTTTCAATTAAAGAAAGTGGAACACTAATTGAGGCATGCATAAGCCACACACTAACAATCCTCCACATTAGGATTTAGTTGCTTAAATTTGGGAACATGGGATTATCTTTGCCTATTTAACCATGCACTTTCTATTAGTTCGGTTGAATATGAATGCAATATTTTTTACTTTCCAACATTATCGTCAATTTCTGCTTTTTTACTCTAAAAAATTTGGTATCAGGGCATTTTGATCCTTGGGGCTTGTGAGGATTAAACACAAAATTCGTGAGTGTTCCTCCATAATTAAATTTCCAATGTCTTCAGACAATTTTTCACTTTCAATTCTTATATTCAAAGGTGAAAATTATCAATCATGGGGTAACAAAATGAAGTCATATCTTAAAGCTTTGAGTTTATGGGATGTTATTGAGAGTGATATTGATCCCACCCTCTGAGAGGATTGAAAAGCTTAATATTATCAGTATATGATGAAAGTATTTATAATAGAGCTCTAGAGTAAAGCATAGCTACGGCTAACAATAAAGGCTAAGATTTACAACACTGCTATGAGTTATCATTTACATAAAGTTATCTCTAACTAACAGTAGATAGGATAAAGTACAACAAACAATAGCTAGGATAGATAATACAACAAACTTAAGATAAAGTTAGACTAAGTCTAACGTTTATCTCCAATATGCTCCCGCAAGACGGACGATCTATCAAGAAGTCCGATCTTGGATAAGAGTAGATCAAGGCGCGGTCGAGACAACGGTTTTGTTAGAAAATAGCTAGTTAATCTCCCGTTGGCACATAAGTGACTCGAATGGAACCTGCTTGCACTTGTTCTCAAATAAAATGAAATGCAAGAGCGAGATGTTTCATTTTCGAATGAAACACGAGATTGGCACTTAGGTGTGTTGCACTCAAGTTATCACAATAAATGACGGGAGTGTAAGTAAGTGAGACACCAAGTTCAGTGAGAAGGTTGCGGAGACCAAGGAGTTCAGCAGTAGTGGAGGCCACGGCCCGGTATTCTGCCTCGGTGGAAGAGCGAGCTATGGACTTTTGCTTCTTGGAACACCAAGTGAGAAGAGTTCTGCCCAAAAATACTACATGACCCATTGTTGATACATAATCATCTTTGTCTCCTGCCCAGTCGGCATCGGAGAAAGCATAGAGACGTAAAGGAGAGTCACGAGATACAGTGAGGCCTTTATCAAGTGCGCCGCATAGATAGCGCATGAGTCGTTTTAGAGCGGACCAATGATCCGTGGTGGGACGAGTCATGAACTGTGAAAGGCGATTTACCGCAAATGCTACATCAGGTCTCATTAGTGTGAGATATTGTAAGCTCCCAACAGCGGCACGATAATCTTTGGGAACTTCAAGATGGGTGCCTGAGTTGGAAGTAAGAGTCTGAGTGACGACCATAGGTGTAGGGGTTGCCTTGGCATCACTTATGCCCATGCGATCAAGAAGGTCCAGTATGTATTTCCTTTGGCTTAAAAATAGACCCGTTGGAGTAGGAACAACCTCAACTCCTAAAAAATAGGACAAGGTGCCAAGGTCCTTCAAAACCAAAATGGTTAGCCAAGGTATGAATAAACTTGTCAATAGTAGATGCATTTGGACCCGTAAGTATAATATCATCAACATACACTATTAAGTAAATAGGATGTGGGGTAGATGATAATATGAAGAGAGAAGTGTCGAAAACCACACGTTTGAAACCCGAACCAGGAAGGAAATTGGTGAGTTTAGTATACCAAGCTCGGGGAGCTTAATTTAGGCCATATATTGCTTTCTTTAACCTGCAAACGTGATTAGGGAACACAATATCAAGATATCCCGGAGGTTGAGACATGTAAACTTCATCATTTAAAGTGCCCTGCAAAAAAGCGTTATTAATATCGAGTTGGCGCAAATGCCAACCACGAGTAACAACAAGTGTAAGTAATGTGCGAATGGTTGCCGGGTGCACAACAGGACTGAAGATCTCAGAATAGTCGATGTCGGGACGTTGTTGAAACCCTTTAGCTACGAGGCGAGCTTTATATTAATCTATGGAACCATCCGAATTGTATTTAATGCGAAAAATCCACTTGCATTTTACCAAATTGTGAGTGCTATCCGAGGGAACAAGTACCCAAGTACCCAGTTTACGGAGTGCGGAGATCTCAAAATCCATAGCCTGTTTCCATGGTGGGTCTTTAAGGGCTTGAGATACGGTTTTTGGTTCGGTGGGGCGGGTTTGGAGAGTAGTAGAGTGAACATATTTCGGGTTCGGTTTTCGGATGTTGTTCATATAGCGAGTGATAACACCAGGGGGTGGTGGATGAGGTGAGCTCGGGTGAGCGTGTGTCGGATAGAGGGAGTGATGTGCTAGTAGAGTGAGTAGGCGAGGACAGTGGGGTTGGCTGGGGAGATGGGGGCTAGTCGGGTTGGGAGATGCATGAGGTGAGGAGGGGTTTGATGTAGGAGGATTGTTGGTAGGAGGGGAAGGAGTGGGCGTGGAGGGTGAGGCAGGAGGGGTGAGAGGCGAGCTGGGTGCAGCAGTAGAAGGTGTGGTGAGTGGAGTAGGCGAGAGAATTGGAAGAGTGATGGTGGAGGAGTACCACGCAGATGAGGGAGTAGGAGCAGTAGGAGGAGTGGATGTGAGGGTGGAGTATGGAAATATGTGTTCCACAAATTGCACATGACGGGACGTATAGAGACGTTGGGTGAGAGGATCAAAATAGTGATATGCACTCTGTGATTTGGAATACCCAAGGAAAATGCAGGGCTTTAATTTTGGATCTAATTTGTGAGTGGTGTAGGGACGTAGCCACGGATAACAGAGACATCCAAAGCTACGTAGTTTAACATAGTTAGGAGGGGATCCAAAAAGACAATGGTATGGTGATTTGCCATATAGAGTCGGAGTAGGGAGGCGGTTGATAAGATATGATGCGGTGGTGAGAGCATTAGACCGAAAGATGAGAGGGAGTTGGGCGTGAGATAGGAGGGAGAGGCCAGTTTCAACGATGTGCCGGTGACGGCGTTCTGCAAAACCGTTATGTTCTGGTGTATGGGGGGAGAAGTAAGATGAGTGACACCATCAATTGTGAGAAATGTAGAGAGAGCTTCATATTCCCTACCATTATCAGAGTAGAGAGTTTTAATTGGTTTCTCAAAATATTTTTCAACTAGAGCTTTATAACGACGAAATATAGCAGAAGTGTGAGATGTCTTTTTGAGGGGATAAAACCAGATATATTTTGTGAAGTGATCAACAAAAATAACATAATATTTAAACCCATCATGAGAATGAACAGGGGATGTCCATAAGTCGGTATAAATAAGCTCAAGAGGCGTAGTAGAAACTAAAGTAGATTGAGAAAATAGGAGTTTATGACTCTTATTACACTGGCAAGCATTGCAATGAAAATTACTGGAATGAGAAACAGTAAGATTAAATTGAGAAACTAATTTCTTGAAGATAGCAAGGGAAGGATGCCCTAGCCGATGGTGCCAATCGATAGCGGAAGACTTGATGGTGGAGTAGGCGAGTTTGGAGGTGGATAGAGGAAGCTCGTAGACTCCTTGATTAGGTGGACCCCGAAAAAGGTGTTGACCCGTGTGACGATCCTTCATACTAAAAGAATCATAGGAAAACTCAATTAGAATGTTATTGTCACGACAAAGTTGAGAAATAGAGATTAAATTACGAGTCATAGAAGGGGCACAAAGAACATTAGAAAGTGTGAGAGATGTATTAGAAGTAGGAAGAAAAGAAGTGCCTATGTGAGTAATGGGAACACCCACACCAATACCTATAATTATTTCTTCCGAACCATCATAGGGGTTGTGCAAGGAGAGATTGGCCAAGTCATTAGTGACATGATGAGACGCTCCTGAGTCGAGGAGCCAAGAGTTGGGCGTGGAGGACGATGGAAGGGTGGCAGCGTTGGCTTGGGGCGCAGGGGAGTTGGATGATGGAGGGAGAGTGGGGTGGGCTTGGGGAAAGCGTTCTTGAAACGCGGTGCAGCGATAAAGGGAGTGGCCCACGGTGTGGCACCACTGACATTTTCCCTGGTAGCCAGAAGGTTTGGACGAGGAGGATTTTTTGTAGTTGTTTTTGTAGTTGAAAGGAGGGCGAGACTAGGAGGACGAGGCTTCATTGTGGCGAGGGGTGGGGGGGAAGGTGGTTGGGCAGAGCGCACAGCAGCAAGTGCGGTGACGGGTAGTGGGGTGAAGGCGGGTGTTGGGTTGTTGAGGAGGTGTACTTCAGGAACCAGGAGTTTTTCGTGGAGTTCGTCAAAAGAAATGAGGGTGTCGCAGGCATTGATAGCATCAACGACGGGATCTTGTAGACCATCGAGCACTCGTTCAATGAGATCTTCAGGTGGAACTTGTTCCCCGAGGATAGCAAGGTGGTCAGCACACACTCGGATAGCATTCATGTATTCGGGAATGGAGCGAGACCCTTTGGTGATGTTGCGGAAATTGGCTTTAAGAAGTTTAGTGTGGCCACGGGAATTGCGAGCGAAGGTGTGAGATAAAATGTTCCAGGCTTCTTGAGCCGTGGAGGCACGAGAGACGAGCGGGACTATGGTAGAGTCCAACGTGCCGATGATGGCACCAAATAGCAGTTGGTCCTAGCGCACCCAAGTGGTATAGGCCGGATTGGGGGAGGTAGTTGTTGTCGAGGTTGCGGAAGTGGTGGTGGTTTGTGGAGCAAGGCGAGGAGCCATCAAGGAAATGAAACAAGCCATAGCCAACAAGAGTAGCTTGAAGTTGGAGTTTCCAAGAGAAGTAATTGGTGGAGGTTAGTTTGATGATGTTGGTGAGAGTGACAACAACCAGAGGACGAGTGGGTTCAACATCATTGGGGATAGTGTGGGTAGCCATGAGTGAGAGTAAGGAAGGGCCGAAATTTTTTTGTAGGTGTAGGATAGTTACTGCTCAGATACCATGAGAGGATTGAAAAGCTTAATATTATCATTATATGATGAAAGTATTTATAATACAGCTCTAGAGTAAAGGATAGCTACGGCTAACAATAAAGGCTAAGATTTACAACACTGCTATGAGTTATCATTTACATAAAGTTATATCTAACTAACAGTAGATAGGATAAAGTATAACAAACAATAGCTAGGATAGAAAATACAACAAACTTAAGATAAAGTTAGACTAAGTCTAACGTTTATCTCCAATACCCTCTTCTACAAAATCTAGCACCAGCCTAAGTAAAAAAATATGACGAAAAAATGACTGGAAAGCCGAAGATACTTTTGTGTCTACATGGGGTCGTGTTGGAAGAACTTTTCACAACTATTATGAGTTGTGAATCTCCCAAAGAAGCATGGGAGAAAATCAAAGAGGAGTTTGAAGGAAATCACCAAACAAAATTAATGCAAATTTTGAACCTAAAAGAGAGTTTGAGATAATGGGAATGAAAAGTGGTGAAGGTGTCAAGGAGTACGAGAGTCAGTTGATGTCCATCGTCAACCAAATGTGGAGAATTTACTAGCCAAAGAGTGATGGACAAACATCCTGTCACTCTTCCTGAAAAGTATGATGGTAAAATTTATTCACTTGAAGATACTAAAGATTTGTCCAAGTTAACATTTTCAGAATTGATCAATTCACTCCATGCGGTGGATTAAAGGAGGACCATGAGAAATGAAGATGGTGAAAACAAGAGTGAAAAAGCTTTTATAGCAAAGTCTCCTTATCAAAAGGGGAAAGGCAAATCCCTCCAAGTAAAAATATTGTTGGCATAATAGAGAAAGCCAAAATGCTTCAAATGTCAAAATTTTAGGCATTTGGCAAAAAATTGCAGCTTAACAAATGATGAGCAAGAATCTATGACGCAAGTGGCCATTGAAGAAACATTATTTTAGAGACATAGGTGAGAAGTGCACCATGGAAAGAAGTTCTCCAAAGAATTTGATGTTGGTGAGATGTGCATCAACAAATTAAGCGTGTTGGTGATGAGAAGGGCATCATAATCAAAGAGAAGTGATTCATATAATTATTTTAGTAATGAAGCAAGGGGTTATGTTGAGTTATGCTTCAAAGTAGTATTAAGTTAATCTTCTTTATTTCTAGTTAGGTTGTATACATTGCTAAGTGAGATGTAGTTGTTTCAATTAAAGAAAATGGAGCACTAAGTGAGGCACGCATAATCTACGCACTAGCACTCCTCCACTTTAGGATTTAGTTGCTCAAATTTGGGAACATGGGATTATCTTATTGCCTAATTAACCAGACACTTTATATTAGTTTAGTTGAATATGAATGCAGTTTTTTTTATTTTCCAACGTTATTTTCAATTTCTGCATTTTTACACCAACAATTTTTTAGTTGGAGCAAGCATTGAGGGTGATCTTGCACTGTTGGATGTACAAGTTGATGAATCACTTGAAGTAATTACTACTGTACAGTTTAGTGAGAACGTGCCGGCACAAAGGGCTCGTATTTGGATCATTCATAATCGTGTTATATGTCATGAAGACGATGAAGAACTTGTTGTTATGTACTGCCATCTTCTTATAATACTGGATATGTGTCGTGAGTTTTCTGGATCTGCCCTTTGTTTTCCATATTTGTACTTTTTGTACCAAATAAACTTTAATTAACTTGATCTCTAAGAAATTTACTTGTGTTTGTGACTTTTCCATGAGGTCCCTTCCCGTTTTGCCTTTAACCGCATAATACATTGAATATTGGTTACCACTATTTGGTTATGGATCTTATGGGGCATCTTTGTTGAATAAAGCAAATCAATCAATTAGCTAGCTCATTATAAAAAATTTAAGTAGAACGGGCTTTTCGGACCAAAATTAGGCCGGACCGAAATTTAGACTAAATTTGGCTTGCCCAAATCTTGTGCCAAAGCCAAAAAAAAACCAGGTCGGGACCGAAACCAGACCAAAAAATTAAAATATGCCCAAGCTCGGGAAAAATCCGGGTCGGGCTAATTTGATCACCTCTAGCATATTAAGTTATCTTCAATTTCTGCATTTTTACACCAACAATTTTTTAGTTGGAGCAAGCATTGAGGGTGATCTTGCACTGTTGGATGTACAAGTTGATGAATCACTTGAAGTAATTACTACTGTACAGTTTAGTGAGAACGTGCCGGCACAAAGGGCTCGTATTTGGATCATTCATAATCGTGTTATATGTCATGAAGACGATGAAGAACTTGTTGTTATGTACTGCCATCTTCTTATAATACTGGATATGTATCGTGAGTTTTCTGGATCTGCCCTTTTCTTTCCATATTTGTACTTTTTGTACCAAATAAACTTTAATTAACTTGATCTCTAAGAAATTTACTTGTGTTTGTGACTTTTCCATGAGGTCCCTTCCAGTTTTGCCTTTAACCGCATAATACATTGAATATTGGTTACCACTATTTGGTTATGGATCTTATGGGGCATCCTTGTTGAATGAAGCAAATCAATCAATTAGCTAGCTCATTATAAAAAATTTAAGTAGAACGGGCTTTTAAGACCAAAATTAGGCCGGACCGAAATTTAGACTAAATTCGGCCTTCCCAAATCTTGTGCCAAAGCCAAAAAAAACCAGGTCGGGACCGAAACCAGACCAAAAAAATATGCCCAAGCCCAGGAAAAATCCGGGTCGGGCTAATTTGATCACCTCTAGCATAATTAAGTTATCTTCAATTTCTGCATTTTTACACCAACAATTTTTTAGTTGGAGCAAGCATTGAAGATGATCTTGCACTGTTGGATTTACAAGTTGATGAATCACTTGAAATAATTACTACTGTACAGTTTAGTGAGAACGTGCCGGCACAAAGGGATCGTCTTTGGATCATTCATAATCGTGTTATATGTCATAAAGACGATGAAGAACTTCTTGTTATGTACTGCCATCTTCTTATAATACTGGATATGTGTCTTGAGTTTTCTGGATCTGCCCTTACATACTTGTACTTTTTGTACCAAGTAAACTTTAATTAGCTTGACCTCTAAGAAATTTACTTTTGTTTGTGACTTTTCCATGAGGTCCCTTCCAGTTTTGCCTTCAACCACATAATACATATATTGAATATTGGTTACCACTATTTGGTTATGGATCTTATGGGGCACCCTTGTTAAATGAAGCAAATCAATCAGTTAGCTAGCTCATTATAAACAACTTAAGTAGAATGGGCTTTTCGGACCAAAATTGGGCCGGACCAAAATTTAGACTAAAAAGTCATTTTCGGCTTGCCCAAATCTTGTGCCAAAGCCAAAAAAACCGGGTCGGGACCGAAACCTGACCAAAAAAATATGCTCAAACTCGGGAAAAATCCGGGCCGGACTCATTTGATCACCTCTAGCATAATTATGTAAAATGTTACAAAGGCCAAATTAAATAATAATCATGATGATCTAGACCAATCTATATAAAACAAATTGATAATATTTTATTCTGACCAACTCTCATGTTCTCTTCCATTTAAGAAACTATATGTCGCTCTCAGCAAAGTTCATTGTGAATCTTGAAAACCGGTAGAGGAGAGATAGATGTCAGGCTGCTAGTTGATATGATTTCACTTAGACTTTTCTCAGCCTCATCAACACGGAAAGTCTTACTCAAAAATTTATTGATGTGCGAAACGTGAACACCAAACTGTATGTTTTGAAGTTCGAAAGAATGAACCACTATAATTTGATTTTGGTCATTAGAAATGGGTGCTCTAGAAGATACTGGTCCAAGCAATGGCATCTAATACTCAACATAAGTTGTTGTAGTTGACATATGATTGTCAAATCTTGCACCACATCTGTTATGGACATAAAGACACAATTAAGTTAACATCATATAGAAATCTCCCATGTAATTGTTAAATATTATGTTATTTGGATATGAATTAAGTGTCTACTCGGATTGGGTGTTTAAGCGTCCGACTCAGGTATTTTGTAGAAAAAAATCAAGTTTTTAGTTTAAAATGAAGTATCCAAGTGAAGTATCATGCTGAACACGACACGACACGACACCCAATTATTGAGGTCAATGAAGGTGTCGGAATTTGGGAACATGGGATTATCTTGTTTCCTAATTAAGCAGACACTTTATATTAGTTCAGTTGAATATAAAAGCAGTATTTTTTATTTTCCAACGTTATCTTCAATTTCTGCATTTCTACACCAACAATTTTTTAGTTGGAGCAAGCATTGAGGGTGATCTTGCACTGTTGGATTTACAAGTTGATGAATCACTTGAAGTAATTACTACTGTACAGTTTAGTGAGAACGTGCCGGCACAAAGGGCTCGTCTTTGGATCATTCATAATCGTGTTATATGTCATAAAGACGATGAAGAACTTCTTGTTATGTACTGCCATCTTCTTATAATACTGGATATGTGTCATGAGTTTTCTGGATCTGCCCTTTGTTTTCTATACTTGTACTTTTTATACCAAGTAAACTTTAATTAGCTTGATCTCTAAGAAATTTACTTGTGTTTGTGACTTTTCCATGAGGTCCCTTCCAGTTTTGCCTTCAACCACATAATACATATATTGAATATTGGTTACCACTATTTGGTTATGGATCTTATGGGGCACCCTTGTTGAATGAAGCAAATCAATCAGTTAGCTAGCTCATTATAAACAACTTAAGTACAATGGGCTTTTCGGACCAAAATTGGGCCGGACCGAAATTTAGACTAAAAAATCATTTTCGGCTTGCCCAAATCTTGTGCCGAAGCCAAAAAATCGGGTCGGGACCGAAACCGGACCAAAAAAATATGCCCAAGCCAGGGAAAAATCCGGGCCGGGCTAATTTGATCACCTCTAACATAATTAAGTACCACATCTGTTATGGACATACAAACACAATTAAGGTAACATCATATAGAAATCTCCCATGTAATTGTTAAACATTATGTTACTTGGACATGAATTAAGTGTCTACTAGGATTGGGTGTTTAAGCGTTCGACTCAGGTATTTTGTAGAAAAAAGTCAAGTTTTTAGTTTAAAATGAAGTATCCAAGTGAAGTATCATGCTTGGACACGACACGACACCCGAGTTTTAAGGTAAATGAAGGTGTCGGAATTTGGAAACATGTGATTATCTTGTTGCCTAATTAACCAAACACTTTATATTAGTTCAATTGAATATGAATGCAGTATTTTTTATTTTCCAACGTTATCTTCAATTTCCGCATTTTTACACCAACAATTTTTTAGTTGGAGCAAGCTTTAAGGATGATCTTGCACTGTTGGATGTACAAGTTAATGAATTACTTGAAGTAATTACTACTGTACAATTTAATGAGAACGTGCCGGCACAAAGGGCTCGTCTTTGGATCATTCATAATCGTGTTATATGTCATGAAGACGATGAAGAACTTGTTGTTATGTACTGCCATCTTCTTATAATACTGGATATATGTCTTGAATTTTTCTGGATCTGCCCTTTGTTTTCCATACTTGTACTTTTTGTACCAAGTAAACTTTAATTAGCTTGATCTCTAAGAAAGTTACTTGTGTTTGTGACTTTTCCATGAGGTCCCTTCCAGTTTTGCCTTCAACCACATAATACATTGAATATTGGTTATCACTATTTGGTTATGGATCTTATGGGCACCCTTGTTGAATGAATCAAATCAATCAGTTAGCTAGCTCATTACAAACAACTTAAGTAGAATGGGCTTTTTGGACCAAAATTGGGCCGGACCGAAATTTAGACTAAAAAGTCATTTTCGGCTATCCCAAATCTTGTGCCAAAGCCCAAAAAAATCGGATCGGAACCGAAAGTGGACCCAAAAAATATGCCCAAGCCCGGGGGAAATTCGGGCCGGGCTAATTTGATCACCTCTAGCATAATTAAGTAAAATGTTACAAAGGCCAAATTAAATAATAATCACGATGATTTAGACCAATCTATATAAAACAAAATGATAATATTTGATTCTGACCAACTCTCATGTTCTCTCCTTTTTAAGAAACTATATGTCGCTCTCAGCAAAGTTCATTGTGAATCTTGAAAGCAGGTAGAGGAGAATTAGGCATGTCAGTCCAGCTTGCTAGTTGCTACGATTTCACTTAGACTTTTTTCAGCCTCATCAACACGGAAAGTCTTACTCAAAAATTTCTTGATGTGTGAAACGTGAACACCAAACTGTATGTTTTGAAGTTCGAAAGAATGAACCTATAATTTGATTTTGGTCATTAGAAATGGGTGCCCTATAAGATATTGGTTCAAGCAATGGCATCCAATACTCGACATAAGTTGTTATAGTTGACATATGATTGTCAAATCTTGCACCACATCTGTTATGGACATAAAGACACAATTAAGGTAACATCATATAGAAACTCCCATATAATTGTTAAACATTATGTTACTTGGTCATGAATTAAGTGTCTACTCGGATTGGGTGTTTAAGCGTCCGACTCAGGTATTTTGTAGAAAAAAAGTCAAGTTTTAGTTTAAAATGAAGTATCTAAGTGAAGTATCATTCTGGACACGACATGACACGACACCCAGTTTTTAAGGTAAATGAAGGTGTCGGAGTAACATAGCTTAATCACATGGTCATACAAATTTCTCACAACCTTGAAAAAAGAATATAGGAGATGATCTTGACAATCCACAAAGATAGAAAATCACTTAAATTCTTTTCTTTATTGGTTGGCAAAGATTTTCAGTTGAATCACATAACATTTACAATGATTATATTAGAAATTTTATGCACTTAATATACTAAAAAAATTAATATACAATCTATTGGAGACAGGGTTACCTATGAAACAAGTTGTGTCAGTATGTGCATGACATTCACGCATATTATTACTCACCATGCATTTTAGATACTTTAAAATCTAAATTTCATGTGATAATTTGTGTAATGATTAGACGGAGGATACTTATGAAACTGACGCAATTGCTTGAGAAGACTCCAGCAAAAAAAAAAAAACAATGTTTGAGTTCCCTTCTCTTTTCATAACCATCATACCACGGTTGTAAGTAGTCCAAACACCATCTCCTTTTTCTAATGGGTTCACATTGTAATGCACCATAGAAACTTCTTCAAGCGACTCATCTAACTGCACCACCACCAACAAAAGATCATCTACAATATCTGTTGCGTATAATTCACCAGCCTTCTCAACAAAGTTACAAAACTTAACCTTTACTCTAGCTTTTGTGATGATGGACGTGAGGTCCAAAGAAAGAAAAAAATTGCTATGGTTGGTTTTAGGTCCCTAGAGTAGGTTCTGATACCATATTAGATTATGAGAAACTTCGTAATCTTGGAGTGATTTCGTTGAACAATATTTATAGGGGTTACAAAATATGTTTCCTAACTTGTAGACACATAATCGTGTCTCCCCATTTAATGATCCGATGATGAAACATACAGTGGTCTTAATTGGTCCGTCCCAATGGCAGAACAGTCTGAGAAGCCATTCAAAACCATTTCGAAAAGTGTTAAAGTCCTATTTTAAAGCCCAATTAATTATTCATGATAATTAATTGTATTTGAGCCCAATTCTTTGAAAAGCCCAATTAATTGATAATTGATTGATTTATTTTAATAAAGAAATATTTTCAAAAGATATATTTTTTAAGTCAAAATCATATTTTATCCCGTAAAATCAGATTTTCGGAGTTAAAAGATAAAAGAAAATCTTTAAAACGCGTTTATATCAAAAAACTATCAAAAACAAGGCAGTGCGGCTGAGCGCAGTTCACTGCTAGCGCAGTGACTGTGCTAAGCGCACGTGTCCTGCCACGTGGGCTTCCACGTAGGCTGCGCCAAGCGCACAAGCTGTGCTAAGCGCACCAAAACTGCCACGTAGACTTCTGTTTCATGTAGAGTCCTACGTCAAGCGCAATTCTCTGCTTGAGACCCGGAATTTTTTTCTTATCTTTTCTAAAACCGCGTAGCACGTGTACGCTTTTTACTGGTCATGTCGCGTCATACGCTTGCCACGTCAGCTGCGCTAAACGCAGCTAGCGCGTGAGGCGCAAAGGCCGTTTTCCTATAAATAGGCCTGATTTTCGTACAGATTTAAGAACGGATTTTTCACATTAACACACTTCGAACCCGACGAATACTTTGCGAACTTCTCTACAAACTACAAAACTTCCCTACAAAAACTCATACTTTCAAACACAAACGCATTCAATATACATACTTTCAGACATTCGATTTTCAGGCTTCACGATTGCTCGTCCCGAAGGTTGTCAATCTCTCGAGACCCAAGCCACGGTATAATCCTGAGGGTCCTTAAATAAATTATTTTTATATTGAAGTTACTAACAGTTTTCTTTCCTGATGTAGATCTTTAATGTAAAATAAATCGTTCTACTGTATATTCTAATCCCTTTCTTTTTTTTATTTCTTTTTTTATACTATTACATGCCTGCCTGATCATTATATACAAATTATTATGATTGTCCCTGCTTTATTGCTTTTATCACCCACATATTATTTTTGCTAATCAAGACCTAAAGAACTATTCTAACATTAATCAAATTAATTTGGACAACTTGCTAGGTTCCCTGTAATATTGATTGCATAATAACTTATCACTAAAAATTAGTTTTTTTATGTGTTTCCTGAACCTACTTAGACTAATTATTTTTAGGGTATATAAAAATGTTATATAATTATTCTTTGGCATAAAATCTGCAATGAATCGATATTTAGTAAAGGCCAACTTTGGGCGAATGTGGTTCATTATGATTATATTCGTACTCTCACCCCCGAACCCAATCTCTGGTTCATTCTGACTATGGAGTCATGACGGGGAAATCTACATTGGATAATTTGTCCCTACGGTTTTCCCATATCCAATTAGGTTTATGATTCTTCCTAAAAAGAATTGTTGGCGACTTCTTTCAATACAAAACAATTTTCCATAAAACCTTAACGATTGGGGTAGTCAAATCTAATACGCACTCACACCGCGTAGAGCGAAATAAAAACACGCCTACATAACTATATTAGGAAACCAAAGGATATAACAATATTCTATACATATTATATCCTAATTTGGTGAGAAAATATTATCTTAAATATTATCTCTATAATTTTCTTTAAAGATGGACTCCAAGTGATGTGCACATGTCAAAATTACAAGTTTGTTCTTGTTATTAATCACACATCCTGTAGTATATGCTCCTTCATTACCACCAATCGTTGTCCAAGTAAGACAAACTACAGCATTTTGAGCCTCTACGGCCATATTGAATTCACCTGTACGTGATAAAACGAAGCATTCAAAGTTTCCATAATTAGGGCAGAAAATTTATTTCTTATATATGAATTAAAGCCTGCATAGGTAAAATTAAGAGTGTATCCAAGAATGGATGAGTTTGATTAAGAAAAAGAAGGAAAATGTGTGCTTCCAATTTCTGTCAACAAATTACAATTGCTCCTAACTATTTCTTGTTCCCTAGATTTTTGACAATTTTCCATCAATCTTAGAGAAATAATATAGATAGAAAGTAGGTACAGTACACATAGGCCAAATATTCTTGGAAAATGCTTCAAAGTTAGTGGTGCTCACTTTCCTTATGTTTAGGAAATAAATAATATAGTTAGTGGGTCTGTACTAAGCTTCGACCTTAAAAAAGTTAGGTTTAGTTTACGATTTTGCAACAAAAAGGAAAATAAGTTTTTAAGTTTTGTAAGTTCAAATATTTTCTATTGAGTTTTGGTAAATTCCAAAACGTTGTTCATTTTGCCTCATTTTATTGACTTAAACTTATTTTTGTTGAATTTAAACTTAATTTTATTAATTGATTGCTATATAGAACTTATATTTACTATTTATCTATTATTTTTGTTATATACTTTACTGGTTTATACTGAATTGAGCTAATTTTTAATGAACCGAACGTATTTTAACCGAGTCGAATAATTTGAGCAAAGCCTAAGTTGAAATAAGTCCAATAAGTTATAACCTCTTACAAACTTAAATTTAAAAAGTTTCAATAAGTTCTTATAAGCTTAGAGAATAAATGCACCCTTAATTGACATGAGCAAACCTTAAATTTGATATTTTTGTATTTTAAGGTGAAAAAAAGTACCCTAATTATCCTGTCAAAAAAAGGTATTGAGTGCATAGTATTGTGAAAAAAAAGTACCCTAATTATCCTGCCAAAAAAAGATATTGAGTGCATAGTGTTATTTAATAGAGTGCTCCATAACAGGATTAGTTTACATTACATATTGCATTTTGCTAAAAAAACATAAGTACTCCGGATCAAAAATGTTTGTTAAATAATTCAACTCATAAAATCATAACATAAAGTCATTTGTGCTGGAACTTAGATAATAAAGTAATATATTTGTGCTGAAACTTAAATACATAAGTAGAAAACAACAATTTTTGTTGTAGACATTATAAAGTATAGCGTATTTAACAAAATGAAAGTATCTCCTGTGACCAAAGTTCCACAAATTTATATGAGCACTCTTGCTAACTCTTTTTTTTATGACAGCAAGTGCAAAGTAACCATCACTTATCAACGTAAGCCACAAAAAAAAGATGCTTAACAGCTTAATGACTCTTAATCAACGTTGTCCTAGTGTTGATCAACATTGTTGAAGTCGATCATCTAATTAATCTTCATGATCCCATACATCAGCCACGCTCTTAAACGGTCCATCACTTTTATTAACAAAGAGATTTTCGCCATCCAATTCACGCCTCTGAGAAAATCAATCATGTATAATAAAATGTAAGTACAAAAACTCTGTTAGGATTTTCCATCTTCAATTTTCATGTAGCAAATGCCCCATAATAATATAGGTCGAAAACTCGTTAGCGATTTCACCTGGTTTTTAATGGTGCAAAGGGCTTCAAAATCTTGCTCAGGTATTTCCCAATCAAAGACATGAATGTTCTCTTTGAGGTGATCCAGATTGGTAGACTTTGGTATAACACCATAGTTCGAAAATACGGTTTCGGTTTCGGTTGCGGAAACGGTAACGGATTCGCTAGAACGTAACGGATACGTTTGTCGCGGACCGCGTCGCGGTTGTCGCGGACGAATTTGATATTATAATACTTTTTAGACTTTCTATGTATACAGCTGTATATATATGTACTATAGTATATAGACAGTACTGCATCAAAGGAAAAATTCACATAAATAATCCAAACTATTGACCATTTTCTCAAAATAATCCGAATTATTGATTATTCTAGAATAATCCCAAGTTTCAAGTGTACCTTCTCAAAATGATCCGAAATATTTTTTTCTACCCCAAAATAATCCCAAAATGGATCAACGAAAATAAGTAAAATAACAATTCAGATTATTTTGAGAAACTCACCCCTAAAGTTGGGATTATTCCTGAATAATTAATAGTTGGGATTAATTTGGGAAGATGAGTGAAAGTTGGGATTAATTATGTGAATTTTTCCTAAAAATAAAATAAAAAATCATTTCAAAAAAAAAAAAAAAAAAGAAAAAGAAAAAGTTGCATAGTATGCAGTAGCACCTAGCACGTGGTGCCTTCCCACTTAAAAAGATACTTCTTTTTAAAAGAAAAGTAAACAAGCAATTTCAAAATAAAAAAGAAAAAGAAAAAGTTGTATGCAGTAGCACGTGGGTTCCTTCCCACTTAAAAAGATATTTTTTAAAAGAAAAGTAAACAAGCAATTTCTCTTCGTCTTCGATTGAGCGCTCAACTGCTCATCCTCTCTCATCGCTACTTCTCTCTCCTCTCTATGGTGGCCGGAGAAATGGCCGGCAAACTTTTACGGCGTCAAAAAATATACCTTTGTAACGGAATCAAGCCCGCGAGCAAAAGCCCTAACATTTCTTTTTGAGAAATTAAATATTTCATCTTCAATTGGCAGATCTAGGGTTTGTTTATCTGGAAAAAAAATCTGAAAATTGCGTCTTGGAACGGGAAATGCGGCCGATAACTCTTTGTTTCGGTTGGAACGGGCGAAATATCGGTGTATCTTGAAAAGGCGGTATGAACCGCTCGAATTCGGTTCGCCAAAGTTGAAATCCGTTACAACTCGGGCGAACCGAATTGATACGGCCGTTATTTAACACCATGTATAACACTGGTTCCTCTTTGTAAAGCCCACTTAACTAATATCTGGCCTGGGCTCTTGTTCAACTTCTTTGCCACCCTATCTACCACTGGATCATGCACCAAATCTCTTCCTCCCTCTTGTGATCCCAATGGTGAGTATGCCTGGCAATAAGAATTCACGCATATGCTTTAATTGCACCCTGGATAAACATAACTTTTGCTCCATCGATCCAAAATTACTTGTAATCACAACTCAACCGAAACGCAACAATCACATATATAAAAGAAACAGCTTGAGCCTATATTGTTTATATTAGCATCAAAACGTCGTGGAATTAATTGAATAGCGTCTTTAATGGAACAATGCACGTCCCTAAATCGAAATTAAGGCATACTCGCTTTAAAAGGACAAAACCATTAACCAAAAGTTTAATGAAGTGACTTACCGTTACATGTAGGTTGTTTTTCCTACAAGCCTCCAGCATTTTGTCATTCCTCCATCCTGGGTGCATTTCCATCTAAATTTTTTGGCCAAGTTCAACTTGCATGATTGCATAGCTATGTTTAATGCCATAAATTTTATAATAAAGTGAAAGTTAATATTCATCAATGATCAATCCATAGAAACTTTATCCTATACGCCTCTACGGAAGGTTTCTATGGAAGAGGGAGTAATGACCAAATGCATTCACCTGGCAAACCGACGGCATTATTTGAGCAATATCAAGGAGCTTATTAAGCTTCTTGATTGTAAAATTACAAACCCCAATGTCCTTAACAAGTTTTTCCTTGACAAGTTTCTCCATCTCCCTCCACACACCTTCCATGTCAAACTTCATCACCTCACCTGCCTTGGGTGGTCTACTAGCTCCATCTTTCAAGTGAAATGGCCAATGTTACAAGATAGAGGTCGAGGTATTCTAGTTGAAGTTCTTGAAGAGTATCGTTGAAAGCCGGACGAACCATTTCTGGAGATAAATCAGTACACCTACAAGATCATAATGGTTTAGCATTCCCTTTTTACTTAAATGGAAATCCAACTATTTTAAAAGCCTTTGGCCGTTCGATCTAGATTTGAACATAACATTAAATTACTGCCATGAACAAAAACAAATTTTGCAACGAAATAGAAACAGAGGAAATATTGTTCTGAAGACGTCTTGTGTGAGGCTAACGTCACAAAGATTGTATTCAAGAAATCAACATATATACAAAGTTCTCTAGATCTTCAAGTTAAAATTAATTATAACTTATTGATGGGATTTCTAGCTTAGAAGATACCATAGCTTTGAGGTGATAAACAAATGCTTCCTTTCTATGCCGGCTTGCATAGCTGCTTTAACTGCATGACCAACCTGAGCAGATTGAAAAAGAGTTCAAAGCATTGGCTTTCCTTATAACTCTCCACATAAATCTCCTTACAAGTTGAGAAGGGTCGTTTGGATTGGGTATATATATTAAAAACCATGTATGTTTCGCATAATGTCGAGAATAGACTGTTGAAGTTCGAGAATAAATTGTGTCGCTGTTATGTTCGGATGAATTAAGTAAATGTCAAATCGAGTCGAGTCCCATTGATTAGATCAAGTGAATTTGTTTGTGTGCGTCTTTTTTACCATAGTAATGTTTTTTTATTTGATGATCATCATTACATTGAATTTAGGTTCAACTTCAAACCATACAGAACTTCAACACCAAAAATTATTTCTTAACTTCATAGATATATTAGGAATTCAGTTTAGAGTTGCATATGTACTACTTTCCCCATTCTCTAATAATTACAACCATTTAACTGTTGCTCTTTGGTTAACCTTTGCTCTTTTCACATTTCTCACTCTAATTCTGTATACTACTCCCTCCGTCCCATGTGCTTGATTCTGTTTTTTCACGGGTATTAAGGTAAATAGAATCTAAGAAAAATGTATAGAGTGTTTGTGTATTGAAAATAAATGTTATGGGGAAAAAGTTGATTTTAGGAGAGAGAATGATAATAAGTGGTGAAAGAGCATTAAATGCATGACTAATTCAACCCTTGGGTTGAATAAACAAAGCAAAATACTATTTTCAAGAAGCAAATAAATAGTGGTGGCATAATTTTTCTAGGAAAATCATGAAAAAGTGTGAAATAAAAATGGAAACAAGAATTATATTTTGGGACACTTTAAAAGGAAAGAAGCACTATAATATGGGACGGAGGGAGTAATATATAACTAGCTTTTTCTGCACGCAATGCGTGCGGTGACATTTTAGGCATAACTATTACTCTGTATAAAAAGAAATGAAAAATAAAATTATGAAAGTACGTATCTACGTTCACCTTCATTTAGTGAGTAAGAAGTATTTAAATACTTACAAATAGTATCTAAAAACATTTTTTTAAAGTAACTATAAGTGATGAAATTGCATATCCAAGTAATGAAAAAGCTGAATTTTTTTTTGGAGTTTGTATTTGTAATTAATTTTGTATATGAGTTGTCTTGGAATGAGAATGCCATTTTTTTACTGTCTATGGTATTAATTTTTGGTAAGTTCTTGATTATGAATTTTTTTAGTTGATCGGATCTAGATTTAATTTGATCAAATCTTTTTATTGGCAAGTTTATGTGATTGACAATTATGTGAGTTGATTGGGTTTAATAGAGATTTGGTTGAATTTTTTTGGTAAGTTTATGTGTGTAATGGTTTTAACTTTTATGTTGTGGAGGGGTGAATATGTAAATTCAAAGGGGGACACCATTGCTCCCCCCCTTGGCTTATATAATAGAGATAGGAAAGGTTATTGGATCTGTTCAAATGTAACTTTCAAAATATCAACTTTTTATAATTATAACTAGTTAATGGTTCATGAGAAAAATGGTACGGTCAAAGTTATGGATTGGCAAGTATGCAACCATTTTTCAAAAAGAACATGTATGTTATAAGCACATAATTAATCCACAAAAGGTCGAAATCAGTTATGCTAAGTAAATTAAAGCTTCAGCCTTCAAGAATATAATCATGCTAAAACTTTACCTCTTCTTGTACACCATATTGTGAAGCTGTATCCACGTGCATATAACCAACCTACAACCATAAGGCACATGCTAATTTTACAATGCAAATCTAAAGCATTAGGAGAACCTCATAAGTCATATGAGGCTACAAAAATAATCTTTCCGTCTTTTAAGTATGATAAAAGATACTACGGTATATTTTCCTTGTTTGTTTAGATGCAACATTTGTCTTTTTGTGAGTAGATTAAAAAAACCAATTGTTGCATCCAAAAAAGAGTAAAAGTATATACTACATCTAATTAATTACCTGTGTCACTGTGTGACCCAAGAGCTAAAAAAAATACTACTATAAGGTTAGGTTATCGAATTTTCTAACCATGTTTGGTTGTTAGTTCAAACATAGATTCTTAATTAAATAAAAGGATTGGCTCTCAGTTCATACTTCGTAATCATACCAACCTTTGTCGGTAGTATATGCTAAATAATAATGTCTCCACTCAAAAAGAATGCAGCACTTTAGGTCAAAGTTTACAAACTTTGAATACGAATTTCTATAACATGATCAGGTGAGATTTTATTGAATTCATGTCAATGTATAATTTTAAATTAGGTTTTTTTATTTTTTTTATCAATACCTAATGAAAGGGTCAAAGTTGTGTATTATTAGAGATAGTAAAAATTCAAGTGTTTGTTCATAGACATTTGCTCTCCTCTCATCATCACCAACTCTTGGGTTATTTTTCCTAAATGTTACTCCAGTGAGTTCTAAGACTCCTATTGCTCGACGTGATTCACTTTCTTCAATTTGAAGCTCAATATTCACGCACGCTTTATTCGAGCGACTTTGTCACTGCCCAAAACAAACAAACTCGATTCGACTCAAAATACGAACATAATAACAAGTACTTCCTCCGTTTTTTTAGTTGCAACACTTTCCTAAAAGGGAAATTTTTAATTAGTTGCAACACTTTCTACTTTTGCTTTTCCTTTCTCTCTATCTCTCTTCAATCACATGGGGCCCTCACCTCTTTTCTTCTCTACATCTCTCCTATCCAAATTTTGCATTGGAGTTTGTGAAAAAAAAAGTGTTGCAACAAAAAAAAACGGAGGAAGTACTTGAATTGCTTTATATGAGAATTCTGAAAGCCACTCAAATAATTGGACAAAAATATTCTCAAATTTAGAAATTTCAAATTCTGACAAAGAATCTATACTAGTAATATATTAAAAGGCGTGTATGACAACGTATACACACCACGTGGCACATCTGTTACTCCACTAGAATTGTCCAATGTGTACATATGTCATGTCAACTAACAAAAGAAAATTAGCTTGCAACAAGATTTAAACCCGTGACATCTGGCTATTATACATAGCACAATTACCATCTCAACCAACTTTTAATCATGCTTTAAATGTCCAAATTATTATATTTGTACCTTTTAAATGTTGACTTTTTTATTATATTTTAATGCAAATGGAAAAAAAAAATGCATATCAAGTTGAGAAAAAATACAACGCTCGGGCCTAAATACTAGTTTAATTATTTATAACAAGCTATAACAAACGAGGGCATCTCGGTTGTAATATGTTACAACTTACCACGGAGCTTATTGTGTAAGCTATATAATAATATAGACTTTAACGAGAATGACATAGACCATACAAAAAGAAAGAATAATGACATAAATCTTATGTCATCATGTCATTTATTTGATGTTATTTGAGTTCTTCTTACAAAAGAAGTACTCCCTCTTATTTTTTTAATCTTCTCACTTTCTTGTGCGCGCCTCCCAATGCACATTTTTGAACTTAAATATCTTTCATTATATATTAATAAAAAGTAGAACGATCGAATAGTAATAAAGTACTAATTGAGACGAATCAAACAAGACCCCACATGACTATATTTTTTCTTATAAATTGAAAAAAAATTGAGAAGATTCTCTCTAAGTATGAATAGTATCAAAATTCCAAGTGAGAAAGATAAAAAAAAAACAGAGGAATTAGTAATTTACAGGTTATTACACTATAAATTATGGTGAAGTGTAACAATTACACCCAACAATTTGTGATAACAAATGATTAGAAAAAATTGGAAGGTACCTTAGTGATAGTAGTGAAGACAGAGTTAATAGCTTGAGAACCAGACTTCCAAGTACCCAATCCCACCGCTGGTATTTTGTGGCCGCTTATCAGCGGGAAATACTCCATTTCATTGTGCTGAGGTGCCGTCGTAGATGCTGCCTGAGCCATTTTTTTTGAGGTGCCTGAGCCGCAGTGGCGGATTTACAGTGGGTACAGTTGTACCCCCATTCCTAAAAAAAATGAAGAAAAAAAAAAAAAAAAAAAGTTGATGCGTGTTAGAGCTTGAGAGGCCTGCAACTCTGCAAGTGTAACATACTAACACGGTAACACCCCACTTCCCTCTTTGTTTTCCTCTTTCTCTCTCCACTGTTAAAAGGTTTCCTCACTTTTTCTCTTACTTCTGTGACTATGTCCAACCTAACATTTCTTTGTATTATTATTTTTTCCTCCATCTCATCATTCTCTTTACTCTCTTCTTTTCTTTCCTTTTTTTTTTTGTTAAACTGGTCTGCCGAGTACCGACATCGAACTATCGGAGGACCACTACACTGAGCCCGTGACTGCCGAACCAAGAACGACGCCGGAGGTTTTTCACGTCCAACCGGTGACCGTCATATTTCAGAACTCGGAATTCATTGAGTTCGAACTTCGAAGTTTCAGCCTTTGAGGTAAATTTTTTTCCCAAAAATTTTATATTTATTGATTTCAAAATTCAAATTATTAGTTGAATAGAAATTAGAAATTGTGGTATTGAGATTGTTAGTTGAATAGAAATTAAAAATTGTGATATTGAAAGTATTATTTGAATAGAAATTAGAAATCGTGGTATTGAAAGTATTATTTGAATAGAAATTAGAAATTGTGGAATTGAAATTAGATGTTGTGAAACATCAGATATGTGATTTGAGATTATTTCTATTGAATTTTAAAATTAGAAATTGTAAAATTGAAGTAATGATATTAGATGTTGTGAGTTGAAATAAGTTAAATATTTGAATTTGAAATTAGATGTCGTGAAACGTGAATACTTCATGAAATAAGGGATTTTGGTATTAATCTTTAATATTGTGTCACTATATACTAGGTTCAAAAGATGAAAAATAAAAGTTTATAATCGTTTTGGAAAAGAGGTGGAGCAAAGTCACAAAAGAGTTGAATTTTTTAGTCGTAAATTACATCTAGCATTGTACTTTGTTTTATTTCATTTTATCTTATCCGTACCCCCATTCCGAAATTCCTGGATACGCCACTGCTGAGCCGTCGTATGCTAAGTGCTAACTAATTTGCTCTACCAAAATTAAAATGGTTGGCTAGCTTTTCTTTTACCTAAACTTTGTCCCCTAACAAGTTTGAGCTCACATAGCTTATACTAGTATTGCATAAGAATTCGACAACGAGGCGAGGCAGACCACGAAAATGCGTACGAGTGTAGCCTGCAAGTGTTGCATGCATGGTGCACACGTCGGAGTCTTTTTGGAGGGTGAGCGTGTCACCAGTTTGAGGTAGTCATGGGACACATCATGTATTCTCTCCGTTTAATTTCAGATTTTGGGTACCACCTCACAAAATTTCATCGATTAAATTAGATGATATCCAAAGTAGAGAAGAGATATTTGAATACCCCTACTCGATCTATCTCTTCCAGTAATATAGTACTCACATTCCTTTTTTGGTGTCCCAAAATGTTGTGCCTATTTTCTTTTTTTGTCAATTTATTTGGACTAAATTATCCTTAATTTCTACACAAACTTTCCAAAATACTCCTACTTTTCTCTCAAACCATGTGACCCCATTTATTGCTTTACACCATTCCAAGGAATATTTATTGTCTTTTGATTTTGTTTAGAGGAAAAAGAAAATAAATAACTAGTTTCAATACAAAAGTATCAAAAAAGCACTTCATTAAATATATTTTTTTTGGAAATCCTATCACTCATTCCATTTTCCTTAATTCCCGTGAAAAATGAGAAATAAGCACTATATTATGGGACGGATGGAGTAGTAAAGTAATAATGATAAAATAATGATAACTCCTCTAAAAAAGAAAAAGTAATAACAAATAACTCACTCTTCACTTTTATAAAAAGTTAGGGTATTCATATTCTCCTTCAATAAATTGTAGACCACTATCTCATACTACACCTACTTCTCTAATACAAATTACAAATGTTATGGTATCAAATAAAAAAAACAATTATGAAATCGTCGTATCACGCATTAATGTTACTGGATTTTAAGTGCACTTGATAAACTGCCGTGCAAGTTTATATCATAGTACGTGCATCAGTGGCGGATCCAGGATTTAGAGTTAGGGGTAGCGTAATATCACGATTATATCTAACGTCAAAAAAAATCTATCCACTTTCATTAGGTGCCCCTCTAGAACAAAAAATGTCCTAAGAATTGAGATATTACTATCTTGTTTTCTATTCATAATTTTAAAGATAAAAATACACAAAATTCACAAATCATCAACTCAGTTAGTATTTTCTTACTCGTATTATAGTTGATTATTTTAATACTAAAAAAATCAACCTAACAGCAAGTCACAAATTCACAACATCACAAGTCGTCTGTTATTATTCAAATATTCACAGTCACAATAGAGATTCACTACAAAATCAAAAATCTATAAGTATAAATTCTCAATTCATTAAAAATTATAAACTGACACAATTAATAAATGCACAAATTCACGAGTCTAAACACTAAATTGGGAGTATATAACTTAAAAAAATTACCATTTTTGGAAATATTTCCGCTTTTTCTCTCTCCTAGCATATAAGGGTCCCTTCTAATCTCTCTCTATCAGTCTATCTCTACCTCTCCTAGATACTTGTGTCATACTTTAAATAAACATAATACATAACAATGTTAATAAAGTGTATTATATGGGAGTTTTGATAGTTGTTCATGATTATGTTAATAGTAATCTTGTAAATCTTTTATATTTAGATAGATAATATTCTTTGTATATGGTTAGTGAGCATTCCTCATTTGTAGCTTGACTTTTGTCATTACTGTTGTATAACCAAACGAAACAAAGGAAACATACAGTTACTTTATGATACCAGTCCTCCAATAACGCCCCACTCCTCCTCCTTCCTCCCACTTTCCTTCGTCTTCCTCATGGCTGCACAATCCAAATTTCATCCCGCCCTCACCGTCAACATTAAGACCTTCATTGCTACCACTCTCAAGATGTAAAGAGTTTAATGTCCTTCCACCAAATACTGACAAACAATTTGGAAAAATAAATTCAACTGTGTAGTACTCCTCACGCCATCAGAAATTATGAAATTTATCCCCACCCCAGTTTGCGACTGCTTTTTCGGTAGCTAAAACAATTTGCGACCGTCAAAGCGGTAGCTAAATTGTTTGCGACCGCCAAAAGCGGTAGCTAAACTAAATTTTCTTTCAAAAAAATTTAGGGCAAGTGGCTCCGCCACTGACGTGCATGCTATCATCATCCTTCATCCTATTCCTCGGTGACCTTCTTCACCTCCATTTCTTGCGGTGGGTCGCCTCCTTATATACAATATAAATATGACATGGTGGGTCGCCTCCTTATATACAATATAAATATGACATTATATGTGTGTAGGGTAATTTGTAGAGATTGGAGAGATCCCCGTACCTTGCCCTTAGTCCCATATTTATAATGGTGACTTATTAGGTCAAATAGAGTAAATGAGCCGCTTAGGGCCTATGGGCCATATAACGAGTTATTTCAAATAGAGGAATGATCATACTCGTATTGGGCTGGTATGATATTGTTAAGGAAATGGAGAATATAGACCGCTTTAGGTAGCGTCGTTATTATTCCCATACAATATGAGTATTAGAGAGACTTAACTTGAGTAGCACGTTGAACAAAGCTCAAGACTAGAGCCATTATGCTATTATCTACTTTAACTATGTTTTGCAGAAGGAACATGAATTGGAACTTTAATTTATTCATCTGAGGGCTTGTTCCTAATTTCCATCATCATATCAAAATTTCTTTGGTGAAAATGATTATTTTTCATATTCAAATAATTTTTTTACTCAATGCTCTGTATTTAAGCATTGATGTGTTATGTGTACATTCATCGCAACAAAAATGAAGGAACTTCACTCATTTAGGAGCCAAAATTCCGATGCAACAACACTCTTGAGGGAATTGTTGATGTGGCCCTTTTCCACAATAAAAAGTATAAGCCACAATGCCAGCATCTTTACACATCTTCATACATTCCACTTGATACTTACATGGCCCCACATATTTGCACTGGTCAAATGATTCCACCTCACCTAGGACATCATGGATTCAATTTCTTTTAAAATTACAAGCAAGAAATTGACACAAATAATGTAACAAAGCGTAAACTCATAAAAGAGATGTAGAAGATATCAAAATTACTTTTAGTGCACTATTATTACCCCCATATATACAGTTGTCCATATTAATATGTTAATTATTAATGTAACTTTTTTTTTTTTTTTTGGAGAAACCCAACAAATGGACTACTTTAATAAATCGGAACAAGCAATGTCCACCATCGAACTAGGAAAGTCACTAAGCCAAATGCGTTCCCCCATCTCAACAGGATGAAAATGAGTCAATGCATGAGCTACATTATTACCACTATGTTTAACAAAAGACCAAGCAACTCTCTCAAAATCTTTAGCTAAAAGAAAAATGTCTTCTAAAATTAAGAAAAAAGTGCTCGCTCAGATGAACTATGCTTTAAACCATTTATCACGGACAGGTTGTTAAAACACAACCTCAAGAGATAGATACACTATCTCGTTTTACCTTTTTTTTTTTCTCTTTGCACCATTTATATTGACACAAAATCCGAGTATTACATAAAATGATAGACTAGTTGTAGTCAGTAGATTATAGATGGACCATGTAATAGAAGTATATAATTCGTAAATAGTAAGCCTTCTATTTTGAAAATAGATTATACTTTAACGATATACAAATTTAATAATTTGTCCAAAAGAAATAAGGAAGATGAAGAGTGTGAGATAAATGAGATACTCATATACCTATAGTTGATTGGAGGAAAGCAGCAACTAGAAAAATGGCAAGACAAGCAAGCTGGTATTTTGAGGCCATTTTCTTTACGTCTAATATTGATCCTTTTTCTTTTTATTGTAGTAAGGAGTTTTTGATGTCTTTGGCATCCTTTGTGCATCAGGGAGTTCTTGTATTCAAATAGTTGGGCTCTGACATAGCCATCAAAACTGCTAGATTTATTATTTGGTAATGGATCAAAAAGATTTGAATCAATATTATATGATTCTACTAAAAGATCATATGCACATCCCATTTGGATTTTCCCACCAAATCATACTTTTCACACCCTTGGCTTTCTTTTTAAGTTTAAAACAAGGTTTATTTGTTTCCAAATTTTGTTAACCTTTAATCTATTGATATTTTGATATTCAACATATAATATACTTCCTCTATATTGACTTAATACACCTGTCGATACACCTCTTTGACCATTAATATCTTAAATTATATATTATTAAAAATTATTAAATAAATAATATTTTGAAAATATACATTGTGATTAACCCATCAACAATTAAAATTATGACATTATTTTTATAAATTAGTAATTAAATATGGTCAAAGTTGTTATTCAAATAGTGTAAAAAGTCAATATGATGCATCTATTAATAAACGGAGAAAGTAAAAGTTAGTGAGAATTAGTGGTGCAAAGTTCATACTAGAAATCTCATGCAATAACATAAATCTAATAAGTTACCAATGGAAACCCTATCCCCCTCTCTCAAATCCTAGCCTCTCTCAAATCTTAGCCTTCATTAGTGAATATATGTAGGCTTTCATTGATTCTACAGTAAAAAGCCCTAAATATTGTATTATTGTTATTTTCCTCGCTTTCATTTTTAAGGTATATTAGTTTTAGTTTATTTTTTTACTAACTCTTCCTCCTTAAATGAGGATTATGGTTTTGTATATGTTCTCAATATAAGAGTCATGATTTATTTTTTAGTTTAATTTGCAAGGTTGAAGAGATGGGAAATCGATTTTATTGGTTGAAGATAATTAAAGAATATCAAGATGAAAGTCATATTTCAATTTACCATAACATAAGGTGTTAGAGATGTTGAGTGATTAAATTTATTTTATGGTTGGAATATCTATACTAATATATCAAAAGGCGTGCCTAAAAAAGAAACGGTGCCACATGGCACTCTCCCTAAGAGAGTTTTACTCCATGCAATCCGCAACAATTAAAAAAATAGAAATTGCGTAGTATAGGGTTTGATCTCGGGACCTCAAGAATATATATTAAAGTCGTAACCACTAGACCAAATAACATTTAGTGTTACATCTTAACGTATAATATTAATAAATGAAAATTTTCCTTACCCGTAGCGTAGTCCGGGCCTAATAACTAGTTACCATATAAAAAAGAAGCGGGCACCGAAACGCTTGTACTAGTAAATTGAATGGATCTTTTCGCATTATTGTTTCAATACTTAAGGATAAATGTTGTTGTAGATATCGTATATATGTTAATTTATTGCATGTATCAAACTTTAGAGTATAAACACAACATGATTAGATATCATAATTGGTATCAATATATTCATTATTATATATGTTTGCTTTCAAATATTTTCTTAATCATAACTAATATGAGATGATATATGACTGGTAACTTTTCAGGTTTAACAAGCATAAGACTTTGAAGAAAATGAGGACAAAGGGAATAAGGTAAGAAGATTGTGGAGACATGAAATAAAGCACCAAGGAAAATGGTGGGGAAAAAAGAGGAAAAAGGGAGTTAACACTGGAAAAATTGTCAAAATATTGAAATTTGACAAATGTTACCATTTTGGCACAAAATGTTTGTTTTTGTAGATTGTTTCTGAAAATTTTCCAAAAAGAAAAACAAGTTTGATTTCATGGTGGGATCTCTTAAGATCTTGAGAGTCAAGAAGCACTCATTTCAAGCTCCTTTTTCATTTGTCTTAATCACAATTCTTAGAACCCTGTTTCCATCAAAAACAATAACAACAATGTGTTAGGTTCATCATTATTTTAGGCCTAGTTGTTTTAAAAAAAAAAAACTAAAATCATATCTATGAAAGCCAAAAAAAATAAACTCTACTTTTTTATTGTCAATTTTTAAAATAAACATGATTACTTGATTTTGAGTTTGTCATACAATCTTATTATACAAAAATTTTTATAAAACCAAAAACTAAAAGCCAACAAATGAAAATTATCAAGCGAACCCTAAGTATTAGGCCATTGTTGTTGATGTTGAAGGAAAGATAAAGGATTGGTGATGAATTAGAACTCAAGGTTTCGAAAACATATGTTTGTGATCTTTTTTGGATTGAAAAAGTAAACAAAGCATAATGACCCTCTTATCGCAGGATATGACCAAGAGTTGAAATAAATTAGAGAAAAGAAGAAAAATGATTATGTTGCAAAGGTTTACAAGGAAGCTTGTTAGGAAAAAAAAATCAAATAAAGGTAAAGAGTCTACAACGAGTCACCTATATAAAGGAGTCTATAGTGAGTTTCAATCATCGGTAATCACCATCACGAGAAAAACTAGAACCTTAATTTTAACATCTTATCTCAATCTTACAATTAACAATTAAACTTATCATAGTTATTATTATTACTCCAAATTTTCACTCCATAAAATCTATCATGTTAATTAATGCTTAATCCTCAATCTTTGTGGCATTAAATGGTTTGGCTATTAGAAAAATGCATAGCATAACTATGATAATGTATTTTCAATGTCTCCATCTATCATATAAACTTTTCTAATACGAGTCAAACTCGTATTCCCAATAACTTCACATTATTCTGATGTAAATCAAAAGGCATCTTCCCTGTATAGAATCTTAATATGGTGATTCAAATGCTTGTACTTAATTTTCTAGTTCTTATATCGAGAGATGGGATCAATTTAGGCAATGATAGAGTTTTGAGGTCTTTTTAGGTTTAATGCTCACATGTTGATGAATACCATGTCTCTATACTAACAGCGTTAATTTTTTTTAGATATGTGATGGAAGGAACTCTAAAGTGGGTAGACAAATTTGCTACTTGTAATTTATTTGGTGGTTTAGATTAATTAGATATGTCAAAGGGTAATAATCGAGTTGAGTTGCTTGCGAGCAATTAACTTGGTCTCCACTCGAACTCAAATTGAGACATTGATGAGTAGAATTGAGCAAGTACGTTCAACTTATAAAACTCATGAATAGTGTAACTCGATAATTATTTCCTTTTATTTACTTATATTGTAATTTTTGTAACTTCTTATTTTTGTTTTAATATTAAAATTAATTTCATTTAATAAAGAAATAAGTTGGTAGTTGGAAACATATAAAGTTAGAGAACTTTTAAAAAATTAATCTATTAAGGTTATAATCTATTCACCTTATTCCACAAACTTATTATTTATTCTTGTCAAAATCATATCAGACCAGATTATACTGAATAAGAAAATATCATATCATACCTTCAAATTTCAGTTTACTTAATACTCTCTCAGTTTTTTTTACCCAATTGGAATCTTGACACGATTTACAATAAGAGAGAACCTTCTAAATTCTTCTCAATATATAAGAAAAATTATAGTCATGTGAAGTCTTGCTTGATTTGTCTCAAGGAGTACTTTATTAATATTCAATTGTTATAATTTTTACTAATATACAATGAATTTTTTTAAGATCAAATAATAGGTGCTTTGACAAACACGTACAAATAAGGTGGGTAAAGTAAAAAAAATACAACGGGGATACTAAATATCTTTAATCTTGTACAAGTAAAATTATGAAAATTAGATATTTAAAAAGTACGTGACGTGACAATTCCAACAAGGTCCCAAGTGTTATTTCTAATAAATTAGTGTCAAAATATGGTCAAAAGTCAAAATAATTGACCAGACTAGAAAGAATAATACAGACTAGATCACCTTATTTCAGGTGAAGATAACATATAATCCCAATCGAAAAGAAAATGAAAAATATTTATAAATATAATTTTCATTACAATGGTTAACTTCATGAAACATATATTTACATGAACAATTTTGTATAACTGAAAATAAAGTAAGAATAATGTATAAATGCATGTAGGATTGGATATTGAATCATATTGAGATTCCAACCCTTTATATTTACAATCAAATAGAATCATAAGATTCTACAGACACTAATATGAGTGGGATCGGATCATATACATCTCTTGGGCTCCTAAGATCCAAATTAGGATACCAATAATGACCTTAACCACTAAAAACTACTTTAAACAAGAATTTTCACTTTTATCAGATTTGTAACCTTGTCAGGTCTCTAAATATTATTAAAAAAATATTGTCAAACAGGCGAACACACTTAGAAATAACATCTATTTTTTTTATTTTTTCACAAACCTAAATTATTTGTCAAAAATTAAGAAAAACACTTTTGAGTTCTATTAACAAGTACTCCCTCCGGTTCCTAAAGATCTTCCCTCTTTCCGTTTAAGTGCGTTTCCAAAAGATCTTCCCTCTTTTGCTTTATTCCTTATTTGGCAAAATAAATTTCCCTATTTACCCTCTCATGTCACTATCATATGGGTCCACCATTGCATTTTATTATATTTTGTTACCTCTTTTCTCCTCTTAATGGCCTTACTTTATTATACTTTATTACCCTCTCTCTCCTCTATGGCCTTACTTTATTATTCTTTACCCACCCTGCAGCCCACATAAATAGATCCTCCTCGATATCCGTAGGAACAATGAATGAGGAAGATCTTTAGGAACCTGGAGGAAGATTTCTAAGAAGAGGCTAGCTAGCTCATTAGTCCAACTCCATCAACCCAACCCATGAAATCCACGAGCACCCAACCATCCATCCATCTCCTAATTCACGTCCTACTAGGAAAAAACTAACCAATTAATTTATTTATAGCCCATAAATATATAAACAACCATATTATATATTATGATCAAAAAATTGACTTTTCTTATTACAATTCTCCCCTATTTCTTCCTCTCTTCTCCCATCATCATCCTTCATCCTATTCCTTGGTGACCCTCTTCACCTCCATTTCTTCCGGTGGGTCGCCTCCTTAACCCAATTCCCAAAAAATTCCAAAAAAACTAAAAATCCCTAAAAACCCAAAAAATCCCTTTACCCAAAAAAAACCAAATCCCTAAAAAAAAACCCCAAAAAAATTTCTCACTCATTCATCAATGGCGTCACCCGACATGGCCGGAGCTCCACCACCACAATCCGTCGATCCTGAAGGAATCGACGGTGTTCGTATGACTTGGAATGCTTGGCCTCGCACAAAAGTCGAAGCGTCGAAATGTGTGATCCCAATTGCAGCGTCGATTTCTCCGATCCGCGCAAACCCAGAAATTCCGACGCTTCCTTACGCTCCACTTCGATGCAAAACTTGCGTCGCTGCTTTAAACCCTTATTGTCGCGTCGATTTCACCGCAAAGATCTGGATCTGCCCCTTTTGTTTCCAACGCAATCATTTTCCTCCTCATTATTCCGGCATATCTGAGAACAATGTTCCTGCTGAACTTTACCCGCAATACACAACTTTAGCTTATTCTCTCTCCTCAAATCCGGGTGACCCGCATTCTAATTCGGGTTTAATTCCGCCTGTTTTTCTGTTTGTTCTTGATACTTGTATGATTGAGGAAGAATTAGGGTTTGTGAAATCTTCGTTGAGAAGAGCGATTGTTTCTTTACCTGATAATGCACTTGTTGGGTTTATATCATATGGTACGCAGGTGCATGTTCATGAGTTGGGATTTTCTGATATGAATAAAGTTTATATCTTTAGGGGGTCTAAGGAGATTACTAAGGATCATGTGTTGGATCAGCTTGGATTGGGCCCTTCTTCAAGAAGGGGTGGGCCTGGTCATGTTGGGGCTGGGCCTGGGTACCCTAAAGTTGGGCAGCAGCAGGTTGTGCAAAATGGGTTGCCGGGTTCTGGTGTTGATCGGTTTTTGTTGCCGGCTTCCGATTGCGAATATACGCTTAATGCGGTGAGTTTTTGCTGGGATTGTGGTTGCTTTTGACAATGTAGGTGATTTTGGGTGTGTGATGAATTTGGTTTGATTAACTTTGAGGAAGAGAATGATTTGTTGTTGTTGTTGTTGAAATTGATGTTGAGGTTTGTTCAATTTTGGTATATACTGATCTGATATAGGCTAATTTTGTCCAATGTAGTAGCTTGGGTGGTTGTGGCTGTTAATTGTGATTGTTTTTTATTGTTAGGAGAATATTTGTGCTTTTCCCTAATTGTTGAATTTTGGTTAGTTTATGTGTTTGATGAGCTGTGCATTTTGCCTTATGGACACTGTATGTTCCTTTAGTTTATGCAATGATCAAAACTGTTTAGTTGATTGCATCCTTTTGACCCAGACTGCGGGGGGCGGCGGTTAGGTGAAAGACTTTTGTTGTTCCTTTTTATGTTCATTGGACTTGAGATGGGTATGTCAAAGTCCAAGCCGTGGCCATTTTACGACATTGCCTGTTTTTGGTCGTAAACGAGGTGTCCAATGTTGATACTCGTTTTAAATTGTAAGTGTATGTCATGGATACTTGAAGTGCTTTGAAAAGTTCAAGGTGTAGGTCCTTGTTTATTCAACAACTTGTTAAATTTCCAATTGACCATGACTCCATGAGGTTCAACATTCTATTGTTTCTCATTTACGAGTGAACCCCCATTTAGATTTTGATTCTTGGGTGAATGATTATAGTAAGATTTGAATATACTTAATTTGTTTATTTGGGTGTATGAATTTTAGTTATTGGATGAGCTACAAACAGACCAGTGGCCTGTTCCACCTGGTAGCAGAGCATTGCGGTGCACAGGTGTGGCATTGAGTGTAGCTGCAGGGTTGCTTGGAGCTTGTTCGCCAGGTACTGGTGCTCGGATTATTGCTTTGGTGGGTGGTCCTTGCACAGAAGGGCCAGGAACGGTATGTTTTGTAGGCATCATGCATTGTTACCCTTTTTTCACAAAAATTAATAATATAATGTGTGCTTTTGTAGCTTCTATCACAATATATATGTTTGTTTGCTTGCTATAATCTTTTCCAATGGCCGAAATTGAAGATTTCTGAAGAAATAACTCCAAGAGAGATATTTAATCTCGGCGAAGGGGGTTTATTTCCAATTTTTTTCGCAAAGACCATTGCTTAGTGGTTTCCATGTTGAAATAGGATCCAAGTCATGCTTTAAAAAATAGAAACTAGTGGGCCTTTGAAATCGGAGGACAAAATTCTTGCTTTTTCTGAAGAACAATTGATGGCCAAACCATACCATGTACTAGATTGGTACACAGAACCTTCATACTTGAAGGGGGGGGGTCATTGCTCTTTTTACCCAAGTTTCACCCTCTGCTCTTGTATCTGTTCATAACTAATGCTTCCTAGGAAACATTGGTTTCTCCAGCCTGCTCTCTTCCTAGTACCTATTATTGTCTAGAATTAAAATTCAGGTCATTGAGTGGGGGAGGTGACAGCAACTTATAATGTACTTATTGGGACATCACTTGGGCTTGTGCCTATGCATGTTTATAATTATCCTTGTATTGACACATGCGATGCCATGTAATCTGTTTCGTCATTTATCTGTCTGTAACTTTGTTTTGTCTTTTATGTTCCTTTGCAGATTGTATCCAAAGATTTGTCAGATCCTGTACGTTCACACAAGGATCTGGATAAAGATGCTGCACCTTATTTCCAAAAAGCAGTAAAGTTTTATGATACTTTAGGTAAACAGCTTGTTACCCAGGGTCATGTTTTGGACCTCTTCGCCTCTGCACTTGATCAGGTTTGTTATTATCTTTTGTTGTATTCGTACTATGTTTTTTCTTCAATTGGATTGCTTTTTTAATTTCCTTTTGCTGAATGTATTGCCCACACAAGACACACATGTCATTTATTGCGGAACATTCATGTTAATTGTCTTAGTGGTAGGAGCATTTTCTGTCATTCTATTGCTTTTGCTATGTAGTGCATCCGAGTCTTACTTGAATGGTGTGCTTAATAGAAATGTGACAGTTTATTCTTCCTCTTAGGTGTTATCTTAGGCATGGTCCTGAGTATATGTCTTTATCTTATTCTTTCTCCAGTAGCTGTAATAGGCATATTGATATGTAGTTCCTAATATTACTCAGGATATGATGTAGCTGCAGGTAGTTTCTTACTTTACAAGTCAACCTTTTAACTTATGAGCTGTACCTCAATGTTATGCTTTTTCTCAGTTGTGTTTTAATGTTCGAATCAAGTGTTTGTGGGATCTCCTCTGTTCCCTATCACACTGCTCATTTGCATGATATGGTTGCACCCATCATGTTAAATTAGATTGTAACAACCTTATAGAAATGGGTTAAGCACCTGGTATTAATGCTGGCTTCTAGATTGGTGTCTATCCAATATATTATTTTTCAGTGTAGATCTGTAGTTTGCTCACTTACTGAATCCCATTAATATGAAGGTTGGAGTGGCAGAAATGAAGGTTGCTGTTGAAAAAACTGGCGGTCTTGTTGTGTTATCAGAGAGTTTTGGTCACTCAGTGTTCAAAGACTCTTTTAAGCGTCTTTTTGAAGAAGGAGAACAGTCTCTTGGCTTGTGCTTTAAGTAAGTATCTCTGATTTGAAGGCAAAGCAATTCCTTGATGCTGTATCTGATGTTTCCCTTCTTTCTTTTGATTGGTTTTTGGTGCTATACTGCTACCTTCTTGCAGTAATTCCTGCACCTCAATAATCTTTATAAATCTCTTTTTTTTATGTCATATGTGGCTTCTTGCAACTTTTTTTTTTCTTTTTAAATAGTCTTCTGGCTCTTGGGAAGGCAAACACTTCCCTGATCACTACTTCCAGCATTACAGATCGTGGCCGTGCCTGCTGTTCTGGTAGGATTATGCCATCATGGACTGTTCTAAGCTATTTCTCCTTTGGCACTGTAGTGTTTACTGACTAAATTTTTGGATGGTGATCCTGGGTTAATGTTCAATCAAGAAATGCTGTAAATAGAACCAGTATTATTGATATTGGTTATAAACATCTCCAAGGATATAAATCATATTCTGAACTGTTATATATATATTCCTTGATAATTTTGTTACTGCTAATTGAACATAAACTTTTGAGCCTAAACAGAGTAGATTCTACTAATGCGGGGTCAGTTTCAATCAAGAAATGCGATAAGAAGCACTGTAATTGGAATTGTTTTTGAACAAAATCTTTCGGACTCTCAACGAGTTCCTTAGTGATATATACTATATTAGTTTGTAGTTGAGCAGGTGAGATTACTATACTCCTTTTTCTAAGCTAGGATCGGTGTTTTTCTGGGGTATTAGTGACAATGGTGAATAAGTCTGGTTGGAATAGTGAATGCTTTTGGAAAGGAACATATTAACTCTTTAGTCTAGGCTAAGATGGTCACACAACCAGAATGGTACTCCTAGAATTCACATATTGTTGAGAATTCCTGCTGTCATTTTGAACAATTTTGGCTTGGATGTGAGGTCAAAGAAGAGTTGTCAAGGCTAGAGAGCTGATTGCTGCTGCTGAAGAAAGCTGATTGTGGATAGTGATGATCATCATCCAGTTAGTTTTTCCTGAATTCTCACTGATATACAACATATTGGCAGCAGTTCTATTGATTTAACAGTCTACATAATTGTTAGCGTTGGGCATTGTCGACTCCACACATTTTCTTCTTCATGCTCTTGAGTTTCTCTTGCCATCTCTGCAATTCTTGTTGATTTAACAGGCCTAAGTGAGCCATAAGAATGAACCTTAGGCTGGATCATCGGGATCTTAGAGCAAAAATTTTCACTGACAAGATAATTGAAAGTACGAGCATGGAGATATTCTATGTTGAAGTGCTGTTTGCAATTCTTGTGGGTGTTTTCCTCCCCTCTTTGTGGATCAATTAATGTATTTAAGCTTGCTTTTGCTATCTGTACTGTTTTTGCTTAAAAGATAGGCCATTAATTCTTTGTGGTGCCTAATATACTGTATGCATCTTTATGTGAAGCTGTCTGTGAATTTTTGCTGATCCTCAGTCGTGCTATTTTTTTTTCTAGTGGCACCCTTGAGTTGTACTGTTCCAAGGATATCAAGATTCAAGGGGCTATTGGACCTTGCACATCTCTAGAAAAGGTTCGGGCTGAATTCTTTTTTGAAGTGTTCGTTTTAAGTTTCTGGAGGGTTGTCTTATATCACATAGCCTTTGAGTTTTACCATGAATATTTGTGGAAGTTTTTTATACTTCCTCCGTTTCAAATTACTCGCTACACTTTCCATATAGGGAAGTTTCATATTACTTGCTACACTTCCTTTTTGGGCAATAAACTCTCTCTATCTCTCTCCTCTCACATGGGTCTCTTTTCTTTTTACTCTCTACCTCTCTCTTCTCCAAAAATTGTCTAGGAGTCCGTGAATTGAGAAGTGTAGCAAGTAAAATGAAACGGAGGAAGTATTACAGTTTGTGGGATCAGGAACATTTGCAGAACTAGGTTCAGTTGTGTGACTAACATGGTCATTTCGTATCTTTGCAGAAAGGCGTTGCTGTAGCTGATACAGTTATTGGACAGGGAAATACAACGGCTTGGAAGCTGTGCAGCCTTGATAAAAATACTAATGTGACCGTTTTCTTTGACATTTCATCTAGCGAACGAGCAAACGCTCCTGGAACTCTGAATCCGCAGTTGTACTTGCAGTTTTTGACCAGGTCAGTTGCTTTGATTTGTTAGTTGTTTTAGTCAAATATGTGGCGTGAATTATGTAAATTTTTTAAAAATCTTGTCTGGATTTTAAAGTAGTTTTTTTGTGAGGCAGTTATCAGAGTTCAGATGGTCAAACAATGCTTCGTATCACAACTGTCAGTAGAAGATGGGTAGAGAGTGTTGTTGGTTCAGAGGTGCGTCGTTTGGGATTTTCATATTTAATTTCTGATTCTCATTTTAGAAATCTTTATTTTCTGCATATTACCCTCTTATTTCTATTTATTCATTTACTATATACTTTTTTTTTCTCTAAATCAGTGGAAATTTAGTTTTTTTTTCGTCCACACTTTCCAAAATGGCTTGATAAGATGTGGAAAATGGAAATTACTAAAGATGTAATATTCCCTGCTGATTTGGGATGGAGATAGTCAAATATGAAGCAAAATGTGCCTGTGGAATAATTGAACTTCTGCTCATGTGTTCTATCGTATCATTTTCTGTTGAATATCTAATTATGTAGGTTGGATAGAAATTTTTGGAGGAAAACTACCTCGCTCTGGAATCTGGACTTTTTTGCTAAAAAAAGAATGTTCTCTCTGTCTACAAAGAATGTTAAATCTTTTTGTTTTTTGGCTGCTATTAAAGCTGTTATATTTTCGAAATAGTGACAAGTTATCTTACTTTCTCATTATTACCTTTTACTTGGAAACTTACCATCAGACAATATACTCTACTATGTAACTTCTCCAAGGCTCAAGCAAGATATTTTCAGAACCTGTAAACATGCTTTTATTCTGTCAATAGCCTATAATCTTGCTAATTGCTAGTTGTAGTCAGCCCTGGAACACCCTGATCTGATCCATTTATCATATTTCATCTCAATATGTATAGGGATGTTAAATTTACTATGGATGGATTTTTATGGTTTGGTTGATATGGGAAATTTGTTTGCTCCTATTGTAAGTTGGTTGATTACGGAGCTAGATAAAATATTGCTCTTTATCTGACTTAGTTTGTCGATATGCATTGCTATTGATTTCTATTGTTATTTTGGGTTACTATCCGACTTTTGTGATAAGAATATGCTATGTCTGCGAGTTCTCCAATGTATTTCAGTCCTTGAAGTCCCAAACATTGTTCTATTGTTACATTGTCTCGGATGTCATGTTTGGAACAATACAATTTTAGTAGCCTTGTTCAACTTAAGAATACTCCATATATTTTGTTTGGTATATTGTCTGTGCTAGTATATTTAGCCTAATACCAATGCTAATATATATTTGTTACTTTTCTCTCCGGAGCTATATATATTTTGGAAATGTAAGAGCCAATTTTGAGACGGGGCATTCTTTTTGCAGGAACTAGTACAAGGCTTTGATCAAGAAGCTGCTGCTGTAGTAATGGCTAGATTGTGTTCACATAAGATGGAAATGGAGGTACTTTTTAGTTTTCTTTGTGTCATTCAACAGCTTGTTTGTGCCTAATGTGAAGGCTTGTGTCTAGTAATATATTTGCTGGTCTATTGATGTGAATTGTTTTCATGAGCTTCTCATTCTTTTTCCCAGTAACTCCTCTTTCTAAGTAAGCTTACAAATCCTAGAAGATACCTTCAGACAGCCTTAAGCTCGTATATGTAGGATCAATTATGGAAACATTATTGTCCTACTGCTTTTCAGGGTTCTTTCTGCTGCATTGCATGTGTTCTGTTACTGTTGCCTGTGCTCACCTATTTTTATGTTGAAATCATATTTGCTGTTAGTTTCAGTTTCTTGGTGTAGGTTGTGTGCTTGATGTAGGCTGTCTTATTTGCAGGAAGGATTTGATGCTACGCGGTGGTTGGATCGCAATCTAATACGCCTTTGCTCCAAATTTGGTGACTACCGGAAAGATGATTCAACATCGTTTACACTAAATCCTTGTTTTTCGTTGTTCCCCCAGTTTATGTTTAACTTGAGACGGTCACAGTTTGTGCAGGTATGAAGTTGTGGGTTCTTGGTGTCCTTGAACTTTTTCTTCTGTATGGGTCTTAATAATACATTTTATTTCCTCACAACAGGTTTTCAACAATAGTCCTGATGAAACTGCCTATTTTCGCATGCTGTTGAACCGTGAGAACGTTACTAATGCAGCTGTGATGATCCAGCCATCACTTATATCATATTCCTTCAATGCTCCGCCATCTCCAGCATTGTTAGATGTGGCATCCATTGCAGCTGACCGCATACTTTTGCTGGATGCCTATTTCAGCGTGGTTATATTCCATGGCATGACTGTTGCTCAGTGGCGTAATATGGGCTACCAGAATCAACCTGAACACCAGGTTTGTTGAGTTTTTCAAGATAGATTTTTGACCAGTGTCTCAAGGACATTTTTGCATGTTATTGGGATCAAGAAGGTTTTAGGCTTGCATTTTCTTCTAATAGCACTTTTTTTATTTCCTGAGAGGAAAAGGAGGTTTTACTTCTTAAATAACAACTTACCTGAAACTAACATTGTTCAAGCAGCTTAGAGGTGACAATTTGAAGAGCAGGAGACCTTGTTTTTCACTTTAGGAACTAGATAATGCCTTTTGGTGCTTTCTTTATCTTGTTAAAATTCTCTCTTTCTGCAGACCTTCTTAATTAGTATTTTCTTTCGATTTCAGGCCTTTAAAGAATTATTAGAAGCTCCACATCAGGACTCTCAGATGATTATCCATGATCGTTTCCCTGTCCCCAGATTGGTGGTTTGTGATCAGCATGGCTCTCAGGTTTGTGTTTTATTCTGGTCTTCTCTCTTCTGTACCAGGGCTGGAAAATTCGTTTTCTGAGGCTGATTGTGATTGATATAAATTGGAATGATGGTAGCTCATGCTTTAGAGGAACAGTATTAATGAAAGATAAGGCCATAAGGGTATCCTACTATCATTGGGCTTTTGTAGCTCTGCAGAGCTGACGTTATATTGAGTCTCTTTGACTAAGCTAAAAAATTTTGCTACTTGGCTGATCATGCAATAATGCATTGGGTATAGGTCATAGTTTTGAGATGGATGGCTTTGTGTAGCGAGCTTAAAGTATCTTGCTATTTTGGTTATATTGATTAATGGTTAAAATGGCTGTTGGTAATATTGTGTACAACATTTATGGGAAATGTCTAGCTTATTACTTCCTCTTTTTCAGTTTTTATTTTTATTTTTCTCTATTGCATAGTATGGCTATTACGCTTGGCAATATGCAACTTTGAACATTAATATCTCTAAGAGTAATTTCCTGTTGATAGAATGATGCATGCGTTTCATCTAGTGGGGCTAAATAATTTAACTGCCACTGCTTGCGTTTTTGTTTTTTATCAATGAACAGGCTAGATTTCTGTTGGCAAAGTTGAACCCATCAGCGACATACAACAATGTCAATGAATTGGCAGCCGTGTCTGATGTAATATTCACGGATGATGTTAGTCTTCAGGTGTTCTTCGAGCATCTTCAAAGATTGGCCGTGCAATCTTAATGGCAGTAAAAAAGGACTAAATCCTCGTTGTACAAGCTAAACAGTATGGAGTGGTGAATATGGGTTATTCAGTTGTTAACCTCTCAATGCCTTGCTAATGCCCCCATGATTAAGTTTACCTGAAGATAAAATGTGAACATATATAATTCTTTTGGGGGTGTTTTGGAGGCATTGGAGGTTTGAGACAATAAAAGGAGAGAATGCCCAGTTGAGTTTTTAAGTTATACACAAGGCACGATCGATATATATTGTGAAATTATCGGTTATTTCTGGCGGCAGATCTTAGTCAGGGTAATTTTCTTGTAATGATCCTCACAGGTTAAAGTATGTGTTATTTTAAAAGAAAATTTCATTTGTATTTTGAATTCTTCAAGTTTTCTGTAGTGTTTTTGTTCCTAGAATTAGGAACTAATCATGTGTCTGTCTCATATTCTTTCCTTGAAGTCTTGAGTTGTAGAATACCCTTTTTTGTGTTTCATGTTTGGACATATTTCCAGAATTTTGGTACAGTGAGAAGCTTTTCTTATCCCAACTATTACGGTGGTTAAAGACTATAAGTTTCTACTTTCTTGTGGTTCTGGCCATTCTTTTTGACTACCAGTTATTTGAAAAGCGCTGTTTGTGCTCTTTTCACGGAGTCCCTTCTCATACATTGATAAAACCTGCTGTTTACCTAGCCATTCTCTACAAAAGAACAATATTTAACAAAACTGGCTATTTACCTAACTATTTTTACACACCCTTACCTCTCTTACAAATTGCAAATTCGTTGGTGCTTCTACTTTCTAGCCCTAGGAGCACTTAGAATTATGTGCCCTCAAGCGCATTTATTTGCATATTTGTCATATATTGTTCATTCGAAAAAGATATAAAATGTGTAAATAATGTGATGTTTTAGGTGCTTTTAGGAGCACTATAGAGGCTTTGCGTACAAATAGTAATATGGATTCTTAGTCCATTCACCGCCTTATTTTATGTTCAAAGCACCTTTTACACCCCCCTTAAAAGAACCATATTTAAAGAAAAAACTAGTTCTTGGGCTCTGATAATGCCTCAGGTTATCTAATAAGATAAAGAATGATGTATAGTTTCGGGTTGACATTTTGTCACAAGCACAATTCTTTGGTTAACAGTAAGATCATGATATTGCAAAGTAAGAAGTCATGGATATGTTATCTTTGATCGCTTTTCTTTGTAACCAATTTTATGATAATTTGACGTCTTATCTTATGTTTGAAATGATAATTTGACCATTCGATGTCTTCTTATCTTATGTTCGAGAGGTCACCAATTCTCTTTATAACCAATCTACCATAATTATATCTAGGATATGCTTCTACTTCTCTATTATCTAATAAATGTTTCTAATTTGACTATAATATATATCGACACAACTTTAAAATAAATAAGAATTTGATACATTTAAAATGCATATATTAAGAAAAATTTACTAACATGTTACATAATGATTAAAGTGACATGTGATGATGTAAATAGTGTAAAAAGTCTGAGTTGGAACAACATTGCTAGTATAAACAAAGTCAATAGTATAATTATATTTAGATTTGAGTACACACGGATGTACAATAGAAGATATACCTCTTCTCATTTAAGTATAGCCCAAAGAACGTACAACAGATATTAGATTTGCATTACTCAAGAAAGCTCAAGATAGGAGTATAGGACTGCAAACAAAACAAAGGTCAAGATAGTAAAAAAGCTTCATAAGATAGCCAAAGTTTCTATGTTAAAAGGGGCATAGCGAGAAGAGAAACATTTTTCGGTTGCATAGATGATAGATTGCCTACACATGGGCTATTTACAATAAAAATATGTATTCCGTTGCCGGGACTTGAACCCGGGTCTCTCGGGTGAGAGCCGAGTATCCTGACCAACTAGACTACAACGGAATTTCTGTCTACGGATCAACTATGAAATTATCTAACCTATGTTCTAGATAAGCTGTTCAAACAGCTAATTGCAGCTCTCACTAAAAAAAAACATTATAAAATTGGGACATAAAATCCTAAATATGGCTAATAGCAAGCTTATTCAGCTAAAAGTGGATCAAACAATCCGTATTCTTTCAGGGGAGGATTTTAAATGAGGCAGGCAGAGTGGCAGGGGCCTACCCTCTAATAACTTTTTTTTTTGGTATAAGAGCTTTAATTCTCTAATAACTTTTTTTTGGTATAAGAGCTTTAAATATATATATATAAGTGAGTTCATATGAGAATGGATTTTACACGCTATAACTCTAATGAACAAGTGATGTAACTATAATGAAAAAGTGATGTAGCTCCAAAAAAACAAAAATTAGAAAAAATATTTCGAAAAAAAAAAACTTTTTTTTTTGGGTTTGGGCTCAAAATTTTTTCGGGGGTATAACTCTAATGAACAAGTGTTGTGACTCTAATCCAATCGTATGGTTGAGATTCATTCTCATTTCTCATGTAAAGAGCATTCACATGTGATCCTGCCCCTATATATATTCTACAATTCTTAAATATTCAACTTCCATTTAGAAGTTGGGGATTCCAAACTTGGCCCTACTAAGTTTTTGGTCCAAGATCTGCCACTGTATTATTCAAGAACATCATTTCTTAATTCAATGCTTGACTGAACATTATTTTTGGTCTTTGATTGAAAGTTAGTATGTCACAAAGAACACCCTCAAGGCTTGACAATTTAAGGCGAGCTCTTGAGCAACTTTCGACATCCTTTCTGAATGTCACACAATTTGTGATTTGTACTCTTAAATGCATGTTTTCTTTGTCAACATTCACATAATGTTTGTTCATAATTTTGTTAAAATGTATATATAAAGATAACCGGGAAATTTTTCTTTAGGTTATTGATAAGAGGTTTTTAGTGTGTCGTTAAGGCACCAAAAATCGCTTTTCAAACAATATTTATAACTCCTAAAAAGCAATTACTAAGAACGTAGTAAAGGCAAGTCAAGGGTCGATCCACAGGGAAATTGGAATTAATCAAAGTCTATTATATCTAAATTATCTAATTGAAGGGTTTTTGGGGGTTTTGAATGATTTTTGTAACAACTAAAACTAACTATTATCAAAGAACTAGCAAATAATATGAGATGAAAATATGAATAAGGAAGGCACTAGAGTTATGGTTACTAGTATGGATCAAAGCGGACAACGATTATTAATGCAATTGTGATTCAAAGGCTACGATTACGCAAGGTTTAGTTTTCCTAAAATACTCGAGTCCTCTCTCGAATGGTCCTCGAGAATGATCGGTTAATCAATCAATTAAATCCTCTCTCGAATGGTCTTTAATCAATTGATTAAGAGATCCAATGAATTTGGAAAACCCTTAATATAGGATACTCTTAATTTCTACCCAATATCTTGGCCTAGAAATTAAGTTGATTCATGGGGATGATAAAAGAGTTCATAATTCAATTAAGAACATTTGAAATCAAAATACCAAAGCACAAATGTGATCAATATCTATCCTAAGGCCTCAAAACACCAAGATCAATGCATAAACGTCTTTAAATCATCACAATCACATTAACAATACATTTAAACCCTAATCCATACTTTCACCCTGGCCCTAGATAGGGAACTACTCACTAATTATGGATTCAAAGCAATAAAACATGAAATCTATAATTAATCTAGGGCTAAACATTATTAAGAGATAATTAATCTAATGAAAATAACAACTATGAAATTATAGTAGAGGGGATCTAATAAAATGGAAAACAAATAATAACAATGAAATGAGAGAGAATAAAAACTGAAACTTTGAAATTAAATCGAATAAAAGTACCTTCAATGTTGTAGAAACCACAAACTATTATTTACGAATCCCAAATCTTAGAATAAGCAAAGTGTTTTCTCTCTAATATGTAACCCTAATAAACTCTCTAAACTCTAGAATAAAAGCATAAGTCGAAAAACTTAACAACTCTATTGTTATTAAAACAAGCATCGTTTTTTTTTTTACGGATTTACATGGTGCGGGCGCACCATTTCTCCTGACTTTGGGGTATCATAAGTTCCACATGGTGTGGGGGCACCTCAATAAGTGGTGCGGGCGCACCATTTTTTCTGGTCGGACAGTTCAATTTAAAACGCGCATAACTCTTTCGTTTTAGATCCAAACCAAGCTTATGACCAGTTGTTGGAAAGCTATAGAAACAAGCTTTCACCTCCAATTGGAATTACCTTCATCCGCTTCGTGGTTTGAAATTTATGTCCATTTGAAGTTCTCTGTTTTATATTCTACTGTGCAATGTGCTCCTTTGTGCGAGTGGATATGGGGCATGGTGCAAACGCACCATTTGTCAACGTGTGCTCTATTTTCATTGCTTCATTTGCCAACTCTACAACGCGTAGCCATCTTAGTAGTTCCACCTATATTAAGAACATGGCAAAACAGGGTAAAAGCAAATGTACTAGAAATTCGGTCAAAAATGACTGAGAATCTAGCAAAATGTCACTATAATCAAGAATGATCAAGTGAATGAAATAGAAGGGGAAAGGGAGAAGAAAGAGGGAAGAAAGGGGAGAAAGAGGATCAAAATGAGCTAAAAGGAGTCCATAAAATGCGTTTGAAACGCACTTATCAGATATTCATCTATATGACGAGGTATACATCATATGTTAGCAAATTAATGCGAACCAAATAACCACTAAAATGGATTTTGCTCAAGGCTAATCATCCATTTGAGCCAAGTCCTATCATTATCTGTGGGCCCTGGGCCTTGGACAGTTTTGGGTGTTTCTAATAATTCTAATTTCAACTCTTCTTAGAAAAACATAAACCTTTAGAACATCAATGTAAGAATTTTTTTTTATGACACACTTTCAGAGTTTCAGTCAAATACCTTGTACATTTGCTCGGCCAACTGTAGCTTTGTGTTATATTTGACCCAAGCCAAATCTTCATTCCAGTCTAGTTGAGAATCAACCGCTGAATACTTCGACTCAAATGTTTATGAAATAGGAGTATGCAGTGGAGTTAACAAACAAACCATCCAAATGAGTTTGGTTCGGAGTAAATTTCTTTGGGTAGTATTTAGGCAATACGTCTTTCAAGTTTGGGGTCTGGTCAAAATCGAGTCTAGTCAAATTCCGCATATATTCAATTTGTTTGATTTTGGAAAATGAAAAATTCATATTCATACTATGATACTAATTCTTGAGTATGATTTGGTTAATACCGATTTGGGTCAAAGTAAATTTAGAATAAGATAATTTTATTCATAATAATCCCTGAGTAAAGTCGGGTTAAAATTGCCTAGGTCAGTTTAAGCACGGTATGTACGTTGAGTTTATATAGCCCAAGTCATATATTTCAGTTTCCTTGTTCACATGTTGACAACTATATCATCTTGCAATTTATATCACGTACTTAGTGTGACTGCACTTCAAAAATCAAATGAGAATCTGTCAATGAGAGGACAAATTCAACCAATAACAGAATTTAAAATGTCCCTAGAATGATAAAACTAGAAAGACCAATCTTAAATTCGAAGCAAAGGCACAGTCCCCATTGTTATTATTATTAACAAATTCAAGACCCTCAATTTTTTTAATAACTTCCAACGCAATTTCGATTGGCTAGATATAGTATAATATCGTTGTCATGTTCAAAGTGTTTCTAGTCCATATTGACTAGTCCGTATATGAATAAATCTTGGTCAAAGTTATTGTTGGTCTAAAATATTAATGTTTCTTTTTTATCCTTGAAAAAAAAAAATAACCTGCGCAGTGGAGTAAATTAGGAATAGAAAAAATAAATTGAGATAGACTATTAGCATGGGGCCACATTATATAGGACTAGTAATAAAGTTAAAAAATCCTAGCCGTTTCCTCTCCTCTCTCCCTCTCCCTCTCCCTCTTCAATTCTCTTTCTAGGGTTTTTAATTTTTTTGACTTCCTTAGATTTTAGTGTTACTATATTTTTTATTGTTTTCTTCTGTTCAGTTCTCTCCATCTGTGAGAGTTTTGTCCCCCTTTTTGGTGGTTGTTTCTCATCTTTGTATGAGTTTTTTTATTTTCATGGTATCAATAATTTGAAAGATGGTCTGGATCGATAAGGGTTTAGGTTTTTTCATCAATTCGTCATTGGGAACAATTATATCACAGAATCAGATTGTGAAGGTCTCTACTTGGAAAGATGCAAAGACATCGAAGTACACTGCTCGCGTCAAGCTTGAAGCGGTGGAGTTGGAGCTGTGCTCGAGTATGCTTAAAATTAATTGGTTCCATTGTGAAAATTGTTGCAATTTGCTAAATCTGTATTTTTCAGATCTTAATTATCATTGTATGTGCCGTTTGGCTTATTATTAATGATATATTTTCTTCCCGTCAAAAAAATATATATAGGACTAGTAATTTTTTTTTTATGAATGTAAGGAAAAAGAAGGTTAGGAGACCCTCCGTACGAGGGGAGCTCCAACCTTATCGTTTACAAGGATTGAATGGAGAGCTGAATGAGTACAATTTTCAATACAAAAACTAAAATCTATGAGGTGGCCAACATTGGCAATCCAATCTGCTGCTTTGTTTGCTTCCCCGTAGACATGTCGAATAGTCTAAGAAGAAAAGGAGCGGAGAGAAGTCTTGAATGATGTGAGCGATCTGCCAAGGGGGGACCAGATGCCTTTGATGGAGTTGATAACCATGAGGTTATCTCCTTCGATGTGGATATGAGTAATAGCATTTTGAGTAGCTAGCCGGACTCCATGCTGAAGGGTCGTAGCTTTTGCCTGACAAGGTTGGCATCGGATTATCTGATGATAAAACCTGTTGCTGCTGAAGAATCACGAACGGAACCGTCGAAGTTGAGTTTGAAAAATGGAGATGATGGAGGCTCCCAAGCCACCAAGATTGAAGAAGGGTACTTGGGAGTGGAGGGATGGAGAGAAGAGTGGAAAAACGGAGCCAGAGGAATTGCAGTAATCAACTGCATTCCTAAGACTCCATTCTGAGAAAAGAAATTTTGCTTTATGAAGAATCCTATGAATATTAAGCGAGTCGTTATGAAAGATGATATTGTTTCTTTCTTTCCAAATACTCCAAATTAGGAAGACAAATTTAGAAGCGTAGCTTTTATTCTTTTTAATATTAGAAAAAGTATCTAATAAACTAGTAATGTAATAAAGCAAAAACTTGCGCGTATTTTTGTACGACATACAATAACAAAAGTTACAATGTAATAACTTTGAATATTCTAAGTCTAACCTGAATATGTTTTGTAGAAAAGCCCTAATTCTAATTGCAGTTCGTTACTTTATTAGGAGAGTCAATGTTTCTTTTTAAATATTGTATAAATGGATCTTATTTTAAAGTAGTTTTTAAACACTTTACAATGGTACAAAAATTATAATTTTCCGAACTATATATTAAAAGTTATAATCGATTTACTATACTTAAGTTTTTCATTGTGAATCCAACTATATTTCTTTTTATCCTAACTCTATACATGTATTTTTATTACTTTGTAACTCTAATTTTTTTTTTTTTTTTAAATGACATGTCAGTTAATAAGCGCGACAAATGGCGTCCAATGAGGATGCCAAATGTCGCAACCTCGTGAGGTGGCTTTTAGACCCCGTCCAATGAGGATGTCAAATGTCGCAACCTCGTTAGCTGGCTTTTAGACCCTGGTTTATATATTAGTTATATGATATATGATATATGATATGATATGGAGAGTTAAGAAATATAGTGTGAGCGAGTTAGTGGAGGGATCACATCATATAAGTCGGTTGGGTTAAATTTTTCATTTCAAATTTCAAATGATAGAAAGCCTATTTATGAATTGTCAAACACAATCTAGTGACATATATTTTGATAACTAATGCGGTATTTCACTAGTAGAAAAAATGATAATTTGCGTCTCTCTATTTGCGTCGGACAAAATAACAACTGATGCAAATGTTCAGGAACAAACGATTTGCGTCGGATCGTAGTCAAAATCCGACGCAAATAACCAAAGAAAATGAGTAAAAAGAAGATCTGCGTCGGACGTGCACAAAGGTGCGACGCATATGATTAAAGCCCAAGGATTTAGATCCAACAATGTGCATCAGACGTGCACCTAGGTACGACGCAGATGATTAAAGCCCAATTTGGATCCAACATGTGCGTCGGATTTTACTTAGCGTGCGACGCAGATGAGTGAAAGCCCATGTGCGCGCTCTTCCTTCCTTTTTATTTACTTAGGGTTATAAACCCTACCAACTTCTTCCTTCCTCACACAGCCTCTCTCTCTCTCTCTTTCTCCATCATTCTTCCTTCAAATACTTAATTCTTCAATTACTGAATTCATCTCAAATACTTACTTCTTCAAATCTTGAATTCATCTCAATTATTGCCGCCGGAAATTAAATTCATCGAGTTTCGTGGTTGTTTGTCGTCGGTTTACGTTGGTGTTTGTCGCGGAGTTCTCCCTCACTGTCGTGATGTTTCTCGACAAGAAAGACATCGAAATTCAACGGTTTGTCGTCGGTTTACGTTGGTGTTTGTCGCGGAGTTCTCCATCACTGTTGCGGTGTTTGTCTCGGAGTTCTCCCTCACTTTCACGGTGCTTCTCGATAAGAAAGACATCGAAATTCAACGGGATTTCGTGGTTGCTTTAGGGATCGATTCAGATTTAAGGTTATGTTTTTTAGTTTTCCTCAAATTGTATTGTTTATCGCTTCAGATTTGAAGTTTTTTGGAAGTGATTCCCTTAATAGTTGGACATCAATTTTTAGGGTTTTTTTTTTTGTGTTAGATCTGAATTTTTTATCAGGTTCAATTTCTCATTTCGTTTTATTCTTGTATTTCGATTCAATGTTAACAGTTTCTTCTATTTCGTTCTTCTATTTCGAATATTATGGGTTCTTTTGATTTCCTTCATTTCGTTTGAATGTCATTTTCGTCCATTTTTTCATTTTATTTTATTCTTGTGGTATGACTCGAGTTTATATCATGTGGTGTAATCTGATGAGTTGTTGTTGATGAGGGTAATTAATATTTTTTTGATAAAAAAATGTTTTTTGCATCGCATGTTGCGGAAGGGTCCGGCACAGAATACACGATGTGCGTCGCATGTGAACATGGGTCTGACGCACATCATGCCTAACAACACTACCAAAATCAGGGCTGGGCACGATGTGCGTCGGACCCATGTCCACATACGACGCAAATGGGTTTTCAATTGCATCACATCTTGATCTGACGCAGATCGTGTCTGATCCATTTGCATCGAGACGTGTAGCGTCGCACCTAGGTCCGACGCAAATGGTGCTTTCGGATTCAACGCAGATCGTCAATCCTCTACTTGTGTTTTCTGGCAATTAAACATACTTATTAATCTAGTCAAAAATAATAAATTTTTGAAAACACTAAGATTATAAATTTCACCTTATATTCGGCTAATCTTCTTGTGGGGAAGAAAAAAAATTTCTTTCATGAATATACTCAATTTTTGGTAATTCATATTCCTTACCAATTACGAAATAAATTTTCACTTATCTAACTAGATATGTTTTTTACAGGGTAATCAATGATTGGATGTCAATTTTTTTTAACAAAAATAGCTTATGAAATGAAGTACTTTATAAAAGAAGAACCCAGTTGGAATAAAACTCTGCACGAGTTAAATCCAATTCAACTTATCCTTAAATATTGGTTTACTAGTCTTATATGCACGCTATGCGTGCGAATGTATATCTTGTAATATTTCGAATTAAAAATTATTTACATAGTTTTGTTGAAGGAAAAATTCTTCATAGTGAGAAAATATAACAACAAAGAAAGTAAATGAAAATCTAAAATCGTGATATTATGTTACCTAATTATTAAGTGTCTTGCTTTCAAATTTTTCAGTTTAGTTGTTCGTATTTGTTAAGTTTTAAACCGATTAGCCCATCTTAATAATAATATTTTAAAATACACATAATATGTTTATGTCTACTTTAATATATATTAAAATCGCTATTAACTAATATGTGCATATATCAGAGAAGTAGGTGATAGCTTAGTGGTATTCAAATCACCTCCGATTCCAAAGGACCTGGGATCGAGAATCACCTCTTGTAAAAAGGATCCCTATATTTCACTATTCTATGTGCAATGGACTTCAACTTAGCTTTTCAAAATAAAAATATTCTATGTGCATATCAAAGTGAAAGTAAATATCACTATAAGGAATAAATGCAAAACTATGTAAATGATTTATTCCCTCTGTTTTGAAATATAAGACATTCACATTTTACGAAAATTTACTTTGACCACAAATATCCCTCATAATATGATAAATAAAAATTATACCATTGGATTCGTCTTGAAAAATACTACAATAACATTATTTTTAAAAGTATCTATGAACATATACTGAGAGCAATTAGCGGTCAAAGTTCGACCTCGAACATCGTAGGTGCTTTATATTTTGTAACAGAGGGAATAAAAGTAAAACCGATTAACCCATTGGTATGAAGTTGAACCGATTAACCCATTGGTATGAAAAGTTATTGCCAACATTTGCTCTTTGTATCTCTTTAGCATCCCCATTCCCCATTTTCTCCCTCTAAATCATCTAAGTCTTTCGCATCCCTTCCAACACTACAACAACCACCTCCCAACTTGTCATTGCTTTCCCTCATGATCTTTCAATACCACCAGTCCACGCCCTCAATATCTCTCTAACACTACCCCTGTACGTTTCTTTCCACACCCAACAAATCACCCACCACTCCACGCCCTCAAGAGCTCAAGTTTAGCTGTTGCATGTAGGTGGTCACCCGACATTTTCCACCAGTTTCGGCGGTGGTGGGTCCCGTGGCAGACTTGCGGCGGCGGGATAGTTTTTGGGGTTCTGAATGCGCGTGTTTAATCATGTAAATTAGTATCTCATCTCCTATGACTCTTAGTTTGGATTTCTGTCAAGCAAAAGGCTTTTCACTTGAAATACCCATCTCCATCTTTCTAAAAGAAGTTTGCAAAGTCTCTCTTTTTTATTATTTTATTAAATGATATTTCATTGTTTATAATTAATTTGTAAGTTCTCTGAAATAGTAATTTAAAAATTGAATCTTTTATAGTTGATAATTGACTATTTTAAGGAGAAAATTTATCTCTATAATCTCAAACTTTTGAAAGTTGTATGACTGTATGAAATTAAAAGTTACATTTGATTCCCCGACAATGTGTACAATTTCGCAACAAAATTATATTCAAATTTGGTTTACTTACTTGAATCTTATGAGTTTATGTTTGCTTATTTTTTTTTTTTTTTGGATAATGGTGAGTTCTATTTGTTCTTTTAAAAATATTGTTTTTCTTCAACTTTCTCTTCGTTTTGGTTCCACTTTGTCGAAGATTCGCTAGATAATTGTGCGGTTTGGTTCAATTTGTTTCACTCGATAATTCTTTTTTTTTTCTTCTTAAATTCTTATTCTTCACTCTGGTTTTCTTACCATTGTAAATTCCTCCACCATATATGAAGAATGGTTTATAAATGCTAAAAACGAAAGCAATACATCAATCTTCTAATTTTTCATCTATTGATCAATTACAATTAGTAACAAATACCTCGTGACGTTGTTTCATCTTCAAAATCTTCTAATCATCTTTTGTGTGATTTGATTCGACTTTGCTGCATAGAAATTATGAGTTAGACGCAAAACAAAGTTGTAGTGTTTGTCTATGAATAAGTGTTTTAGGCTACGAATTACCTGTGTGTAGGGAAAAAGAAATTGTAGTTGATAGTAACGTGGAAATAAAAATCGAAAATGGAATCAAATTTCATCCTTAGCTTATTCAAAAAGAATTTCCCAATACATTAGATATACCTTTTTACACTTCTTGTTGTTCTTTGTTTATGTATATGTGGTCAATGATTTAGCATGCTTGTCAAAGGTCCTGTTTTGTGTTTGTTCTTGTGTTGCATTTTTTTGCAGGTTATAGAAGTAAGAAGAGGAAGAATAGCTCAGATGATTTTGAGAAAAAAAAAACATACGGTTATGAAGTTAGAGATGGTTATGGTGAATTTAAGCAGTTTGCTGATTACCCTTTTTTTTTTCTTTTGCAAATTCATATAAAATTATATATAGTGATAAATCTACTTTTTGAAAAATTACTTGAGAAAACCGTTCCTTTTTTTCCCTCCTATCATTCTATTGGTTGTAATTTGTGTAATTTAGAAAGGGTAAAATAGGGCTTTTATTATTTTGGTGTCCCCCCTCTCTTCCCATATAGAATAGAGATACATGATCACGTGAATTCTCAGTCACAAGGTGTGAATCTTACAACTTTACTAAATAGTCTTAGTTCGCATTCTATTGAATCATATCCTGGCAAGCTCGCACATATTACTTATTGGATATTAGTTATGTTCTTTTTTACTGAATTGGACTTATTTTTTCTTAACTGAACTTAATTTATTTGAATTGAACTGAATTTATAATATGAGAGGAAACTAACTGAGCTGAACTAAACTAAACTAAATGTCCATTAATTCAATCCAAAAAAAACATAGCCTAAGTAATTTACTCGATGATAAAATATTAAGAAAATGATATTGAAATGATATTTACTCCATTAATTCAGTCCAATGAACTTATGAACATAACCTTCATTTGGATATATATAATCCCTCATTTTAAGAGTTGCTTCAAACCTCTAACAATTTTTTTTGGTGTAACAAATCTCCAACATTTTTCCTACTGTTATGCACACATAAAATTTAGGGAAATTCTTACTGGTAGGCTCTTATTCTTGAGAAATGGTAGATTCAACTTATTTTCTTCCCATTGTCAGGCCTCAATTTTCCTAATTAACCCAAATGTAGTATTAATGAGGCTTAAAAGTTAATTTCATGTTTAATTTTAAAACTTCTGTTAAGTTTTGCCTAACCCCTACTAACCATGATTTATTTAGGTTAAAGAGTTGGTCAATATTAATCTTTATGATGAATTCTGACATATCTTGGTTATACTCTTCATGTGCTTTTCTAATAAAGTGAAAGATTCACTATTCTTTGACTTCTGAAATATATAATGCAAACACAAAGGGAAAAACTATACAGTAATGGAGTAAGAAGATGAATTTGCCATGATATATTTTTTTTAGAAAAAAAAAACGAACAAGAAAGGTGAGTGACAGTCACAAGACAACGCATTCCATAATGGGAAGATGAGGTTAGGCTGGAGGAAAAGTGAAATTAGAATTGGAGGGAAAATTTGTTGTTAGTCAATTAAAAGTCTAATTTTTGTTAGTAAGTTTTAGGCAAAAATTAATAGAAGTATTAAAACTAAACATGAAATTAACGTTTAATGCTACATTTGGGTAAATTAGGAAAACTGAGGTCTAGCAATGAGAAGAAAAAAAAGTTGAATCTATTAGAAATTTTAAAAAATAGGAACCTATCATTGATAATTACCCTAAAATTTAATTGAAAGTACATACTACCTTCCAAGAAGTTTAACCTTTAATTTCTCAAACTTTACTAAGCATCTTCCTAAAGGTAACCTTATTATTTTACAAAAAAAAACATTTTTTTATCCTTTTCTGTAAATCCCATTTGTTTTTCCTACAACTACCCAAGAAATTCACTTGAAATTATCAAAGTACATACTCCTAAGAAAGGGTAAAAAAAAAAACGCAGCTGTAAACAGTTATAATCCCACTGTTAAAACTAAAAAACCCTTCTCCAAGCAAATCACAAGACGGTTAAAAAAAAAAAAAAAACAACTTATCTTTCTCTCTCTCTCTTAACCAAATCCAAAAAAGATTACTTACTACTTGGCCTCCAAGGCAAAAACTTCTCTCCACCGCCTTAACTTTACCGCCATTATAAAACCCCTTCAACCTTCTCTAATTTTCTCCTCTCTTTCTTAAACTCCTCTATCTTCTTCTTCCTCCATTAATTTTCTCTCTCCTAAATTTACTGAAAGATGATGATGGAGAACACAAATAATGTCTCATCTTATTTCCCCATTACATTCTTCGATGGAGAAAGAGAACTCGATATGGGCAAAGTCCAAATCACCCCATCACTCACCTTCAAACAATTTCAATCTATTCTCAGTAATTTACTCCATATTTCTCCTCATCAAATCACTATCTATTTCCAACGTCATAACAACAACGATAACAACAACAACAACAACGATGAATTTCATCATAGTAATCATCATCATCATCATCGGCGTCGTCATCCTGTTACGAGTAAATTCGATTTCGATTCGATTTTAAACGAGTCGCACTCGTCGTTTTTCTGGGTCGTACAGAAACGCTCTCGTCGTACTCGTCGCAGAAAACCCAAAAGTTTGAATTTCAATGATGATAATAATAACAACAACAACAATGGTGGGTTTGTTCTTTTGAGAAGGAATGATTTGGAGTATGCGAATCGAATGAGGATGATGATGGAAGTGGAGAGAGAAAGAGAAAGGTATTTAATGTCGATGAATTTGAATTCAAATGTTTATGATGATTTGAGTTATTTGTTGTGTAATAATAATGGTGGATTTGGAATTAGAGGAGGAGGAGGGTATAATAGTAATTTCAGTGATGATGGTGCTTCTTCTTCTGGTGGTACTGGAAGTAGTTTTAATGGGTATTGTGATGTTTGTTATAATAATGCTGTTAGAGGAGGAGGAAGTGAAACGGTGCCGTTTCATTGGTGTAAAAACGACGCCGTTACTAAGGTTTTCCGGTCTCCGGCGGGCCCCATTGCTCCACCCAAGAAGATGAACGACTTTCAGTTTTTTGGTTGACTTTTTTTTCTTCTTATTATAAAGAAAATGAAAAAAGAAGAAGAAAAGAATTGTATAGGAGAACAGAGGAAAACAGAGAGGTTGGATTTATGTGAATAATTATGGAGTTTTTATTTTATTTTTTAATTTCTGATTTTTAGGGTTTAATTTAGGGTTTTTTTTTGTTGGGTATTTTGTGATGAGTAAGTAAGTAATCCCACAGTACATTATGGTGGGTTGGGTGGAGAATTGTTAGGAAAGTGTGATTAGTAAGGTTGATTTGGTGTAGCAAGCAAGTTGTTGATTTGGTGTAGCAAGCAAGTTGTTGATTTTGCTACAAATTATGACTGATTTTTGTGAGAAAGTATAAAAAAAAAAGTGCCCTCCTTTTGTTGAATGTTTGGAGGTTTGCCATATATTATACTCCTATGTAACCTACTATTATTATCATGGATGAAATTTACCATATGAATAAAATGTAGTGTTTCTTGAGCTAATCTTTTTCTTAATTGATTGTATTCAGCCTTTTGAATTGAATTATTTCATGTTTTATAGGAATGAATATATATGTTTGTGGTAGTAATGTTTCTCTTTTCAATGGTGTTGCTCAATAGTCATTATTAGTCAATACCACTCGACGTTGTTTGGGAATGAAAAAGGATGAATGAGGGGAATATTTTCACAATAGAGTGTAGGAATTGGTATGGAATTTACCGGGGGTTTAACGAAACAATCTGCTTTTTTGTAGGTACTTGACGAAATTTGGAATCTTGTCAAGAATGTAAAAGATAAAGAGTATTACAACTTGAGATTTTGTTCAATTTGTTTTAACTTTTAATGTGTATCGGTTGCAAAATAACGAGAGAGTGATCTGAATAAGGGTCCGTTCTGTTTAACTTATTTTAACTTATATAAGATTTTATAAGATCAGATAAGATAAGATAAGATAAGATCATATAAGATAAGATAAATAAGATGTTCTGTTCAACTTATTTTCACTCATGTGAAAGTATGACAAATAACTCAACATTTGTACCTAAGTATTGATAGACAACATTGAGATTTATTTTACATTTCCTTGGAAGAACAATTCCCCATGCTTGATACATCTATATCATTGTAAATATTTATAAAATTTTGAAATAGTTGACAACGCAAGAGTGCTGCTAAGGTGCCTTTATTTTTATCCTTTGTCAAAATAGGAGTTCAAGAATTAAACCCCATGGATCTAGTATAATATTAGTTCAAAATTAGTTAATGAATGTCAAATTAAGTTGCTTTTCTGCTTATTATGCCGAAGCATAAATACTTGTAGACTCCAACAAATAGATGCATAAGATGCACAAATAGATGCATAAATTAAGTTCTAGTTGTAGCCCAAACTTGGAAACGGTCTTTGCTTGACTTCAACAAATAGATGCACAAGGCGATGAGATATGTTCATATTAAGAATACGGAAGTATTCATATAGTCAATCCCCAACTTTTGAGAAACATTTTGATTAATAACTTCAAGAAGTCATTGTTTCAAAATACAATAAGTACGCATATTCCTTTCCTGGATCGGCGCATGACACCTTAGCATATTGACCATGACGGTTTTGGGCAGTCTACTAGACCGGTATGAAACTTGGACACCCCCATACATTGTCTATTTTCTTCTTCGAACGATGTAGTGGGGCTATAACCTTCAATTGAGGTTGAGTTCCATACACGAACCGTCTAACTGTAGTTGGTTAGAAAGATGTTTTAACATCTGGCATCATATGAATAAACGATGTTGGGCAAGGCATATCGTGACTTCCGACAATAAACTTAAGACAAACATGTAAAGTGATCCGCAAAAATATGGCTACGACAAAATGAAAACTCAAAATTATAGGCATTAGACTGGTAGAGTAAATATAATAGCAGTTGAGTTACAACTTACAAGTATGTGCCATTATGCAGCAAGAAAATACCTCTCAATTTCATGTAAAAAGTAGTTAGTATTCACAAATTTTGCATAACCCAATTGCAAAGACTTAAAAACACAATGGGTCTACTAAACGCCTCAACGTTTAAAATTAGAGAGAATGAAAACATTGGTGAGTTTGGAAAAATAGCACCAGGTAAAGGGAAACATCAACTAATCCGCTAGTTATTTGCATAATCAACAATGGACATCAAAAAAACCAAAAGTTAATTCATCGAAGTATGAATTATGATTACAAAGATAAAACTAACTAAGAGCATTACTAATAATGAACCCAAAAAAAAGGTTCATCATTCTCTCTCCTCCACATCATTTTCACAAACCATTTCCAATTTCACTCTTAACCATGAACCCAAAAATAATGGTTCATCACTCTCTCTCATCCTTTTTTCCTACCCCAACACCTTTTCTCTCTCTTCAAATAATTATCACAAGTTGTATTGATTTAATGTAAAACCAATTAACGCTAATTAATTATAATTAACTCTAATAATTATTAATTCATAATTAGTTATTTTTATTATATATTAATTATCGATGACTAATTAATTATCGTAATCTAATTAATTTTTTTTTTAAATTAATTAATATTAGTTGACAAATAGTAAAAAAGATGCATCCATTCAAAACGTATTACATATATCAAATGAAAACAAGACATGGAAATTAAATGCAACAATAAAATAAAAAACTAAAATTGATAAAATTCCATTATTTTAGTTCCCATTCCTACCGTACTTTGCCCATATATGTTCGATCAAATCGTTTTTCAAAGATAAATGAGTTTGTTGATCTTCGATTTGTGCTTTGTGCTGCAAATATGTGTTGATGTCGACAATTCGCTCGTTATGATATTCAAAGCGACCTTCTTGCTCTTCATTGTTTCTTTGAGCAGAACGACGTCGAGATCTCCCTACATCGAACTCTGATGGATCCGTGTAATTTTGGTAGGTTTCTCATTCATCTTCAACTATCATGTTGTGCATAATTATGCACGCCAACATAATCTTATGAAGTATTTCGACATCCCAAGCAAGGGATGGCATCCGAATAATAGCAAATCGAGCTTGTAGTACTCCAAATGCTCGTTCCACGTCTTTCCTTGCTGCTTCTTGATGTTTTGCAAAGCGTCTGTCTTTATGAGATTGTGGACTCGTTATGGACTTCACAAAAGTAGCCCATTTCGGATAGATACCATCAGTAAGGTAATATCCTTTGTTATATTGATGCCCATTTACAACGAAATTAACAGCTGGAGCTCGACCTTCTAAAACATCTTCAAACACAGGAGATCTATGAAGCACGTTCAGATCGTTGCAACTTCCCGGCATTCCGAAAAAAGAATGCCAAATCCACAAGTCCCTATCAGCTATCGCTTCAAGCACAAGTGTAGCTACCCCTGCCCTTCCTTGATATTGTCCTTTCCATGCTGTTGGACAATTTTTCCACTCCCAATGCATACAATCGATGCTACCAATCATGCCAGGAAATCCACGTTCTTCTCCAATTCGTAACAGCCTCCTCAGATCGACTTCATTCGATCGTCTTAAGTACACATTAAAGAATTGGTTGATGACACCATCAACGAATCTCTGAAGCGCCAATCTTGCCGTACTTTTCACTAATACGTATGTACTCATTGCAAGCGTCAGAAGCACACCCATAAGCTAATTATCGTATTGCTGCGGTACACTTTTGCGGCGGCGACAAGCCAAAACGACCGGTGCAATCCCTTTTTTGTTCGAACCAGTCATCATTCCTCACGACTTCATTCATGATACGCTCAAAAACATGATTTTGCATACGAAATCTACGTCGAAACAACCTATTTGAGTAAACTGGATTTTCTGCAAAATAGTCATTGTATAATCTTAAATGACCTTCTTCTCGACCCCTATCAGCCCGAGGTCCAGTACACCCACCCTGTCTTATTCTAGGAGTGACCGCCGACACAAGGATAGGGAGGTAAGTATGAGTGACATTGTCGATCATGTCATCTACTTCTTGGTTCTCGATATCCTCTTCTAAATCATCGGAAGAAGAAGAAGTTGAACTTATGCTAAATTTGTAGGAATTCATTTTAGATTTAAATTTGGTAGAGGAGATTGTTGTAGAGAATTGTAAATCTGAACCATTGGCCCTTCATACTGCAAATACTGCGGAACTGAATTTCATGAGGGTTGGCTTCTCTCGCTGCCTCATATTTTTCCATCACTCTCCCCCAAAACGCACCCTTTTTCTGTTGCGTTCCAACAATGATGTCTATACTCGTATTCATGTATGATGAGACTTGTACTTCTTTTTCAGCTTTCAACCAAATCTTTTTCTCATTTACAATGGGTTCTTGAGTTGGTTGTGGAGTTGTTTGAGGAGTTGGTTGAAATTGTGTTGGTTCAGACAAAAGTTGAGTGAAAGTTTGTTGCGTGCATGGAACTTGAAATTCACCATCATCTTCACCTTCATCATCACTATCATCATCGTAATCTTGAGTTTGTAGATGATTTTGTGGGTTATGGGAACTCTCAGGGGTGGAATTATATTGATAATTCTGTTGTTGTTGGCGATAATTTTGGGGGTAATTTTGAGGATAGTTTTGATTTGAATTTTGTGGATAATTAGAAATTTTTTGCTGATAATTATGCGGATTTTGTGGGTAATTTGGGGGGGTTTTGGGGATAATTATTTAGATTTTGTTGGTAATTTATGGGGTTTTGGTTTGTATTTTGTTGTGGATTTGTTGGACGATTTCTGCGTCTTCTACTAGGATTAGGATTAGGTACATAATTAGGATAATTAGAATCCATAATTATGATTTTTTTTTTTTTGGGGAAGATTGTAAGCTAAAGCAAAATTATGTGAAAAGAAATGATAATGGGAAGAGAAGAGAAAACTGAAATTGTGATAAAAGTATAGCAAAATTGGTGTCTATTTATAGAGAATGAAAAAAAAAATATGAATTTTGGTATTTTTTTTTTGAGTTGTATTTTTTGAAATAGAAACGCGACAAATGGCAGCTTGCAAGGGGACCGCAGCACGCGTCAGTGCCACGTCGGCACGCGTCAACTGCTGCTCCCCTTTTTGTCGTTTTCCGCGCTGCTCCAGCCAATCCCAGCGCGACACGTGGCGATCCCTTTTTTTTTCTGATTTCCTCTTCTTGCTCGCCAGCGTGAATTGTTTTTCTGCCATGAATTTGGCTCACGAACCATTCGGAATTCCGAATGGTTTTGCCTCGATTCATGTGTGAACCTTTATCCCATTCATCATTAAGACAAAAATTAATGGTTCAAGCTTATGAACCATTATTTTGTCCATCATTAACAATGCTCTAAGAACCAACATTTGCCTCAACCCTCTTCTTTTTTTCCGTCAATTGTGAGTTTGGATCATCTATTTCTCTTTGCTACTTTTATTATACCGCACTATATATTTACTCTCCTACACAATAATATTTTTATTTTACGTGAAGATGGAACAGCTGTGTAATCGAGATTCGAGGCAACATGTGAGATTAATAGCATCTTCCCCATAGATGGACTCACTCCCCACAATGATAGAACTAGGTTGGACCTAGTCTTTAGTTTCTAAGACCCGTTAAAGACTAGCCCATTATGGGTGCTCAGGTACATGTGAACTAACACATACTTAAATCTTACTGCTTAGACGTGGCCCATGTACCTTACTACTTACGGGTAAATATGTTTTAAAATTGATCCATACATGTCGATGACAATTATGTAGGTTAGTAAAAACTAAAAGGGTGGTTACCTAAAATTTGAGGATAAATTTCACCTACATCATTAGTTTCATAGTTTTTTTAGATAAAATAGAGCTGTCCGTATATAAAACATAAACCTAGATCATGGTTGGTAAAATTAAGAATTGCTAGTAGATTTTACCTTAATGATAAGAGTATATGCTACAACTAGTACTTTATTACAAGAAGATCTACCTTGTAGTAAGATTCAGTTCTTAAATTTATATTGAAGCCAGGAAAAGATTTTTTTTTTTTTTTGACGAACTATCATCTATTAGGTTAGATTCAGTATACTTTCACCGTTCCATTTTAAATGAAACACTTACTATTTTAGGCCTTTCAAAATAAGTGAAACGTTACCTTATTTGGTATTCACTTCTCTCTATCTCTCTCCTCATCACATGGGTCCCTTCTTTTTTTTTTCTCTCTATCTCTCTCCTATTCTAAATCCCCGTGCCAAGGCCCTACGTTTCATTTAAAATGGAACGGAGGAAGTATAAATTTTTAAAACTTTTAGTAATTAATACAAGCGTTACGTTTCTCTAACCATCTAGAATGGTAATAAAACCAATAACTTATCGAAGTTTTCACTTTGGTACTAAGAAAGAAAACTCAGATACAATAATCTGTAAATAGATGAGTTAGGCTCTGTTCTTTTGGACTGAAATGAACTAGATTGACTGAACTGAACTTAATTTGTCTGAACTGAAGTGAATGAAAACTGTAAGAGGAAACTAACTGAATTGACTTTGTTTGAACCGAATTGAACTGCATTTTCATTAATTATCCACATCATCACCAAGTAATAGTTGGTGTCATAAACTCAAAATTTAGATTTCGAGATTTTCAAATTGTTTGTCTGCCTTTTTTTTCAATTGCAATATTTTCTATTTATAAAAAGTTCAATATTCAAATTTGGCTGAAGATTTCCTAAATCTCTATCTTATCAAATAAATCCCTTATCATATAAACCCCTCTTTATATTTACCCTTTACACGACTTCATTAAAAATGAACCCATCCTCGATGTTGCAATAGACTAAACTCGAAAAAAGTACTTTTTTAGGAAAACGGAAAGGAGTATTTTGAAAGAGAGAAACTGGATGTCATCAAGTGTGGTTGATAAAGTCTTGTAAGAGCAACTCCAATGGTGAACATTAGGGACTTGCTAGCAAATAAATAAAAAGTTAAGCAATTAGCCCAACCATTGGAGTGTGTAATTGAAATTTTATTTGCTAGCCAATGTAGCTAACTCAATGGCCAATTTGCTTGAGCTAAAGTTGTGGGCCCATGTGGGAATTTTGGTGAACAATTTCTATACTCTTCTCTAAAAAAAAACTATCTTACTTGAGTGGGGCCTCTTCATATATTGGCTAACCATTGGGGGAGTTTTGGCTTAAAGTGAAGTTAGCTAGAAAAATCTATGTGGCACTCTAAGCCAATTTTCATTTTGCTCTACCATTGAAGTTGCTCTAAGGATGATACCAAATAAGTGAAAATAAATCCCGTCTACATCATTACTCCTTTTCGCTCATTTTGAAAGGAAAAAAAATTTAAAAGGGAGATAAAACGAGCATGAGTGATGATGATGGATAATGGGAAACGATTAATGCAGCCAACTCACTCACTCATGCACAGACACAGTCCATTTTTTTCTCTCTCTCTCTCTCACTTGACTGAGTTCTGTCCCATTGACGAGTTCTCTCACGTGAGTACGACTTCCACTCACACCAAAAACAACACTCTCATTTCCCTTAACTTCTCATTTACGTTGCCAAAAAAAAAAAAAAAAAAACTTTTCTTATAAAACCCCAACTTCCAACTTCACTTCACACATAAATTTACACACCACTACTTTTCTCTCCCTCTAACATTTCAAATTCAGAGAAAATTAAGATAATTATACTCTTAATTACTCTTTCATAAACTTTACAAAAACTATATATTAAAAAAAATGGGGGATTTGGCTGCTAATTTGGATGACGGAGAATCATGGCTTCCTTCTGATATTTTTCCACCCGAAGAATCTCATCATCAACATAATCACAACCGTTCAACTGCTGTTGGTCTTACTTCTATAGAAGATCTCAACCGTCAGTTCCACAACTTGAATTATCTTGATCATCATCACCATGTTGTTTCCCACAAACCTCCTATTTCTCAGGTTTCTCTTTTTCAACTTATTCCACTCCTATAACTTTTATCATACATGAATACACTCTGGTGTCCTGTGAGCACGGTATGCCTAAGGCTAATCTTTATTATATAAGACAACATTGGGGACACCAAAAAATAGAAAAAGGAAAAAGAAGAAAAAAAAGAGTGTTAACTATTAACTACATGCTTTAATTCAACAAAAAAAAAAAAAGATAATTGCATCTCTATCTCTATATAAAGAAGAATTTTATGTCTTTGTACGCATCGCGTGCATATAAGACTAGTGTTTTACTTATTGTTCATTTGAAACCTCCGAACGAATAAAATTCGCTCAATAGTCAATAGGAAGAGAAAAAAACCTTAAATGTACCATGCATTAAATATATCCGGGTCTTCACAATTTTCTTTTTGTTTATTTCAGGTAACTGTCTTTATGTTTCAAACTGATCTAAACAAAAAGTTCAAACAATATAAAAAAAGAAACGAAGAAATAAAGGGTTAATAATAATAACCTCTTTTTTTTTTTTGGGTGTTTAGGTGCATGTAATGTTTGGACTTATACGACAAATCTTGATATCGTAATTTAAGCTTCATGGTTTAATTTTTTAGTAGGTCGAATAAAAGTATATAGGTATAAATATGTTGATTATGAAGAAATTATATATGTGGCTTAAAAAAATTTGGACGAATGTTGTTTGGTTGTTGCAGCAGTTAGGGATGTATGGAGCAATGACACAGTTACAGTATGCAGTAACCACTCCTACTCCAAATGGGTGTTATGAACTGAGTGTGGGTCCCAAACACGTTGACCATGGTCTCTTCAACTATGATTCCGGTCCGGTTTACTCTATTCCAGATCTTCCGGCTCGACATTTCCCTATGCACAAACCGGTTTGCTCTTAACTCTCATTTTCTTATACTACCTCCGTTTTTATTAAATTGTTACGCTTTTGACGATTTTCTCTATTCATAAATTTCAATTGAACGTCATTTGTAATTTGTAATTGAGGAAAATTATAGTCATATGCGATCTTATTAGATTCGTGTTAATATTTATCATATAAAAATCTACTTCTTATAATTTTTACAAATACAAAGCTAGAGATACTAGTGTTTAAAGTTTTGCATTGACAAGCTTGAAAAGGAAAGTGTAACAATCTTTTAAAACATAGGGAGTATATGTTTCTAACTTTTTTATGGGTTTCTTTCGGTTTTTAATAGGACAATACTATATGATTAAAACTGATACGATACGGACATAAAAGATCAATTTAATCAGTTAAATTCAAATTTAATATGGCACGAATATGGAACCGACTCGAATCCAACTTATATGTCATATTATGCAATTGTCTTGAACTTTAGATGGTTTTTGAGATAAACTAACACGAGATCAACCATGATCCATGAACACAATTTGTTTGTCTGAATTTGCGCGTGAGTTTTAGTTTTCTTTATAATTTATATGATATGAATACATAAGAATTACTTGTTCTTTGTCAGTTGCAACATTGGTTGAGGGAGACACAAGTTTGAAGGAGTACTAAAAACTCGTTATCAAATAAACTAATTAATGGTGCAACTAATTTGACATTTTCTAAAATGGAATGTATTGCAAGTAAAATAAAGCTGAGAAATATATATAAACGTTAGTAAGTAATATTTTTTTACAAAATTTCTCATTATTAATATTCATGTTTATATCTTAATTACTTCATATGTCTAATTTTTACAACTATAGACATTCAAGGGGTACTCATATCAAGACAAATATAAAGGGTAAAAAGATACTTCTTCCGTTCTTTTTCTATTGCAACAATGAGATTTTTACACTATTCACTTACCATCTTTTAACAGTCTATTGTGATTTTTACATAAGGAAAAATATGGTCATGTGGGGTCTTGTTAGATTCGTCTCGATATAAATACTTCATCCGTTTCATTTTACTTGCTACACTTCTCAATTCACGGACTCCTAGGCAATTTTTGGAGAAGAGAGAGGTAGAGAGTAAAAAGAAAAGGGACCCATGTGAGAGGAGAGAGATAGAGAGAGTTTATTGCCCAAAAAGGAAGTGTAGCAAGTAATATGAAACTTCCCTATATGGAAAGTGTAGCGAGTAATTTGAAACGGAGGAAGTATTAAATTTGTATAAGTTTTACTAAAAAGTAGTTAAAGATGTTAATAGTTGAAGTTGTGTATTGGCGCTGTGAAAAGTCAATTGTTGCAATAGAAAAATAACAGAAAAAATACTACTTCCTCCGTTTCTTTTTTACTTGCAACGGTTTGACTTTTATACTATTTATCAACTCTACTTATTTTATCTTTGGTGATTTATAGTTAAGAAAAAAACACTTTCAAGTAGGATCTTGTTAAATCAAACGATTGCAAGTAAAAAGCAATAGAGGAAATATAAAACAGCTAAAAAAACACAAAGTATAGTTTTTTTTTTTTTTTTAACCCCTTCCCGTTCGACTGTACATGAATCATGATCCATATCTTCCAAAGTATTAAATCAAACGAAAAAAAGAATGAATATGACAAGCTAGAGCCGGTCAGCCGGCCTACTTGTTCTTCACATACAGAAGCGTGATATGACCTTTCCCAAGATAACACTTGGCAGTAGAATTGAACTTCTTTTTAAAGGCAAAAGAGAAACTATTTACCTTTACTACTCTGTTCATTTTTAAGTTACATAATTTTCTGATTTTCTCTTTTATGTGACTACGTGAGAGTTTTTTATGAGAAAAGTGTCACTTAAAAAGAAACGTAAGAAGTATATCCGTGAGTTAGGCTCTTATTCATTATACTAGTATATAATACATGTTCCCATTTGCATCATTGTAAACTTAAAGCAAATAGTCGTCAAATTTGAATGTTAACTTCATTTCACTTAGTCAATATTGATATTCACAATAATAATTATATTCTAAAATGTGTGATAGACCCATATAATTTCAATAATGTGTCGCGGTGCTTCATATCATAAGTTAATGGTACTTAACCTTATATGTTTTTTTGGGTTTTCAAATACTATTCCCTCCGTTTCATTTTAATCTAAACACTTACACTTTTTACGTATGCCAATACAAAACTTTGAGGACATATATCTTTAGTTTTGTATTTGTAAAAATTATAAAAAGTATATATTAATAAAATATATGTTATGATGAATCTAACAAGATTCTACATGACTATATTTTCATCCGCGTATAAATTACAAATGATGGTCAAAGTGAAATTTGTAAATAGTGTAAAATGTCAAAGTGTGTAGATTAAAATAAAACGAAGGGAGTAATATTTAGACGTTGATATAAGCTCACAAAATTTTACTTATATCTTTTGTAGATTTGATTATTTCAGATTTCTGTATTGATGCTAGAGTATGATGTCAATCTCAACTCTAATAATGTTTCAACTTTTTCAGCTTTTAAACTGGATTTTCTAACTTTTTACTCTTTTAATTGTTTTTCTGTTTATCAATAAAAAGGTAGCTGAGCAGTTGATGGAGACAAGAATAGCTAGGAGTAGTAGGCCTGTGCATAGGCAGCAACAAAATCGGCTTTATACATTACAAGCAAGTGGGTGTGGTTCCGGGTTCGGGTTCGGGCTCATGAGAAATTGCCGCAACAGCAGCAATATCAGTACCACCTCCTCTGGCACTGGTGTTTTCATCCCACGCACCACCTCTCATTCCGCCATCCGCTCCGACAGTCAAACCTACAAGCCAGCAGGTGACCGTTTTTTTGCCGGCTTTTATTTTGATTCGGAGTAGGTCTGGCAAAATTGACGGATTTAAATTTTAAGGTAGACAATTTCATTTTAACCCAAACAAATCAACTTGATTTAACCGAAATACTCGAATTGCATTTGTCACTCGAATATGTCCTGAACGAATTGACTTGAACTGAATCCAAAGAAAATTTGACACTTCCTTAGGTAAATTATTATTTCAAGGGAATCACAATTTCTTGGGTGCTTGTTTGTTTGATATTGGAATACATAAAAAGTGAAAGTATCCAAAAATTGGAAAATCATGATATTTTTTGATAGATATAAATATAGAAAAATTTACTTCATAGGACATTCTACTTCCCACAAAACCGAGTAATAAACTTACCGAACCGTAAGTATGTGAAATTTCCTATATAAGGGAATATCTATAGTAATCAACAAATAGTATTGTTCACTTCCAAGAATATAGATCTCTATTTAATTTGAAACTTCTTAGGAATTTACGCTTCATTACATTAAACCAATTGACCACTTAATATTATACTCTCTTATGTAAAAGTATATAAATTGTACAGGAAGTTTATTCCCATTTGGTCAGGTATATTGTAAAGTGAATCAATAATAATGAATTAAAGTATATTAAAAGATAGACGATAAACTAATTGGAAATACCAATGACCTGTTTTACAACTAAAAATATAAAATTATCTTAGGACTTTGCTCGTAAACAATAGAAAACCATACTTTTTTGGAAAAGAAAAATAATCATTTGTATACAAATTTTTGCTTCTATTTTTTAATCACACGTGGGTCATTAGTGTTCTATCATACTTGTGAATTGACCTTTCTAAGTAAAAAAATTTTCAAATAACAAAAAAGCTATAATCACATGTACACTTGTAAATTAACGTCTCTATGGCTTTCCATGTGTGACACTATGTATATTTTAGGCAAAATTAACCTCAACACAACAAACTATGACGCGGGTGTATCTACCACCACCAACTTTGACTAGTAGCTAAAATTCCACAAAATATTAGGGCGCTCTCATTAAAAAAATTGAAACCGAAAAACCGTACTGAAAACTGGTCCAAAAGGGTGGTAACCGTACCGACAAATTTTTTTTTAAAGGTACGATTACCGAACTAGTAAAAGTAACGGTTAAACATTACGGTTATGATTTTTAAGTGAACAGTTAACCGAAATATATTTTTTCCTCTTTATTTAATGTGAAACATTTTCCAACAACTACATTAATTCTATTATTTGTTACTAAGTACAACAATAAGAGGAAGTATGTGATTATTCGAAAACTTTAGTACTAATTTAAACACTATAATTAGGAAATGGAGTAAATTTTTAGTGTTATTATGTTTTCAATGAATTTATTATCCACTTTATAATACATTTTATATTAGAGTATATATAATATTAAAGTATATGCACAAAAAAATAGAAAATATATATTTACTTTAAGTAAAATATAATAGTATAATTTGAATAATGGTTAATGGTTAACTGAAACTGAAAAACCGAATCGTAAAAATGGTTAACCATTAGGCGGTAACCGGTCTAAACGGTTAGGGCATCCTTAATGGTGAAAATAAAAAAAAGATCATGTACATAATCTTAAAATGGTGCTCTTAATGGTGAAAAAAAATAAGATTGTGGGTTGATTGGCAAAAGAATTTTGTACGGGACGAGTGAGTTAAGGATCAGGCGTGGGAGTGGGACCCACTGCCTGATTCGAGTTTTTAAAATTTTTTTGCCTCTCCTCCAGCCAAAACGCTGCGTTTTGGCTAGAGCTGTGAGAGAGCTCCAGCCAAAACGCAGCGTTTTGGCTAGAGGAGAGGCAACAAAAATTAAAAGTGTCAGCGCGTCCCACTCAGCGCGCGACATTTGTCGCTGCTTTCCACGCGGCAGTTTGTAATTGGAGACTAAAATATAACCGTTGTAAATTTTGCAACGGTTATATTTAAAAAAATACAAATAAAAAAAAAAAATACCAACGGCTTTATTTTTTCGAGCTCTATAAATAGAGACCCATTTCCTATATTTTGGACACACTTAATTTTCTCTCTCCATCTTCCTTCACTAATTTCTTCTACTTGTTCTAAATTATTTCATTAACTCTTCTTCTATTGCTCTTTTATTTTAAAATTCTTATAATTATGGAGCCTAATAATCCTAATTATATGAGAAACCTAACCCAAAACCGCTCAAAAAACCAAATGCCTAGGCAACAAAATCGCTCAAATACCTCTCAAAATAACTCAAATTATCGTCAACCCTCTTAAAATCAGTCAAATTATCGTCAACCCTCTCAAATAAATATGAATCAAAGGGGTGAAAATTCTCAATATTATTCTCCTCAATATGATAACCTTTACCATGAATCTCCATCTGAAAATGCCAACCTTTCATATCATCAACTTGATCCTAATTATGAGTTTTCTCAATATCAAGAGGATTCATCTCCATACAATGATGTTGATGAGGATGGTGGTCATTACCAACAAGGTGACAATGATGTTGGTCAATACCAAGAAGGTGATGATTATGATGATTATGATGAGTTTGTTCAGCCAAATCAATCCTTTTCGCAATTACTATCACAAAATCTATCTGAGCAACCACAACCACAACCACAACCACAACCACAACCACAACACAATGCAGAAACAAGTTGTAATGGTAAGAGCGCTTGGGATCAAGTTGAAGATGAGAATCTCATCTCAGCATTTATGAACACTTCTCTTGATAAGGTGATTGGGACGAGCCAAAAGAAAGGCGTCTTCTGGGGAAAAGTTTTGGAAGCTTTTGAGGCAGGTAGAATTGCCAATCCAACAGAAATTGCTCCAAGGAATACGGATATGGTGAAAGGTCGTTGGAGTAGACTTGCTCCACGGGTTTTAAGGTTCGCTGCATTTTATGATGAAGCTCTTGCAAGGAAAAAGAGTGGTCAAAACGATGCAGATGTTCTGAAAGAAGCTCATTTATTGCATAATAGGAAACATGGTAGGTTCATCCTCGAACATGCTTGGAAATTGATGAGGAGGTTTCGTAAATGGAGGGCCATAGTTAATAAATCAATGGAAACAACACGTGGTCGCCCCAAAAATCCACAAGAAAATGGGGATTCACCTGCAAGCGGAAGTAGCGGTAAAAGGGCGAGAGTTGATGGAAGTGACTCAATGCCCGAGACACCTACCAGTGGTATACCTGATCAACTCCAGCCCGGCCCGGTTTTTGGGCGGGTTTGGGCAGTTTTTTTGGGCCCGGTCAAAAAATTTTTTTTTTTGGGCGGGCTTCGGACAAGCAAAAAAACACTTTTCAGCCTAAATTTTGGGCCCGGCCCGTTTTGGCCCGCAAAAGCCCGCTCGGCCCGGCCCGAAATACCGGGCTTTGGGCACAAATTTTTGGCCCGGATTTGGGCCCGGCCCGGCCCTCAAGATGGGCACTTTTTTTTTGGCGCGGCCCGGCCCGGTGTTTGATCAGGTCTAACCAGTGGTGATGGAGGTGACGTCGAGCCGCGAGGAGATGGTGTGAATTCTTGATTAATGTTGTTCAACCAAATGTTCCAACTCTTATATCAAATGTTAGTCCAGCACCAAGGAATATATGAGCAAAAGTGACTGATCTTAATGAGGATCATCACCGGCCTATTCGAGGCAGGGAAGAAGGCCATAGACGATTGTTAGGGGTGGGCACCGGTCCAGGATCGGACCGGAACCGGCTGGACCGGTGGAGCGGAATCCGGGGATTTCCTGGACCGGGACCGGACCGGAAAAATTCCGGTCCGGTCCGGTCCTGGACCTCTTGGACCGGAATTTTTTTTTTTAAACAAAAAAATCTTTGTTATTTTATTTAAATATATTTATAAATTATATACCTTAAAAATTAATAATTTTAATGTCAATAATCCTAAAAGAATAAATAGTAGGTTTTTAAATTTATAACTTTCTGCCTTCTAATTTTTTTTTTAACATATAAATTTTTTTTTTTTACTAAAATAATAGAAATTCCGGTCCAATCGGTCCGGACCGGAATTTTCCGGGTTTGGACCGGACCGAACCGGTGGACTGGAATCATCATTTTCGGCGGACCGGGGACAGGACCGAAATCTCCGGTCCGGTCCAGTCCGGTCCAAATTCCGGTCCGGGCCGGTTTGTGCTCACCCTAACGATTGTATAATGATTACTTTGCTGATCAACCAGTCTATCCTGCTCGTTTATTTCGTCGAAGATTTCGAATGCAGCGACATGTCTTTCTTCGGATTATGGAAAGTGTCGTACCAAGTGATACATGGTTCACTCAAAATAGAGATTGTACCGGAAGGTTAGGTTTATCTCCCCTTCAAAAGTGTACAGCTCCTATACGAATGCTTGCGTACGGGCTTGCGGCAGACAATGTTGACGAGTATGTGCAAATTAGTGAAAGCACAGCTCGAATAGCGTTAGTGAAATTCACGAAGGGGGTTATCAACCAATTTGGTGCCGAGTACTTGAGACGGCCAACTCCAGATGATTTGGCTAGACTACTTGCGTACGGTGAAGAACGTGGATTTCCAGGAATGATCGGCGAAGATAGATTGTATGCATTGGGAATGGAAAAATTGTCCGACGGCATGGAAAGGACAATATCAAGGAAGAGTCGGTGTTGCTACATTAGTTCTTGAAGGCGTGGCCGATCGTGACTTATGGATATGGCATTCTTTCTTTGGGATACCAGGTTCGTGCAATGACCTTAATGTTCTTCACCGATCTCCTGTGTTTAGGGATGTTTTAGAAGGTTGAGCACCACCCGTGCAGTTTACGGTGAATGGTAACTAATACGATAAGGGTTATTATCTCACTGATGACATATATCCGAATTGGGCAACATTCATTCAATCAGTTACATGTCCTCAAACTCGCAAGGACAAGTTATTTGCTCAACACCAAGAAGGAGCTCGAAAAGCTGTTGAAAGAGCATTTGGGGTGCTGCAATCTTGCTTTGCTATAGTTCGTAAACCATCCCTCGCATGGGATGAGGAAATTCTCAATGATATCATGATGTCTTGCATTATCATGCATAACATGATTGTGGAAGATGAACGGAATACATATGCACACTACGCAGATACTACTGAGTTCACTTCAAACACAAGTAATGAAGGCGACGAATTTGAATATTATAATGATCGGATCGTAGATATCAACCGTTACATGGCGAATAGAGATGCAATTGAAGATCAACATGTGCATCAATCCTTGAAACGTGATTTGGTTGCCAATATATGACAGAAGTTTGGCCGTAATGCTAATTAAGAGCATTTCATTATGTATTTTATGTAGTTCGTTCCTAATTAAGTTTATAATTCGTTCTTGTATTTCATTATGTGTCTCAAAATTAAAAATATATTAAAAATGCTTAATTGTGTCTCATAATATAATTATTAGCTCGTTAATTACTGAGCATATATTAAAAACGTTAATTGCGTATGCTACGTATTAATAATAGCTAATTATGTTGATAACTTAATTATTAAAATGATAATTATAATATTAAAATTATTAATTACATTAATTAATAATATAATAGCAATTAATAATGAATATTTCATGTCATTAAAAATTAAATAATAAAAATATTGTGTAATGGTGGTTGGGTGATGAGAGAGAAAAAGTAGTTGGGTGGGGTCAAAAAGTAAGAAAGAGAGAGGAAAAAGTAGTTGGGATGATCTTTTTTTTGGTTCACCATTAAGAAGAAAGTGGGAAAAGATTGTGGGATGTAATTTTTTAGAGAGAGAAAGTTAGAAAGAGAGTGGGATGATCTTTTTTTTCATTCACCATTAATGGTGCTCTTACGGTTCGCAAAAAGAGCGAACCGAAATTTTTGATTACCAAACTGAAATGTTGTTTCTGAACGGTTAACCACCCATGAATACCCTTAAGCCTAGGTGCAGCGAGTGTCATAAAAGACGCAAGAACTAACGTTTTTTTTTTGCCAGCGGCGGGGAATTTGTACTAGTTTTCTTTCATTTATCCTATTTTTTTATTAATTAGAAGTATAAGTCATGTGAACATGTGTCGATAAAAGTTAATTTCGACGTCATTTATAACAATCGTTGCACCCAGGTTCCAGGCCAATAATTTGTGGTGTTTTTAGGCTTTCAGCTACTAGTAAAAGTTGGTGGCATGAATGCACCTGTACCATACTATTACGAACTATTTCTTCTTTTTCATTTTTTTGGGGTGAAATTATAACAGGGGTGGCACCACAGAGAGGAGCAGCAAGTAGGCTTGGCACAAGGAAGGCAAAAGAAAACTATTGCTGTAAACCAGTTGCATCTTCTGAAGTGGGACTACCAAAAGACTGGACCTACTAAAGACTTGGAGTAGTACTAGTACTACTACTTCACTTAACTCAAGTGTTGTAAAGACAGCCGTTTCTGTTGACTTGTTAGCTTGAAGCATAAATAATGTTAGTACTTATTACTACATAGCCTTGTGAATAATGCTTCTCCTTGAACCTATGGAGTAGGTTAGTTTTTAGGTGTTTCTTATATGTTGTGTCTTTTGGTGATGCTATCTTAGGAGTTAGGATACTTACTGGTTAGTAGTAGAATGTTTAGAAACTTTCATGAAGCTTTTCAGTAATCTCATTCTCGTAACAATTCAGTTATTGAATGTTGTTTTTGAGCTGTTTTGCCTGGGTGAACTGATTCAATAGTTGTTCTTGAAATTGGAATATGTTTTCTTAGCGTATGATTGAATGACTTGAACAAAATGAATATGTCAAATTTAAGATTAGAAAAAATATGTCAAATTTAACAAAACAAGTTCCACAATTCAAATGAATTTGGAAAATAACGTACAAACGCATTATTTGTCCAACTATGTCAGTTTATATTTAGGGGTGGAATGGTGGATTGACCAAAAGCTTCTTATTCTGTTTCACAAAAATTAATCCACTTTCCTTTTTCATATGTTTTACAAAAAATTTATTTGATTCACTTTTTCTATTTCAAGACATATGTCCCATTACGTCTTTTTACTTGAGTACTCATACCTCTTTAGTCGCTATATTGTAATTGTTCTCTCTTCCCACTCCTCAGGGATGACAATTGGGTGGGGGTAGGTGCGGAGGATGGTACCTCCACAACCGCATAAAATTCCCATCCCCATCCTCGCCCCACCATTCATTGTGGGGGAAAATTCCAGACCCATATCCACCCCATCAGGTACGTATATATACCCATCCCCGTCCCACCATTCGCATGGGTACCCGCGTCGTACCCAATTCATCCCTATCCCGCCACCTGCATGGGTATCCGCACCCACGTTGTACCCGCGTCATACCCACATGTTTATATTTTGCAAGATAAAATTATTAATAATATAAGTATATAAATAGAATTTTAATAATAAATATGCGGGGAGGGCGAGGGTGGGTGGGGCGGGGTGGGCGGGGATGGGACGGGTATATCATAAAATCCACACCCGCTCCACCACCCATTGCGGGTATAATTTTAATCCTCATCCCCGTCCCATCCCCGCAAAACCTAGACCCATCCCTGCCCCACTTAGACGGGGATGGGGCGGGTCTCCTACTTGACCCGCCCCACTACCATCCCTACCGCCATCACCACACCTTTTTCATCTCTTTCTCCAAATTTGCCCTCATCTCCTCGAATTTGACAAAAAGCTAGTGAATAACTTAAAATGAAACAAAAATATGCATAAACGAGTTGGACATGCAAGTTTGAGATGACTAGGCACATTGGCGACCCCTTTTACACTTTATGCTTCATTGGCTTAAAAATGTATACATCTAACTACATTGTATCATGCGTGTGTCAAATGTGATTTTTTACAACCTGAACTTAAAATCGAATTGCCCTAACAGTTCACTCTAATCCATCCGAGCCCAATTGGACCAACAAACCAACGCGTGACTTAATTAGATGAACCGCAATACATACGGAGAATGTGAAATTCAGCTCAATGTCTGTATTGAAAGACATTATCATACACCAAATCAATCATACACCAAACATTACTACAATAACGTGATTCAACATAGATTAAAATCAAAGTAGTTAAGTATATAATGATATTTAACAAATTGGGGATTACCTTATAGAGAAGACAAACGAGAAGTTATTTAAGAAAAAAAAAAAATTTGACCCTCATGGTTATACCATATAAAATTCCAAAAAAAATGACTCTTAATTTTCTTACATAATGTCTTTGAAAATTAGACAAAATTTGGATAGTTTAGTGTTGGTTTAAAGCTATAGCCTCATCTAATTTCATAACCCCTCCCTATCAACATGATTGATAGAGCAGATAAGTACCCATGGGTGAAAACCAGCGGTGAGGTGGGTGATGGACGGGTGACAGGCGAGTCGGAGATGGGTGAATCTTTTTTGATGCATCACCCGTCCCGTCACTCGCTTCATCAAAAGACACCATCATTCATGTACATCAAACATTACTATAAGCATGTGATTCAACCTATATTAAGATGTTTAACCTTAGTAACACCTTTTACAAAATTGTTACAACAAGAATTATCTTTTGAAGGACAAAAGTAGAGGTTATTTTAGAAAAAAAGACACTTTATCCACATGGTTATATCATATAGAATCTTAAATAAAAGACATTGAGACACTCTTTTATCTTTGTTCATATAAATTTTTACATGTCTTTGAAAAAGGACGAAAATTAGATAAGTTTAGGATTGGTTTAAAGCTACAAACCTATCTACTAATTCGTTTCCCTCCAGTCAGCTGCAAGTTCTTAGGTGCTCTCGTGAGCACATAAAACTATATGCTCACAAGTACATTCTTTGCATATCTGTCACATACTTTGTTCAAATGTGCAAAATGTAATATGTACAAAAATAGAAAATGTAAAAAAAATGTGAAAAGAAGTTTCTAATTCTAGGGGGTTCCCTAAGACACTTGGTAGAATTTGCTAATCAATATGATTGATTTCTTGCACAATATAAAAAGACAAATAATTCCCTCACTCTCAAATTTATACCTCTAACGTAGAGGTGATAAAAGGTAGCCCGGCCCGAAAATGTCTGGGATTGGGTAGAATTTTTTGGCCCAATTCTAGCCCGAAAAACGGGCTTTGGGCACAAAAAATAGTCCTGAATTTTGGCTTGATTCGGCCCGCTATTTGATCACCTTTACTCTAATGTCATGTTTCTTTGAGTTAGACTAAACTGAATTGAATTGAAATGAACTAAAATATAAAGTGTCTTAGGCTCTGTTCTTTTGGACCAAATCAATGAAAATTCAGTTCAGTTCAGTTCGTAGTTTCCTATCAAAATTTTCATTTTATTCAGTTCAGTTCAAGTTTATTCAGTCCAAAAAAACAGAGCGTTATAAGAGAAGAAACGAGGGAAACAAAAAGAAGCATTAAAAAAAAAAGCAAATAAGAAATCCGTTTCCGAGTTTACCGCCACACCTCTCTGAGCAAAACCGTAAGGTATAATAGTAATGGAAGAAAACCGAATTCAAATCTCAACGGTATCATTTCATATTCATATTTCATCAAATCATCCTTCATTTTCTCTCTCCTCCTCAGTCAAACACCCAACCAAGAAAAAGTAATCACAATCGAAAATGGGGTTACCATTGCCATTGGCGAAGGAAACCCTAGGAGAGAGAGTCATTTTCATGAAAGATTCGCTTTCAAAAAGCCAAACCATTACAGATAGCATGGTTTCAATTCTTGGTTCCTTCGATCATCGTCTCTCCTCTCTCGAAACTGCTATGCGCCCTACTCAGGTCTAATTTAAGTTTACATTTTCCGAATTCGATATATGCATCCCTAAGGGCTAACGATAACCATTAATTATATATCCTCCGTAACATAATAAATGCAACAAATGAATATTTTATACCTCACAAATAATATATCCATTTGTTGCAGTTATTATGTTACGGAGGAAGTAATATGTATATGTACCGTGGAATGGCATTAGTTTAGGAATGTACGACAAATTTTACGTGTTGATCGGTGTTATTAATGCTTAGGTTAGAGCTGTATATATCATATTCCTTGATTTTTTGGTTGAGAATTTGTTTTGTGTGGTTTTTAGATAAGGACGCATTCGATTAGGAGAGCGCATGATAATATTGACAAGACATTGAAGGCGACTGAGCTTGTTTTGGATCAATTTGATCTTTCTCGAAAGGTTTGTGATACTAGATTTGCTGTTTATTGAGTATGTACTTTTGACTAATTAATGTAGTGGATTTTGAGGAATTTGATGTTTGATAGATATTTTGATTGATTCGTAAGTTATGAAGGATAAAACTTTATCTACCCAGTGGGTAATCGACCCACTAGAGATAGACATTAATAATTAATGGAGTCCAACTCAGTAGAGTTAATAATTTTTTAATTATCTATTTCTAGTGGGTTGCTTATCCGATGGGTAGATATATCAATCTCCAAGTTATGAATGAGGGTAATTTGTTAGTCTTTTGAAAAGATATGCCTGTATTTGTTTAGTATGTCTTTGATGAGTGAGGAACTTATTTTAGATTGCCCTATGGGAAACTATTTAATCTCTTCCCTTGTGACCTCGTCCGAATCAATGGTTAATGTTTAAGTCTTGAAGATATGAACTTGAAAGAGGGAAACTATGGAGGTTGAATATTGAAGAAGAGAGGAGAATATTTAAGACGGGAGAAAGAGAAACGCATGTTTCAATGTAGTGAGATTAAAAATGTAATGTATGAAAGAGGGGTGAACCTTGATGCCTTTTTATTTACTCTTCTTTGGAGTAATCTATGAAGCCTAACACATAATGTTATTAGATAAAATAGATTTAGAGTCTTAAATCTCTTTTTGTATTCAACGAAGATTCGTTATTGCATAGAAATTAGAAAAAAGTCTTCATATTTTGAGGGTGATAGCTGACTAAATTCTTGAATGGTGAATATAATGTAAGAGATTCAATGTGGTTCAGCCCATACGTATATATGGTTCCTTTAGCATGAGAGAATCAGTTTCTTTGCTAGATGAAAAATATGAGCAGTTAAGTTGCAATTCACTAGTTAATACCTTGACTGGTTAATACTTCTTCGGATCACTTTAGAGGAACCAAAAGTTTCCCAAAGTTTTTTGTGGTACAAGAATCTTGGAGATGTAATTTAGTGGTTGGAGATGTAGCTCGATTAGGAATTCTTTTCATATAAGTAGAGGGGTGAGAGGTCCTTTAGGATATGGAAGATTGAGAAGCTTGGCTTTAGCAGCCTTGGTTTTGTATAAATTTAAAGATTTGTGCTATGAATCAATATTAGTAGGAGGGGCATATTAGGTAGTGCAATTAGTAGTATCTTGAGGAGATTATTAGAAAGGGATTAGGATGTTGAAAATTGTGGACAGTGATTGGTGGTCTTACCTTGGAGAGTGCCATTCCTCTCGAAAGATTGGTGAGGCTGTAATTGGTGATTAATCACCTAAATTAGCATTAATTCAGTCGTATCTTACTTGTTCTCTTCCTAAACCTTGTCCTTCCCTTAATCTCTCAACTTTATCTGTAATCTCACTGTTTCGGTCACTAATCTTATTCATAGCAATTTGATAGGCTCTTTTTTTTTTTTGTTTCATTTTACTCTTTTGTTAATTATTTGGATTTCTTCATTGCGCCCAATTTGATGGATAGGCTGCACTCGCAAAGTAAAATCTCATATGTGAAACAAGATACGACGAGTTAGAACGTGACTATGAGTACTCTGAATTTTTGGGCATCCCTGGTGTCTCTTGGGGAACGATATTCTGTGTTTAGGGGCACCTGTGCAGGCTATTGCTTGGTTGGACAAGTTTGTAACATTTTTCATCTACAATATTTGGTCCTTTCAGTATTTTGTTTACAAAATGTTTTACTTTGCTTGGTGGCTTTGTGAAGGGGAGGGGGCTGTTTCTGCTACGAGCTGGATCCTTTTTTTGTGCCTTGTTTGGCACTGTGCTCTTTTTTTCCTCCTTCGTTTTTGACGGGAATATTTTGAAACTTATTAGCATACGTTATTTAAGATGTGGTAGTAAAGAAGTTTAGGGATATTTTACTTTTTTGTAAGAATTGTGATTTAGCTCTTTATAACCATTTTAACTTGACTTCGAAGTGCAGGCTGAGGCTAAAATATTGAGAGGGCCTCATGAAGATTTGGAAAGTTACCTTGACGCTATTGATCAGTTGAAAGGTGTTGTTGTTTTTTTCAGCGGTAATAAAACTTTCAAGAGTAATGACAGTGCTCTCACCCGTGTCAGCAACTTACTTTCTAAAGCCATTGCAAAGCTAGAAGATGAGTTTAAGCAGATTTTAATGTCTTACAGGTTTGTCATCTATATTAGCTAACTTTAAAGCAATTTTTTTGTGTTTACTGTGTTTTGCAATAAGTACGAGTGGTGACCTCTTGTCATCTGCAAGGCAAATAAAGTTTCCTGTCTTGTCTGTAGAATGGTGTACATGAGGCTGTTTCCTTTAAGAGAAGGTTAAATTTTGGAGTTCTTGTGTCAATTTGATACTCATTTGCTTGCTCTACTTGTTTGGACTAATGATGATGCCTATAGTAGTGTGTCTAATATTTAGTCCAAGAGAATGTTGAGAAACTTCGATTTTTCTTGATTTGTTTACTTTGTTGCTCTTGTTAAGAAAATTCTTGTATGTTATATTCATTATGTGCCATGTATACTTTTGTTATCTAAAATAAAAGCGTTATATGTCCTTGTTTCAGCAAACCTGTTGAACCTGATTGTCTTCTTGATTGCCTTCCCAACTCATTACGTCCCAACTCAACAACGGCGAGTCAAGGAGATGCTGCTTCTGCTGAGAATAATAAAAGCACGGAAAATGCAGCATATAAGACTCTTGATCTTGTTCCTCCTCGTGTTTTACCATTGCTCAATAATTTGGCCACTCAAATGATTCAGGCAGGCTATCAACAGCAAATTCTCAGTACATATCGGTATTGACATTATTTTCTCATTCTTAGCTCATTTCCTTTTGTTTCTTAAAGCTATTCTTACAAGCTACTTGTTTATTCTGCTCCTTGTAGGTAGGTAACCTCTGACCAGCTACTGCATAAAATCCTATAAGATTTTACTTCATTAAGAATTAGGAAATTCTGCAACCTCATATGTGTGATGTTTGGTTATCATATTAGTCCTGCAGAAGAGTGGTTGACAAAAGATATTTTGGTCGTTGGACAAAACACCTAAGGTCAAACTACCTAACTAATCACTAACCTACGTAGAGTGGTAAGCAAGGGTCGAGATCCACAAGGAATAGCATGACAAACACTAAGATTGTTAATTGTTGCAAGGTAAGTCGAAGATTCGGTCAAGAGGATTGTTTTACTAGGCTAATAACCAAAATAACTAATTAACTAAGACCTTAGAAAGATGCACAACACGATTAAACAAGATATCAAATGAAAAAAACGTTAGGAGATGGGGTTAAACACCATCCAATCATTATTTAGGCAATTAGAAGGGCGAAGTATAGGGGGAGGAAAACCAAGCAACTAATTGAGGTTATTGACTCCTAACTAACTCCAAACTCCCTGCCTCAATCTGCCTTGGTCTGGAAATTTTAGGAGTGCTCGCTGCTATTTTACAAGGAGTGCCCGCTCCTCCCCTGCTTTGCTCTTTTCTTCCCAAAAATCAACACTAAACAATATGTTAGTGATCAACAGGGAGCAGGAAAGTCTAAGAAATCCTAGATACTTAGCATGCACCAATAGAGGATGAAAATGAGGAGAATGGAGGGAGAAAATGCACTTAAATACAAAAATAGCATGCAGAAAACTATCAAAATATATACATGAGTGAGACTAAATTCTCACTCATCAGTGGTATTACTAACAGATGCAATAAAATCATATTATTACATGGTGAATATACTAGAGCATATTTTGAGGTGCTGTATTACTGAAAAAGTCTTGTGTACTGACTTACGAGTGTAAAGGTATGTATTTCCTGTGAAAATGAAGTTTGTTGGACAAAGCTGATGTTGGAGAGCGTTACACATCGTCATTCTTGCAACTATATCACTACTTCTACAATGAGCTTTTGTTACTGAAGTCCTTCGCTGCTTCACTAGTTACACTTAAGCTAATTACACGGTGGAGCACTTTAGCAAATCCTTTTATCAAAGAGGTAGTTGAGAAGGAAGGGAGTAATAATTGGGAGGACATTGCTAAACGAACAATGAGGCATTCTATGGGGAAGGAGTAATAGGTTTTGTGTTGGTCTGAACTACAGTTTTCCTTTCTCTTCCTTATAGCTTGCTTTTGGACACTTGGTATGCCATGGAACTAAAATCTTCTGTTATTATGCAAATAGTAAAATTAAAATTTCACAGTTTCTATAAGGTTTGCTTTATGAGCGTTGATGTCATGTACTAACATCTCTTAAATTTTTGAATATTTAGGGAAACACGGTCAGCCGTTATGGAAATAACACTTAGAAAACTTGGGGTGGAGAAACTTTCCAAAGAAGATGTACAAAAAATGCAGTGGGAAGCTTTGGAAGCAAAGATTGGGAACTGGATACATTACATGCGTATAGCTGTAAGAATTTGTTGCCTTTGAGAATGATGCTGACCTTTCTGTGTTAGGATTTGATTAATTATTATGCATCAGTGCAGGTTAAACTGCTGTTTTCTGCAGAGAAGAAAGTTTGTGATGAGATATTTAAAGCTATCGAATCTATCAGAATATTATGTTTCGCTGAAGTAACTTCAGGTTCTGTGTCTACGCTCCTTAGTTTTGGGGATGCAATTGCTAGAAGTAAGAGATCCCCAGAAAAATTATTTGTTCTCTTGGACATGTATGAGATAATGAGAGAACTTCAGCCAGAGGTAAGATGAATGCACCTGAGTTTGCGATGTTTGGATTCTATTATTTTCTGCTAATATATTCAAGTAGTCTTATGCATGTGCACAACTTTTAATACTTTTTTTACATTTGAGGAACGATTAAATAGAGTTAAATTATAGGCGAGTTCTTTTGGAGGGAGGGGGGAGGCCAGGATCAGAAGGGTAGGAGGGAGTGGGAGAAATCCAGTGATTTAAGGCTCATTATTACAACGTAGAAGTTGTTAATGCTTTTTTTGGGGGGGTTGGATTGCATTACAATTTGGTAACACAGAGAACGTTTTGTTGTGAATTTTTTTAACATTAATATTTGACTTAAGTATGTTTGTATTAGTTACTTATGTTTGAAAAATTATTGGTAATATCCTCTTTGTATGTATTGGCATATCGCAACCATAGATGTCCCAATTTTGACTTGTTAGGTACCTAGCTCTCTGTAATGTGGCAAGAAAAGGGATGTGTTCTAGCTTGTCCATCTCATCTCAGTCTATATTGAATCATTAGTATAACCACACACAAATGCTTACGAAATTGGTATCTTTTATATTCTGAATATCTGAATGGATCTGGTGCAAATCAATTTGGTTCTGTTGGACAGGTAGAAACTATTTTTGAAGGTAAGCCTTGCACCGAAATGAGGGAAGCTGCAGCAAGCTTGACAAAAAGACTGGCACAGACAGCCCAAGAGACATTTGGTGATTTTGAAGAAGCAGTTGAGAAGGATGCCACAAAAACAGCTGTGATGGATGGAACTGTGCATCCACTGACTAGCTATGTGATCAACTATGTGAAGTTTTTGTTTGAGTAAGCCAAGTACCCCTTCTCTGTTTAGGCTTTCTTGTTCCTGCTTTCTCCTTTTCATAGACATCTGGTGGGGGCAAAGTTCTTGGTTCCGTGAGAAAGTGCAAATTCATTGGTATTCTCCATTGATTTAAAGAACAAAGGTGTAAGTTTTAACTGAATTCGGAACTAGAAACGAAAGCCAATATCAATCTTCTAGAGTAAAAGTTGGGCAGAAGTGCATTTGATGAATGTGCTATTTATGTTTTCAGTAAGGTGATTTTTAACATTATGTTTCTCTTACTTATTGAAAGTTTTTTCTGTTTTCCTTTAATGGCTGCAGGCTGCCTATCAAATGTATCATTTGTATGTCTTCTATATTCTCATATCTATGGTTTATGATGCTGCCATATCTCACTAAAAGTGGATTTATATTATTATATGTATTCTTGCAATTTATTGAATTGTGATTCTTTCTTATGCACACTTTTTTGCATTTGTTTTTCTTTCTCCTCTGCTAGTGTTGGATCTCCCCCTCATTCTTCCCATAGGTACAGTGCCATATAACTGACTAATGTTGACTTTGCACAGTTACCAGTCCACTCTGAAGCAACTTTTTCAGGAAGTCAGTGGAGAAGATACAGGAGCACAGTTGGCAGTGATCACAACTCGCATAATGCAAGCACTCCAGACTAATCTGGATGGAAAATCCAAGCAGTATAAAGATACTGCTTTGACTCAGCTGTTTCTTATGAACAACATCCACTACATTGTTCGATCAGTTCGGAGGTTTGCTAGACATTTTTTTTATCTTAAGCACATTCTTTCATTGCTTAATGCTTGTACTAACTGACCATCCTTTCCTTTGGGTTTAGGTCGGAAGCAAAAGACCTACTGGGAGATGATTGGGTTCAGCGACATCGAAGGATTGTCCAACAGCATGCAAATCAGTACAAGAGGATTTCCTGGTCTAAGGTATTGTTCATTCTGTAATGTTGCCTTTTGATCCTTGTTACCGAAAAGAATTACTGTAGTTCAACAAACTATAACTAAAATCAATTTTTTGCCTAGTAGTTGCCCTTACAGATCTTTGGTATTTTCATGAACTGTAAATCACTCACTCCTTGCTGAGTGGAACCTTACATTTTTGTTATTCTCTTGACTTGTAGATTCTTCAATATCTCTCTGCCCAACCTGCTGGTTCCTCTGGGGGTGGGGCTGCTACACCTGATGCCACTCCAGCGCTTTCTAGGGCAATGGTAAAAGAAAGATTCAAAAATTTCAATATTCAATTCGAGGAACTTCATCAAAGACAATCTCAATGGACTGTTCCTGATAGTGAATTGCGTGAGTCTCTGCGGTTGGCTGTAGCTGAGGTCTTATTGCCTGCGTATCGAAATTTTTTTAAACGTTATGGGTTTGTGATCCTGCTTCCCTTCTTCATTTCCTGAAGTTCCCTTATTTATACAACCCTGGATTCTTAACTAAATTTCTGGTTGTAGGCCAATGATAGAGGGTGGGAAGAACCCTCAGAAGTACATAAGATTCAGCGCGGAGGAGCTCGATCGCATGTTAAACGAATTTTTCGAGGGCAAAAACTGGGGTGAACAGAAGCGATAGGTGCTAAGAAATTACTAGCTTTGTTGTATAGCATTTTAATCTGCATTCTTTTTCTCCATTTTTCACTCTGATGGCTCAATAAGTTGGAATTCTGCATCATCTCAGGAATAAAAATTCCCTTAGCTGAATTTGGATAAATTTGGCGCAATTCTAATTCGAGCTCTTCCAGGCAGTTTTACGTTTGTGAGTTGGAGAAGTGCATAAACTTGTGTATACCTACATAATGTAGAGCTTGAGTAGCCATGTCCTTTTAACACAAGGTAAGATCTGATTTTGATCAGTGCTTCATAGTCATAGTCATGTATGCTGTACTGAACCAACTGTCCAACCAACAGAGGTATTCTGAAACAAATTGTTCAATTGTAGATTTGTAATGCAAGCTATTGAGATCTAAGCATCAAGGCAAATTTATTTATATTTTAGGAATGTAACTACAAAAAGTAGGTACAAATGTGTAAAATAGATAAAAGAAAGAAAAAGGTGAAGAATATAGCCGAAATCTGCAGAAAGCAACTGTGAAGAAGTCAGGCTTTGATCCCCAGGTATCATCACTGTTTCAGCTTCTGTAACCCACAAGATCTAAGGGAGATAATATACTTTTTACATAATTAATCACATTTCTAGTCCTAGGAATCTCCAAAACATGGACTTCTTTGGGTGGATCTTGATTCAGGTCAAGGAGAATGATGGTTTCTCCATCAACCTGAACAACTAAATTCCCTGTTTCTGTAACACCCTGAATTTTCTGAAATCTGAATCTTTCATCATAGAAGTATACAAAAGAACCATGATCAAAATGAAACAACCTTATCCATGAATATATCCCTGCTTCTTCTTCCTTGAACATTCCAATATCAATATCACCTTGATAACTTTTCCAACAAGCACACAAGCATCCATCTCTCGGAAACAACACCGGAGTTGCGTTGAAGCTGTAATCAGACCACTTTGGGAGCGGGGCGAGCTCCATGAACTTCTCCTCTACCAAGTCGAATGCCACGATTTGGCAGCAATGATCATAATAACCAACATCGTATTCAGTATAGTATGATGCCCAATATATCATATTATTAACTGATACTCCTATTCCACTCATTGGTGGGATATCATCAGAACTATGTTTTCCAAATTTCATATCCAAATTCTTCCAAATATTGCTAATGAAGGAGAACACTTGTACTTTCATGTTCAAGCTCTGATGATAAATTCTTATCAACTTATAATCTTTCATTGATGAAACTTGCCCAAATCCCCAAACAAATCGAGTTTTGATCAAAGTTTGAGGATAAGGAATTTGGATATGCTTTGAAATAGTGGGATTCCAAATGTAGAGAAAATTCCTATCTTCATCATCCAAGCAAACTAATCCATTGTATGATGCTACCATAGTAACATTAGGGAACTCAATTGGTGTTCTTTTTATGCGTTCGACTCCGAATTTTTCATGATATTCGAAATCGAATGAAAGGAACAAGCTTTTGGTGTTGATTAAGAGAGATTGATGGTTAGAAAAAGGGGAGTGTTTAAGGTGATATGCAGCAAAAGAGGGGGTTGAAATGATGGAATTCCATAGTTTGCAAACACAATTGCAAATTAGAAGAGATTTGATGGGTAAGCGCCTGAAGATTTCAGAGATCAGGAGTACTTCAGGGAGATGGTTATGGTTATTCATTGTGTGTACAGTTAGTTGCTGAATGAAAGCATGATAAAATCTGTTGTACATAGAAGACAAAAGTATGGATAAAGATGTGCAATAGTTGCGCTTGGTTCGTTGCCACAAAAAAAAGAAAAGAAAACGTTGCACTTTGTTTGTAGTAGTATGATTGAATATTTGAATATACAATTATGTACTTCTTTCTTAAATAGACTTTTGAACACCTCTCTCAACCTTTTGGATTTAGATAACATTTTGAGTAATATTTCTTCCGCTTCTACTTCTTTTTCCTCCTTAATGTGGTCTCATGTGAAAAAAGATGGCAGTTTTATTATCCATCATTTAGCAAAGCTAGTCCGGGGTATAACTAATTTGGGAGAACCACTATCCTATAGAGGTGACTCCTTACACTCTTATGGACAATTTGTCCCTTAATTAATCTAACTTGTGCTTTTCCCATCAAAAGAAAAAAAAATGTATTTCTTTCTTAAAATTATTTCATCATGACTTTTGACTTGATGAAGTCTTTTTCACAATGGCAATGCCAGCTATATGAACATTTAATGAGTTGAAAAATTCTTTTTCGAAATGTATTTTATCATGACTTTCGACTTGTTGAAGTCTTTTTCATAATGGCAATGCCAGCGATATGGACATTTTTTCAATTGACAATGTCAAATATATTATTGATAATTTTTTTTATAATGGTATAATGGATTAAAATTTGAAACTTTTACAATGGTTTTAATCAGTACATGTCTTATATCTTAATTTTTTTCGATTTTTTCACCAGGTACTCCTGTGGTTTTTCAAAATTCATGGGGTACCCCTGCTTTTTAAAAAATGCACCAGGTACCCTTACTATATCAATAAAATTCACGAAATGCCCTTAATGACTAACGATGTCAATTTTACGTTAGTTTTATTTACCATTTTGCCATTATTTACCCCTAACCTAAACCCCTAAACCCTAACTCTAATCCTCCCCCACTACCCCAGCCCCCTCCCCTACCACCCCAGCCAACCCCCTCCCCCCACCACCCCAAGAGCCTCCCCCCCCCCCCCCCTTCGAATTCCCACGGCCCTCCCATGCCCCCTCTCCCCCCCACCTTGAAATCGCGACAACATCGGAACTCCAGTGGCGCGCGCACCCCGGCAATCGTGTGCATCCGACGGCGGCGAGAACAAAGAGAGGCGGAGATCGCATGGTAGGGAAATCGCGGAGAGCAAAGAGTGGCTCGCAGCCCACCGAAGTGCGTCTCTCTTTGCGCATTTCAAGGTGCTACCGGGGAGGGAAGAGAAAGAGTAGCCCCGCCAACTGCATCGGTGCACCTCTTTTTGCGGATTTCAAGGTGCCGCAGGGAGGAAAAGGGGGGCCGCGGGGGTGGGGATCGGGCCGTGGGGGTGGTGTGGGGTTGGGGATGGTGGGAGGGTGGGGTTCGTGGGGGTGGTGGGAGGGGGGGCTGGGTGGTGGTTAGGGTTAGGGTTAGGGGTAGTGGTTAAGATTAGGGTTAGGATTAGGGGTGGTGGTTAAGATTAGGATTAGGATTAGGGGTTAATTAGGGTTAATGACTAATGGAGATTTGACACCGTTAGTCATTAAGGGCGTTTCGTGAATTTTATTGCGATAGTAAGGGTACCTGGTGCAATTTTTAAAAAGTAGGGGTACCCCATGAATTTTGAAAAACCACAGGGGTACCTGGTGAAAAAACCGTAATTTTTTTTAAAAAAATGGGAATCTGATCTAAATTTTTACTTGGAATTTAGACCATCCAATTTTTATTATCTTTTTCATGCGCAATTTCAATTAATACACCTTTCGTCCTGTAGTTGTAACACTTTTTATATTGACTAAATTCAATTAATACTCTTTCCGCTCCAATTAATTTTTTGTTAATAAGGTAAGGAGAAACCTTGACAAGTTGGGGGGAACAAAGGGGATCCCAACTCGCTGCGTGAAATCGATCACGGGGCCTCCCTAACCTGGAGGAAGTTCTAACCACTAGGCTATCCCTCACTCTCTTCCGCTCCAATTAATTATAACACTTTCTATATTCGTTGTCTCAGTGTAATTGCAATACTTCCCATTAGTGTATGTATCAAATATTTTTAAAATTATTTCTCAGTCTACCTCCGTACTCCAAATCCATATTAAAAATTATGGAACAACAATAAAGTTATAGCTAGCCACCCGCCCAACTCCCATCCGCCCACTCATTCCTCCATGAACTCACAAATCACATAGTTTACTACAATATCAAGATACCCCACTATCATCCATCAAATTAACTTTTCCAATAAAAATAATGCTTTCACCGATTTATTTCTAGTGCACTATTTTAACGTTTACACTATTAATAACCTAAATATTTTGACCAATATATACTACCTCTTTTATTTTTAAGTTGCACTATTTGTCTTTTCACATATGCCAACACGCTTCTTTAAATATTAATATCCCTAATTGCGTATAAGTATAAATTATAAACAGTTGATATGAAATCCTAGCATTGAGATGAATCCAACAAGATTCCACTTGACTCTGTCTTTTACTCCCTCCGTCCCATAATATAGTATTTGTTTCTCTCTATTTGAGGTCAAACTTTAAAATCTTTGACCAATTATTCTTATTAATATATACAAAAAAAATACTCATGTAGGATCTTGTTAGGTTCGCCTCAACGTGTACTTTCATAATATCAACTTTTTATATTTTTTATTAATGCGGAATTGAAGATATTTAAGGTCAAATGTATATTTTAGAGATCGTGCAAAAAGCAAACAAGCACTATATTATGGGGACGGAGGGAGTATTATATAATAGTAAAAAGAATTAGTTTTAAGTTGGTTGATGATAGTCCAAAATGAAACAATGGTGCAAACTACAAGATTACGAGGAACTCTAGTATATTATATATATATACTACTCCCTCCGTCCCATAATATAGTTCACATTTCTTTTTGCACAGTCTCCAAGACATACCTTTGACCTACAATATCTTCTATTTTGTATTAGTAAAAAATATAAAAAGTTGATAATATAAATGTAGACATTGAGACGAATCTAACAAGACCCCACATGAGTATGTTTTTTTGTATACATTATTGAGAATATTTGGTCAAAGATTTTAAAGTTTGACTCCCAAAATGAAAATGGGAACTATATTATGGGACGGATGGAGTATATAGGAACTCTAGTACTTTGGTGTTCACCCTCTTTGACCAATATACCCATAAACACATTAAAAAATCTACAAAATCTACCCCTCTATAAGTTTAGGAGGGGGGCGATTACAACATTTACCACTCTACTGTACCATAAAATTAAAACACTTGAAACCAAATCAAAACTACATGGCAATATCTTGCTTCATCTCGTCCCTCTTCCCACCTTCTATTATAATCCTTACTTCAATAGCCTGCAAAACACAAGAAAACAAACACAACACATCATGATTCTACACACAAACACAAACCCTTAAACTATTCAAGTCTAACATTTAATTTTGGACACAATGAAAAGTGACTACCATTATCAATCAAGAGGAGCAAACAAAGCAACGCCAAATTCAATCAGGAAACGACAAAAGGTAAATCTTACTTATATTGCAATGCAAACATTTTAACATTATATGACAGTAGCAAAGTGTTGTATTCCATGTTTTGATGATGCCAAATATTTGGGTTCTTGTATAGTTTTATTTTGGAAAAAATATAAAATCCCCAAAATATTATCATGTTAATATATATATATATATATATATATATCTTGTGGAGAAAGGTTAAATGAGTTTTTAATCTAGTCAAGATTTTATTTTTACACTTTGGACTTTATTATATGGTATGTTTAATGAAGCTATTAACTTAGAATCTTTTGAATAAAAAGATTCTTAGCTATTAGATATTTTATGGTTGTTGTGTTGGTGAGTAAAATCAGGTTAAACATACGTGATTATAAAGAAGGAGGAGAGGCGAGATTTTATCTAACTTCCTGCTGGATATATGCGCTCAAACGGCTAGTGGGAGTAGTTGATCACCGTTGCAAAAAACGTGGACTTAGTGCAACGATTTATGGGCTATAATCTCTAGAACTCAACAATCATACAACATGGAGAACGTGGAGTAAAGAACAAGAATTTACAGTAGCTATTTAATATAAAATAACTGCTCGAAAAACTTACAACTTTCAAGCATTCAAAAGTTAATCTTTTACTTAGAAAGTTTTTCTGTAATTTTCTTCTTCTCCTACAATACATACCATTGTAATATTTAGTGTTGGGGTAAGTAAACAAATTCTATATTATCCTTGTAATCAAGTAAGAGAAAGAAAGATAGAATAGAGAATACTTCGAGTGAAGTCGAGTGAGTGTCATCAGTTTAGGGGGAACTGAGTGACTGGGAACAAGTTCCTAAAGGAACAAATAGGTTGTAAAGAGAGTCTTTTGGCCTATTATAATAAGAGAAGTGTTGAGTCAAAATCCCTTGGGGTCAAGCTTTGTCTTCCTATTGGGCCTAGGAAGTTTTCTTTGTAAGTTAAATCTCGTGTGCAATCTTTCTTTCATTCTAAGTTCTTTTTATCCCGCAATCAAATTCGAAAATTTTCCTTCAACTACAATTCACCACCCTCTTGTAGTTGGTCTAGTGTTCATACTATAATAACAATTGGTATCATAGCCTAGTATCTCCAGAATCAACTAACACTTAGGAGATTGTACCTGGCACAATGAACACTACGGGAGAAAAACTTGATGAAGGGTACTCAACCCAACGCCCACCTATGTTCAATGGCAAGCATTATCCATACTGGAAGAATCGTATGGAGATCTTTATAAAAACAGAAAATTACCAAGTTTGGAGAGTCATCGAACTTGGTGACTTTGAAGTTACAAAGAAGAACGAAAAGGGGGAGCCGATTCCTAAACCCTTGAAGATTTTGAAAAAGACGATTTTGACAAAATGAAAATGAACAACATGGCCAAGAAGGTACTCCACTACGGTCTTGGTCCCCATGAGCACAACAGAGTCATGGGATGCAAGACTGGTAAGCAAATATGGGAACTCCTTCAAGTTACTCATGAAGGAACAAGCGAGGTGAAACGATCGAAGATTGATATGCTCATGCATAGTTATGAGTTGTTTCAAATGAAACAAAAAGAGCCTGCTCAAGACATGCTCACTCTCTTCTCGAACATAATAAATGAGCTTGAATCTCTTGGAAAAGTTATCTCTCCAGAGGAACAGGTTCGTAAGGTTCTAAGGAGTATTCCACAGGATGACAAGTGGATGGCCAAGGTTACAACATTGTTGGAAACAAAGGACTTCACAACCTTCAGAATTGCATCTAGGAACTCACGAGATTGAAATTGTGAGACCTAAGGCTCTTGCTCTCAAGACAGATGATCAAGAAGAGTCAGAGACAGATGACGAAGAAGCCGCAATGATTGTGCGAAGATTCAAGAACTATAAGGGGAAGGAAGGAAGCCTACCAAATTAAGTTGTCATAAATGTGGAAGTCCTGATCTCTTTATCAAGGAGTGTCCTCAATGGGAAACCGAGAAATGTAAAGGAAAGGAGCAAGGATCAGCAGAAACCTTTTACAAAAACAGACATGAAGCTAGCCATGGTTGCTGCATGGGGAGAATCTGATTCTGAAGAGGAGCAGGAACATACAGAAGAAGAAACTGCTTATCTATGCCTCGTGGCCAAAACTGAAGATGAAGGAGAATCGTCAAACACCAAGGTATGTTCTAACACTATAGAAGAAGAGCTTACAGAACTTAACAAAAGCCAACTTATGAAATTACTTCTTGAAAGCTTATATGACTATAAGGCTGTTTGTGTACAAAAGGAACAAGTAGAGAATGCCTTAAAAGTTACAAATAAACATTCAAATTGGCTTTATTCTTTAAAATCCGACACTGAAAAAAAGATTCTTTGAACTTTTTGACAAGAATAGAGTTTTTTAAGAAGCCTTTGAAAAGGTTAAACCCGAGAATTATCTTTTGAACATGGAAATGGCAGAATTGAAACTATTTGTTCCTGAAGGAACAAGTTCCTCAATTAATACCAGAACTGATTTTGAAATTTTGAAAACTGATAATGAAAATATATTACAAGAAAATCTGGTATTAAGGAAGAAACTGGAACCCTCAAGGAACAAACTTCCTGATCCAGTCACTTGGATACAAAAATATCAGAATAAAGGAAGAGATGGTCTTGGTTTCAATCATAAGAAAAAGAACAAAAAGAAAAAGTATGTTGATCTGCCAAATAGTAAAATATGTTCTTACTGCGGGGATAGTGGTCACATTGTGTCCGACTGTTTCACCAGAGAAGAACGTATTGAGAGGAACACATACTTAGTCAAACAAGTTTAGAAAGTTAAGAAAGACTCAAGTCCAACAAAGGAACCCAAGCAAGACTGGGTTCCTACCACTGACTAGTTTGTTATGATGCAGGCTGAAGTGAGGGGGAACAACCTATGGTACCTCGACAGCGGTTGTTCTAAGCACATGACAGGAGACAAATAAAAATTTCTCTCACTTTCAATTTACAATGGCGGAACTGTGACTTTTGGAGACAATCTTACAGGTAACATTGTAGCAGTTGGTAAGATTGGAAAATCTCAATCACATTCCATAGATAATGTATTTTTGGTCGAGGGTTTAAAGCATAGTTTACTTAGTATATCTCTGTTTTGTAATAAGGGAAATTATGTGAAGTTTACTAATGAGTCTTGTGTAGTCAGCAATGAAAATACAGGAACCAACATCCTTGAGGGAACAAGGAAAGGGAACACTTACATGGTTGACCTGAACCTTGTTCCTAGGAACAATCTCACATGCTTGAGCGTGGTTGAAGAGGGTCCCCTTCTATGGCACAAACGTTGCGGTCATGCCAGCTTGTCCCTATTGTATAAACTAAGTGGGAAAGACTTAGTAATTGGTTTACCAACAATTAAGTCTATAAACCAGGGTGTTTGTGATCCATGTGTGAAAGGCAAGCAAGTGAGATCCTCCTTTAAATCCAAGAACATGGTAAGCACACAAAGTCCATTGGAACTTATTCATATGGACTTATGTGGCCCTGTACGAATTCAAAGTAGATCAGGTAAGAGATATGTATTGGTCATCATAGATGATTTTTCTAGATATACTTGGGTTATTTTTCTTCATAGCAAAGATGAAACTTTTGATGAATTTCTAACCTTTGCCAAAGAGATTCAACGAACTAGTGGTTATAAATTGAAACATCTAAGATCTGACCATGGTAAGGAATTTGAAAACTCCAAGTTTGATGAATTTTGCGGCAATAAAGGGCTAGATCACAATTTCTCAGCTCCAAGGACACCACAACAGAATGGTGTGGTTGAAAGGAAGAACTGGACCCTGGAGGATATGGCTAGGACGATGATAATAGCAAGCGGTCTCCCGAAGAACTTTTGGGCTGAAGCAGTAAATACAGCATGCTACATGTGACGCCCCGACCCCTAAACATCATGTTTAAGTTAATTAATGCATCATTAGCAGCGGAACTTAGATGGTCGGTGCGCTACTGCCGTATTTTCCGTTCGGGAAAATACCAGGCAAACATTCCTTCATGAAACTAAACATATTATAATCATTAAAGCTCATAAGCATCTTAATTGTATAGATATAAATAGCTAAGCATAGATAACTACGTAGCTATATTAAACTGAGTTCATGTTCTACTGATCATAAGTTTAGATTACACAACCAAAATAGTATTCATAAATGTAAAGTGATTGATCATCCTCACTTCTACGCCATCCCGTCACCTTCATCAGTACCTAAAACCAAAAGCAACATCGTGAGCCAAAGCTCAGTAACATACTACCCTAACAACGTAAATTCATTTCAATTTATTTTATTTGCAAGCAGGGAGAAGAGAATATAGTAAAACATATTTCAAATCCATAATGAAATAATAGCAAAGTAAACAATTATAAATAGCATCTTGATACTTCATAAGTTCCCATTATCTTTTAATAATTTAACATGGTAACTGGCGAGTATAGACATGCGGGACGACTCCCACCATGCGATGATCCTTAAGGAGCCCAACTCCCTTGTTGGATACACCGCTCGCACCAAAATTGAGTAGTAACATAACATGCGGTACCCCTCAAGGAGCCCGGCTCCCTTGTTGGGTGTACGGCGGGTGCGAAGGTACGTGCACGACCATAAAGTAGATAATCGTAACATTATACTGCCAGAACCTCTTTCACTTTTATTTATCATGTTTCGTTTGTTTAGCATTCATCGGCATAAGCCATAGATCTTTCATGAATCATACTTGAACATCAATAACTCATAAGATCATCATTTATGAAACTCATTCGAAAAAAAAATTAAGTATCCCACAATCCATATAAAGAATCACATCACAAAATCCTTAACATAATTATAAACATCATTTCACAAATACATTTCGAAGGGGATCGTGGGTGTTAGCAATAGATGTTACCTCGATTCCTGCTTAATAATCTTGAAGCCAGGGGAGGCTTTAATGTCCTTTCCTTTTAATCTAACCATGAAATGACGCAACAAAAATATAAATATTCGATTTATTTTAACATACGATCTTTAGTTATTATTAATACTTTTATTATTGAATATCGTTGTTGATGCTACATATATTCATTATTTAAGCTTACGTTACTTTAATTATTAGAATTATCATTTTACTTACGATTTAGTTATACTACTAAGTACATTAAGTAAATTATCTTCAACAAGTTGTAAAACAATTTTAGTTATCTTAAGCAAGCTAATCGTAAAATTCATAATACTAAGTAAATTAACTCAACTATGAAATATTCGTTAAGCCTAACAAATTAAGCATATGAATTTTGTTGGTTGGTTTAACTAAAACTAAAACCAAATTTTAGGCCCATATGATGGTTAACTAAAGATGGGTTATACTTGGGCTCAAACTATAAAAGAGAAGTCAAAGATTAAAATAACAGTGAAGAGGAATTTTCCATACCTCCTGCTAACAGAGCAGTCACGAAAAAAACAGTGGAGGAAGGAAGGAGGTTGGGTGCGGCGTGGTGGAGCTCCGGCAGCAGGGTGGCGAGGCTACGTGGCTGGAGGCGCGGAGGTCCGGTGGTGCTGGGCGAGGATCGTCAGCGCACGAGGGGGCAGAAAGGGGAGCGCGAGAGAGAAAAAAAGTTGGGCGAGAGGAAGGGTGGGCGAACGAGGGAAGATACGGGTATGCGGGTGGTTGGCGGTGCGGTGGTGGCGCACAGAAGGCGCGCTGGTTGCTGCAACTGAGGCCAGAGGGTGGCGCTTCGGTGGTGCAGGTTGTGGAGTGGCAGCAGCGTAGTGGTGCGAGTTATGGGAACTCGAAACAGAGGAGAGAGAGGGGTTGCGAAAAACAACAGAGGCTTGGGGGGCGTTTTTGGTGGTGGTTTCCGACGAAGACAATATATTTCCGGCGAGGTGTTTAAGATTGTGAATGGGTAATAATGGGGGAGCAACCATGGCTATTTATAGCCATTGTTGGGGTTTAATTTTTATGAATTGGGTGGGTTTGATTTGATGAGAAATTGGATTTTTGGGTGGGTTTGATTTGAATTGAAGTTTTTAATTGAAGAAGAGTTTGTTTGTGTAAAATAATTTTGTCTTGCATTAAAAACTCCATTGTCGGGTTGTTTTGTGAAGATAAATGGAGATGGGTTGAAACATAATTCCTATTTTGATTTTTCCTTTTTATTTTTCTTTTTCTTTTTCTTTTCTTTTTTTCTTTTTCTTTTTATGCCATCAATTTGTGTAGTAATTAATTTGTTTATTATTGGGTTTTCTTACTTTAACTAATGTTATTATTTAATCTAACATAATTTATAACTCTTGCCATACATATAACATATATTTACTTAACGAACTAATTATCCTTTACTTGGATATAGAGTAACAAAATTTCAATCGTAACTTATGATTAAAGGAAAATGTTAACCAATAATTATTATTATTTAATTTAAGCAAGTTTAAATTTTCGGGATATTACATCCTCTCCCCCTTAGAAAAAGTTTCGTCCTCGAAACTTAATAATGATAGCCAATAATCATATTTTCATTAACTCATATATATACAAGCACATAATTTCAAAGTCAAGTATTCACATGCATATTGTAAGTAACCTCACAAAATCATCATCTAAGCAAATAGGTGAGGATATTTCGTTTTCATCTGGTATTCTACTTCCCAAGTGGCTTCTGACGACGAATGGTTAGGCCATAGTACCTTTACCATAGGGATTACCTTATTCCTAAGTTGCTTTTCTCGTCGGTCGAGAATTTCAATCGGTTTTTCTTCATACGTTAGATCATTTCTAAGTTGTAGTGGTTCGTGTCTAATCACATGGTTAGGATCTGATATATACTTTCGCAGCATTGACACATGAAAGACATTGTGAACCTTATCCAAGTTTGTCGGCAGTGCCAAGCGATAAGCTACTTCGTTGACTCGCTCCAGAATCTTATATGGGCCGATATACCTCGGACTTAGTTTGCCGGATTGCCCAAATCTCATAACACCTTTAGTAGGTGAGACTTTCAGGAAGACATGATCACCAACCATGAATTCTAGTGGTCTCCTTCGTCGATCTGCATAGCTCTTTTGTCGGCTCTGAGCAGTCTTGATCCTGGCTTGTATCAATCGTACTTTTTCTATTGTTTCTTGTATCAAGTCTAGTCCAATCATCCGAGCTTCGTCTATATCACTCCAACAGAGGGGTGTTCTACACCGTCTTCCATAAAGTGCTTCATAGGGTGCCATCCCAATGCTAGCTTGATAGCTGTTGTTATAAGAAAATTCTACCAGTGCAAATATTTCTCCCAGCTTCCTTGGAAATCTAATATACACGCCCTTAACATATCTTCGAGAGTCTGAATTGTTCGTTACGTCGACCATCGATTCTTTGGGTGAAAAGCATGCATCGAAATCAAGTCTAGTGCCAAGAGCTTTATGCAATTCTTTCCAAAACTTCGCCTGGAATCGTGAGTCTCGATTAGATACAATTGAACTCGGGACTCCATGTAGTCTGACATTTGTGTTCATATACAACTCCGCTAGCTTATCCAAGCTCCAATTATTCCTTATAGCCAAGAAATGTGCGGGCTTGGTCAATCTATCCACAATCATCCAAACAGAATTCATACCTCTAAATGATGGTGGTAATCCCATAATAAAATCCATTGAAATCGAATCCCATTTCCATGTGGGAACATCTAGTGGTTGTAGCAACCCTGCGGGCCTCTGGTGCTCGATCTTTATTCTTTGACAAGTCAGGCATTTTGAAACGAATTTTGCAACTTCTTGCTTCATATTACTCCACCATAATGTTTGCTTCAAATCCTTATATAACTTGTTTCCTCCCCGGTGTACCGAGAAAGGACTGTTATGAGCCTCTTCTAGAATTTTCCTTTTTAACGACTCATTATTGGGAACACATAACCTTCCTTGGAATCTCAGAGTACCATCTTCTTGAATCACAAATCCTGGTGACTTCCCTTTCTTTACATCATCCTTTATTTTCTCTAACTCCATATCTTCACCCTGTGCTTCCTTTATTTCTTCCAACAATGTCGGCCTTAACTCCAACGCATTCAAGCATGCATCTCCTTTCCTTTGAATGATCTCCACTTCCATCTTCCATAGATCCTTTTGGATAGCTTTGGGTAGGGTTAGGATGGTGCTTAAGTGGGATTTTCGGCATAAAGCATCAGCCACAACATTAGCCTTGCCAGGGTGATATTGAATGTCGAGGTCGTAATCTTTGAGGAATTCTAACCGCCTGCGTTGTCTCAAGTTTAGTTCTTTTTGTGTGAAAATGTACTTGAGACTTTTGTGGTCGGTGTAGATCTTGCACGGAACACCATAGAGATAGTGTCGCCATATTTTGAGAGCAAACACAACAACTGCTAGTTCAAGATCATGGGTTGGGTAGTTTTGTTCATGTGGTTTTAATTGTCGGGAAGCATAGGCGATTACCTTATCGTTTTGCATTAAGACGCACCCTAATACATGCTTGGAGGCATCACTATACACCACAAAGCCGCCTTCATCAGATTGGAGGGCGAGAATAGGGGCAGAGGTAAGACGCTTCTTTAACTCTTGAAAAGCTGCTTCACTTTCATCGCTCCATTCAAATTTGACAGACTTCTTCACCAAAAGGGTTATGGGTGAAGCAATTTTGGAGAAGTCCTGGACAAATGTTCGATAATAACCAGCTAAGCCCATAAAACTTCGGATTTCTGTGACATTGATGGGTCTAGGCCACTCCATTATAGCCCTTATCTTTTGTGGGACAACAGAGATTCCATTCTCCGAAATAATGTGCCCTAATAAGGTGACTTCTTTCAACCAGAATTCACATTTCTTCAACTTTGCATATAACTTGTTCTCCCTTAATACCTCCAATACTTTTCTCAAATGCTCTTCATGTTCACTCGAACTTCTTGAGAACACCAATATATCGTCAATGAATACCACTACAAACTTGTCGAGGTAGGGTTTGAAAACTCGGTTCATCAAGTCCATAAAGACAGCAGGAGCATTGGTCAGTCCAAATGGCATTACCGTAACCTCATAATGGCCATATCGGGTTCTGAAAGCGGTTTTTGGAATATCTTCGGGTCTGATTCGGAGTTGATGGTATCCAGATCTCAAATCGATATTCGAGAAGGTGCTGGCTCCTCGAAGTTGATCGAAAAGGTCATCAATGCGGAGTAGTGGATATTTATTCTTGATGGTGATCTTGTTTAACTCCCGATAATCAATGCATAATCTTAAGCTTCCATCTTTCTTTTTCACAAATAACACTGGTGCACCCCAAGGTGATACACTAGGTCGAATATACCCTTTCTCGAGTAATTCATCTAGTTGCTTCTTTAATTCTTGCAACTCGGCTGGTGCCATTCTGTAAGGTGCCTTAGATATAGGGGCGGATCCTGGAATCAGGTCAATGCTAAAATCTATTTCTCTTTGTGGTGGCATGCCAGGTATCTCTTCTGGAAATACGTCAGGATATTCACAAACTATGGGAATGTCAGACATAGAAGGTTCAGGGGTGGTTAGGTCTACCATATTGCAAAGGTATCCCTGACAACCAGTCATGAGTAGTTTGAAGGCTTTTGAGGTTGATACGATTTTGGGTTTGGTTTTTCTTCTTCGATAAGATACCTTACTTCCGTCTGGTTTCTTAAGGGTTATTTCATGGTTAAGGCAGTTTATGTCGGCTTTGTGTTTGGATAACCAATTCATACCCAAGATCACATCAAAGTCGGTTAATTCAAATTGAACTAGGTCAACTAAAAATTCACAACCTCCTATTAGGATAGGGCAATTCCTATATATGACATCACATGAGATAGATTCTCCATTTGGGAGGGCAACAAACATAGCATAGAATTGAGAGCATGGTTTTACTTTCAAGTTTTTAGCAAATGATGCAGAGACAAATGAATGTGAAGCTCCAGAGTCGAAAAGAACATAAGCAAATATAGAATTGACAGGAAAAGTACCAGTAATGACGATATCATCAGCTTCAGCTTCTTCTCGTTGCATCATGAATACTCGTGCAATTTGGTGAGGTCCACGGGGAGGGTTACGGTTTGTAGCACCACCATTTCCATGGTTCTGACCAGCTGGTTCATTTCTCCCGTTGGCTTGTCCTTGACGCCATTGAGGGCAATCTCGGATCATGTGATCTTTACTTCCGCACTTGTAGCATTCCTTTGTACCAGCTCGACATTCCTTCTCAGTATGGTTTCACTTTCCGCACTTAGAGCATTTTCGAGTTTGATTATGGTTTCCGAAATTTCCACTTCGGTTTCCAGTTTCTTGCCTCTTGAATGATCCATTGTTGGGTTGGTTTTGAAAATTCTTCTTTCTTTTCCAGTTCTCAAAGATCTCCTTTCGAAGCTTGCTTTTTCTTTCGACGTTGATAGCCCTATCATACAACTCCTAGAATGATGTACTCATGTGTGCTGCAAGTTTCTCTTGAAGGTCAAGATTAAGGCCTTCTTCAAAGTGGTTCATCCTCTGTCGATCCGTAGACACTAAGTCAGGAGCAAATCGAGCAAGCTCGTTGAACTTCACAACATACTCTAACACAGACATATCCCTTTGCTTGAGATGGATGAATTCAGATTCCATTTTGAGCTGCAGGCTCTGGGGGTAAAACTGATTTCTCATTGTTCCCTTCAAATTTTCCCATCCAAAGCCGGGTTGGCTTTGAATTCCCTTTGCAGTCTTCCACCAAAGGTCTGCTTGCCCTTTCAAATAGAATTTGCGAAATTCACCTTCCATTTCTCGAGGCATTGAGTAGCGTCAAATAGTTTCTCCATATGATTAATCCATTCTTCGAACTCGGTAGGATCTGGCTTGCCATCATAGGTTGGTGGTTTGTGAGCAGAAAATCGCTTAAACATGTTAGAGCATTCTTCTTGCTCTGATTTAGGCTTTTGTCGATTTCCTTGCGAGAGTTCCATCATTACAAGTCTTAATAAGTCTGTTCTATTATCGTTAGTAACGTCTCCGGTGGCTTCTCCGAAAATCGGATCACCTCGCAAAGCATCGAGTCTTGTCCTCATTTCTTCCAATGACACATCTGACACGTGATTTCCATTTCCTCCTTCAACGTGATCGCTCTCACTTGTTGCCATTTTCTAACATATTGAACATTTCACATCCATATCACATTTAATGCAAATAAGCCATAGTGCATCAAAAAATAAATATTGAAACTTTATCCCATTCCCGATCCTAACGCTCACGCTCATGGTTATTATAGTTTTAATATTATGTTTACCACTTTATAGAACTTCAATCTTCATTTACTTTTCCCTAATTATCTTACACAACTTAAACATTTCTATCCTGTAATTAATAATATCTTTATTGCTATTATTTATTATGCTATTTCACCTAAACCATTTTAAACTTAAAATTAATTTACGTTAAACCATCACGGTTATACTTAAGGTTTCAGAAACCTTCGGCTCTGATACCACTCTGTGACGCCCCGACCTCTAAACATCATGTTTAAGTTAATTAATGCATCATTAGCAGCGAAACTTAGATGGTCGGTGCACTACTGCCGTATTTTCCGTTCGGGAAAATACCAGGTAAACATTCCTTCATGAAACTAAACATATTATAATCATTCAAGCTCATAAGCATCTTAATTATATAGATATAAATAGCTAAGCATAGATAACTGCGTAGCTATAGTTAAACTGAGTTCATGTTCTAGTGATCATAAGTTTAGATTACACAACCAAAATAGTATTCATAAATGTAAAGTGATTGATCATCCTCACTTCTACGCCATCCCGTCACCTTTATCAGTACCTAAAACCAAAAGCAACATCGTGAGCCGAAGCTCAGTAACATACTACCCTAACACCGTAAATTCATTTCAATTCATTTTATTTGCAAGCAGGGAGAAGAGAATATAGTAAAACATATTTCAAATCCATAATGAAATAATAGCAAAGTAAACAATTATAAATAGCATCTTGATACTTCATAAGTTCCCATTATCTTTTCATATTTTAACATGGTAACTGGCGAGTATAGACATGCGGGACGTCTCCCACCATGCGATGATCTTTAAGGAGCCCAACTCCCTTGTTGGATACACCGCTCGCACCAAAATAGAGTAGTAACATAACATGCGGTACCCCTCAAGGAGCCCGACTCCCTTGTTGGGTGTACGGCGGGTGCGAAGGTACGTGCACGACCATAAAGTAGATAAGCGTAACATTATACTGCCAGAACCTCTTTCACTTTTATTTATCATGTTTCGTTTGTTTAGCATTCATCGGCATAAGCCATAGATCTTTCATGAATCATACTTGAACATCAATAACTCATAAGATCATCATTTATGAAACTCATTCGAAAACAAAATTAAGTATTCCACAATCCATATAAAGAATCACATCACAAAATCCTTAACATAATTATAAACATCATTTCACAAACACATTTCGAAGGGGATCGTGGGTGTTAGCAATAGATGTTACCTCGATTCCTGCTTAATAATCTTGAAGCCGGGGGAGGCTGTAACGTCCTTTCCTTTTAATCTAACCATGAAATGACGCAACAAAAATATAAATATTCGATTTATTTTAACATACGACCTTTAGTTATTATTAATACTTTTATTATTGAATATCGTTGTTGACGCTACATATATTCATTATTTAAGCTTAAGTTACTTTAATTAATAGAATTATCATTTTACTTACGATTTAGTTATACTACTAAGTACATTAAGTAAATTATCTTCAATAAGTTGAAAACAATTTTAGTTATCTTAAACAAGCTAATCGTAAAATTCATAATACTAAGTAAATTAACTCAACTATGAAATATTCATTAAGCCTAACAAATTAAGCATATGAATTTTGTTGGTTGGTTTAACTAAACCTAAAACCAAATTTTAGGCCCATATTATGGTTAACTAAAGATGGGTTATACTTGGGCTCAAACTATAAAAGAGAAGTCAAAGATTAAAATAACAGTGAAGAGGTATTTTTCATACATCCTGCTCACAGAGCAGTCACGAAAAAAACAGTAGAGGAAGTAAGGAGGTTGGGTGCGGCGTGGTGGAGCTCCGGCAGCAAGGTGGCGAGGCTACGTGGCTGGAGGCGCGGAGGTCCGGTGGTGCTGGGCGAGGATCGTCAGCGCACGAGGAGGCAGAAAGGGGAGCGCGAGAGAGAAAGAAAGTTGGGTGAGAGGAAGGGTGGGCGAACGAGGGAAGATACAGGTATGCGGGTGGTTGGCGGTGCGGTGGTGGCGCACAGGAGGCGCGCTGGTTGCCGCAACTGAGGCCGGAGGGTGGCGCTTCGGTGGTGCAAGTTGTGGTGTGGCAGCAGCGTGGTGGTGCGAGTTATGGGAACTCGAAACAGAGGAGAGAGAGGGGTTGCGGAAAAAAAACAGAGGCTTGGGGGGTGTTTTTGGTGGTGGTTTTCGACGAAGACAATATATTTCCGGCGAGGTGTTTAAGATTGTGAGTGGGTGATAATGGGGGAGCAACCATGGCTATTTATAGCCATTGTTGGGGTTTAATTTTTATGAATTGGGTGGGTTTGATTTGGTGAGAAATTGGATTTTTGGGTGGGTTTGATTTGAATTGATGTTTTTAATTGAAGAAGAGTTTGTTTGTGTAAAATAATTTTGTCCTGCATTAAAAACTCCATTGTCGGGTTGTTTTGTGAAGATAAATGGAGATGGGTTGAAACAGAATTCCTATTTTGATTTTTCCTTTTCCTTTTTCTTTTTCTTTTTCTTTTCTTTTTTTCTTTTTCTTTTTATGCCATCAATTTGTGTAGTAATTAATTTGTTTATTATTGGGTTTTCTTACTTTAACTAATGTTATTATTTAATCTAACATAATTTATAACTCTTGCCATACATACAACATATATTTACTTAACGAACTAATTATCCTTTACTTGGATATAGAGTAACAAAATTTCAATAGTAACTTATGATTAAAGGAAAATATTAACCAATAATAATTATTATTTAATTTAAGAAAGTTAAATTTTCGGGATATTACACCACATCATCAATAAAGTTATGCTAAGGCCAATTACATTGAAGACGCCCTATGAACATCTTAGAGGAAGAAAACCCAATATCTCTTATTTTCGTTTCTTTGGATGTTAATGTTTTGTACACAATAATTAGGCATAGGACAATCTAGGAAAGTTTGATGCTAAAAGTGATGAAGATATATTTCTAGGATATGCTTCAAATAGTAAGGCTTATCGTGTTTACAATAAGCGAACAATGTGTGTAGAGGAAAGTATCCATATTATCTTTGATGAAACTAACTTCCTGCAGGAACCGAGTTATGATGATAACTTTGAAATTGGTTTGACTCACTAGTAGAATAATTGCTTATTGCTGCGGTTTTACCCATACGCAGCAATATATCACGTAAAAAGAAAAGGTAAAGTATAAAATAAAGATATTGCTGCGGTTTCGGCCAAAAACCGCAGCAATATGGTTTCAACGGAAAATTTTTGAAAAAAAATTGACTTTTTGACCAGATATATTGCTGCGGTTTCTGGCAAGAACAGCATCAATATATTAAAATAATACTCCCTCCGTCCCAGAATACTCTTTACACTTTCCTTTTTCATCTGTCCCATAATACTCTTTACACTTCTATTTTTGGATAGGACCCACTATTATTTTAATTCTTGTACCTTTTAAGTTGGCCCACACTCTCTCTCCTCCAAATAAAATAATACCACTCCTACCACCCACCAACTCTAACCATGGCCCACACTCTCTCTCCTTAAAATAAAATAATACTCTTTTACTAACTACTAACTTCTATCACATCTACTTTTCAATAAAATAACAATTGATAACCAAACAACAACTTATCATCTAAAACTACGTGCATTGATAAGTGTCAAGAGTATTCTGGGACGGAGGGAGTATTAAAAAAATAATATTTTAATATATTGCTGCGGTTTTTGCTAGAAACCGCAGCAATATGTCTAGTTCGTTTTTTAAATTAATTAATTAAAGGCACCCACCCAGCTAGGGTTTCTTTTTAAACCCATTCCGCCGTTTTTTTTATTTCGGTCTCTCTCCTCACTCCTTCAACAGTTCAACTCCTCTTTCTCCTATGTCCTACTCTTCATCCTCTTCGTTCTTCACTCACCACGCTATCAACTCTCTTCGCAACGAACGATAAGCATCTGGGTTCAAGCTTCGCGACGTCTCGGGCCTCGTTCGTCGCCGTCTCTGATTTCCTTCAACTCTCTTCGTCGTTCGTTCGACATCAATAATGGCTTCAGATCTCGCCGTTCTTCATTCCGTCGTTCGTCGTTCGTTAGTTTCCAAATCTCGCCGGTCTTCATTCTTTTTGAAGCAGCCAAATTTGTTTCTTTCGTAAGTGATTCTTCGTTTCTTAATCTGGAAATTTTGAAGTTTCTGTTATAATGGTGAATGAATTGAAATATTTTTTATGTGTGAAAAATTGCAGTTCGAAGAAGACAGGGAAAGGAAAGAGACCAGGGAAAGGAGGAAACAGATTCTGGAAGAGTATTGGATTAGGGTTCAAGACTCCTCGTGATGCCATTGAAGATTTTTCTTTTTGATTTTCATTTAGATCTTATTTTGATTAATGTTTGTCGATTTGATTTTTTTTTTCTTGTAAATTTATGTGCTTGAACTTTATAGTATTGTCGATTTTATATGGTCTTTGATTTAGTGATGTTGTATTGAGGAAGTTATATGAATTTGCGTTGTTTATTAAATCAAATAATAGATTTGGTAGGAGGGAAGTTGATTATATGAGTTGATGTTTATGATTTTTTTATCAACATATTCTTTGGTACAGTGATGGTAACATTGAATGTGATGTAATTGTGATATGCAGAAGTATATCCAGAAGAGGTAGTTGCTATTGTGTGGGTATAGACGTGTAGTAATAATATATGGACATTATAAATGTATAATTTTTTTTTATAAAAAAAAGCAACATATTGCTGCTGTTGTTGGTAAAAACAGCAGCAATAGACTCTCTATTGCTGCTGTTTTTACCAACAACAGCAGCAATATGTTACTTTTTAATTTTTTTTTTTTGTTATTGACACTACCTATTGCTGCGGTTTTGGCCAGGAACCGCAGCAATATCTTGGCCTATTGCTGCGGTCAAAAACCGCAGCAATAGGTTAATTACCTATTGCTGCGCCTTTAATTGCTGCGCGGCTAAAACCGCCGCAATAGGCCACTTAATGACCGCAGCAATAAACAATTATTCTACTAGTGACTCGACCTGAAGAGCCAAGTCATTATGATGAGGAACTAACTCCTGCAGGAAAAGAGAAGAAGCATGTTCCTGAACCTGAGAACCCTGTGCCTGATCCTCAGGGGGAACAAGCTACAGGAGGAACTCAGGAAGAAAAATGAACTCCTGAACCCGAAGAAGATCAAATGATTCAAACACTTCAAGAAGTACCAGAAGCAACCAGGAGATTTGATCCAAAGCCTTGGAAACACCAAAATTCTCATCCCTTTGAATTAATAATAAGTGATATTGAAAAGGGAACTCAAACGAGATCCCAAATGAAAAATTTTTGTGCTTTTCATGCTTTTCTATCTATGATGGAACCTAAGGATCATGAGGAAGCACTCAAAGAGGCTGATTGGATAAATGCTATGCAAGAAGAACTGAATGAGTTTCAGTGGAACAAGGTTTGGCACCTGGAGCCCAAGCCAAAGAACCAGAAAGTAATTGGACTTAAATGGGTGTTCAAGAACAAGCTTGATGAGCATGGTACAGTTGTAAGGAACAAGGCCAGACTTGTAGTCAAAGGGTACAATCAACAAGAAGGTATTGATTTCGATGAAACCTTTGCTCATGTTGCTAGGATAGAAGCAATTAGAATTTTGATTACCTTTGCCGCATTTATGGGATTTAAGTTGTACCAAATGGACATAAAATGTGCATTTTTAAATGGCTTTTTACTAGAAGACGTCTATGTGGAACAACCTCCTAGATTTGAAAATCCCAATCTTCCAAATCAGGTCTATAAGCTTGATAAAGCTCTATATGGGTTAAAACAAGCTCCTAGATCTTGGTATGAAAGATTATCAAAATTCTTACTTTTGCATGATTTCATAAGAGGAAAAGTTGATAGAACCCTGTTCCTTCGTTCAAAAGGAACAAACATATTAGTAGTCCAGATTTATGTTGATGATATTATATTCGGTGCTACTAATGATCTTTTTTGTAAGGAGTTTGCTGATCTTATGAGTAGTGAGTTCGAAATGAGTATGATGGGAGAATTGAACTTCTTTTTGGGCTTGCAAATCAAGCAAACCGAAAGAGGAACAATGATCTATCAACAAAAATATGTCAAGGAGCTGCTGAAGAAATATGGACTGGAACAATATAAAATCAACCACACTCCCATAGGAACAAGAACAAGGTTAGATGAAGATACAGATGGTAAGTGTGTAAACGAGAAGCAATATAGAGGTATGATTGGATCTTACTCTACTTAACTGCAAGTAGTCCTGATATTGCTTTTAGTGTTGCTTTATGTGCAAGATTCCAATCAAATCCCAAAGAATCTCACTTAACAGCAGTTAAGAGAATTCTTAGGTATTTGAAAGGAAGCGATGACTTATGTTTAATCTATCCTCGAAGTGATGTATTTGAGCTAGTAAGTTACTCGGGTGTGGATTATGCTGGGGACTTGGTTAATCGCAAAAGCACATCAGGTATTGTTCAGTACCTAGGAACAAGCTTGGTCTCATGGAGCTCAAAGAAGCAAAACATTGTTGCCTTGTCCACTGCAGAGGCAGAGTATGTGGTTGCTGCTGCATGCTGTTCCCAGGTCCTCTGGATCAAGCAACAGGTTAGAGACTTTGGTATCAAATTTAAGTGTGTTCCTATTTATTGTGATAATACTAGTGCAATCTGCATCTCCAAGGACCCAGTACATCATTCAAGGGTCAAGCATATACACATTAGGCATCATTTTCTTAAGGACAATGTTGAAAAAGGTCTTGTTAAAGTTGAGTTTTGTCCAACAGAAAATCAAATTGTTGACATTTTGACTAAACCATTTCCTAGAGAAAAGTTCAAAAAATTTGCTTAGAGCTAGGGATGGTTAGAATTCATTAAGTATGCTACTTCTAATGAAACCCTTAGTTACAAGATTACTCTAAGTGACCAGCAAAATTTTGTGAAATTGTTTTCATACAATACAAAGTCAAGGTAAAGTACTCGCATTAGTCTTCATAATATACTCCCCTTATTGTCCACACATAGATATTGAGCAAAACTTGATGAGACTTGTGTAAATATAGTTTGAACATGAAAATTGCATGAGTTCATTTTCTTTATTTTCTCGTAAATATTTTCTCTCCCACTTTTATTTTCCTTCTTTATTTTTCCTTTCCTTCTTTTCTTCATTAATTCTCCACAAAATATCTATTTCTGAAACAATGCAACGCATCACCTCAGTCTAAGTTCAAAGCCAAACTTGAAATACAATGGATTAAGTGGAAAGTGAAAAGTCGTCATAAATTATCTCACAAAACCCCATAAATCTACCCCCTCATAAAACCCCATCACATCAACTCTCTTTACACGACAAATTTTACTTTTCACCAAAAACCATCAACATCTCAAAACTGCTCATCTTCTTCACCCTTCTCCAAGCTTCATCAATGGCCCCAAAACACAATACCACCAAAGAAACCAAGCCCCACAAAAATTTCCCTGCCGAAAAATCCTCACCTTTGGTTGAATACAAAGAAAGCGACAATGAGTCTTCTAATTCCATTCAAGAAACCATGCATTCTCTTGAGAAATGATCCGGGCATGAAGAAATCTCTCCCAAGAAAGAAGAAGACGTCGGTGGTGATATGGTTTTATATAGAGTTTTAGGTGCATTTAGGTTGCATTTCTAGTTCATATTAGAGCATTTAGGTGCATATTTGCATGATTTACTCAAGTTTTGCTCTACTACTCCCCGTTTGCGTGTATCGATGATTTTCAGGTTATTTTGATGCAAATTGTTTATGATTATCTAAGATCAAGCCTTTTGATCATTGAGGATGGAGATAGCTTGCACAAGGATCACAATGCATCCGTTTGGGACAATTTCGAGTTAGAATGAAGCAAAGAGTTAGTGAAAGAAGTGCCAAAACTGACACTTGTTCACCATTTTGATCATAACTTTTGATACAAAATTGATAATCAAGAAGTTCTAGTTGGGTTAGAAACTCTACTTTAAGGGCTTTCCAATGATAGGTCACAAGCCCCAAATGGACTTCTGGTTTGAGAGATACAGCCTTCACAAGTTGACGCAAAATCTCAGTTTTTCCGCCCGATCGAGCCCGAGAACATATTCATCTGGCTGCGTTCTAGAGTTGAAAACAAGAGGAAAAGAATCCCGCCCGATGGTATCGGGCGGGTAGTCCGTCACATTTCCGATACAAAGATCTTTTCGCCCGATGAGGTTGGGCGAGTTGGCCCGATAAGATCGGGTGGTTGACCCGGCACGCGTATTTTAATGATTTCTAGGCTATTTTTGTATTACTTTTCCTTTAGGTTTTAGGTTTAGTATAAATACGAAAATTAGAACATTATTATGACATCTTTTATTCATCTTTGTTTTAGTCTTTAATTTTTATTTCTCTCAAGAACCTTAGTTTACTACTTTTTCACTTTGGATTCAAGATCAAACATTTGGATTGCTTGCAAGTTCAATATAGTTCTTTAATTTGGTAATCTTCTTCCTTGTTTTCTCCATTATTGTTTGTTTTCTCTATTATTGATTGGATTGATTTCTTAATTATTTGCAATAGTTCAAAGTATGAATTTTTACATGGATTCTATTATTGTGTTCGCAAGCATGAGTGAATAGTTTTATTTCTAGGATTGTGGGGACCTATGTATGCAATGATGGATTGATATATTAGTATTATTACCCTTTATTTCAATTGTTTCCTGTGATTGAATCGTTCATGCTAGATTTATGAATTAGGCCTGATTTGGATTTCTATTATCGCAATATTGAATTTGTTTCGAGAGGAGAGATTTCGTATAGGCTTTCAATCATTAGGCATAGTGATCCTTGACCATGCGAGAGCGGCTAGGTGATCTTTGAGGGAGGTAATGTTCGAGAGAAATTACATGTGCCCTAGATAAATTGACTTATTAGGTGATTATTATTCGTCTCTGATTTCCCGAATTGTATGCATGGTGATCCATAGTCCTAGTTCTTTATTAATTGATTCTTACCTTCGTATTTAGTTTTGTTATTTGCTTAGTTCAGTAAAACAACCATTTTCATCTGATTTAGTTAGTATAATATTCAGATACAATAGTATAACTTTCTCCCTGTGGATTCGATCTTGACTTCACTGACTACTTTTTAGTGGACCTTAGGTTATTTTTGATAAGGTGATACGATTTTAGCCTGTCAGTCATGGAGGAAGAAACAGAGCAAGAAAAGATCATTCGTGTGCCTACAAAAAGGGGTAATAAATTAAAATCTTCAAAATATTTGATTGGGTTATGTGTCGATCTTGCATGGTGCAAGAAAGTAAAATGGGTAGAATTTCCTGATCTAGTTAAATTTCAAAAATGGTCGAAAGTACTATGTTATGATGAGGGCCTATTTGAGGCTGAAATGGGTGAGTTCTGTTCAAAATTCGAGAATTATGATGGTATGAGTATGAGTGTTGTTAATTGGGAAATTAGTTAAATTTACTAAAAAGAACATAAGTGATTGGTTTGATGTACCTATTGAAGGGTACAAAGCGTATATCAAAGGGAAGGTAAAATTAAAAATTAATGGCATTTCTAATGATGAAGTTTTGTTGTTCTTTGGAGGGAAATCTACTGATCTTTCACTTGACCAAAAGGACCTTTCACCTTTTCACAAATTTTTGTTCCATCTTGTCTGGCGCTTTATTCTGCCCCGTACCTCTAAAAGAACCCAAGCCAACCTTATGGACTTGTCCCTTATGTACTGCCTTGTCAACAACATTAAAATTAACTTCCTTTCCTTGATGATAACTCATCTGACCCATTGCATTACTCATAACAACCGAATTGGCTATGGTAACCTTATTATCATCATTCTCCAAAAGTGTAATTTCAACTTACTGGTAGTCCATCTTTTGACCTTGAACCGGAAAACTATTTGACCAAAGATACACTTGCTAGGCTTATTTTAAGGGTGATGGGTGGCAGAGTGGCATTTGACGTTGAAGAGCTTAAGGTTAAGAGTGAATCTGGGGTTAAGAGGAAAACCGTTGAGGAAGTGAGTGCTGGGGGTTCCAAATCAGTAAGGAAGAGTCATCGGTTAGCAGACTCTAGGTTCCCAAGGAACAAATATGATGATGTTGTGATGATTGATCTGGATGCGGATCGAGTTCCTTCAAGATCTGCCTCTAGAGTTGTGGACTTTCCCTTGCTCTCTGCTGCTGGTCTTCATGGTTTACTCAAGGAACTTCAAGACTCCCTGTCTCTTCTCCACTCTAGGATCCAGGGAATGGAAGCCATAGTTGCACGGTTGGATGTTCAACAGGAGCAGATCCTTGCTGCCGTGAAGAAAGATGAAGCAACCGTTCGTGAGAAGATTGACTCAGTTGTTGCCTCCTTCACCATTCGCTTCAAGCCTTGAATTTCCCCATTTTCACTTTTTCCTCAATCTGTTAAACCAATATAACTTTTGTTTTTTGTAACTAAAATTTGGTGCATCATTGCTACTATTAGTTTTTGGATGTGTTAATCACATCAGTTTATTTTGGTTCATATTTTTTTTTCTTTTTCGTTTTCTTTCTCTTTCCTATTCTTATTTTGCTTGCTTTTCTTCTTCTCTTTTCATTCTTGAACTCTGTTGTTGCTCACATCTTGCTTGTTGCATCTGTTTTGTCTGAAAATGCTCATTAAAATGTCTGGATGGCTAGTATTATTAGATAATATGCTCGAGCAACTTTTCTTGTGCCCATTATTGTTGACTCTTAGAACACTGCTGGTTCCTTAGATGTTTTTGATGATGACAAAAGGGGAGAAGTAAAGTTGGCATATAAAAAGGATTCTAGTCTGCTTAGTTTCTGTAATGGTGCTTTTTGAGTTTTCTTTCCTTGTTTTCAAAACTGATTAGTACTATTAGTATTAGATTTCATAGTTAGTTCCAGGTTTTGTTTTAGCAGTCTTAGCTTTTGATTCTTTTGCTTTGCGTTTTGTAATTTTCTTTTCTAAGTTTTAGCTCTTGATTCTTTTGCTTTATTTATTTTTTTGTTAATTTTTATCGATTTTATATCTTTATTTGCCTTATATTTGCCATTATAAAAAAGGGGGAATATTGTTGTATTCCATATTTTGATGATGCCAAATACTTGGGTTCTTGTATACTTTTATTTTGAAAAAAATATAGAATCCCAATAATATTGTCATGTTAATCTTTCTATATATATATATATATCTTGTGGGGAAAGGTTAAATGAGTTTTTAATCTAGTCACGATTTTATTTTTACACTTTGGACTTTAATTTATTATATGGTATGTTTAATGAATCTATTAACTTAGAATCTTTTGAATAAAAAGATTCTTAGTTATTAGATATTTTATGGTTGTTGTATGTTGGTGAGTTAATCAGGTTGAACATACGTAACTATAAAGAAGGAGGAGGGGCGAGATTTTCTCTAACTTCCTGCTGGATATATGCGCTCAAACGGCTAGCGGAAGTAGTTGATCACCGTTGCAAAAAAGTGGAGTTAGTGCATCGATTTATGGCCCATGATCTCTAGAACTCAACAATCATACAACATGGAGAACGTGGAGTAAAGAACAAGAATTTACAGCAGCTATTTAAGAGAAAATAGTTGTTCGAAAAACTTACAACTTTCAAGCATTCAAAAGTTAATCTTTTACCTAGAAAGTTTTTCTGTAATGTTCTTCTTCTCCTACAATACATACCATTGCAATACTCTTAGTGTTGAGTTGAGTAAAAAAATTCCAGATTATCCTTGTAATCAAGTAAGAGAAAGAAAGAGAGAATAGAGAAGACTGCGAGTGAAGTCGAGTGAGTGTCATCAGTTCAGGGGGAACTAAGTGACTGGGAACAAGTTCCTACAGGAACAGAGAAGGGATCAGTAATAGGTTGTAAAGAGAGTCTTTCGGCCTATTATAATAAGAGAAGTGTTTAGTCAAAATCCCTTGGGGTCAAGGTTTTTCTTCCTATTGGGCCTAGGAAGTTTTCCTTGTAAGTTAAATCTCGTGTGCAATCTTTCTTTCATTCTAAGTTCTTTTTATTCCGCAATCGAATTCGAATATTTTCCCTTAACTACAATTCACCCCCTCTTGTAGTTGGTCTAGTGTTCATACTAGAATAACACAAAGACTCAAACTTTTTCTCATATATTTATGATTTGCACCCTACAACTTGCACTAAATGAACTGGTAATTTGCACACTCCAAGTCTCAAACTTTTCTCATAAATTTCTAAAAATAACCAATTCAACCCCATCCAGTCATCCACAAATATTCAAGAGTCAAGACCATTCAATTTCTTAAAAAACATTCCAAAATAAGTACTCAAATTAAAAAAAAAAAACAAATTGTTGAGGGAATTAAATCATGCATGGAAATAATCAACATGCGCTTTAAACTGTGTGATAAAAATGAATGTTTTGTCTTGGTAATATCATGGCATGGCTTTCTACTTGATAAATGCCTATCAAAATGGCAATAATATTAATATAAACATTGGATGAAATTATGAAAGACAACTAATTCAGCCACAAGTATAACACTTTCCTTTACCTAAGTTGAGACGCGAGATTTGAAGCCCAACATAGCTATAGTTGCTCTACTCCTTGGTCTCCTTCCCATCTATTAAAGGAACGGTGCCACGTGGCACTCTGCAGCTCTGCTCAAGGTTTTACTACACGTGTTTATAATCTCATTTAAAATTATTAACAATATGTAGTTACTAGGATTCGAACACGCGACCTTTGAAATAAAATGTGAGCGTTTAACCACTAAGCCACTACAATTTCAATGCTTAATGTTTCAAAGTAAAACATAATAAAGTCTTATAATTATATGTAATCATAAAGACATAGACAATCTTTTTGATCTCTAACACTTTTATTAAGTAACAATATTCTCTTACCCTAATTCCATTGAAATTGTTATTTTTATCCCCAATTCCTTAGAAGTTTTTCTTAAAACTATTTATCATGACATAACATCCATTTTTCGATTTTGCACTAGATAGAATATTAAGAAAAGATAATAAAATCAAGTATGAGATTTATGAATAATATTATACTGTATTTGATAATTGTAACTTACTCGCGGCATCGCGCGGGCCAAAATTCTAGTTCTTTTTAATAATGGTAAATTCCAATTTATACTTTTATGCATTTATTTTCTAGAATGTGTTAATAATAATCCTCTTTCATCTCACTGTTTAAGAGTTTTTTTTACTCAATTATTGGATTCCTTGTCTCCACCAGCAGGAGTTTGGAGTTTAATTTGTTAATCTCCTCTTGTGGGAGTTTAAAGTTTGGTTTTATGCAGTTTGTTGCAAAGATACAATTCATTTGATGGTTTGTTGTACAAATTTGCAATCAGTAATGGATTTTCGTATGCTATCTACGCGATTCAATAAAGACATTTCTTCTCAAAACTATGACATATGCTCTTATAAAAGGCTGCATGATTGAGCGAATGAGGCTATACTGTATTGTCAAATTTGGTTCATTATTATCGTAGTTATATCGTAGAAAATTTTTATATGATCAAGTTAGGTTGTGTTTTGTTTTCCTTTAGTATTGATTATAGATGTCGTATGACTTTCAATTAATGAAATACCATCCCCGTAATTTAAAAAAAAATGCAAAATTCTGATGTGGTTATTTTTCATCAACTTATAAATTAATTGAGAAGCTCATGATGGGTTATGGTGGAGTTGAGCAAACGAAGCAAAGCAAAGAGAGGAAGCACGCGCCCAGGCGGCCTTTGGGCCCTGGAGGCGGACAGGCACTGCTGGGCGAGCGCCCATTCTCTGCAAGTTACACTTCGAGGCGAGGATTTTGGGAAATCCTTCCTCTGGCGAACAAGCAATTTACCCGGGTGGGCGGTTTCTCTGGCCCGGGCCGACGACCCAGATTTGTCGCGATTTATTTGGAGATTAAATCTCAACCCTTGGATTGTATTTTGTTCCTAAACTATATAAACCCTCCGATTTTTGGTTTTAGGACATAATTCACACAAAGTAAGATCTTCCTAGGGTTTAGTGAAAGATGAGAGAGAAAAGAGCATTCAATTCATCCATTAGTGCTTAATCATTATCCATTGAATCCATTGGTTAAAGTTGCTTGCTTGGTGGTTTTTTTTTTCTCCCCCGTGATCGGGTAGTTTTCCCACGTTATTTCGTGTGTTATTCATTGCTTTCTTTATTGTTCTTGTTTTTTTTTAATCTTTTTCATTAATTATTAATTAATATTAATTGCAAGTAATCAGTATCTGCTTAGTCTAAATCCCAACAACTCGCATGTGCATAGTATAAGATTTAAATGTATCAACAAACAAAGAAGATAAGAAAAACATAAGGAACTAAAATTGATGTTCCAATTTGTTTTCTTTTGTTTTTTTAAGAAAAAATATATTTAATGTACTGCAAACCAAGATTCGAAGTTGTAGTGTTGTTTCATTCGAACTGGTACAACTTATCATTGCTGTATACCTTAGCAAAGATTCGTATTTTTCCAATAATACTCGTAAAAAAATCAAATTGTTGTGCGGTGTATAATTTTAATGCAAGATTATATACATATGGCCCCAAGTTGGACTCTTGTTTGTCAGCAATCAATATCAGAACCTTCCATGTAGAATAGATATTCATCTCCATTTTGATTCTTTTTGCTTCCAATTTGTGGGTTTTAGGTGGATTATAATAAAATTTGTAAAAAAACACAATAAACTTCATAATTGTATCTTTAGATGAAGATTAGACTTATGAGCTAATTGTCATACACGAGTAACATATATTGTTAAACTAGATTTGAAACCCATGCATCTTTGATATAATAAATTATATTTGTATATTATTAGGTGTAATAACAACTTAAATATCTTATTAAGCACTCCAACGATCTCACTGTATTTTTTTTGTTATACTCTGTTCCATTATAGAAGGGACTGAAATTTTCCTAATAAACATAATATTGTCCATTATGAAACATTTGCCACATAAAAATTATAATTTTTGGTGGGATATCAAGGTGCCATATGCAACGGTAATTCCATTTTCATTCTTGCCATGGACTAGCCAAATACTCCATCCTTTTCGTATTAGTCATAACACACCCTTGTACACATAGTTTTACGAAGTACTCTTAGATAAAATGGGACATGAGTTTTATTATTTTAGTGTTAAAGTTGATTTGATTGAAGATAGTGAGTAATTTAATATTGTGGTAAATTGTATGGGTCCTTTCCTTGGGAATGTGTGTATCTGTTCGCACGTGAGTGAATGGGTTACTATTTTATTACTCCCTTCGTCCCAGAAAGATTTAATCATTTGAACACTTATTCGGGCATGTAGTTTAAGGTCCTTAATACTAGTATCTACAATACATATTTTTTGAAGTAAACAAAATATTTTTGTAGATTCTCTTTGAAATTTTGTGTAATCGGAGTTTTAGCCAATAACTCTAATTCAGGAGCATAGCAACCTGATTACAAATCAACAAAATTATGGGATAATTAAATTTAAGTTTTGTAATAAGTTAAAGCGAGACTGTTTCATATAGAACTTAATCAATATTAAATAATTAAATAGTTGTTTCTTGTATTGTTGCAATCCATCAAACAAGTTTAAATTGATTAGTAGTTTTTGGAACAAGTTATAAACCATCCAAAAATGTCAATAGTTGTGAAATACTTCACATATGACATATGGTTATTTTTTTCAAGGTCACAAGGGATACATTTTAGAAATTATTATCCATGTAAATATGTAATACAAACATGTAGTAGTTTAGTTGTGGCCTTGTGGGGGTATGGTTGGTAAGGGAATATTCTCAAGGAGTTGGAAATTATAACCGTAGTGACAATTGACAAAAGGTCGGCATTTTAAGTAGAAGCTTCTTTGTCATAGTTTTGGGACCCATTTGGCCATTTTGGAAGTTTATGGCTTTCTACGTTTTAATACTGGGGGAGTTTTCACAGGATTTTGGTTCACTATTCTAGTCAATATTCATCCACTCTAGTCGACGCCCATTTGCAATTGTTTTCATCAGTTATTTTTGGTGGCAGTCTAGCTCCCATTAGTTGTTATCTACACTTCATTTTTCTTTAGATATTTGTTTAATATGAAGGATAAAAAAACGAATGAATGAAAATTAAAGGGGTGTTATAATCAGCTCCTCTTTGAATTGTGTCAATTTTTATAAATAATCGCAATGCTTGCTTTATTTGTTTATAAAATAATTATATATAAATTGCAAAAGGTGAAACAAATATTCAATCTCACTCAACTAGCTTTAGTCCCAATTTTACTCTATCTCATACTTATTATGGGAGGTCATTTCCTCAAGACCTCGACATATCCACAAGGTCAATTTAATTGTCTTAGAGAGGGAAGGTTTTTCAATGGCTACTTGAAAAAATCTAATCCCTCTAATTTTTGGATCAATCTATTGACCTTAAAGATCCAAAAAAAACAAAGTTATTTACTTAATTTTGAAAATGTCTTTCTAATCTAATAATTTTTATGATACATAAAATCAATACAACAAATTAAATGACTATATCTAAAACTGCATGAGATGAATAATATAGTTTCTTTTAAAGGTACAAATGAATGATCTTGTTCACTTATAAAGATTTGAAATCTATTGTAACAATTGCATGCAAAATTACTACTAAAATGGCCTAATAAAAGAGTTTAAGAATTATTAACAAACACCATGCATTGGCTAAGTTTGGTGTTAATTTCTTTCCGACAACCTAGCTATCAAAGGAACGGTCCCACGTGACACTCTACTTATAGGTGATCATGGGGCGGGACGGGCCGGGCCGAGGCAAAAAAAATTTGCCCATTGGCTGGACCGGGCCCAAATCCGGGCCAAAAAAATGTGCCCAAAGCCCATTATTTCGGGCCGGGCCGAGCGGGCTTTTTCGGGCCAAAAAATTAGACTAATGTGTTTTTTGGCTTGTCCAAAGCCCGCCCAAAAAAAAAAAGGGGCCGGGTCGGGCAAAAAAAAACTGCCCAAGCCCGCCCAAAAACCGGGCCGGGCCGGGCTGAAGTTGATCAACTCTAACTCTACTCAAGGTTTTAATACACATGTTTATAATATCATTTAAAAATATGTAGTTACTAGGTTTATAACACGCGACCTTTGAAATAAAATGTGAGTGTTTAACTACTATTCCACTACAATTTCATTGCTTAATGTTTCAAAATAAAACATAATAAAATCTTATAATTATATGTAATCATAAAGACATATACAAACTTTTTGATCTTTAACACTTTTATTTAGTAATAATATTCTCTTACCTCAATTCCATTGCAATTGTTATTTTTATCCCCAATTCCTTATAAGTTTTTTTTAAAAAATAATTTATCATGTCATAATGTTCATTTTTCGATTTTGCACTAGATAGAATATTAAGAAAAACTAATAGAATAATAATATATTTGATAATTGTAACTGACCCGTGGCATCGCTCGGGTCAAAATACTTGTTTCATGCTTATTTTCCGTGTGTGTAAAATGAAATTACTGCTCACTCCAAAGACAGTTTTATTATTTTGTTATCATGAAAGATTTAGAGCACAATTTGTAAGCATGAACCATGTACATATAACGTGACAAAACACTACCTAATAATAATGCTTATCATAAGCCGGTAGTTAACCATCAATAATTATATTTTTTTAAACATAAAAATTGGAGATGGGCCATACAACACCTTGATTTCATAAAATTCTTTGTTTTACAGTCCTCAGATCCCAATAACTATAGTACAATTATACCAACTCATGACAAAGAGAATTGCTTTTGACATGATACGTTATGCCACTTCATCCATTAACAGAATAGGATGTATACACACATTTACCAATAAATTATCAATATCCTATACAAGCATTTTATTTTATTTGGAAATCAATTATGGTAGCATAGTTGCAACCTACTAATATGGCACCATCCCTAATTTAAACGTAGCATGTTCTACACTTCTACTACCCCATGTTCCTACCTACCAAAATAATTGACCAGTATTCGATCTCTCCGTAGTAAAATTTGGTAAACTTTGATTACTAATTGAAAAATTATAACTCTTTATATTACTTATTATATACATTATTGGATTATTGTATTCATAAATTATAATCAACTTAATTTGAGTTGAAAAAAAATGTAACAAAAACAATCACAAAGGAATGTGTTTACAATAAGTGTATATACAGTATTCTCTCCGGTCATCTGTATTCTTATTATTTGTTTTATGAAGTTTTTTCCTACTTTTTCTTTTTTTCAGTTTAAGCTAATTTGGTAAAAAGAAAATTCCTTTCTACCCTACTTAGCTCCACTTATTAGCCCCACCATCTCACAACATGTTCTCTCCTAATTTAAAAAAAAAAAACTCTTACACTCCTTGCCTTGGTGTTTGAAGGTATAATAATTAGATAAAGTTGGAGGGAATGAATAGAGTTACATACTTACATTAAGGCTTAGTTACTTCAAATAACAAAAAGAAAAATGAAGGCCATTTACAAAGTTAACTTTACTATAATATGGGATATATAATAAACGTCTACATATACACAAATATAGTATTACCCATGTATTATGTATACGAGATTTCTCGAAATGATTGGTATATAATGCTCCAAGTTTGTTTTCAATAATAATAGTAGTAAAAAAGCAATGAGAAAGATGTTTATTATATGACATACATAAGTAAACAAAAGTCTACCATTAGTCGTTGCAGAAGTAAACAAAAAATTTCCGCGAGTTAACAACCCATACACGGCAACCATACGTCAACGTACCCACCTTCCTCTATCAAACCTAAACTCACTATCCTATATTATGCATCCATATAAACTTCACCCAATTTATTTTCTCCTACACACATTACTACTCTAACAAATAAAACAACACTCCATCACTCCATTCTTTTCATACAAAACTCCTCTACCACCACCACCACCACAACCACCCCTTCGACACGCCGCGATGTCTATAAAAGACTGCGGCCACCACAAGAACAAGAAAAAGATCCTCCTAAAGAGAATCCTCATCGGAGTTTCAATCTTCATCATCATAATCCTCCTAGTCATCCTCATTATATGGGCCATCCTAAAACCCTCAAAGCCCAGCTTCATCCTCCAAGACGCAACACTCTACAACTTCAACCTAACCAGCCCAGCCCAACTAACCTCCATCTTCCAGGTTACGATCCAGGCCCGAAACTCGAACGACAAAATCGGAATCTACTACGACAAACTGAACACTTATGCTACTTATCATGATCAACAGATCACACTCCCAACCTCAATCCCACCTACTTATCAAGATTCAAATGGAATGAATATATGGTCTCCTTTTCTTCAAGGACAATCCGTACCTATTGCTCCGTACATAGGTTCGCAGATCAATGAAGAGATGCAGATGGGAGGTGTACGGCTTGTGATTAAAATGGATGGACGGGTGAGATGGAGAGTTGGGTCTTTTATAAGTGGGCCATATCGTATACATGTTAACTGTCAAGCGTTTATTCCGTTTGGAAATCCTAATTCTGGGATCTACGTTGGGAGAAACGCCATCAAATATCAGCTTATACAGGGTTGCGGCGTTAGCGTATGAAATTATGAAAGTAATGTCAAGTGGAAAATGGAGTATTATTTCTCTCTTCTTTTTTCTCTCTCATACCATTATTATATTGTAAATTTTTATTTTACGCGAAAATAAAGAAAAAAAATATTGAAAAGGTGGATTGTTTTTGTTACCATGGGGGAATTATTGGAATGATCATTAGGTACGTACTTTCTCCGTTTTTTTTTTATACATGCTACATAGAGAAAGTGAGGGGTTTTTAAGAAAGATAGAGAGAGAAAGTAGGGAACCAGCACTTTTTGAATAAAGAAACATTTGTTAAGGGAAAAGTATGAGTATTTTAAAGGAAAAGGTGGGGGACCACCAACTTTTTAATAGTATTTTAAAATTTTTATGGTGAAAAGTGATCCATTTATGATATGTAACATTTATTATGACATTTCCATTTAAGGGAAATGTAGCATCTATAAAAAAGAACAGAGGAAGTATAAGATATGAATATAATCACGACTTTCTCGAAACTTGGATTATTAATGTGTTTGTGATGCTAATGAACTTTGAAAATGACGAGTGGTCTTGTTTTAGTATCGCTTTTTATGCTACATATGGTATAAGGATCGATAAAGGTGTATACTTAGTTTTATTTTAAATGGTGGATAAATTTTGATTATTAAGGAGCTAATAAGGGAAAAGTTAAGGGGAGATTAGCTAGTGTTATCTAGGGGCGGTGGTAGGTTGAATTTGTATTTGTATTTTAGTCAATTTAGAAAGTTGGCAATATGGATACGTTTTGTTTAATCAATTTCAAACATAATCGCTGGCCTGTTGAATTATTGGCACCTTATGCTTTATTGGGTTGAGTTGTATGTGAAAGAAAGGAGGAAAATGAGAGGAAACTAATTAATGACTTACGCGCGCCTACATTGTAGGGAATATTAATCATCTTGCATCTCTCATTGCAAATGTTTAAATACGCGGCATGCGTATATATTGATAATTTGTGGGTACATCTAATTTTTTACTAAACAATGTATGCAGGGGCGGAGCCAGGATTTTGGGCGAGGGGTAGCGTAGTTTGCTTTGTATGGAGTACAAAAAAATGGCCCATACGTACTATACTAAAATATTACATAATCCAAATACAACCCAACAACAAAAATTACAATAATGCACGACGAATAATTCGAAACCGATTTACAATTAATCGATCAAGATTTACAAATCGTTTTGTTGGCTTAGTTGAGTCGAAGGAAGATCTAGATTAGAATTAACTTAATTTTCATTATGTCCTTCATGAGAAGAGTTTGAGGTATCCCTCTTTATTTTCTTTTCATAATTGTGAAATACAATTATAAACATATAACACAAGAATTAACTAATCAATATTCAACTAGTACTATTTTTGCTCTCATTAAAATCCATCAATAGAACAATAAAAAGCAAACGCATAACTGACATCATAAAATCACAACATCACAATTGTATATTATTCAAATTTCACAACTTATAATTCACTAAAAATTCACAAATATAATTCACCAAAAATTCACAAAAGTTCACATTTCGCAAACTGTAAATTGACAATTCCATACCAAAAAAAAAAAATTCATAAGTTCATACAACTCACAAATCCATAAACTCGCAATCCATAAATCATAGGTCTCAAAATCAACAACTGAAATTAGATATAAAAAAAAAAAGTTGAAAGAATTGATAAGAAAGTAAGAAAAAAACTTGAGAACTACACAAACACAACTCACAATCGTTAGTGGGTCACTGCAGCAGCCACAAGATCAAATAACCACTAGGCCCACCACTAATAATATCAGTCGAAAACAACACCACCACCACCACCACCACCATCTTCATCATTACTTCTCCTCCTGGCAGCAATGACTGTTTCCCTTCTGTTTTTTCCTATTACTTCTCCTCCTTCTCTGCAGCAACAACAACAACACCACCATCTTTATCATCTTCAACAGCTCTCATTTCGCTACAATTCCAACCCCCACTCAGTTCATTCTCTCTTAGATCTGGGCTTTTTTATTTTCTTCAATTATTTTTTTCTGGGTACCCAGGAAAAAAAAAATTAAAACGTAAAATTGAATAAAAAGAAATATGTTTTTCGGTATGAAAGCTTCTCCAAAAGAAACGGAGAAGCTGATTTGGGATCAGATGAGAAGCCCATCTCCAGTCGGATCTCCTCACCAAAATAGAGGTCTCTTCCCTAAGCTTCTTCCTTACCAAAAGACAGTAGCATGAAGAGAGAGATGCGGAAGAGATGACCAGGAGAGAGATAGAGGAGGAAAGGGTTTCAGCTTTTTTTTCAATTTTTTTTTTCAAAAAGTCAGGGGTAGCACGTGCTACGGTGCTACCCCTTGTTACAACGTAGCTCCGCCCCTGAATGTATGCATACGTATTACACCCCTTAAATATAGAATATGTTCTATACTTATCATGTAGGTGCATTTGTACTTGAATGTAAGCTGCAAACATAATGTTACGGCCTATAGAGGAGGAAAATTTGTTGTGTCACGTAAATAACTTAATACAAAAATTTGTTAAGTGTTGGAGTCTTGCCAAATTCAGTAAGACACTGCTAATTGATTGATGACAAATCCGAAACCTATCATCACTAAGTTTCCAATTTGTCGTTAATAGCATGCATCAATATCTGCGGCTCCTCGCATATATAAAGTAACACAAATTTTTGCGTGTAATTGTTACACCCAATAATTTATTGGTGTAACAATCCACAAAACAACGTTTCTTTTATAAAAAGAACTCAATGACATAAAATAAAAGACATAATGACATGAGATTCATGTCATTATCATGTCATTTTTGTTGGAGTATATGTCATTATGCATGTTATACAATAAGTTATTGTGTAACGTGTTACACCCAATACACGCTCAATTATAATAATCTTACCTATTTGTCGTAGATAGGTAATGTTCATCTAAATTAAAGTTTGAATGCCTTACCATTACCAAGCATCATGGTGGGCTTTTCTTTAATTCCTTGCTTCATGGAAGACTTCACCTTTGCGTAGATAAGAAAAGATAACACATGTTAAAGATTATGAAGTGACCTGCAAATAAAGATATCAAAAGCTGATGCACTTTCAGCTTGTATGCATGTATAGGATGTCCGTCGCTAGTCCAAATCTGATCAGAGTATAATAAACTCAACTAGAAAAAAAAAATCTAATTCAAATAAAAAAATGGTATCCAATTCAAGTTTGATATAAGATTAATTCATATAAAATTTGATTTGATTAGTCTGATTATTACTACCACCTTTTCAGCTAATTATGATATCAAAATTATACGTATCAATAAGTTAACGATGCATGCTCCATTAAAAATCAAGTAAAATAAGATATAGTACATTTATTAAACCTCTTACATTTGAGATCTTAATTGAACGTACACTACGAGTCCAACTCAAGTTCAATCTAACTAATTTAAAATATTCATGCAAATCCATGAAAAAAGATATCCAAATTCGATCTTAAAACTCGTATTTCAAAGGAGGTGAATCACATATAAAAACGAAATAATGTAATACGACCCACTTATTCTTATTCTTATTATTATTATACATGCACTTTTTGAAAGTAATTGTCCCATAGTCATATACTTCTTCATATACTGGATTTAACTTATGGACTATATCATCATATTTATTCATATCATATGCGCCTTTGAGGTAGTGACGGAGAGGACGCATTTGACCATGTCATATACAAGGTGGCCCCGCTTTTGGAGCCATGTGGCTTTGTTTTCCTTTCATGTGCCTCACTTACCTGCCCCGTCTTTTAATTTTTTTCATATGGTTCGCGTTTACTTGTAAGTTGTAAGTCTTGTACGGATTATTGTTTCTACAAAAGAATACAACGCAATACAATTGGCCAATTGGCCAAATGGACATTGACAAAAGAAATCAATTTAATGGTACAACTGGCCAATATGTAACAAGTTTGAGGTTATGGTCAAATTAAGTATAATAACTACTCAAATTTTTTTTTTTCAAAGACCTCAATAGAGGGAATAACCTCTTAATTCTTATATTACCAATTGGTTTTGAAAATAAATCTCTTTTGAGCTTATAAGTAATATAAACTCTTATTCATTAACGTTGCGCCTTAAACCCATTTTATGATTGACTTAATTTGACATGATATACTAGAAATTAGGCCTTTATATATGGAAAAGTGCAACTATTTGAGGAGGAGCTCCTCCTTTAGATATGTAAATGGTTCAAGGTCTCCTTAATTAACTGAGTATTCTCCAGCCCAATTTACAATTTACTTACTTTGACAAGGTGTGTTTTAATTAGTATGAGTATATAATATAAAGGTGAGTTGGAAGATAATAATGGTCCTAAATGGAAGCACTGTATTTATATCTTATCTCTTGTACATGCCATTTGGGTGGTCCTTAAGACGTAAACTACCAAAGAGTATTACCAACTCCGAAAATTATTATGCTTTTGCGCACGTCATATTTTTTATTTTTTTTTAAAGCCAAGTCTCTATACTATACTTCCCTCCGTTCCATTTTAATTTACTCACTTCACTTTGGGAGAATCGAGGAGAAAGTCAGAAAGTATGAGAGATAAACTGAAAAGGTGGAGAGAGAAATTGAAAAGTGAGAGAGAAATTAAAAAGTGGGTTAGAATATTTAAAAGTGGATGATATGGGTGGAAAAAGAGGAGAAAGTAGATGTGACATGTTACCAAAAAATAGAAAAAAGTAACAAATGTGTAGATTAAAAGAAAACGAACCAAAAAGGAAAGTGTGTAGATTAAAAAGAAACGGAGGGAGTATAATTGAGACTTCATAGTATATTACTTCTAGTTCTAACCGTTAAACTTTTATATTTGTTAATACAACACTTTTATCATTTATATCTTACAAACATGTATTAAAATGAACCTATCTTGATCTAATATCATTATACATTTCCTTGCGTATAAATCATAAATACTAGTCAAAGCGTAATATGTAGATAGTTCAAAACTCAAACTATTATAACTAAAAAATAGAGGAAGTAGTATGCTAGTTCGAATCTATCATCATTCAAGATCATAAAACCAATTACATACTATACTTGTATTTAATATACTATTGTAAACACATGTTTTATTATAATGTACTATGATTATAATCTACCGATTAATGAGTTGGTAATAGTATCAAATTTAATTTGGCTTTCATATAAAAATCGAATTCAGACTAAATTGGTATATCTACTAAGTATATATATATAGACTAGTATACATAGATTCATCAAAGTGACATAACTAAGACAAGAACTTCACCTTTTTATCTTCTATATATTTTTGTTCGATAATTTTTTTCCCAAGGTTGTTAATTAAATTTGATGATTATGTATTCCACTTGTTCTATAACAAATGCAATTATTTTGTGTTACTCCCTCCAACTCAAATTAATTATCACAATTTCCTATTTATCATGTAACAATTTATCAGTCACTTACCCTTTTCGTTAATCATTATCCATCTATTTGTCGAAATTAATATAAAATGAAGGGAATAATTGTGCATTCATCACCAAGGAAATCTTGGATCTCATCGACCAACATTGGTGCTCTCTAAGTAGCTCTCTATGGAGAGAGAAAATGGAGAGCCAACTCTACCCCAACATTGGTGCTCTCTAGGTGCTCTCCATTCGCTCTCCATGGAGAGAACTTGGAGAAATGCTCTCCCCCAAGAGCATGCTCTTGGCATAGTATGATGACACATGTTATTGAAAATATTAAATAAAATATAAATTAAAGATAATAATAAATTGGAGAGCTTATTGGAGAGTCATACCATTGTTAGCAATTTTTAAAGGGGTGATCTTGAGGAGAGAGAAAGTAAAAAATGGGTTGGGCAGTAAACTTGGAGAGCTATATTGATGTTGGTGCTCGGGATTTTATATAGCTAGGAAAATCTAGAATATAGCCATCACTTTTATCTTTCTCTACACATGCGGTCTTCTAAAAATAATCTTTCTTTTTATTTTCATCTTAATAATATATAAAGCGACATGACGAAAATAATGTAGATAGCATTTAATCCCAAATTATGACTATGACGCACCCAACAGGGCAACAAGTCATATATATAATCACCCAACAAGTCATATATGAATTTAAGATAAACTAGAGATCCTTGATGCAAGCAAACAAATAAACAAGCATTAACATTTCAGGAGAAGTCAACAAATCAAACCATAATAAATAAGTTGCAGGTCTAATAAATTCAGACCAGATTTGATTAGGTCTAACAAAACACTCACAAGTAAATTCCAACAAGTTAAGAGAACGCACCCTAAAGATGAAGTGCGCGGTTAAATTATTTCTACACGACAGTACTCTGAGGTCCTTGGTACCCTTAACAATTCCTTGGCCACACGTAGCTCCTGCTCCATCTTCATATTGCAATCTTTGTACAGTTTCAACCACTTCAATTTCACGGCATTTCGAAGCAGATACTTCAGTAAAAAGAGCTCTCGTTCATTGCCAGAAAAGTAATGAATTTCAATAACCTCCACATGCAAGTGACAAACAGGCCAGTCGAGGTAATACTTTTCCAACTCTTCGTCCTTTTGATGGAGTAAACCCTAAGAAAATAGAGGGAAAATTGTAGAAAAGTGATTAGGGTTTAATTGCTTGCCTTCTCATTCAATGATTTTCACAATATATAGTTATACAGTAGGAAACCTAATATATCAAGGACTCTATACAATAGGAAACTTTCCCTAGAAATATATTCTCCTAACAAAAATGAGCAACAATTTCTGATCAACATCAACCAACTAATGTTTATAAAGCTATTATGTTACATTATTCTGCATTCCCATGTAAGTGAATTTATGGTTATATGCTCAAATAATTGAGAAATTTCATCCAATATAAGTAAGATTTCAGTTTGAATCAACAAGCATCATGTTCAATTAATTTTAATCAATCAAATTAATATTTAATTAGTAATAATAAATAATTTCAGTTCCATAAAAAAACAAGTGAAACAATATTACTCCTGTATTTCCCATTGAGTAATTTCAATTTGTTGTTTCTATTTTGAATCTTTCCATACATAGTGTAATTTTATAACTTAAATCTCCATTGGTTTTAAAATTTAAATTGCATTAAATGTGTTCACAATATTCATTAATCATATTCTAGACCTTGTTTGGTTGAGCTTTTTTGGAGATTGGAAACGGATTCAATAATGTGAATCCATTACTCCTTGTTTGGTTTGGGTAATGGGTTTACCATTACCCTTACTTGAGGGTAACCCAAACCCCCAAAATGTTACCCTCCAAACTAGAGGAGTAACAAAATCCTTTCCATTCCCTTCAAGTGATTCCTTTCTATTGTTGAACCAAACACCCAATAAAAGTAACAATTATTGTTACCAATCCTCCCCTCTACTTGAATCCATTCCCTTCCATTCCTCTATTTGAACCAAACGCCCCCTTACTCTTTTACCCCTCAAGTTTTTGTATTATTGGTTGCCTAACATATATTGACTCAAAGAGCTCGAATCTTTATTTTTCATTAATTTAATTTTATTTATAATAGAGGAATCTTACCCATTTTTTTAAGTTGCATTGGTTTCTTCGATATGAATAACAAAAGAAAATAGAGGGAGTAGTTCTTAGTAGTTAGTAGGATAATGTATGCTATTAAAAAAATTCTAAATTTATGGCATAAGAAACTTATTAAACACCAAACGGTTTGATGAAGAACAAGGGTGTGCATAGACGTACATTTACCCATGGTTTCTATTGAATGCAATCATGTCATTATATCCTTGTAGTAAGGTTGTTTGTCTTTTCACCCTCTTGTTGTCTACCAAACCGTTTGACTTAAAACTGGAGTACGTCATCGATGAATATAGAAAGAAGGGAGTATCTAGCAAACCTGTCGAAATGTGACAAATCCACGGCCTAGATGATCACATCATTAAGCTCATTCTAGATTGTATCTCCAAGGCCTCGTCAACTATCCTGGTTAATGGAAGGAAAGGAGAGAACTTTAAACATACTAGGGGACTTAGGCAAGGCGATCCTATGTCGCCTTACCTGTTTAATCTATGCTTGGAAGCGTTGTCGTTGTTGATTAACGAGGCATGCCAGGCAAAGAAGTGGACTCCCTTTTGGGTTGGAAGGAAGAAGGTCCCTGTCTCCCATCTCATGTTTGCGGATGATCTCCTACTCTTTGGGAGGGTGGAGGAATCAACGGCATTCACTGTTAGGGATGTGTTAAAACAATTTTGTGAAGTGTCAGGGCAGAAAATTAATGAGGATAAGAGTCGCCTAACCTTCTCCACAAATACCCCGGAAGAAGATCGTTCCCTATTCCAAGAAACTTTGAATATCTCCCAGTCTGAAGACTTAGGCACATACTTAGGACTTCCTCTGTCCCATAAGCGACCCACTAAGAGCCAGGTTCAATTTGTAATAGAAAAGGTCAGAAAAAAGTTGGCAAACTGGAAAACGGCGTACTTATCTAAGGCAGGAAGGTTATGCTTAGTTAAATCCACTTTATCGACCATATCTACATACTACATGCAAGCCTCCTTCCTACCCAAAGCAACAATGCATAATATAGATAAGATTTGCAATGACTTTTGTGGGGGGGATACGGAGGGGCAAAAGCGCATACACCTTGTCAATAGACACATTACTTACCTTCCTAAGGACATGGGAGGCCTAGGCATAAGAAATCAACTTGCCCTAAACAGAGCTTCAATGGCTAAGTTGGGCTGGGAAGATGTGCCACGGGGGAATAGCTTGGCTAAGGAGTGTATATTCTCTAAATACGTCCACAACAACCATGTCACAAGCTTCAAATATGGCTCCCCAGTTTGGAAGGGTATAGGGAAGGGTTGGGATCTCCTAGCCCGAAATAGTACTTGGAACCTAGGAAAAGGAGAATCCATTAACTTTTGGGGGGATGATTGGGTTGGGATTGGCCCCCGCGAAATCTAATCGAAGGTCCACTTAGGAGTGAGGAAGAAAACCTTAGGGTCTCAGATATTCTTCAAGATAATGATTGGGATTTTCACAAACTTTCTTTCACCCTTCCCTCAGAAATCATGGAGAGAATCCGAGCTGTCCCGCGCAACTCTGCAGGCCAGGATCACCCCATATCGAAATTTGTGACTATAAATGGGTTTTCGTTAGGACTTGCTTATAAGGAGAGTCTTTGGGATATAATAGGGAGAAATCATCAAGTACAAACTGATATATTGAAAGTTTGGAAAGCCCATGCCCCACCAAGAGTTAAGTTTTTTCTTTGGCTAGTATGGAGGGACCGCATCCCTCACAAGGGCCTTCTTTACTCGAGGAAAATTATCCCCTCCCCAATGTGCCCAATCTGTGACCATGCTTATGAGGATAGTCTTCATGTTTTGAGGGACTGCACAATCTCCACACAAGTGTGGGCTGCCATGAACCCCCCTAGCAACCTTCACCATGGAAACCGAACATCGTGGCTAGCCCGGAATCTAGAGGACACAAGTGAGGTGAGAGGGGTACCTTGGAAGAACATCTTTCCAGGGTTATGTTTCCAAATTTGGAAAGCGCGTAACCTGCTAGTGTTTGAGGGCACCCCTTCGAATGCTAACTCCATAATTGAAAAAGCAATGCACCTAATTAGAGAGTTTGGAAAACTCACCGCTCCTCCACTAATCGAACAATGTCTTCCCCTTGAAACTGTGTGGATGACACACCCCCTAGTACCCCGAAACATAAACCCCACCTTCATGATCCATACCGATGCCTCGTTTTGCAATATCCATGACCCGGTAGGCTTGGGAGGGATTATTCGAGATAATAAGGGATTGTGGACTAAGGGCTTTTGTAAACAAACTTTTGCAACGTCTCCTTTAAATGCTGAGCTACTTAGCATTAAAGAAGGACTCCAAATGGCTTTAAATGAAAATATAAGTGACTGTATTTTGTGTTCAGATAACATTCAGGCCACTCGTCTACTCAATGAGGATCCCACGGATCTTACCTTGTATACAAATATTGTTGTCTTATGCAGGGAGCTATGCAAGGCGTTCCACTCACTTAGGATCATTCACATCCCTCGAAGGAAGAACCAACTTGCGGACAAGCTTGCAAAGGAAGCAAGAAGACTAGATGAGAGCATGAATGTAGTTACAAATTTCCTTGTTCCTCCTATTTTCTGCACTAATGCGTACATCTCGGATTGTAATAACTATAACACTATGTTTGACTTTATGTAATTCTCGCCTTTTTCACCAAAAAAAAAAAGTCTAGGCGAGCTACAAAGGAGATCAATTATATATCTCCAGCCATAAGCAGGACAATGATCAAGCTCCAACCATGCTAAGTTAGGATAGCCTGGGATCCCATAAGAATCAACAAGCTTCAACAAAGACAAAAAACCTATTTTTTAGTTATATGAGAATTATGAAGAAATCCAAAGAAAGAAAAACAAAAACAGGGGAGTCAGGATGACGCATACCCCTAAAGAGCTTCCTTGCAGAGACAAATATGTCACAGAAGAAGGGTCTTTCAAAACATCAAAGGCAAGAGGTGGCCGATAATCGTACCAAAAATCGGTACCATCAGAGTACAAGAATGTTACATCACTTAAACTAGGGGAATCAACCTGAATCCATACACTGCAAAAAATGTCTATTATTGTCAGCTCCTTAAGAGTGGCAGAATAAATGCAAGCATTACCACCTCTGAATCTGATATAATCGAGTGTCAATACTTCGAGTGATGAACAACCAGAAAAGAACCTTGCAACTGAGTTTCCGTCAAGAAATCTGAGTGATTTAAGAAGAAGTACCTTAAGGCATGGCAAACATATCAAATTCGGAACTTCAAGGTCCAAACTAGCAGTAATTTGTAGTATCACAAGTGTTTTAGAATTGAATAAACAAGATGGTAAACTGTGTTTTTTATTAACGTACACAGCACCAAGGTGAAGATAAAGCCTTTTAACTTCCTTCAGTATTGCAGCACTGATCCATACATTAAGATGTGAACTACCATAGGAGTTTTGACACTCGAGACTGAATTCGTAGATGGATGGTTTTTGGTGTAATGCCAACACAAGATACACAAACTTTTTAAAGCTTTCCTTTCGAGTTTTTCGTTCTTCTCCAGTTTTGTTACTAACTGCATCTGATTCTTCAAAATATAGAGTGGTTGTTAATTGGAAAAGATGTTTCCATCTAGTTGATAGTATGCTTGTACTCACTGCACTGGTTGTAGGGAGAAATGAAAGGATGTGACCAAGTACTTCATTAGGTAAACCACTTATCCTATCCAATTTTCCTCGATCCTTCAATTTGTTTGGAGTTTTACGACATTCTGTTCGTCTACTCATCACTAAGTTTTCCTGAAATTATGCACAATAAGAAAAGATCTTAGAGTATAATACAGGAAGAAATGTGCAAAATTTGGATGTTTAAATCCTTTGATTTTCTTGTCATGTGATCAAACTTGAACTCAGCCTCACATTTTCCTAATCCAATGTATTGATAAGGGCAAACCCCGCCCAATGAACTTGCAAACGGTACGATTCAGAAACCTAACAAAGCAATTACTCTAATTTGATGCTTACTACATAGAGGAAAAATATTAAAGGTCCGTTTGGTAGGCAGTATTAGATTTTGGTGATAGTAAAATATGCAACTTTATTTTGTAATGGAAGTCTCATGTCATGCCCTTGAAAATGGAACATTATCTCTCTATGTGAGTTCTTCTTCATAAATCTTTGTTACCATTCAACACCACCTCTAGAGTAGTAATGAATTGTAAAGAAAATTAACTGCAGACGAGCATACATTAGAATTTTGCAGGCACAAAGCCTCTATAGTACTCCCAGGAGCACCAAGAATTAGGTGCTCTCTCTCATATTTTTTGCACATTCTATATTTGCACATTTTACATTTTGCTCATCATTTGAACAAAATATGTGACAAATGTGCAAAAGAATGTGCTTGGAATCACATAGTTCTTGCTGCTCTAAAATATGTGACAAATATATGTGACAAATGTGCAAAAGAATGTGATTGGAAGCACATAGTTCTTGCTCCTCCCCGGAGCACCTAAGAACTTGTATCCATATTCGACTTCGGTTCTCTTTGGTTAAACCTAAAATGTATTGATATATCTTTTTCAGGAAAGGAAACGTTTTCTATCAATTCTAAGGATCATTTTCCACCTTGGAAAAACTATCTTCCACCTTTTCAAACCAAGCAAAGGAACAATGGAAAGATGTTTTCGTCCCAAACAATCACAAACAACATATACCACAAATATTTTCATGAACAGTATGATAAACAAACTCAAATAACTTACTAGGAGGAAGGAAGAATAGGGTGTACCTTGAAGATCATAAGTTCGGAAAGTTTCAATCAAATCCTTTTCAGAATGTAGAAGTATGAAAAATATTGAAAACTTAACCTGAATGATTGGTTTATGTAGCATCCATTACCTTTGTAGCTGTAGTCGGATAGCTATACAAACGCCAGCATTTATTATGCTTCTCTGTTTTCTAGCATTTCCAATGTTTCAAAGTCTTTCATTGTGGAACTCCCAAGAGTTTTCTAAACGTTTCATTAGTCTCCACTCACATGAACAAGTGCCTTTTTGTATTTGCACATCATGTTAACTATTTTATCGTTACAAAAAAGATAAACCCTCCATTCACATGAAACATGTAAATAATATATAGTTTTTGATGAGATACATCCTATTTGAAAAGATGGTCAATGTCCAAAATTCGTCTAAATGTAGCTTCTCACAATAAGTTTGCTTAAAAGATAGCATCTTATTAGATCTCTTTATAAGGTACTATTACACAAAATCATGTTTGTATATACTCATTTGAAAAGATATATATATACTCAATTGATAAGATACATACACATTTGAAAAGATTGATACTCATTCAATCAGATACATACTATTTAAAAAGATACAAACTCATTTAATCAAATGCATACTAACTCATTTGTTCTTAGGTGTACATAGAGTTATGTACATCCGAAAGTACCATATAATTTGTGTGTGTTGTGGTTGTATTGTGCTGGTAGAAACCACCCTCTCAAAAAGACCATGCAAGTAACAAAACTGAACAAAGGCATGTTTCATGTTCAGTGTTTTAGGCAAAAAAATATAAATAGAGATTTTAGCCTATTTTAGAAATATGACTACCTTTTGACTAGTTCCAATTAACATGTCTGGTAAATTAGAGGATTGTATCAGCGGTTTGCTAAAATCCAAAACGCTCGTTGTAACAATATTTTGGGAGAGGGGAATGTAATTTTTTTTAAGAGGAAAGACATATATTACCAAACTCCTCCACTCCATAAAACATTTGGGCTCATTTATTCTACAATAAATAAAGATTAAGAACTTTTTTTTTTTTGGATTGGTAAGATGAATTGCTCTACCGAACTAGAATCTCGCACAGGTTAACCCAACTTGGGTTAGCAGGCTAGACACTCTTAGAGTAGAGGGAGGGTAAGGGAAATCCCTACCCTCGAAGTGCCCTTAGTGGGAATTGAACCCCAACCTCAAAGTTGGAAGGCACGATGCCAACCACTACGCCAAGCTTAGCTTGGTAAGGAATAAGGAGTAAGAACTCTTGCTGGAACCTTACTTTACTTCATGCAAAACCAATGGATTTGCAGCCAATGTATGTAAGTTAATGATGCAAATGCCCCCAGCTAGCTGTATCTTCAATCTTCATTCCTCTCACCATACAATGGGTAAAATTCAGGTTTGAAGAAGGTTATATATCCCACTTCCCAATAATAACATAATGTGCAAATTGGACCATTTCAACTGTTCAACAAGTACAAGAGACTTTGTCTTGCTGGTGGCGTAATAAAACAAGCTTCTTTATATTATATCACAGTTTATAGCAACTTGAGTAATTAGAAAATTATAGATATCTATTGCAGTCAAACCAAAGTTGATTTCATCATATTTGTTTTTGTTTTCAGTAATTAAAGTTCTAAAAAGTATTTCTTCTACCATTAAATATTAGGCCTTAAAAAAAAAGCAGAAGACTAGAATAATTCCATGGAAGCAATAAACAAGAACCCAAAAAAAAATCCAACCGTTACGAAAACTACTAAAATAATATAATTCCACACCAACAAAAATTAATCAAAACGATTAATACTATATCATTTACATGAAAATAAAGTAAATACAAGTAACAACTAGATCAAGGAAAAGACAAATCCTAATCCCCAATAATTCTTTATTCTTATTATCACTAAAGTACGACTATGCATCTAAAAAAACAAATCAAATAATCTCCATAATCAAAATCCAAGAACACAAAATCCCCCAAAAAAAATTCAAATCAAAGATCATAACTGCACCTTGTCCTCTCAAATTGCGCAGAATTCCCATCAACAGGTACCCTTAAATCACACTTAATCTTAGGTTTCCAAGTACCAGTTTTAAACAACCCAAGTTTAAATCTCACCCTCAAATTCATCCTAACTTCAATCTCATAAACCCCATCACTAGTTTGTTGATCAAAGTTACCTCTATCAGAATTCTCAAGAACCATAAGATGTTGTCCATTAAAAACAACAGGTCCAAAATCAGTAGTATTTTTATGTCCTTGATAAAATACAGGTCCATGAACAGTGCTAAATCTTTGACCTTCATACAAAGCATTTGCTTCGATTCTATCGTAGTAAAGACCAATGCGTCGATTTGGGTTTCGAACGGTGAAATTAACTGCAAGATTGTAGTTAAGATTGTTGGTATTCGATAAGTTGAAGGTTGTGATCGAAGCGTCTGATGCGTAGAATTTGACTTCGTGGGGTCGAACAATGAGCCAGAAGACTAGTACGACCAGACCAAGTACTACTAAGATCGTGCACAGGATAGTGCAGATGCAGCTCATGATGCAATCGCATAGACAGTCGAAGAGGCAGCATCCGCACCCTCGCCCGCCTCGCCTTTTGGGTCTGTTGTAGGACCGAGGCGGGGGCGGGGGTGGGATCGAGGGGCCGTAATAGGCCCCGTTTAATTCGGGTTGTTTTTGGTACGCCATAAAGTGAAAATTAATAGATAGTGTTTACGAACTTTTTTTTGGAATGTTTGTAAGATGAGGTAGTGTAAATTGTAATGGTGTTGTGTTGATGGGATGATAGGGGTTGTATTTATAAGGGGTATATGAAGGAGTTGAATGGGTGGACGTTGAGCCGTCAATAGGTTTTGGTTAAGGATGAGTTTTGAAATTTTTGAATGGGAAAAGGGGATAAAAGTGGGATAAAAGTGAGGCGTGTTTAGGTTACCATTTACACGGCAATAAAGGTGATGTGCTTTAAATGGTCGTACGCGTTGTTGTCGTTTTGGTTTTACTATTACAAAGGTCCGTTATGTTTTGGCCCACTTTAAAAGTCTCCTCATTGTAAGTTACGACCCATGGGGATGGCCGGATGGGGGATATATTCATGAAATTATCCCAACCTAACATGTGGATTGTGGGGGTGATGGGAAATGAGAATCAACAAATTAAGCATAGCTCATAATTAGTCATGGCCTATGGATATTGCTACACCTATCTATCGGGTAAACACCCCATTATTAATAAAGCATCTATCTCTATACTATAATGGAAGAGGGGAGCAATGGTGTCTCCATTTGAGATTACATTTTTACCCCTATTAAATAAATTATATTTTAAGAAAAAACTTCAAACAACACTCCTAAACAACTCAAAGTCAACACAATCAATGCAAATCAACAAAAAAATTGACAAAATTACTTTAAAAAAGGAAATTCCCAAACAATTTAAAGTCATCACAATCAACATAAAATTGACAAAATAATATCAAATAAGGAAATTTACCATAAATTTAAATTGACACATTGAAAAACATACATATGATTATTGATTAGAAAAGTCCATAAAACAAAATTAGAAGTGTAATATTGAAATACATTATCGATAATAATGTAGTATGTAAAAACATGATGATGATTTATGATGTATTTAGAAACTTATACATTTTTTATCAATAAGATAAGACTCTTTATCTAAATGAACATTGTGAACCATCACATAGTTTTAACTCCAACTATATGTTAAAAATAACAAAAGGTTAGTGATATTTAATTTCTAATTGCTTTATGCATTATATGTACTTCATTGATTTCAAATTATCTGCTCATAAAATAGCACAATCAAGAAGATCTAAAGTTATTGAAATGCTATAGACAATTACTTTTTTTTTGTGAGGTAAGATGAAGGGGACTCACTTGAGGGGGGATAAGGCCATAAGGGGAAATCCTCAAATGAGTCCCATGAGGTTTGATCCCTAGACCTCAGGGATATGAGGTGGGAAGCGATGTCACTACTCCACCACCTCAACCTCTATAGACAATTACTTGGGGAAAGAAAAAATTTAAAGGGTTTACTGCGAAAGAATAACCAACAAAGAAAATAATTAAAGCACGCATCGCGTGCATAGATTGCTAGTACTAATATATTAAAAGGCGTGCCTAACAATGTATACACGCCACGTGGCACCTCTCTTACTCCACTAGAATTGTTCAATGTGCACAAATGTTATGTCAACTAACAAAAGTAAATTGGCTTGCAACAAGATTTGAACCCGTGACATCTTGCTATTATATATAGCACAATTACCATCTCAACCAACTTTTAATCATGTTTTAAATGTCCACATTATTGTACTTGTACCTTTTAAATGTTGAGTTTTAAGAAATACATTTTAATGCGAATGGAAAAAAATGTCTATCAAGTTCGGAAAAAAGTACCACCCGGGGTGACGCTCGGGCCCAAATACTAGTTAAAAAAAATTATATTGAGTTGGATTCCATGTAGTCTACCCAGTGGGTAGACAAAGTTTATCCTGGCCTCATGGGAGGTAGGCAAATAGAATTTGACCCGACTTGCAGGGACAAAGTTAGAAATTTATTTTTACGGGGGACGTATGACCGCTACTTTTTAAATAAAATAAATAGAAGAAACGAAAAAATAGTAAAAGAGAGAATGATCATAATTTTTGTTGTCAAGAAGACTCGACCTCCTAACCACTCCAACTTTTTACAAAGTTATTAACAACCAAGCCAACAACTTCCTTCACATCTATAATGCCTCATTTAATATGTAAACAAAATACCTGCAGTGGCCTAACCAAAAAAATATGGGTCGTGGGGGTGAGGTTCAGGGACCAGGCCCCTACCAACCCCCCATTTAGCTTAGCCCATGCTAACTTGATAACTTGAAATGAAGTAATTATCAGAGAAGTGGATTAGGGACAGGACTTTTTGATATGTTAATTTTAAGCAGATTATAATCGTTTAAGATATGAGTCACGTTAATGTTGCCATTTCCAACCTGAAACTGATGCATCTTTGCCTGGTAAGCTCAAAGATATTGAACATTCATAAAATATTCAAAGATGAAATGAACTACAACAATGTCATATGTTCATTCAATAGTTAAAATCAATATTTATTTTTTCAAAAGAACTTTACACTAAAAGGAGTATACAATTTTTTAACTGCTCAAAGAAATGATTTAAGATAATATTCAACACTCAAAAAATTTATATTACCTATTTTAACTAAAATGCTTGTGGAATGAGGAGTATGAAATATTAGTTATATCTTATGTTTAAAATAAATACTTAAATCACATCCCTGCTATTGTAAAGAAAAAACAATGAATTGCCATAAAATAAAACAATTAATAAACAGTAAAAGGAAAAAGAAATTAAAAACATTGGTTAATAATTATATCTTATGCTATTGTATAGTGTTTTTTTGCTAGACCGCTACCTATAAATCTCAAACGTTACTTGTAGTAACATTCTATAACCGCTACCCATAATCTAGTCCAACCGATACCCGCTACTACACCCACTAGCTTACCAAACACTCATAATTTTTTTAAGTAGCGTTTTAATCCTATCCAACCGCTACCCGCTACCTAAAACGCTAGTGTCAAACTGGGCCTAAATGGGCTTACAAGGAAAATCTGTAAGATTGATGTGAGATCTTATTAGATTCATGTGGGATCTTGTTAGATTTAACTCAATTTCTAGCTTTTAGATATTAATTTTTTTTATTATTTTAAGTAATTTAAATTGAATATATTAATAGCTAAATAGTGTATTGGGGACCGCAAAATTGCAAGTGTTGCATGAATTATAAAATAGAGGAAGTAAAGAGCACACAATTGTTTTTTTAAAAAAAAAATTAAAACAGATAAGAACCAGATTATTAATGCCATGAATATGTTTCATTCAAATATGTAAAAGTAGAATTTATTTCTTTCTTTTTCATAAAATAAATGGAACAGTTTGACTGGCACCTTATAGTATGACACCTCACCAAATAGCTACTTTAAGAAAATGTAGAACCTTTCTAATTTTTGGAGAAATATTACAAACATCAATTATTCATGTTTCCTGATGACTTAATTAAAAATGACAAGTCAATATGTGATGAATACATTAAAAGAAATATATTCACGTGTGATCTTATTATATTCAACTCAATTCAAAGCTTTTAGATATTAAACTAGAATTTGGCCCGATCGGGTCAGTTACAATTGCAAAATTGAAAAAGGGACGTTATGACATAATAAGTTGTTTTTTAAAGAAACTTCTAAGGAGTTCGAGATAAAAATAACATTTTCATAATTGGTGTAAGAGAGTGTTATTATCTTAATAAAAGTGTTAGAGATTAAAAAGTTTGTTTATATCTTCATAGTTACATATAATTATAAGACTTTACTACCTCTGTTCCTTTTTAATAGTTACACTTACACTTTTCACGCATGCCGATGCACTACTTTGAGCATTTATATCTCTAATTTTGTATTTGTAAAAAATATAAAAAGTCGATATTCTAAAAGTACATATCGAGACGAATCAAACAAGACCCCCACATGACTATATTTTCTCTTAACCATAAATCACAAATGATAGTCAAATGGAAATTTGTGAATAGTATTAAAAGTGAAAGTGTAACTATTAAAAAAGAACGGAGGTAGTATTATGTTAACTTTGAAACATAAACATTGAAATTGTAGTGGATTGGTGGTTAAACTCTCACATTTCATTTCAAAGGTCATGTGTTTGATTCCTAGTAGCTACACAATATTAATATTTTTAAATAAGATCATAAACATGAAATGTTACAAAAAATAAAAAAACAGAGGAAGTAAAGAACACACAAATTTTTTCATAAAACAATTTAAATAGATAAGAACCAGTTTATTAATCCTATGAATATGTTTCACTCAAAAAAATTGAATACTAATATGTAAAAGTAGAATTTTATTTCTTTCTTTGTCATAAAATAAATGGAACAATTTGACTGACACCTTAGTATGCCACCTCACCAAACTAGCTACTTAAGAAAATGATAATGTAGAGTACCTTTCTAATTTTGGAGAAATATTACAAACATCAATTATTCATGTTTCAGGATGACTTAATCTAAAATGACAAGTCAATATGTGATGAATGCATTAAGAGAAGTATACTCCTTCGTTTTTTTATGTAACATGTTGACTTTGAGCACTATTCATCCAATACACTTTGATCATTAATTGTTATTTATACATAAGAAAAAATATAGTCATGTGGGATCTTGTTTGATTCGTCACGGTATACACTTCCAAATATATATTTTTTATAATTTTAACTTTATAAAATTAGAGATATTATTGGTCAAAGTTGTACCTCGAAAAATGTAAAAAGTCCAATATTACATTTAAAAACGGAGAGAGATTTTTCTTTTTCCTTGGTGCAGTGGATTAGCTTGGTTTCCCTTATAAAAAAAACGAGCTTCGTGAAATATTCCTCAATGTTACGAGTCCACATGGAACTACTCAACCTAATTATCAATTTAGACAAGGTCACACGGTTGCTTATACTGCTTGTTGATGTTGAAATATCCTTCAGTGTGACGAATAATTGATATGATACTTCCTGCTAGCTTCTAGCGAGAATTAAATCTTGGCATTCATTTTCAACTTAACATAAAAGTCAAATAATCAACAAGTTTTTTTTATGTTTATGGTGAGTTGACTGAATAATTTGAAGCGGATTTCTCTGCGGAGGGCGTAACGCACCTTAATGAAGAAGATATTTTAAGTGTTGTCTTCATGCCCCATAAGGCCATAACCATTTTGTGATCCGTTATGCATTTTGATTCTTGATTATGCATCCATCATTATAAATTATAGTCTATCTATTGAAATTATGCTACCATATTGTAGACTCGGAATATATCTCACCTATACGTAAAATGACTACAACCATGCCAGTGGCGGATCTAGAAATTTAGAAATGGGGGTACGGTTATATGAACAATTAGATTCATAATGTATATAATCTCTCCGTCGCTAATCTTTGGCTCTATTTTATTTTTTGGAGCCAAATTTCGCCAAGTTTGACGGTAGACTACCATTGATATATAAGGGAAAACAAATTTCAAATAAAAATGTGCTCCAATAATTGGTCGTTTGGTGGGATGTGGCAAGTGTAAATTGCTAGAATATTCCTAGAAAGTGGAACTTCTTATATTTTTGTAAAACATACAACTCTAGAATTTTCTATTTCCCATGAATTTGAATCCCTAAATTTAATACTTTTTTAATGCATAATCAAACCTCAAATATTTAAGAAAATTTTGAGTAGAAGGATTTCCTTCTATATAAAAATTGTAGTTGATATAAGTCATATAATCGTGTTAGTGGAACAGGGTGGAAAAAGGGTTATTAGAAGATAAAAGATGATTTAGGTACATAAAAGTGAGATAAAATAAATGAAAAATAACCTCATAGTTTTAATATAAATTGACAACTTTCTATAATTGTATGTATAATATGAATCCATATTTAACTTCTATATAACCTTAGACTAAGAAGGGAATGAAGGAGTAAGAGGAAGAAAATTCTCAAAAAAAGGGTAAAGAGAAAGAAGATCTAGCTAGTATCTTACAGGGATTCAGGGATTTGATCTTGCGACCTTTACCAATCTATATTTAGACTAATTCTCCCCTCCCTTACCACTGAAGCAAACATTATCTTATGAGTAACATGTGCATGTTTAAACTTTATAAAATTTTTGGCCAAAATAATGGGGGTACAGCTGTACCCACTGTTCTTCATTACAAGCCATCCAAAGAATCTGTGCTTTGGAATTACAAATCTACTCCAAATAAATTTATCCCAGTACACCCTAGCATGCACACCATTCAATAGCATGTACATCTCTTGAATTGAATAATTCACCATATTGCTCAACTGCTCCTGAGTTATCACTTGCTTCATTCTTTCTTTCTCTTCACATAACTTCCTCCAATACCAACTAGAATCATTTGGAGGATTATACATCCACCAATCCCTATCCTTAATATACAGCTCATTAACCCATTTTATCCATAAGCTATCTTTTTTAGCATTGATAGCCCAAGCATATTTGCCCAAAGCTGCACTATTCCAGTTTTGGACATGTCTTATACCCAGACCTCCTGCATACTTTGGGAGACAAACTTGCTCCCAAACCACCTTACCTGGAGAAGAACTGAACTGATCACCACCCCACAAATAAGCTCTGCAGATTCTCTCAACTTCCTTCAACACAGATCTTTTGATTAGGAAAATTTGGGCCCAATATATATGAACACTCATAAGCACAGAGTTAACCAAGACTAATCTACCCTGGTAGGATAGATTTCTACTCTTCCAAATTCTGATTCTCGACATCATCTTATCAATCAACCCATGGCATTCTTTAGAAGAAATCTTCTTATGGCAAATTGGCACCCCCAAATATCTGAAAGGGAGATTTCCTTTCTTGAAACCAGTACAATTCAACACTCTTTGAATCTCTTCATTTTTCATGCCTACTGTGTATACTTCTGTCTTCCCCTTGTTTACCTCCAAACCAGAAACCTCAGAAAAGTGTTGAACCCCGCTAAGCATAGTAAAGATTGAAGTAAAATCACCCTTACTACACAAGATTACGTCGTCAGCAAAACATAGGTGATTTAATTTCATTCCCACACACCTAGGATGAAATTTGAAATGATCATTGTCACCCACCACCTTTAAAACTCTTGTAAGATACTCCATACAAATCACAAAGAGGAGGGGAGACATAGGGTCCCCATGCCTCAGCCCTCTATTCCCTTCAAAAAAAGCCAAACAATTCTCCATTTAACATCAAAGAAAACCTAGGAGAGCTAACACATTCCATAATGAGTTTAACAAAATTTTCAGGAAATTTTAAGGCATATAACACTTCTTCTAGGAACTCCCAATGGATAGAATCATAGGCTTTTTTCATATCCATTTTAATGATACAACCCGAGCTAGCCTTACCCCTCCTATAATTCTTCACAATATCTTGACAGATAAGAATATTATGAGCTATAAATCTACCTTGGATGAAAGCCCCCTGATTTCCAGCTATAATCTCAGGCAACACAAGCTTCATTCTTTTACAAATGATTTTGGTAATACATTTGTAAATAGAGTTACAACAAGCTATTGGTCTATACTCAACCACACTACTAGGACACTTGACTTTTGGGATCAGAGTCTGAATGGTGTTATTTACCTCAGAAAAAGTCCAGCACAGCTCCAGTTACATCCGAGCCTACAATGTCCCATGCATCCCTATAGAAATAGGTCCCATACCCATCAGGACCAGGGGACTTATCTCCAGGGATTGAAAACATAGCCTCTTTCACTTTAGCAGCAGTTACAGTCTGTAATAGTGAATCACTTTGCCTTTCATTCAAAACTGGCCCTTCAGTCATGACATCCATCTGAATCTTGCATTTCCTCTCTTTTGATGTGCCTAGCAAACATTTATAATACTGCAAGAAGGCCTCCTTAACTCCATCCACATTTTCAATCCACACACCATTCATACCATGAATGCTATATACATTATTTAGCAACTTTCTTGCTTTAATATATTGATGAAAAATCTAACTATTTTCATCACCACTATGAACCCAGCCAATCTTTGCCTTTTGTTGCAAAAAAGACAAATACATCTCATGAATCCTCCTGTATTCTTTTGCAAACTCTATTTCTTGATCACAAACATATTAACTCCAGGGAACAAATGAACCTGTTTTTGACACACTTGTAATTTCCTCAGAGCCTCTGCATCGGCAGCTTGAATGTTGCTATAAGAACTCCTATTCAACTTCTTGAACTCATGTTTCAGCCATTTCAGCTTCTGAACAAGTTTAAACATCTGAGTCCCCTGAATCTCTACATGCCACTTATTACTCACTAGAGAATGGAAATATCCAGTACATTAGTTAGTATTGTTCTATAATTAGTTAAGCTCTATTGAGCATTATTTAGTTTCCGATATAAACGAAGAAATAACTTTTTTATAAATCTAAAATGTCAAATACAAAAGACAACCTGAAAAAAGAACTTAAAACAACCTACCATTTGGAGTATTGTACCAATTTCAGTTTGGTTCTTGGAATTCGTTTTTTTAGTCTTCTTAAAATTACTTTTCTTCCTTACACTTCTTCCCTTTAATTTGTTTTTGCACGATCCGAGTCTAAAATAACCAATGTAGTTGTACTTGATGAGCATTGTTCTTCTATAATTGGTTTTGTAGTTAAGACTTTGGTTATACTTGCAGTAGTAGTCTTGTAGACTTCTTGCGGTACCTTTCTTGCATCTTCATTATCTTGACTTTTGAGAATGATATTGTAGAACTTTCTTGCGGTTTCATATTGCCATAGGGTTACTTGTAATTGCTCCATATATTTCTTTATCCATTTCTCTTTTCCACACTTTGCTTTTTGCAAATCTAGTTCACGTTTTGCACATGTACCTATGTAGTATAGTTGTGATTGAACAAATAAGATGCATTATAATCTGATTTTTATGATATAACTAATATACTTCAGTGCTTAACTAATATATTTCACCGCTTAACTAATATACTTCAATACTTAACTAATTCATCCAGAAGCAACTTAAGGCTAGCCTAACTAATAGGTCCAAGCGCTTAACTAATTCCAATGCTGGCTGATGCAAACACGTGATGTCAGCATGACATCGGCTGGTCTCACGTTAACACTAACGTGAGACCGTCTCTTCAAAAACGGACTAGATAATCATTATCTAAATTTAGTAAATATTCAAATTTATGAGTTGATAATTTGCAATCATATTAATAGGACATGGGCATAATCCATTAGTGTACTTTTTATTATTTATAAAATAAATATGTTTGATGAATATATATTGGAAATAAGACATACTAATAAATAACAATTTAAAGCACATTTATAAAATTCAATACTAATCATTATTTTAAATATGGAGGGATTTTGATTTCTTTCCTATAAATCCTATTCATTTTCTTTCTTGTATATTGTATATTTTAATTACTTTTTACGTATTGCTTTATGTACGTTTAGCTTGCAAATCCATAGCTAAAAGTAATACCATCCACTAATTAAAGAGTTATCACATATAAATATTACATATAATGCAAGCCAACTGCCCACTAGTTAAAGAGCATTACTAAAATTAGAATGCAAACTAACTGTCCACTGATTAAAGAGCATCATGGATGAGTATTACATTTTTTTTAGGGGAAAAACAAAGCTAGCATTAATTTAGGGACAATATGTCCATAAGTACATAGGGCGCCACTTCCAAAGGAGCGTGGTTTTCCTAAATCTGTTCAACACCAAAAGGAACTAGCTTAGCTAAACGATGGGCAACAAAATTACCATCACGCCTTAACATGAGACCAACTAACAAAAGAGAAATAAATACTAGAAGATAAGATCTCATAGAGAATAGAGTCTAAATCCGAAAGAAATTTGGCATTCTTTAAAAGACGGTTGATAACTACTTGGCAATCCGACTCAAGTATGACCTCTTTATACCCAAAGCGTTTCCCCAATCTCACGGCCATTGCTATTGCCTTTGCTTCTGCAATTTCAGGAGTCCAGTAGGCTTTGATGCGTCTTGAGGCCGAGAATAATTCCTCACCTCCAGAGTTACGTGCTACAACACCAATACCCACCCATCCATCAACCTCTAGAGATGCATCTGCATTTATTTTGACCATCCCTTGAGGTGGACCACTCCATTTGTTAGCGCTAGCAGCAGGTTTGGCTGCTATGTTTGAGTATATGCGAGAGACATAAGAACCTTGCTCTTCCACAAGCCTATTGACACGAGCTAAAGTAATGTGGTGCGCAGACAAGGTGCCTTGGAATACCATCTGGTTCCTTTCTCCCCAGATGCACCACGCCAAAACCACTCCTCTCAATACCATCTTAGCATCCAACTTGCTCCAGTGCTCGATTAAATTGCACATAGTCCAGCCAGGCTCAACATCACACATCTCTTCACATCCGCTGGCCCGCCAGAAATCAGCAATACATGGACAATCAAAAATAGCGTGAGAAGCAGTTTCCATACCTCCACAGCCCCATGGACAGGCCGCATTATCAATCAGATGTCTGTAACGCTGAAACGCACGAGTTGGCAAAGTAAGAGTGCACAGACACCAGAGGAAGTGCCGCACTTTAGGACTAGTTTCCAAGCCCCATATATCCACCCAAGCCTTATGAAATAAGTCAAGGTTACCTCCTTTGCCTAACATGTACGCTGTTTTCACCGAGTAACAACCGTTCTTTGTAAGTGCCCAAGTTATCTCATCCGAATTACTGCAAGAACTCAGAGGAATTGCCAGAATACAACGAGCATCTCTTTCATTGAAACGAGACTCAACTAACTCGCTATTCCACTCACGAGAATGAGGAACCATCAAATCACTAACTCTAGACAAGCCATCACATCGAGCACTTGTTATAAATCTCCCTTCATCATCACCTACCCAAGGATCATCCCAAATGCTAATGCTTATACCATCTCCCACCCTCCAGATACTTCCTTCTTTAAGAAGAGCCTTCGAACTCCAGATACTCTTCCACGAATAGCTACATGAAACCCCAAGAGACGCTTGAAGAAAGTCACACTCAGGATAATACTTTGCCTTCATGACACGAGCAAAAAGGGAATTAGGCTCACGAGTTAGACGCCAAGCTTGACGCCCCAACAACGCGTCATTAAAAACTGCAAGATCTTTAAATCCAAGTCCCCCTAAGCACTTCAGTGTACAAAGAGAGTCCCAACTTTTCCAGTGAATTTTTTGGTGAGAGTCCGAGCTTCCCCACCAAAAACGCGCCATATGTAATACCCCGAATTTTCAAAGATTATTTTATTATTTATTAAGGTTTAATATTATTTCCACTTAAAATTTATTTTATGATAATGCGATTTTATTTGATAACTATGTTTATTAAAATAATAATTTCATTTAGTTTTGATTTATTTAACAAGTTTTATTTAAATGATTATTTCTAAATAATTTAACTATGGTAAATTAAACTCTTTATTTTTGCTTATGGGTATCCTTGTACAAGTTGTCCATCCATTTTAGTAATCCAAAGCCCAAATACAAGTCCATGGCCATATGTCTTTTAGCCAAAAAGAAAAAGGAAAATAAAACAAAAAAAAAAGGAAAAGAAAATGGGATCTTCATCACCATCTTCCTCCCTCACGTATGAAACAGAGCCAAAGGAATTTTTTTCCACAAACTCAACAGTTCTTGTCAGGAACTCAATCCACAATCCCGGATTTTAGGAGTAAAATCAGTCAAAAGTTAATCCCTAACACCATACCTCACCATACTCACCATTAATGGAGCTTGACCCAAAGCTCAAAATTCTGACCAAAACCTCTATAAATAATGAACTACACTCACCCAATTACTCAAGCAAACAAATTAAACTTCAAAGGTTTGCTTCAATCTCTTTCTCTTCTCCCTTAATTTCTGATTTTCGTTTTGGAAAATAAAATTGAAAATAAAATTTCAAACCACCATAATTTTCCCCCCATATCACGCTGAACTAACCGAGCACCACCACTCGAACCACCTGACCCCACCTGAACCTCGCGCCACCATCAACGCCACCCAACCAGCTCCTGCCGCCCGAAACCCAGCCTCCCTCCCTCGCGTCTCCTTCTCCTACCCAACCCGCGACCTCCCTTCGCAGCACCCCCTCTCCTTCTGGAACCCGCGCCCAGCCTCGAACCACCTTCATTCTCGCCTGAGCTTGCCGAGCACCACAACAAAACCACCAGCGCCACCTCCTTCCTCTTCTTCCCCACTGATTCGCCTCCCCTGTTCTTCCTTCCTTCCTTCCTTCATTTTTTTTTTCTCTTGGTTTATGTCAACTGATTCAAAGAATCAGTATTACCCCCTCCCCTTTCTCTTTTTAATATGACTTTGACTTTTTCTTTTAATAACAAAACAATGATTAGTTTTAATTAATTGGTTTGGATTGGTATCCTATAATTATATTAACTTACTTTATTAAGTTGGTATTTTAGATTAATTAACTTAGTCTTTTATAACTTGAAAGTATTTCTTAATTTTCTAAAACAAGTAAGAAGTATAATAAAGTTAGTTTCTATGTTTAAAATAATTATTTAAGTTAATGAAAATTAAGTTGAAGTAATCTTTGAGTACTTAAAATGATTTCATAAATAATTTGAAACCATAAACTTTGATTTATAAATTCTCTTAAAATCATTAAGAATTCTTTAAGTTATTTGAATTATTTAAATTGTTTATTTTATATAAAAAAGGGGGTTATTTAGGTAACTAACTTAGATATCGTTAATGTCTATTGTAGACTCCGATTGCGTAGACGAGGAATATCAAGAGTGTTAATCCTTCGTGAACTTAACTTTTGGGCACGCGTCACGAGGTAATCTCCGATGTCCATCTAAACATAGATTCTGTTAGTGTAAAACGAATTGATTATGTGATTATTATGTGCTTATAAAATATATATAAGTATGGACTATAATTATGGATTATCGACTTAATGCGGATTATGAATACGAATGACAAAATGGACGACGACTATCGATTTCGATTATGAATCATGACTATGGACGGTATACGATATGACAAATATGTTTATTATAACGTTATTAAAACCGCTTAATGTCATTTAGTAATGTTATGGTTATTATTATTATTATTATTATTATTATTATTATTATTATTATTATTATCATTATTATTATCATTATTATTATTATTATTATTATTATTATTATTATGATTATTGTTATCATTATTACCGTTATTATTATTATTATTATTGAAATTTTATAAAAGTTGGAATTAGTAAGAACTTGTGATAATGAAATGATTATGAATCTGAAGTGATAAATGAACTCAAGTGACGGTTGAGAAATGAGTTATTGAAACCGCTATGAATGGATTGAGATTATGATGGATGAGATATATTCACACTGGATTGAACAACGATGACGTAATTGTGTACGTGATTTATGTGATGACTTGAATTAAAAGATGTTAATCACGTAAAGTGAAATATCAGAGGGAAATGATGAACAGGTTACCCTGTATGAGAGGTTCAGCGGCCCCTACAGGTTCTCTGGTTACTATGCTGATTATTCTGTTACTGTCTTCCTTCTATATTGTTGTGATCCAAGTAGAAGGGGTGTGCACACTAGGGACTCTGTTATTATGGTCATTACGTTATGCGTAGGTGGTTACAGGGGATTGACCCCGGCCTACAATGTTGAAGTAAGTGGTTACAGGGGATTGACCCCGGCTTACTGGCGTTCTCTTTCCTCTCCTTAAATAATTGGATTAATTGAATTAATTATGCGATTATTCATTGTATATATATGTGTATGTGTGCTATGCTTTTCAACCCTATTAACCGGAGTACTATTTTACAAATTATTTTCAACTTAAGTATTTTACGGGATGAAGTTGGAATTACTCAGTTTTTCTGATTTTTGGGAGCTTGCATCTCTTGTTTCTTTTCAATGCATTTGTGCAGGTGGGTGATCGACGGGGGAACAAAAGGGAGATCACTTAGAGTTGTCATCCAATTAGCTTATGATTTAGCTTCCGCTGGAACTCTGAAATACTTTAGTAATTAGTAATATTTAATAAACATTTTACTTGGTTGTAAGGATTAATTAATTTGAATTTAGTATGCTTTAATCTAGCCTTGCATTTATTTACAAGGAGATAAGTGCGGCGGTAGCACGCCCGTTGATTCGAACCCTCGTGGATTTTCCCCCATCTCGAGTTTTATTAAATGAAGAAGGGTTCGGGTTGACGGGGGTGTTACACTATAGCATCATGAATCTTTTGAATCACAGAACAAGGAAGTTTATACACCCCCATGAGGTAGGTAGGGATGGCTTGAATAACAGATTTGAGGAGAACTTCTTTCCCGGCTCTAGAAAGTAACTTTTCTTTCCATCCTTGGAGTTTCTTCCAAATTCTATCCAAGAGAGCATCAAAAATGGATTTTTTCGATCTCCCTGTAATAGAAGGGATACCAAGGTATTTCTCATGTTTCTCCACTTGCCGCATCTTTAAAATTCCCATCAACTCTTCTTTTTGTTCAACAGTAACTCCTCTGCTAAAAGAAACTTCAGACTTTTTATAATTAATTTTCTGTCCGGATGCTGCTTCATACTGGTTGAGAATATCAACAATAATAGTGCATTCCTGTCTGGTAGCTCTTGTGAACAGAAGACTGTCGTCAGCAAAAAGAATATGAGATATTTCGGGACCATTACGGGTAGCTTTAGCACCGTGGATCAGTTTCGCCTGAACCTTACTCTATATCATTTTTGAGAAAGCATCAGCAATCAAAATAAATAAATACGGAGAAAGAGGGTCACCTTGCCTGAGACCTCGTCCTGAAACTGAACCACAAACTCCTCCATTAAGAATGAAAGAGTAAGAAACTGATGTAACACAATCCATGATCAGATTCACCCAACGCCCATCAAACCCCATAGTTAGAAGAAGTTTCCGAAGAAAACCCCATTTCACTCTATCGTTTGCTTTGCTCATATCTAATTTCATAGCAGCAATACCTCGACGACTGCGGTTCCGGTACTTCATAGAATGAAAAACTTCCATAGCAATGAGAGCATTATCAGTAATAAGACGTCCCGGAACAAAAGCACTCTGATTTTCCGAAACAATAGAAGGAAGAATTTTTTTTAACATCATAACTATTGTTTTAGAGATCAATTTGTACAGCACATTACAGAGGGCAATGGGACGGAACTCAGCCACAATAGTGGGGTTTTTTTACTTTTGGGATCAAGGCAATGTTAGTATGATTAATACAACTCGGTGAATTAAGACCATGCAGAATACTACACACAAAGTTTGCAACATCATCACCAATAATATGCCAAAAACGCTGGTAAAAAATAGCATGCATACCATCAGGCCCCGGGGCTTTGCAGGAATGCATTTGCTGAAGAGCAGAGAATATATCTTCTTTAGTGAAAGGGTGCAACAGACTCTGATTACTGACATCTGTAACAACAGGACTAATATGACTCAGGACCTCCGAAAAATTCAGCTCAGAAGGGCTCGTCGAGGTGAAGATATCAGAGAAATAATTCCCAAAAATGTTTTCAAGCGACTCTTCATCTTCTCTCCAGACACTAGTACTATCATATAAGCCTGCAATATGATTTTTTTCCGTCTCTGAGAAGCCTTATGATGGAAATATTTTGTGATTCTGTCACCATCACGAACCTCAGAAACTCGGGATCTCAGGTACCAGTATGCCTCATGCTTTTCATGTAATCATTAAGCTGCTTTTCTAGTTCAGCACATTCTAAGCAATTGTCGTCTGAAATAGTTCTTTGCTGCACCTCAAGTAATTTCTTCTCAGTCTTAGCAATTTGATCACTTAAGTTCTCGAATTTCTCTTTGCTCCAAACAAGCAGACCAAGGCCAAGCACCTCAAGACGAGTAAAAATCACGCCACCCACGGATTTATCCTACGTTTTACGCACAAATTCTTCACAAGACTCATCAAGCAACCAGTTGGTTTCGAATCTGAAACCCTTACCTTTCTTCCCTCTATGTTTGTAACTATGGTAGCGAGTCACAATGGGAGAGTGTTCTGATTTGTAACGCAAAAGATTTTCAACTGTGACATTTGGAAACATGTCTAACCATGAAGAGGAGCCCACGAATCTATCTAATCTTTCACGTATTTTGGTAGCTGTTGTATTACCTCGTTCCCAACTATATCAGGTACCAAAGGAGCCAAGATCACAGAGAGCAAGATCGTCCATTGTCTCACGGAAAGAAAACATAGCCGGATGAGTTCTATCAGCACCACCTTCTTTTTCATTCGAACAGAGAATCTCATTAAAGTTCCCACCAAAAAAAATCGGAATTTCAGAATCCTCATAAAGATGACGGATTAAATTCCAAGTTTTGTATTTTTCTTCTTCTTTTGGCCAACCGTAAATACCAACAAAACGCCACTTATTATCACGCACCATCCACAATGTCACCACAAATATGATTTTGGAAACAAGACTAAACGTTATTTCTTCCTTCCAAAAATACATAAACCACCAGTGATGTTATGGTTTAATATAGTGTTTTTCCCCCTATATTTGAGCTAAAATGTGTATCAATAGTGCTCTTAGGAGTCATTTTATGCTAACTTTCTCCATCTAGTTGTGGTTTTCTGTTCTGTGTCTGATTGCAGGTTTTAGGGAGTTATCTCCCTATTTTCTACTATTATTTGACCATTACACTGGACTGGAGAGGTTCTATGCGGAGTTTCAAAGTCCCGAGGATACTTTCCGAGATTCTTGAGCAAAGAAGAATTGAAGACTTGGCATTTAGAGCCAAGAATGAAGAACCGGACCTGAGCCCGATCAGATCAGGCAGGAAGCGCCCGATCGGGCGCTGGAAAGGGTGATACCAGTTGTTGTTGCGGGCCCGATCGGGCGCCATCGCCCGTTCGTTAGTTCGTTGAGTAGCCCGATCGGGCGGTTCGGCCCGATTCAGTCGGGCGAGCTTGAACGTTGTTATGGCCAGATGCTCAGTGTTGGTGGTCAACCCGATTACATCGGGCGAGGTCCATTTTTGGAGCCCAGCTGCTGCTTTGAGCCCGATTTGGTCGGGCAGATGTAGCCCGATCGGGCGACTTAACCCGGCACGCGTTTTTAATGATTTTCGGGCTATTTTTATAAGACTTTTCCTAGTTGTTTTAGGATTAGTATAAATAGCAAAATCAGATTATTACTATATTTCTTTGTTTTAGCCCTTATTTTCTCATAGTCTCTCTCAAGAACCCTAGTTTTACTACTTTTCATTTTGGATTCAAGATCAAACCTTTGGATTATTCGCAAGTTCAATATAGTTCTTCAGTTTGGTAATCTTCTTTATTGCTTTCTCTATTATTGATTAGATTAATTTCTTAGTTATTTGCCATAGTTCAAAGTATGAATTTTTACATGGAATTTGTTATTGTTTTCTCAAGCATGAGTGAGTAGTTTTATTTCTAGGATTGTGGGGATCTATGTATGCAATGAGGGATTGATATATTAGTATAATTACCCTTTATTTCAATTGTTTCCTGTGATTGAATCGTTCATGCTAGATTTATGAATTAGGCCTGATTTGTATTTCTATTATCGCAATATTGAATCTGCTTCGAGAGGAGAGATTTCGTATAGGCTTTCAATCATTAGGCATAGTGATCCTTGACCATGAGAGAGCGGCTAGGTGATCTTTGAGGGAGGTAATGTTCGAGAGAAATTACATGTGCCCTAGATAAATTGACTTATTGGGTGGTTATTATTCGTCTCTGATTTCCCAAATTGTATGCATAATGATCCATAGTCCTAGTTCTTCATTAATTGATTCTTACCTTCGTATTTAGTTCTGTTATTTGTTTAGTTCAGTAAAACAACCATTTTCATCTGATTTAGTTAGTATAATATTAGAATTCAGATACAATAGTATAACTTTCTCCCTGTGGATTCGATCCTGACTTCCCTTACTACTTGTTAGTGGACCTTAGGTTATTTTTGATAAGGTGATACGACTTAAGCCTGTCAAATTTTGGCGCCGTTGTCGGGGAGACGGTTTATTTTTATTTTGTCTGAATTATAGTATTACACTAACCTCTACTCTGAAGAACACCTGTTCTTTGGAGCATCTCACGTTTGTTTTAGTGTTTTTGGTGTATGAGCAGGAAATTGAAATCCTCAAATCTCATTCCATTTGATCCGGAGATTAAAAAGACTGCTCGTAGACTCAGAAAGCAAGCTAAGCAAGCGAAGTTGTCTGCAGGGACACCATCCCAAAAGACACCTACTCCACCATCTTCACCTATTACTGCTATAATGGGTGACGAAGCTAAACCAACCTTCAGAGATTATGCACAACCTTCGCCTGACAATGTACCCACTGGGGTCCGGATGCCTACCATTGCTGCTATAAACTTTGAAATCAAGTCTCATGTTCCGAATATGGTTCGAATAATCGCTTTGTCAGGTTACCATCTCAAGACCCAAATCAAGACTCGCAGCGGTTTTTACAATGTTGTGCTACTCGAAACAAGCTGGTGTTACTGCCAATGATATGAAACTCATCCTATTTGGTTTCTCTCTCGCGCGACAAGGCTCTATTTTGGTATAATAAGCTGCCTTCCACCATCACCACCGGCGTAACTATCCAAAATCTTCCTCATCAAGTGGTATCCTTACCAAAAGACTGACAGATATGCGTCATGCCATAGTAACTTTAACCCAAGACCCCGGAGAATCATTATATGAAGCTTGGGAGAGGTTCAAGGATCTCGCAACGCCTTTGTCCTCATCATGGTTTACACTAGTGGTATTTGTGTCGATTTTCTACACTAGAGTTGATGCGAGATACAAGGAGGGTAATTGATGGAGCCTCCGGTGGGTTTTTCATGGATAAAGCCATTGATGAGGGGTATGAACTTCCGGGAGAAACTCGCTTCTAATCAAGCATCTACCATTCGTTCCTCCATGAAGAAGGGAGGGAAACATGATGTCGAGGCCATTTCTTTATTGTCCGGCAACTAGCCGCTCTAAACCGTAAGATTGATTCCTTGAAGCTAGGTAATGACTCCTCCCATATGAGTGTTAATGCGATGGCTAGTGCTTCTAATTATATTGCTCCCATTTGTGATGCTTGTGGCATACCCGGGCACAACCGTCAAGAGTGCCCCTGCGCTCCTATCTTCTAATGTCGGGAGCAACCGTGAGGCGGTTAATGCGTTTCGATCACAACCTAGGGGCCGGCTTCAATCCATATTCTAACACTTACAACCCCGGTACAGAAATCACCCCAACCTCTCATATCGGAGCAATAATGTGTTGAATCCTCAACCTCAACAACCATATGTCCCACGTAATCAAGTTCAACAATATCAACCTCAACAACAAGCTCCTCCCCGGTTTTCGGAGAAATCAAGCTCCACAACCACCGCTCCTCCTACCGACCCAACCATGACAGAGCCGAAGAATATGATGTTTCAGATGCAGAAAGGTTTTAACGCCTTTCAAGCCGACACAAAGGCTCAGTTGAAAAACTTGGGTACGCATAACAAGATGTTGGAGACTCAACTAGCTCAGTTGGCTAGTTCTTCTGCTAGTAGGCCACCTGGGTCATTACCTTCACAACCCATGCAACCAAGAGATACTGCCAATGCCATCACTCTTAGGAGTGGAACGCGGTATGATAGTCCAGGGATGCCTAAAGATGATCCGGTTGGGTCCAACAAGGATGAAGTCATGCACGACAATTCCACAGCTCCTAAAGAGGCCAACAATGCAAAGAAGCGAGACAAGAGCCGAAAAAGTTCCACCTCCCACTCCTGTGATCAAGGTACCATTCCCCAATAGACTATTGAAGACTAAGCTTGATCATCAGCTCGGTAAGTTTTTTGAGATAGTAAAACATCTGCAGGTAACTGTCCCTTTTACTGAACTTATTACTCAAGTTCCTGCATATGCTAAATCTTTGAAGGAAATTCTGACTAGGAAAAGAGCCTTTAATGGAACTGAGACTGTAGCTTTCACTGAGGAATGTAGTGCTCTTTTGCAAAATCAGTCCCCACCTAAATTGAAAGTTTCTCTATCCCTTGTAACATTGGCACCATTTTTATCGATAAGGCTTTATGTGATTTGGGTGCTAGTGTTAGTGTCATGCCCCTTACTGTATGCAAAAAGCTTGACATGGGAGATTTAAAATGTACCAATATTACTCTTCAAATGGCTGACCGTTCTGTCAAATACCCCTTAGGTATCCTAGAGGACGTTCCTGCGAGAGTAGGTAAATTTTTTATTCTTGTGGATTTTGTTGTGCTTGACATGGAAGAGGATACTCAGATCCCAATTATTTTAGGGAGACCATTCCTTCATACTGCTGGAACTGTCATAGATGTTAAGAATGGGAAATTAACTTTAACTGTGGGAGATGACAAGGTGACCTTTAGTTTGACCAATGCCTTAAAAAGTCCCACGCTAGAGGAAGCCTGTTATAGAATTGATGTCATTGATGCGCTAGTTAACGATGATATGCCTTAATCCCTTCTGCGGGATCCTCTGGAGGCTTTGCTTTGTTTTGCATCTTCTATAAGTGATGGTAATCCCTTGAGTGTTGCAGTGGATGACTGGGAAGCGGTTCTTACATGTGAAGAGCTTCACGGTATTACCACTCATGACAAGGAACGGTTAGTATATGATACTCAACCGGTAGAGCTAAAGAGACCTGAACTGAAACCTCTTCCCCCTTCTTTGCGCTATGCTTTTCTGGATGAATCTGAAAATTATCCTGTGATTGTTAGTGCTTCATTGAATGATGGTCAAATGTCTCAACTTTTGTCTGTTTTGAAAAAACATAAACAAGCCATTGGATATAATATTGATGATTTGAAAGGCATAAGCCCTGACTTCTGCATGCATAGAATTCACTTAGAGGATGATCATCGTCCTAGTATACAAGGCCAACGTCGTTTGAACCCCAATATGCAGGAAGTGGTTAAGAAAGAGGTTATGAAATTGCTTGATGCTGGAATCATCTACCCCATTGCTGACTCCAAGTGGGTGAGTCCAGTTCAAGTGGTTCCTAAAAAGGGAGGTACTACCGTTGTTAAAAATGAAAAAAATGAATTAATTGCTACAAGAGTAGTAACCGGTTAGGCGTATGTGCATTGACTATAGGAAATTAAATGTTGCCACCAAAAAGGATCACTTTCCCTCCCCTTCATTGACGAAATGTTGGAAAGACTAGCCTGTCACTCTTATTTCGTTATCTAGATGGGTATTCGGTTTCTTCCAAATCCCTATCCACCCGTATGATCGTGGAGAAGACCACCTTTACCTCGCCCTTATGGTACCTTTGCCTATCGAAGGATGCCATTTGGATTATGTAATGCCCCCGCCACCTTCCAACGTTGTATGATGGCCATTTTTTCTGAGTTCATTGAGTCCATTATGGAAGTGTTTATGGATGACTTTAGCGTGTATGGAATTGATTTTGATGCATGTTTGCTAAATCTGGCTAAAGTTTTGAAAAGGTGTGAAGATGTCAATCTTGTACTGAACTGGGAAAAGTGCCACTTCATGGTTACTGAAGAAGTGGTACTTGGTCATATTATCTCTGAACGTGGCATCCAGGTGGATAAAGCAAAAATTCAAGTGATTGAGCAATTGCCCCCTCCTGTGAATGTAAAACGGGTGCGAGGCTTTCTTGGTCATGCGGGGTTTTATCGCCGCTTTATCGAGGATTTCTCTAAAATTGCTAAACCACTTACTCAGTTGCTCCTCAAGGATGCCCCGTTCCTGTTTACTGATAACTGTCTTGTATCTTTCAACAGGATCAAGCAAGCTTTGATTACTGCTCCGATCATTCGATCTCCGGATTGGAACCTTCCATTCGAGATTATGTGTGATGCTAGCGACTATGCTGTGGGAGCTGTGCTTGGTCAGAGAAAGGGCAACATCCTCCATGCGATATACTACGCTAGTAAGACACTAGATGAAGCTCAGGTTAACTATGCCACCACTGAGAAAGAGCTTCTAGCTGTGGTCTATGCACTGGACAAATTCAGGACTTATTTGCTGGGGTTTAAGGTCATTGTTTATACCGACCATACTGCATTGAAGTACCTCCTAGCCAAAAAGGAGGCCAAGCCTAGACTCATTCGGTGGATTTTGCTGCTCCAAGAATTCGATTTAGAGATCAGAGATAAAAAGGGAGCAGAAAATGTAGTGGCTGATCACCTGTCCAGATTGCAGTATGAAGATAAGGAAGAAGGTCAACCCATTGATGACTCATTTCCTGATGATAAGCTCCTGGCAGTCACTTCTGTCACCCCGTGGTATGCGGACTTCGTCAACTTCTGTGTGAGTGGACAGACTCCACCAGAGCTGAGTTACCAGCAGAGGAAGAAATTCCTCCATGAGGCTAAAAAGTATTTTTGGGACGACCCTCTACTGTACAAGCTTTGCGCTGACACCATCTATAGGCGATGTATTCCAGAATGGGAGGTGCATGACATTCTGAAGCACTCCCACTCCCTGCCATGTGGAGGCCATGCTGGGCCCTCCAAAACCGTTGCTAAGGTACTTCAATCTGGTTTTTACTGGCCTACTTTATTTCATGATGCTAGTACCTTTGTTAAGTCATGTGATGCATGCCAACAAACGGGCAATATTTCCCGTAGACATGAGATGCCCCAAACCCCCATTTTGGAAGTTGAATTATTTGATGTATGGGGTACTGATTTTATGGGCCCCTTTCCCTCTTCATTGGGCAATAATTTCATACTTGTTGCTGTTGATTATGTGTCTAAGTGGGTAGAAGCCCTTGCATCCCCAACTAACGACTCTAAAGTCGTTATGAAAATGTTTAAAAAGATTATCTTTCCACGGTTTGGGGTACCAAGGGTTGTCATCAGTGATGGTGGATCTCATTTTCACAAACGCACTTTCGAGGCTCTGCTTAAGAAGCATGGTGTCTACCATAGGACTGGCCTAACTTATCACCCTCAGACAGGTGGGCAGGTAGAAGTGTCTAATCGTGAGATAAAGACTATCTTAGAGAAGGTGGTAGCTAAATCTAGGAAGGATTGGAGTGACAAATTAGATGACACCTTATGGGTTACAGAACTGCTTTTAAGACCCCTATTGGCACCACCCCTTACAGGTTAGTTTATGGGAAAGCATGTCACTTACCTGTTGAGCTAGAGTACAAGGCTTTTTGGGCTGTTAAGGAGCTGAACTTTGATGCTAAGTTAGCAGGAGAAAAACGCCTTTTGCAGATTAATGAACTTGATGAACTCCGGCTGAATGCTTCTGATAGTTCGCGTCTCTACAAAGAGCGCACTGAGAGATGGCATGATAAGAAAATTTTGAGTAGAGAGTTCTCAATTGGTGACAAGGTCTTATTGTACAACTCTAGATTAAAACTTTTTCCTGGTAAGTTGAAATCTAGGTGGTCTGGTCCATTTTCTGTCACTAATGTTAACAAGTTTGGTTCTATTGAGGTGATGAATGCAACAGGTGAAAAATTCAAGGTTAATGGCCAACGCTTAAAGCTTTATCATACAGGGAGCTCTTGCTTGGATCTGTGGAGGAATTATACCTCCAACCCCTTCCCCTTCGTTTGAGGGATGCGCCATTATGGTCGTGCGGGACCCTTATAAACCAGCGCTACTCAGGAGGCAACCCGATTTTCCCTTTCCTGTTCTTCTTTTTTTTGTTTTTAGTTTTTCTAGTTTCGTAGTTTTGGTAAGAAAGTGAGAGGGTACTAATCATCACCTTGAGGTTATATGTGTGCAGGAATTTTGCGCATAATAGCTAGGTCCATTTTCCCATGGAAAAGATCGCAAAATTCCGAGAAAAAGGGTTGTTTGGGCATCCGCCCGATAGGATCGGGCTCCGCCGCCCGATCGGGCCCGTGAAGAAGTTATGACAAGAACCAAAAAGAAAAGCGCCCGATGTGATTGGGCCATTCCGCCCGATCGGGCGGTCTTCCGTCAACGAAATCAAAACGCCCGATCGGGTTCGTGACAGAATTTGGGAGTACCTGACGAAGTTGCTCGCCCGATCGGACTGCGTTCCGGGGCTGCATTAAAACGGTTTTCTAACCCTCTTTTCTTATTTATCTCCCAATCTCTTTCTCTCTCTCCTTCAAACCCTAACCCCCAATTCTCACCTTCTTCCCCAAATTCTCCCTCCACCATTAACAACCTCCAATCCAAGCTACTTCTATCTCCACAAAATCACTCCTCTCATCTTCCCCTACCAATTACCCACTCCATCCTCTTCATTTTTCTTTCACTCCATCTCTCCCATCCATCCTCTTCCACCTTCCTTCCACCATTAAAGAGAGAGAAAAGCTCCCCTCCCATCATCCCCCATTAGAGTGAGTGTGAAATCCTCTACATTTTCAAAGCAACATGAGTTCGAGGAGGCGTCGCGGATCCGACACTGGGTCTCAACCACCACCACCACCACCACCGGTCCCCCGGGACGAGACTTTTCCGGATGTCATCTTTTCGTCGCCAGAGCAGCGTGAAAGGTTTCAGCGCCTAAAAGGGCGCGAGGTGAGTCCTACCCACTTTCTTGATATTGAATTTTTGAATAAATTTGGTATTGCCTCTGAATTCAAGGATTTCATGAAAATAATAGGGATGGAATCTTTCTTTTCCATGCATGTTAATACATATCCTGTACTGGTCTATGAAATTTATAGTAGTCTTAAGGTTACCAAACCCCGAACTGGACCCGTCTCATATGTATCCTTTAGACTGCTAAATCAGGATTTCCACCTAACTTTACCGGAATTTGCACGGGTACTTCGAGTCCAATGTGGTGGGGAGATTGGGCACCCCCCTAACTACCACCATCGTAACACCTACTTTGCCATCACTGGTGATGGAAATGAGTTCACCCTACAACATTGCAAGGGCAAATTCATCCACCAACCCATCTTTAAGATTTGGGTTCGGTTTATGTCTCAGACATTATTTGGGAGGGTGGAAGGACAATTAATCAGGGGGGATGAACTGTACTTAATTGGAAGCTACATGCTTAAAGGGACGCCTGACCGTTTTCAATACAACATCCCTCATCATGTTGCGCTCCAGATGGAGCGTATTGCTACTACTTACCCCAAGAGGAGAGCGAATGGTACCTTGACCTCTCGTGCCATTGTAAATGGGGGGTTAGTGACTCTTTTTGCTAGGAAAATCCCCGGTTTTGACGCGTCTTGCTACCAGCCAGCCATAGGACCCACCCTCATGGATTATGCTTTCCTAGATCGTCTCCATTGGTTAGAGAGGGCTGGGGATAAATATCAGTGGCGCATCAACGGGAGGCGCTCTATTGAGCTACCTAGTCCCTTAGCAAAAATCCGACTCCGGGCGACCCCATTACCACCTTCCCATTGCTGGTTCTGACTTTCCCACCCCCGTGCCTGAGATACCCCAGCGCATCTTTCACCGCCGCCTCCCTCATTCTACTGATATTGCCTCTACTTCTGATGCTCCCCCTCCCCCATCTTCTGCTGCTCCTCCTCCCTCTTTTGATTTTCAGGAAATGATGAGCATGCTCCATCGGATGGAGTCTGGTATCACTGCCAACTCTAGCGCCATCCAGAGCATCGGTCAGCAGGTTCATGCCAACTCTGCAGTTCTCCAGAGCCTTAGCCAGCGTGTTGATACATTGGCCAATGATCAACACCTAGCTATGTACCCTATGTACAATGACTACTGCAGACTGCATAAAGTACACTTGGAACCCGAGTTACAGCCAACCGGGGTCCAGTAGTAGGGGCGGCGGAGGTGAGGATGATGATGGTGATGACCTTTCCATGGATGACTGATATCCATGCGTTCCCTTTCCCTTGTTGCAATGAGGCCATTGCCAAGTTCAACTTGGGAAAGGACTTCTGTAAGTATTAGTATTATTTTTCTTTTTGTTTTTATTGCTTTTTAGGTTAGTTAAGTTAGTTTAATTGCTTTGTAAAAATGAAAAATCACAAAAAAATGAAATATTGCTAAAAAAAACACAAAAATACGAGTTGAATATGAATAGATTGATTGCTTCCCTGTGCCCCGAACTTTACTTTGAAAAATGATTTAACTCATTATACTGGATAGTTGGGCATTTGTGATTGGGATGTTGTGATGTGATCTCTGATTGCCTTGATCTTGAGTGAATTTTGATGATAAAGTGCCTATTTTAACTGCATGCTTGAATTGGTTAGATTGTGAGGATTCATTCTAGCCCTCGGATTTATGTCTATATCCGGTCTATTCTTGTGTGTTAGTTCCTCGTAGCATTCTTATCTTGGTTTTGGCATTGTACTCGTTGATTTCTGGTGACTTTAGACATGTGCTGTGATAGAGGCGTTCATTTGTCTAATTTTAAGCCTCAGAGTTGTTTAATGAATCATTTTCCCCCTAGCCCCGCTGAGCCTAATGACTTCTTTTTGGATCGTTATTAAGCCACATTACACGCCTTGAGCCTTTTCAATGACTATTGTCCCAAGCCTAGCTTGGGGGAGCATTTGTTGAGTTAATAGCATATTGTGTGGTTGATTCCGCAGGGTGGTTGGAAAATAATGATATGTTTGTACAAAGAAAAGAAAGAAAAAGAAAAATAAAGTGAAAAAAATGATAGTGAAAAATGTGAAAAATTTCTATGATCTTCACTCATTAACTTTCAAAAAGTGTTGGAAATTATGTTGAAAGAGACAATTATTGGTTGGTTCGTGAAATTTCAGAGTTGGTTTTTATCTTGGTTATGTTGTTGATGCCATGGGAGTTGTTTCGATCACACCTAGTCATACTAGTGTTTTTTGCTCCCCTTTCTGGGCTTTTCCACCACATTCCCTAAATAATTTCCGTACCTTTACCCGAGCCCCATTACAACCCTGAGAAAGACCTTTTGAGCATGTGTTTGATTGTTTATTGGAATAATACTGAGTCAATATGCCAAAGTTGAAGATTAAGTTTGTTATTTGAGTCGACCAGATTAGAATGAGCGATATTATACCTTTCTAAACACATGAGAGTGTGAGTGGGAAGGGCTATTATGGTTGGGTTGGTGAGCGATCGGGCACACATTTTGCCTGCCACGAAATTGAGAGGAGTGACACCTCAGTGAGCACCTTTTTAAGATTTGCATGTATGTAGGGCAGCTGCATTTGATGGTTTGCTTAAGTGATTGGTAGTCAGGTGAACTGAGCAACTGAACTTGAATTTTGCTTGCTTGAACGATTTTGAGTTGGAAATAATTGAGTTTAAAGTTTTCTATCTGAGGGGTGAAGCAATCCTATTCTTATTCATGTTGTGCTTTGCTTGGGGACAAGCAAAGGTTTAGCTTGGGGGAGTTTGATGTTATGGTTTTATATAGTGTTTTTCCCCCTATATTTGAGCTAAAATGTGTATCAATAGTGCTCTTAGGAGCCATTTTATGCTAACTTTCTCCATCTAGTTGTGGTTTTCTGTTCTGTGTCTGATTGCAGGTTTTAGGGAGTTATCTCCCTATTTTCTACTATTATTTGACCATTACACTGGACTGGAGAGGTTCTATGCGGAGTTTCAAAGTCCTGAGGATACTTTCCGGGATTCTTGAGCAAAGAAGAATTGAAGACTTGGCATTTAGAGCCAAGAATGAAGAACCGGACCTGAGCCCGATCAGATCGGGCAGGAAGCGCCCGATCGGGCGCTGGCAAGGGTGATACCAGTTGTTGTTGCGAGCCCGATCGGGCGCCATCGCACGTTTGTTAGTTCGTTGAGGAGCCCGATCGGGCGGTTCGGCCCGATTCAGTCGGGCGAGCTTGAACGTTGTTATGGCCAGATGCTCAGTGTTGATGGTCCGCCCGATTATATCGGGCGAGGTCCATTTTTGGAGCCCAGCTGCTGCTTTGAGCCCAATTTGGTCGGGCAGATGTAGCCCGATCGGGCGACTTAACCCAGCACGCGTTTTTAATGATTTTCGGGCTATTTTTCTAAGACTTTTCCTAGTTGTTTTAGGATTAGTATAAATAGCAAAATCAGATTATTACTATCTTTCTTTGTTTTAGCCCTTATTTTCTCATAGTTTCTCTCAAGAACCCTAATTTTACTACTTTTCATTTTGGATTCAAGATCAAACCTTTGGATTATTCGCAAGTTCAATATAGTTCTTCAGTTTGGTAATCTTCTTTATTGCTTTCTCTATTATTGATTAGATTAATTTCTCAGTTATTTGCCATAGTTCAATGTATGAATTTTTACATGGAATTTGTTATTGTTTTCTCAAGCATGAGTGAGTAGTTTTATTTCTAGGATTGTGGGGATCTATGTATGCAATGAGGGATTGATATATTAGTATAATTACCCTTTATTTCAATTGTTTCCTGTGATTGAATCGTTCATGCTAGATTTATGAATTAGGCCTGATTTGTATTTCTATTATCGCAATATTGAATCTGCTTCGAGAGGAGAGATTTCGTATAGGTTTTCAATCATTAGGCATAGTGATCCTTGACCATGCGAGAGCGGCTAGGTGATCTTTGAGGGAGGTAATGTTCGAGAGAAATTACATGTGCCCTAGATAAATTGATTTATTGGGTGGTTATTATTCGTCTCTGATTTCCCAAATTGTATGCATAGTGATCCATAGTCCTAGTTCTTCATTAATTGATTCTTACCTTCGTATTTAGTTCTGTTATTTGTTTAGTTCAGTAAAACAACCATTTTCATCTGATTTAGTTAGTATAATATTAGAATTCAGATACAATAGTATAACTTTCTCCCTGTGGATTCGATCCTGACTTCCCTGACTACTTGTTAGTGGACCTTAGGTTATTTTTGATAACGTGATACGAGTTAAGCCTGTCAACCAGCTTTACCAACACTTGAGACACCAAAAGCATTATGGAAACCAAACTTGTCCTTTAAAGCTTTAACCACATTCTTTTTTATCATTGTCTCCGACAAAAAAATAATACTAACCATACTACTTAAGTTTCAAAAGCATACTACTTAGTAGTATTCAAATTCCTAACCAAAAATCTCATCCAAAACCTGGATGACAAAAAACAGAATATGAACATACACAATAGAAATATATATGTTAGGTTTAGGGATAATTAGGTGAGGATAGTAATTTTAAAGAACTTTAGCACATAAATATAATTTTTCCTCTCATTCTCAAACCTCTAATATAAAAAAACTCATCCTCCCCCCAGGTTTTTCAGAAAAAGCTTTTTGAGCTCAAAAAACTATTTTAAACCTCTATGTACCAAACACCCAAATTAGAGGATTGACTAGTCAAATCCTCTGATATGGGCTCAAACCTCTAATTTTTCCCCAATCATCTCTTTACCAAACAGGGGCATAATATTTGCGCAACTAATATCTAAATTATGTTTCTTAACAATAAATTATAAATGTAGATTTTTAAGAATAATTAGAATATCCAAACTTTAGATTATCATTGTACAATTAACGCCGGTCTCACTTATGGGTAGGGATGGCAACGGATCGGATTTGGACTGGATTATGCATAATCCGACTCCGACCCTACAAGAAGTCGGATTTTAAGTCCGAGTCCGACTTCGAAAATCCGACTTAAAATACTAACACCCGACTCCGACCCAAGCCGACTTTTTTTTAACCCCTTTTTTGGAATAGAAAAATCTTCTATGATAAAAATAATCAAATCATTACTTTTTTTTAAATAATCATATGGAAATATTATATAGTACAAATAATCTAAACATTACTATTATATTTTAACAATCATTTCTTCAGTGAACAATACAATTGCCTCAAAGTTGGAGTCAGATTACACATATATAACACATTAATATCAATAAAAAAGGGATTAATTGCCTTGAAGTCGGAGTCAGAGTCGGATTCGGATGTCGGACTTTTTAATGGGATCTAACTCTGACCCTCCTTCGACTCGGAGTTGGACTTTTTAAACGGAGTCGAATGCAGATTAATTTTTTTGTTGAAGTCGGCTCGGATTTTATCTTTCAGATCGGAGCGTACTAGGGTCGGATCCGGACTGGATTGCCAACCCTACTTATGAGCCACTCATATTTCATGCTAGCTTGTAACTTGTCATATATTCAATTCACAACTACGAGAACCCACATAATGCGAATATCATGCAAACATTATCCAAATCTAGAGGTAAACATATGAGAGACGCGCAATATGACGAATGACGACATTTGATTTTCTGTATATCCTTTCACTTCCAGCAGTTTCAAACTAGAGGTAGACCAAACATTACTAAACTTGGGAACTATTTATACTTTTTCTGTTTGATCCATGACTCAACTCATCTATGCTATTAGTTTCCAGTAATAGCTACGACCTACGTCAACCACTTCAATAATGTCTCTTACTCATGCTAACTCACGGGATGAAGAAGATTTACGATATTCAGCAATACCATAGAAGTTAATAGTGTAAACGTTAATTTAATTATATCTTTGATTTAGTTTCTAACTTAGCCCATTCGTTATCGTGGAAACCAGAAAAAGTGGTTTTCACTTTTTAGTTGTCAGTTTTCAAAATCATCATGTTCCCAATAAATTTGACTATTTTTTTATTTATTATAGGATATATATCATATGACTTTGAAATTCAAAAAACCAAAAAAAGAAAACCACAATAATATTTAATAAAAGCTAAAAATATCTCAAAATCCGACCAACTACCCTTCTAGTCGAATGCCTCAACAAATGGTGCAATCGAATACTTCATTTATTGACTTTCAAAAAAAAACTTCATTTATTGTTTTTCAGAAGTTGTAAAATTTTGACTTTTACAACTAAATCTCATAACAACCAATTTACACTTATCTTACATAAATTTCTAAATAATTTTTTATACAACTTGATATTTTATAATATATATTTGGGACTATCCAATAACGCTTTATAATTTTTTAATACCAATATACTGAACTATGAGTCATCCACCAAAATTGGACTCATGTAAGATTAAAAGAAAGCCTTAGTTATAAGTTTTGCTAAAAGAAAAGTACGTAGTGATAATGGACTTGAGAAGCACATGGATGATAAGGTTGTCGGGTTGATCATCAGAACCTAAGTAATTAAAACGGAGAGTGGATATCAATCTTAGCCACTTCGGTCATGATGCGGCAGCAAGAAATGACGTTGGTGGTCGGCTGGGCAAGGACGACATAGGGAAGGAAAAAAAAAATCTAGGCTGTTTGTGGCTCTAATACCATGAGAAATTAGGGTAATTAGATTCGTTAATTTCACAAGCTCACAAGTTAGCGCTTATATACAAAGTGTATGTGAGGACTTTGGCCCATAATAAACTATGACAAATATAAACCCATACATACATTATACATAATAAACCCAATATTCTAGGCATTTAAAGCACTAAAACAAAGAATAAAAAAAAGGAAAATTCTTATTGGTAGCCATCAATTCTTCAAATTTCTCATTGGTAGCCATCTATTTTTATAATTATCAAAAATAGCCCTAGACTACTACACATCTTACAAACCTAACCTATATGACTTATTAGCTGTTAAGTACACGTTAATTGTTGATTTCCTTCTAACTATGGTTTACCTTTTTAATTTCTCCCTCTTTCCATTAATTTTTCTCGCTGAAAATGTTCATGAGTTTCATCCGAAGTTGTATAAAACAAATGACCTTCTTTCTTGCCTCTTTTTCATTCACTCTTCTTCTGTATTTTCTACTTCTACCCAAGAATGTCTAGTAAGTGAGGAGAGATATCTCAAAAGGAGGAGAGAGAAATTTTTTGTGTGAGTTATTAAGTTGGGGGCCTGAATAATAGTGGTTGGAGTGCCAACATGGTTGTGTATGCAATAGAACAGCACAACATGAAAGAGATTATTGCTGCAAAGTTATATAATATATCCATGGGTGGTATGATATATCCATGGAGTCAACATCCCCGTAGCAGTCCTTGCAAAGTTATACTATTTCTCAATTAGTAAAACAACATAATATACTCTTTAAAAAAAAAAAACAAAGCCAGTTATATTGGATAAATATAATATATCCATGGATCGTTCTCCATTTTCACTGTTGCATCTTTCTCTACTTGTAAGTATTTTTTTTTTCTTTGCCTTCCCAAAAATTAGTGGTATTTTGCTGCATCAACGACCAAATTAGCTGTGCTTTTTATGGGTATAGGAGTATCATAGGATTTACCAATCGTGATCTAAAAAACGCCGAGTCGCGAACAGTCCTAAAAGAACGCAGCAGAGTAAAAGTGTAAAACCCAGGAGTTATGCTCCAAAGTCGTGTGATTGCAGTATGAAGCAATATGAGAGAAGAATCATGATGATCTAAATGATGGACTCGAACACTGGAACTCTGGAAGCGTATGATTGGGAAGTCGTATGATTGGATGATGAAGTCAGGAAGAGCATAGTAAGGAAGAAGAGTGGAAGCGTTTAATTTGATTGAAATACTTTTAATAATCATCCCAGTTAGGTTAGATTAGGTCAAATAGGTTTATTTAACAGAAATTAATCACATTTAACAGCTAATAAGTCATATAGGTTACGTTTGTAAGATGTGTAGTAGTCTAGGGCTATTTTTGATAATTATAAAAATAGATGGCTACCAATGAGAAATTTGAAGAATTGATGGCTACCGATGAGGATTTCCCTAAAAAAAATACTCTCTCAATTTCTTTTTAATTTACCATTTCACTTTGGGAAAGAACCAAGGACTAAGGAGGAAATACAAAAGTGTGTGAGAGAAACTGAAAAGGTGGAGATAAAAACTAAAAAGTAAGTAAGGAAAACTAAAAAGCGGGTTAAAATATTAAAAAGTGGATGACATGGATCATGGAATGAAAAGAGGAGAATGTTACTAAGAACAGAAAAAACAACAGTGTGTAGATTAAAAAGAAACAAACCAAAAATGAAAGTATGTTGATAAAAAAGAAACGGAGGGAATAGTATTTGTATGCGAATATTGTGAGGAAGTTCATTTTCTTTAATTTGATTGGAATGTCTTAATTTTCAACTTTGCTTTACTAATTACTCTCTGTTTCAAATTATAAGACATTGTAGCTAAAAGTTTTTGTTTCAAAATATAAGACATTTTACATTACCAATGTAAAATTAAATGCAACTTTATACTATCAAGATAAGATTATAGGTTATTTTCTATTATTAATATAATATTTTATGTCAATTCTTATTACATATTTAACTAAAACTAACTAAATTCTTAATATGCGTAAAAGTGGTTTACATGCCTTATAATATGAAATGGAGGGAGTATGTTTTAAGCAATATTTTTGTTTGATTATTTTATTCGATGGTGCATAATTTAGTACTTTCACAGTTTTTTATATCTATACAAATATATTAAAAGGCGTTCTGAAGCAAGTCTGCACGCCACGTGGCATTGTCATTTTAGTTATTTCGTTCCATGTCATCAAGGGGGCGTTTGGTTCATATGATTCTGGTATGAGGTATGGGTTTAGAATGAGCAAAACCCATACCTAGTGTTTGTTTACAAAATAAATAGATTTAAAACCAATACCTCAAACCCATAAGGTATGGGGTTTAGAAACCCAAGGGGGAGGTGGGTATGGCTCATACCAATACCTCAAGCTATCAAATAGAAGAAAAAATTTCATTCCCAAATAAAACCAAACACATGGTATTAGGTATCAAGTTCCAAACCTATACCACCTTGGTTGCATTCCTGATTCCAAACCCATACCACTATATGAACCAAACGCCCCCCAAGATATATTAAAAAATTAGAAACATGTTTCACGTGACCTCAAGTTAATATAGTAAAGTTTTAACCAATGAACTATGCAACATAAGATGCTCTCTTTTGACATGAAATATTAATAACTCGGGGCATCGCTCAGGCCTAATAACTAGTTATATTATATTATAAGTCAAAAAAAATATGATCAAAGTTAGTATAAGTTTATATAAGATCAAACCATAAAAAATTCAGATAAGTTCATACGTTATCAAATGGGTCGGATCACAATCAGGCTTTGATATCAAGTGCCTCATTGCTCCTCGTCTTTTATATTGGCAATTAAGGGGGCTCTGAAGGGCTTCATTTCTCAATTTGTTCTATTGTAGTGGGCTGTACAGTCAATTGAGCTCTTGGATTATGGGCTACGTCCATTTACACGGCCACAATTCTTAGCACATCATTCAGAAAAACATATACTTAAAATACATACTGCACGCTTGTGCAGACCATAATTGAGTCGAAATCACTCATTTAACCAAAACACAGAGGGTAGCACGCCTAGACAACTTTTCATGCAAGTTTCATAATCTAAGATAATAAATAGCATCAAGTTTTTTTGTCACTGCTCTGAATAATCATGTCTCACAATCTTCCCTCCCCCCACTCCAACGGCAAAGATTTTTTCTCTTTTAACTCCACTCTTCACAAAATTAATTTCGCACCTGTTTTTATTTGTAATAATGTCTTTGTCTCTATTTACAGCCAAAACTTAAATGTCCAGTACCTGAAATTTTGCGCAAAAAGCCATCAATGTCCACATAAAAAAAACAGTATGCATTATGCAAGCAACAACAAAACATCCAAATCAATCATCTTCTTTTTCTAACCCATCCAACACTGCTGTAATTAATACATTTCCAACTACTTTTATAAGTAAGACCATCAGTATCTAGTCCATCCAAGGGAGTACATTAATTCCTTACAACTAATAAAGTCTATCCCAAACAAGATTCAACCTATTGTTAGTGGTATTATTAGTGCTTATAATAATTGGAGTTTGATCTCGTGCAATGTAGAAAATGTTAGTCATGTACTCATGTTAAGGAGTGAAAAATAAACAAGAGATGAAAACAATAGAGTTTAGTTCAAGTCAAAGTGAATTAAAAACAATGATCAATACGTAATATTTTCATAAATTCTGAAATAAGTGCTACACTGGGAAAGTATAATTAATTCAAATACCTAACTAGGATTGCATATAACAAAATTATTTTCAATAAGACATGATTAAAGAAGTACTTTCAAACTCTTATAAAGATTATATTGTGTACCTTGGCAGTTGGCACATAGGTGAAAACACGCATGTCTTTCACACAACTTCAAAACTTTTTTGGACCAAGCCGCCAATGTACCCAAGCATCATTTTCGTACTCTCAAGCCCATAGATAAATTAGGCACGCTCTGTAAAAAAAAAAAAAATTTAATATATATGAATTGGAGTGAAGTCATTTTTCAGTTAAATATATCCTTAAATGTTACTTGTTTATGTTCATCACCTCATATGGGTACCTAGGTCTAGTAAGGTTTTCCCCTATTTGAGATATGATGTACTCTTTGAATAAATCATATGAACGTTGGAAAATTCCCATCAATAAATTATGTAGAAACCATCAATGATCCACAAAATAAATGAATAATAAATTAAACAAGTAAAATCTAAAAAGTTATAAAGCATAAATTCTTAAAGATAGAACATACACTTTGTTAAATTTCTTGAAATCCAAAGCACACCTAAAATAAATCATACAACTACTTCACTATACAATCACCAACTACCCTAATAATCTATCTATTTATCTAACCATCTAATCCTCTAAAAACAAATAAAGTTTCATAAATTAAAGTAACACTAGACCAAAGTAAACACTAGATCTCATGTTCGAATCCTCTCTACACCATCCTACACATTGTCGGCAATCACCTTAACTCCTCTCTCTCGTCGGCGACGGCGACGGCGTAAAGTACGGCGGAGAAGCACAAGGAGTTAAAAAAGGCGGTTCGACGTCGAAATCAGAATAATTCTCACCCACCACAATAATAACCTCCGGCGAGTCTCCGACGATCTGACTAAACTGAAAATTACCAAAATGTTCACCCAAAGAAACACAACTTTTATCTTCTACAACACAACAAGCAACCTCATCAGCTTCAACCTCATCTTTTTCTTCTTCTTTAATAGTAAAAAGAACCCTTGAAGGAGGGCCATAAAAAGTGCCCTCTAGTTTGAGAAGCTCCGAGTGCATGGCGTTTTGTGCGGTGGTTGAGGCGGGTAAAGTGGCGGTTGTGGGCTCAATACGAGTGCTTTTCCGGCGAGATTGTTGGCGGCGACGCCATAAGAGGTAGAGGAGTTGCGCGAGGAGGGAGAAAAGGAGGAGAGAGAAAACTGAAGTGAGCGTAATGCCAAGCTTGCTAAGGCCACTCATGGTTATTGTGTTGGGGTGTTTTTTTTTTTTGGGGGAAAGAGAGGAGAAGAGAAGGTGAATGATGTAGGAAAAGTAGGGAAAGCCGTTTAAGGGAGGTTGGGAGTGTGGAGGAAATGTATGGGATATTCATTACTGGACCATCATTGTTGGAATAAAGGTAAAGGTAAGTGAGTGTCATTATCTAAGGGATTAAGTTATGATAGGAGTTTTTTTTTGGATTTTTCGCCAAGAATGGAGTTATAATAATAAGAAAATTGTAAGTGTACTTGTTGGTGAGAGCCTACCACACTAATCTATCTAACTCCATGTAGCTTTGAAGATTTTATAAAGCGGTACTTAAAAGTCTGCAATACTTGACGTCTTAATTTAATACTTTCTACGTTTTGTTTTAAATAAAACATAGAAGATTGACACGGGGATTTAGGAGAGAAGTAGAGATATAGAGAGAAAGAAAAAAGAGACCAATATAATGATGAGAGAATTAGAGAGAATTAAATATCAAATAAAATAATGTTTCATTTATGTTGAAACGGCTTAATATGGTAAATGTTTCATTTATTTTAGAATGGAGGAAATATCGTATATTGGGTCCGTTCTTTTCAACTAATTTTTACTAATCTGAATATATTAAACATTATCCGAACTTATTAAGGGTCTGTTCTGTTTAACTTATTTTGTTTGATCTTATCTTATCTTATCTTATCTTATCTTATCTTATTTTATTCTGAAATGAGTGAAGATAAGTTGAACATAACATCTTATTTATCTTATCTTATCTTATCTTATCTTATCTTATCTTATCTTATCTGATCTTATCTGATCTTATAAAATCTTATATAAGTTAAAATAAGTTGAACCAAACAGACCCTAAACCTTATTTTTTAAGTGTGCACGTAAAACCTTGATCTTGCTTATTTTGGCTAAACTGAACTTATCCAAAGTTATTAGACCTTATCTGAACTTATTTTTTCTTATAAGGAATGAAAAGAAGACCATTGTCCTATCTTAGTTGTTACTCCCTCTGTATTTTTTTATCTTTCTTACTTAGAATCTTGACACTATTCACAACTAGAGAGAATCTTTGAAATTTTTCTCAATATATAAGAAAAAATATAGTCATGTGGGGCCTTGTTTAATTCGTCTAAATGAGTAGTTTATTAATATTCAATTATTATAATTTTTACTAATATGTAATGAAAGATATTTAAGGTAGAATAAGTGCATTGGCAAACGTGCAAAGTCAAAGTAGGAAAGATAAAAAAATACAGAGGGAGTACATAGCAAGTTCAAAAATTAATTATTAAGATAAATGCCTTGTTTGGTGAAAAGAGATTTGGGTTCATAGTAGAGGATTTGACTAGTTAAACCTCTAATTTGAGTGTCTGATAAAGAGAAATTTGAGACAAAATTAGACTTTCGAACTCATATTAGAGGATTTGACTAGTCAATCCTCTAATCTGAGTGTTTGGTAAAGAGAGGTTTCAATTAGCCGATAGGGCCCAAAAAGCTCTTTTTGAAAAAGTTGGGGGAGGAAACTTTTTGACATTAGAGGTATGAGAATGAGTGGCCCAATTACATTTATGTCCTTTTTTAAAAAAAAATTACATTATATTAACAAACAATAAAAAGTACACAATGGATTATGCATATGTCATTATTGGTCATTTTACACAATTATGTAGCACTAAGTTATTAGCTACTTACCAACACCTTGATACATTAACTAATATAATCAGCTAACAACTATGAATTATCGTCTAATTGCCAAACAAGGCCAAAGAGAAGTTTCAATTAGTTGATTGGGCCTAAAAAGTTGGGGGAGCTTTTTGACATTATAGAGGTTTAGGAATGAGTGGGCCAAATTACATTTATGTCCTAAATTCTTTGAAAATTGCATTAATAAACAATAAAAAGTATAACATGATGGAGCATGCACGTGTCCTTAGCTTATTGGTCATTTCACGCAATTATGTAGCAATTAGCTATCAGCTATTTATCGAACACTTTCATACAAACCACTAATATAATCATATAGGTAAATTAGCTAATACAATAAGCTATCAACTAATTAATACAATCAGCCGACAGCTAGGCTAACAAATAGTAGCTATCCGCTAATTGCCGAATAGGGCCAAAGAATATTAGATTTTGGGTCTTAATAAAATACTGCCTTATATGTATGTAACCAAGCATGCACAGCGTCTGCTATACATTTTTTCAAGGTCTTCACAATACTCTTAAGTTTGTTGAAAATATACCAACTTTTATATGATGTACCTGTGTGTTTCATGAAAATCTATATTGTACCATCACCTTTTCCGAAGTCTTCACATGTGTGGGTAATTATAAGCGTCTCAATCATTCTCATACTCTTATATCTTAATTAGTTAATCAATTTTTTTATGTCAATTAATAATTCCTCTATTCTAATGTAAAAGATGCATTTACCATTTTAGATCGTCTCAGAATAAATAAAACGTTACTTTATGTTTTTCTTTCTTCATCACATAAATCCCTCTTTTTATTTCTGTAAATATATTTTCTCTCACTAGTTGAAAAAACCTTATATGTCACAACACAACAGATCCGTTTTTACCAAAACTGGATCCATAAATCATCCATTTTTTGGGAGGCAAAACGCGGCAAATTTACTTATCCGGTTCTTTAGTGAACCAGATTAATTAACAGAAAGTTGATCCGGTTCTTTAGTGAACCAGATTAATTAACAGAAAGCTGATCCGGTTTTCTATTAATTGATCCGGTTCACTAAATTGGATCAGTTTGGGCTTTATATGTATATATGACGCTGCCCACCTCAGTCCTCACATAATGAAACCCTAAAATCCCCCAGCCCACTTCTAATTCTCTCACACGCTCTCCAGCCCCCTAACAAACCTATACTCCTCTCTCTCTTTCCATTTCATCCTCCTAGAAATTCCTTTGCCACCTTCAGCCTTCATCGTTGAGCCGCGAATTTGGAAATTCTCTTCGTCGTTGAGCCGCGAACTTCACCGTTGTTCCTTCATCCTCCTTGAAATTCTCTTCGTCGTTGTGACTCGAACTTCGCCGCCTTCAGTCGCGCGTCCGATGTGTGCCACCTTCGCCGTTCTTCTTCATCAGCCGTCCGAAGCGCCCATCCTCGACCGTTCAGATCTCCCATCCTCGACCGCAAGAAGTGTCGCGCTTGTCACTCGTCGTTCAACCACGCGAAGGCCAGCCTTGTCGTCGTCGCCAACACGAACACCCCTGATTGTTCTTGCTTTCAAATTTTTTTTCATTTTTTAGTCTAGTTGTAATTCCAGATCTGAGTTAATATTTTTCTGATTAGTTTGTTTTTACTTCGTTTTTAATAATTAGTGCTTCGTTTTCAATTTTGTGCTTTGTAATAATTACGGCCAGCGATTCTCCTCTCCTCTCTCAATCTTAGTTTGTTAGTTTTCTTTTTAATTTCGTAGTTGTTTGTAATTTCGTTTTTTGTAATTTGTTCTCATTTAGAGCACCAAAGTATAATTTGTTGTCGTTTTTTATAATTTGTTCTCATTTATAATTAAATGTAATTTAGAGCACCAAAAAATATATGATAATAGTAATTTTGTCCTTATATATTCGGTTTTCTCATTCACTGTAATTGAGCCATTGATGTGCACCAAGTAATTTGTTGTTATTAACTATTGATTTTGTATTGATTAATAATGAAAAAATGCAAAAAAAAAAAAATTTGGTTTTTGGGAAGTCAACTGATTCGATTTTGGACCGGATCCGATGGTTTTTTTTCCCCTAGTGTCTCCTTTATCTCCATGCCTCCCGCATGTTTCATTTTTTTTAGAACGATGAAAGAATATAATTTTTTCTTAGATGTTTTATGTGTCTAAACTCGTTTTTTTTTAATATTCTAAGCCGATTAAATCTACTAAGGGCTCGTACGACATTATTGCCAGTTTCCAAAAATTTTGATTTTAAATTAAGATTTTAAAAGACATGGGTTTTTTCAAAAAAACTGAGAAAATACTAGGTAGTATAATGAACTTGTAATTAGTCATACTTTTACAGATTCGTCTAACAAGTTTAAAAACTAACAAAAAAAGAAAAAGAAATCTAGTACTTTTATTTTTTTTCATACTTTTTAGTTTTTTGTTTAAAAAATATAAACAGAAAATTGAAAACAAAAAATGATAACAAACAGGCCCTATCCCAAATTTATATGTGAATTAAACTTTATATTATCTCATTTTTTTTCTTCTAATAATCTGCCTATAGACACAAAATCTTGTCTCTCCATGTAATACCCAATTATGAAAAATACCGTCGCCTAATTGGTCCGCTCCAAAAGAAGAATAATTCAATAAGCTAAGCCCAAAAGTGTTTTGTAAACATAAAGTCTATTTATTGATTTCAAGCCCAATTTTAAAGGCTCAATTAATTACTCCTGGTAATTAATTGTATTTTTAATATTCTTATTAATCATTCTCAATAATTATTTTTCTAAAGGATATTATGAAAATCATATTTTTATTCCTAAAGATAGCTGATTTCGAATTTCAAAAGATAAATTTCATCAAAGATAAAAAGAACGGTTTTTTTCACCAAATGCCCCCGAGTTTTTGGTTTATTCACGAGGTACCCTCGCACTTTTGAAAATATACGGGGTACCCCCAGTTTCTTAATAATACACTCAAATGCCCTTAATGACTAACGACGGTTAATTCCGTAGTCATTAACAGTACTTTTCTGTTTTAAACCCTATAACCCTAACCCTAACCTTAAACACTAACCCCTAAACCTAAACCCTAACCCTAACCCTAACCCTATCGCAGGCTGTGCGTTATCCTTTCCACGTAGATTTCGGCTTCCTTTTTATGTTTCGACGAATGCTTTAGAGACTTAATAACACGACTTTCACATACATTTCCCTACGAATCCCAACTACAAAACCCTCTACAAACACATATTCAAACTTATACATACATTCAAACATTAAGACTCCATTAATTTACATTCAAACTTGATTCATGCTTCAAGATTGATGCTCCTGCAAATCGTTACAGAAGACCTAGGCGACAAAGGTATTATTCTTGAGGGTCAATTCCAATTTAATTTATTTTTTTTACTAACAATCTATTTGTCACAATGGATATATCAAAGGAATTAACGCTATCTTGTATATTCTAATCTCTATACTATTCATATCCATATGCATGCTTATATGCTCTAATGCTTTCATCACCGCACATGTTTACTTTTGTTAATCAAAGACCTAAATAAATGTTCCAACGCTAAATTCAGATAATTTGGACAATTGGATTAGGTTCCCTGTAATTTGATTGTATAATAACATGTCACCAAAATTTAGTTTTTTTGCGTGTTTAATAAACCGACACAGATTAATTTTTAGATTACATTAATATATTACTTGGTTGTTTAATTGCATAAATATAGACATGAGTCGTTATTAAGTAGAGACCATCAATGGGCGAATTTGATTCCTGATCATATTCGTACCCTTACCCCCTGAACTCAATTTTTGGTTCCTTGACTATTCATGGAGTCATGACGTGGAAATCTAAATTGGATAAGTCCCTAAGTTGTCCCTACAGTTTCCCAATATTCAATTAGGTTTATGAGTCTTGCATTAAAGACTTGTTGGCGACTTCTTCATTTCAAACGTATTTTGAAACAAAACGTTTACAATGAGGTAGTCAAATACGCGCTCTTCCCGCGTAGGCAATAAAAAGACGCCTGTACTACCCAGTGGCGTATCCAGGAATTTAGTGATGGGGGTACGGATACGGAATACATAAGCTGATAAGCATCTAGAGTTGTCAATTTTTTTATTTTTAGATAAAGGTTTAATAATATTTTCGTCCGCCAAATTTGAGTAACTAATTAGATATATTATAGCTAACCGTTAATTGCTCAATTATTCAATTTAAGTAACCAAATTTTTAAAGATAAATGGTTCAGTTAACAAACCTTTTTAAGTCATACTCTTTTTATAACTGATTAACTAATTTGTTTAAGTTATTGGTTACTCTTTTATCTAGGTGTACTCCAAAATTATTTATAAAAATCAAATAAATATATATTTTACTTATAAGTAATATAATTAAAAGAATAATTGGAAAATGAACTGAATAAAGAAATCATATATGTATACATATATATAATGAACCAATGGTACAACTTTAGAAAATTTAACAATTAATATGAAGTTGAAGATTTGTTCAAGTATATAAATGAAAAACTGGAGGGAAGAAAGAGAGAGACAAAATTGTTATTTTGGAGCTTTGATCTAAGTACCTTACACATGCTATTCCAAAAAAAAAAAAGAAAAAAGAACATGGTGTGGGACAGCATGGTAGTTTATATATTGAAGAAAATCATGAATAAGAAGGGAAAATGTGCGGTGTCGAACACAAGACCTCTCTTACGTACCCACAAATCTTTCTTTACCCTTCTCCAACCAGCAAGACATGATCCATCAAATGTTCATTGCTTACAAGTTTTATTTCTTGTATATTGTTTTTCAGAAATAATGGGGGTATAGCTGTACCCCTTGCACCCCCTATAGATACTCCCATGGTACTACCCCAACAATTATCTACCCAAATAATAATCTACTATATATCGTAAACATTATTGTATCTCATCTTATAGCAATTAACTACCCCTCTTAGAAGGATATTGTTTTAGGGATTGAATCACACTCGATATAATAAGCCACAAAGGTCCTATCACCTTCCTACTACCAAATTGAAGGCCATTAATTCGTAGAAGAATAAAATCAAGAGATTCCTGAAATTCTAACCCATATTAATCTGTAAATTAATATACTTCATCCGTTCTAAAATAAATGAAACGCTTACAATTTTAGGCCTTTCAAAATAAGTGAAACGTTACCTTATTTGGTATTCACTTCTCTCTATCTCTCTCCTCATCACATGGGTCCCTTCCTTTTTTCTCTCTATCTCTCTCCTATTCTAAATCCCCGTGCCAAGGCCCTACGTTTCATTTAAAACAGAACGGAGGAAGTATATAACTTTTGTTCCCATGTTATTTTCTTGCCTCTTTATTTATTATTGTATGTTTGAATTAAATTTATTGTAAACAATTTTGACAAATCCGAATAGGATAATTTTCGCTCTTCATATGCATTCCTGAAGGATCAAGATTGGTAGATGTCATGTCAAGTTCTCCTTATGTCATTCTAAATCAAATTTCCGAGACCAATTTACATGCAATGTCAAGTCTCCACAAAAGGTCTCGAGGAGGCATGATTTTATAAAACAAAACAAAAAACATCTTATGCAATATATCCATGTAGTCATATTCATTTTGAGGTCGAATCGATTCGAGTTCACATCACATTATTTTTCAGGGTATCCAAATTCAAACAGAGTAGCATGCAGTGGGCAGCAAGCCCATATATAGGAGCCAAGGTAGTGCGCCAATTATTTCAGGCGCCCATGAATTCAGTAAATACTAAATTCTCAGAGTGGGCAGCAAAGCAAGCCCTACTATAGGAAATAGTAATTTGGGCAAGTGTGTGCCCACTGCCCACTACCCAGCATATATATAGCCAGAAATCAGTAAAGCCAAACTTATGTGCTACTTGGACTCCTATTGTGCAGCGTTGGGCCCTAATTAACACATAAAGAGCAAGTTAAGTATTTTCAAGCAGATCGATTTGATATTATCTTACCAGATTGGAATATTGGACACGAGCATCTTAGATGGAACAGTGAGGCACAAGGCCGTCGTAAAAATTTTGAGTCCCTGTGCTAATTAAAATGTTGTGCCCTAATATAAAGATATTGTGCATAGTAATAGAATATAAAATATACTAGGGATATATTTTGTATAAAGATACTTCGACGGCTCAGTTCGTGTTACTTCTGCTGCAGCAGGTATTATCATTAGGGACTTTAATGGGCATCTTCACAAACATGCAGCTTTCAACCTTGGTTGTTCTTCTGTCTTCATTACCGAAGCTATTGTCTTCAACAAGAAATTCGCATAGCTATCCAGAACAATATTCGTCACCTTCAAATAGAATGCGATAATCCTATGGTCATCAACTCAGTAAAAAGATATATGGTCTCCTCTTTGTCAGATTGCTCATATCATTCAGGATATCCAAGCTCTACTTCGGTCTTTCACTTCGTGGGCTATTCGTCATATCTACCGGGAAGCAAACACAGCAGCAAATTGGATCGCCAATGTTGGACATTTAATTGATTCTCAGTTTACTATAGATAATTGTACTCACTCTGCTCTTCACCCTATTCTCGTAAACGATAAGGTTGGAGCTCTACTCGTGCGGAGGGTTTCCTAACCTTCTTTTCTCCTTACCTTTATATAAAAAAAAAAAATTGTATTTGGATATAGTTTGTAGAATTACTCTTCTACTCTAGTTAGGTTTCCTACTAGGTTGTAAAAATACAAATAATGTATTTTACAAAATAAACATTATTACAATATTTTAGACAAAATAAAACTTGAATTTGAACGATATGACTAGATGAGGCAAAAGAATGGGGCAAAAGGGCGAACCAAACGCATCAAGCAAGTCTCTTTCACAAACACAAGTGCTTTTTGGAGAACGACTAGGCAATCGCCAAAGTAGCAAAAGCAAGCACATCATTACTCCCCAGAAAATTTAAGTGACCCATGCATGATGATGCTGCATCTACATTTTTATGATCAACACATTACTTACTGTACCTTTACTCTTCTATCTCACAGTTACATCCTTTCTCTTTTTCGTCCTTTTGACCAGCTTTTTAATTCCACATATGGCAAAAATTGAAGTTCTATGGAGGCATAAGATTGTATACTGATACGATAGAGTATAAAACAATTTTTGGGACTCCAACCATTAGCTTTTTGGTTGGAGTTTCAAGAATAGTTTTATACTGATAAATTTGATAGACTGAAAATGGGTTTGGGCAACCCAATAAGGAGGAGGAGAGTTCGGTCCACATACAAGCGCAAAGGAGGTTTCATACTAAAACCAATTGGCAATAATAGGAGTAGCTCATCTAGCTTATATTGTGGTACTTTCTCTCCTCTTTCTCCAATGTGGGACAACTCACATGTGCACAACATATATGGGGTTCAACATATGCTCTATCATATACTGTCGAGATTAGTTTCAAGTCATGAACTTGCCTTATTTTCTTATCATTTATGGCTGATCTAGTATGCATTATTGAATGTGATTTATTGTATATAATTAGATTTGTTATGCATTGCACGAAACTAAATACTTTCTCTGTTTCAAATTATAAGGCATTCTACAATACCAATGTAAAACTAAATGCAATATTTTACTATCAAGATAAGATTATAGATTATTTTATATGGTTTTTTTCACCATATATCCATAACAATTTTTTTTTTGCACCATATACCATTGTAAGTTTCCAAATTCACCATATACCCCCACTTTTAAAAAAATTCACAGAATGACCGTAATGACTAACGACCGTTAACTCCGTTAGTCATTAAGCCCCTAATTCCCATATTAAGTCCTAATTAACCCTAATCGAGAGATATGGGATCTCACAAATATAGTTGTACAATTCTTATTAATGTAATCAATGAACATGCAATTTTGTTATATTATAAGGGTCCATCAAAACTTCCACGTGCACCCCAAATTCTATCAATTAAAGATTTATAAGAAGTTACTTCCTACATCAACCCATAACCGAAACTGATCAATTACTCTGCAAATCGTTGCATAGTAATTTATCAAATATGAAGATAAAATATTATCTATTGTCGATCGTATTAATTAATCGCCTATATTAATATAATTTCTACTTTCTCATATACCAACTAGATACGCCTATAGATTCAAACGGGAATATAATTCCCGTATTTTGATGCCAAAAAGAGGCCAATTACAATGCATTAAAGGGTAGCTACTATTTCTCTCTTTTTAAAGTCTGTAAAAGATCAAAATTAAAGTTAGTTTTCGTGTAGAAATTTTGTCTTCATTGCTCTACCTTGCTTGGTTTTTCTTCTTCTTCTTTTTAGCTAGGTGCCACTTGCCAGTGATGCTTTTTACTTGGACTAAATTACTTGTTATGGGTTTCTGTAACAAGATCTTCAATTATGCTGTTTTTGAAAAACATGTATGCATGGTTCTTTGTGCTACGAAATGTAATTCTCAATTTCCACTAATAAAAGAGCTAGGCTGAAAAAGAGGGTGGAGGGAATGTTCTCCTTGTTATTACCGAAAGTGGTCGTATAATCTTTACCATGAATCCCAAGAAAGAGTTTCTCATCACCTAATAATGATAGGAGATCTCTCTTAGTCTCTTAGATGAATTCCATCCCATTTTCTCATCTTTAAGATGTACCCAAGCTATTTAGTATTGATAACTGGATTAACAAGATATTTAACTACTCGAATTCCAAAACTATGGATACAGATATATGTTGAATAACATGTATAATTGTATTAGTATGATTCTCGAGCAATGACTACCTAATGGCTAGTCATGGTTCATTCCCTACTTGATAGTGGTTATTCGTGGAGTGGTTGTTCGTGGAGTGGATGTTGTTGGGCATACATTCCAAGTCTCACATCGGAGTGATAAAAAATATTTACCTAGTTTATAAGAGTTTATCAACTACATTAGTATGAGATCTTTTGGGAAGGAATCCAAAAACAAATTCGTGCGGATTAGGCCCAAAGCGGACAATATCATACTAATGGTGGAGCTGTTGGTGGACTCGTGGACCCTACAAATGGTATGAGAGCCGATGGTTCAACTGGGAGAATGTGCATATAATGGTGGACCCCATGGTTGACTTGCTGAAGCACGCAAGATGTAGAGCGGTGTAGCTCTAGGGTGGTGAGTGCAAGTCTTTGGTGGTATTATGTATGGTTCTTGAAGATGAAGCGGAAACATGTTGGTTGCAGGCCTAGCTCAGAGGCATGGTGCATGAGATCTAAGGAGATATGGCGGCTCTCAGTGTGACATCGCGACGGAAAATCTGTGCTTAGCTTGGTGACTTGTGACAAAAGTCTTCTTGATATTGTGGTGGTCAGGCGGCGTGTTCTGCGGGTTGGCGGTGGTACAAGATGATTAGACGGATTATCGCTGGAAGGGAGCTATCCTTATGGTCCTTGGTCTGATTGGAGGATTGTTGCGCATGCATCCTACGTCCCATATATCTGAGAGATAAAAAAGTTTTACCTAGTTTATAAAAGTTCACCAACTACATTAGTATTAGGCCTTTTGGGAAGGAGCCCAAAAACAAATCCGTGCAGACTAGGCCCAAAGCGGACGATATTATACTAATGGTGGACTTGTAGGTGGACTCGTGGGCCCAACAGATAACTGAGTATAATTTTTATTGAATAACGTCCAAATTTAATACGGAATATCATTTGCATTAATGGGGTGTTCGTGCAGGTCCGTTTCATAATATATACTTCTATGTCATAGATAATAGGTAACCACGGCCCATGGGCATCTCTCTGGTTGGAGTAAGTATACTACAAGGAGTTTTCTCTTCTTTTTTTAGGCATTTTCAGAAGGAAAATATGACTTTGTCTTACAATATTTTGCTGCATTATATGACTTCTCCCATGTTTTTGATTTATAAAAAATCTAATTTTTTTTAAAAGTAATCTAGGATACTTTAAAATCTAAGTAACAACTTAAAATTGACCAATTGTAATGTAACATTTTCATAAAAAAAAACCCTTCTCTCTTTAGAATACCCCCAACACCTAAAAACCCTAACTCTTCGCGCCGCCTCGAGCCGGCTCGCTGGTGGCTAGCTGAGCGCGTGCCGCTCACCTAGCTTCCGGCGAACCTGCTCCCACCCCCTACCGACGGTTTGTTTTCAGTTTATAGGTTGTTTTGGTTTGTTGTCTCTTTCCCTTCGCTGGTTTCCCTCCCCCGCCCCGTCGTCCTCCTTTCGCGTCAGTTCTAGGTTCCCCTCTCCCCGTTCCCCTGCTCTGTCTTGAGCTTTAGTGTTTAATGTCCCCTCCCCCATTCCCCAAAAGTGTTAGTTGTTGTCGGTTCGCCTGGCTCGCTAAGGACTCGATCGTTGGCCCATGAAGATTTCATACAGTTTCTGAAGTTTTTGTGGTGCTGGTTTTGGTATGGTATTATGTTTTGGATGTTTGTCTGTTTCGTGTATCTTGTTTATGTTCTTTCTTTCTGTTTTAATTTAGGTTTATTCAGATCTAGGTATGCGTGGTGATTATTTTATTCCTGTTGTGGTTAGATTTTCTAGGTTTGAGATTGCAAGGTTGGATCTTCGGATCCGTCGATTGGGTGAATCTTTTCAATATAATTTGCCCAAAGTTCAAGTGATGACCTTTGGAGTCATCACACCTAAAAAATGCATCTTGTGGGAGACCCTCCAATATAATTTGTAGCAAGTTATGACCTACACGCATTTTGAGTTTCAGCCTTGCGAGACTAAACTCTGGATACCTTGCAAAAGGGTCAGAAGTCACCAAAGGAGGTGACTTCTTGGTTACTTTCATCTGTAGAATCCCTGGATGGTGTTCATGTTCAAGGACCTTGGGATTTTGTGGCTAGTAGACTTTTGGGCCTACTAGCCGAGTCGCGGCAATCTACTTTTGAAGATCGTTTTGGTGTTGTCTTTCATCAGGTTTCCTCTCATATCAGGCCTGCTTCATCAAGATCTTTATCCCACACCCTCCTACCACCGTTCGAGATTAGTCTAAGTTGGTCTGAATATTTAATAGTTTGTTTTTATTTCATAAAGTATGTAAGAGCAAATGAAGCTCCTCTAGTTTCATTTTGCTTTGTCTTCTGTTTGGTTGTATTAGCATTAGGCTGTACTTCCGATTTTAATTAATGCAAGTTTTCCCTGTTGTCAAATAAAATCTAAGTAACATACTGAACATTTTGGGACAAAGAAGTATGCTTATAGTGTTGGTTAATTTTCATGCCTGATATATCCTAACCATACATGATCAAGTTCTTGAGTATGAAATTTATGTGGCAACATGGTTGATAATTAAGTGGATAAAAATTCGTGAACTGTTTCAAGCCAACTATGGCAGATATATACACTAGTGGAGAGAAACGCAAGGGCTGCCGTCAAAACAGCCCTAAGGGATGCGTTTTTGGCCAGCATCCCTTTCCATGGCAGCCCTTCACTAAAATTGAAATCTACACCACAACCCTTCTTTGTACAAGGGGCTGCGATTTTGACCATAATTGCAGCCCTTTTGACCCAAAAAAAATAAAATAAAGAGCTCAGACAACTTCTTTACATGGAATAATAAGCATCAAGGAAATGCAATAGTATTCTCCAAGTTGGATAGAGTTTGCCAATCCAGCTTGGCAAAATATGTTCAGCACAGCAGAGGCATCCTTTCATTGTGAGGGTGAATATGACCACTCTCCTGTTGTTATTACTGTATATTCTGATGTTAGAGAAGGTAAGTATCCATTCAAGTACTATAAAATGTGGAGATTGTCTCCACATTTTGAAACTACAATTAGAGAAGCTTGGAATACAGAATTTCAAGGCACCAGGATGTACAAGATTGTCAAGAAATTGAAGTCTGTGAAAATGGCACTGAAAATTTTGAACAGAGAAGGTTTTTCAGATTTGCAAGCTGAGGAAACTAGAGCTTATCACAATATGTTAGAAGCTCAAAGGGTGATACATGAACAACCTGGGAATGAAGAGCTGGCTGAAGCTGAATTAGTTGTTGTAAAAGAGTACCATATCAAGCATCAGACTCATAGAGAGTTTTTGTCACATAAGGCAAAACTGGACTGGATTCAGCTGGAGATGAAAATATAGCCTTGTTTCACCATAGTATAAAAGCAAGAAGAATACACAATCAAGTGTATAGTATATATGATGTTGAGGGACAATGGCAAGATACTGCTGAAGGAGTTTCCAAGGCATTCTTACATTACTATGAGACTTTATTAGGGAAGGATAACATGGCAAGGAAGCATGTGAATGTTCAACTGGTCCAAGAGGGACCTCTTATTACAGATGAACATAGGAACATACTTTGTGCTCCTTATACTGCAGAGGAGGTTAAGAAAGCTCTTTTCTCCATACCTGGTAATAAAGCTCCAGGAGTAGATGGATTTGGAGCTTACTTTTATAGAGATAATTGGGCACTGGTGGGAGAGGAAGTCATTGATGCTATACTGAATGTTTTACAGGAAGGAAAACTCTTGAAAGAGTTGAACAATACTGTCATTACATTAGTACCTAAAACCAACTGTCCTCATAATATCACTGAGTTCAGACCTATTTCATGTTGCAACACATTGTATAAATGTGTAACAAAGGTCTTGTGTGGAAGACTGAGGGAAGTACTAACAGATCTAATCATGGAAAATCAAAGTGGGTTTGTCCATGGTAGATATATTACTCACAACATAATGGTGCTTCAGGACCTAGTGAGACATTATGGAAGGAAGACAGCTCAACCAGGGTGTTTATTGAAGATTGATATACAGAAAGCATATGACACAATGAGTTGGTCCTTTTTAAATGAAATGCTTGATGCATTAGGCTTTCCTACTAGATTCACAGCTCTTATAATGGAATGTGTTTCTACTCCCATGTTCTCAATTATGCTGAATGGTACTATGAGAGGATTTTTTAAGTCTCGTAGGGGTTTGAGACAAGGTGATCCCATTTCACCTTTATTGTTTGTACTCTGTATGGAGTATTTGTCAAGAATTTTGACAAAACTCACTCAGATTAAGCAGTTCAAGTTTCATCCTAGATGTAGGGAGATGAAACTAACACACATGTGTTTTGCTGATGATCTCATCATGTGTAGTAAAGGGGATTTTACTTTTGTGTATATGATGCTGAGAGCTTTCAAGCTCTTTTCAGAGACATCAGGGCTCAAGGCAAATGTCACCAAGTCTGCCATGTACACTTGCAATATGGATAGTGTAGAGATTCAGAGAATTACTATTGCTTCAGGTTTTGCTCATCTTACTCTTTCATTTAAGTATCTTGGGGTACCTATTTGTGCCAAGAAGATAACAGCAGGGCAATGTGAAACATTGGTTGAGAAAATGACAGCTAGAATTAAAGTGTGGAGCTCTAGACATTTGTCATACACAGCTAGAGTACAATTGATTAATGCTGTTTTACTCCGTCTGCACATGTATTGGGCGCAGGTCTTTATCCTTCCTAAGAAAGTGCTGACTAAAATAAGTAAGATATGTAGGGCATTCCTTTGGAGTGGGCAATATTTTTGTCAAAAACTAGGAGTAGTAGCTTGGGATAGATTATGTGGTCCAAAGTCAACAGGTGGACTTGGGTTCAGAGATATTTTTACTTGGAATATAGCATTTCTAGGTAAATATGTATGGGCTATAAGTACTCAGCAAGAAAGTCTCTGGTTAAAATGGATCGATTCAGTGTACATAAGGGATGCGGATTGGTGGTCTTATACACCACAAGCAAATGCCACCGGTATTGGAAAAAGATTTGCGGTGTGAAGGAGCGATTGAAACTGGTGTTTACACAGGCTGAATTTTATGCCATGGAGGAATATTCTGTAAAATTGGTGTATGAGAAGCTCAGAGTGAATGCTATCGGTGTAAGCTGGGATACTGTAGTCTGGAATAGACTTAGTATTCCTAAGCACAGGTTTATTTCCTGGCTAGCTATGTAGAATAAACTACAAACAACTTCTAAGCTAGCTGAGATTGGTGTTAGTGCTACTGCTACTTACCTCATTTGTGGGAGCCATGATGAAACACATCAGCATCTGTTCTTCAAATGTTAGTTCAGCTTGCAGTGTTTGAAGTTGATTAAAAAATGGTTCCAGATTACTCATCGGCGGTGATCTCGCAACAACCGATTAGAGTAATACGTCTGAACGGAGAAGGACCAAGTTTAGAAAACATGTTATGTTTGCTGGATTGACAACATTGATCTATTTCATATGGATAGCTAGGAAGTCAGTTTATTGGGATCATTTTAATATTGAACATGGGATAAAGCAACTGCAAATGTGTACTAGAGCTAGAATATTAGCTGTTATGCCTAAGAAAGTATCTAGGAAGGATAATGAGTGGTTTTCAAAATTGTAAGTTCTTGTAAGTAGTAGGCCTTGTTGGCTGTTTACCATCCTTAGGTTTGGGAGTCCAACCTAGTTGGTTTGCCCCTTTGGATTGGTTTTGGTTGTATAGTGTTGCTTCATTAATCTACTTTCTTAATTAGCAAAAAAAATAAAATTGTTATGAAGGCACATATTATGGGCATGAATGAAGATGATATAGAAAGCATAAAACAATTATGATAATGAATTATATGAGTTAGGATCAAGCTTCACGTATATGAGACATTCTTGAATAATTAACTAGGTGTATCAACTTGTAAAAAGCTTTCTCTTAAGTAATGACTAGCTTTTTATGCACGCGATACGTGCGACGATATTTTAGGGCATAACTATTACTCAGTATTGAAACAAATCATGTAAAGAGGAGATAAATACTGCTAATCAAGATTGATATGGATTGAGGTTCGTTCCAAATCATGTAAAGAGCAGCCAAGATAAATATAATTTGTTTTCATGATTTTATGTAATATTGTTGTTTCACTTATAGTTAACTGAGTATGATTAATATTAGTTGTTTGTTAATAGTCAAAAAAAATTTGTAGCCAAAAGCCACAAAGCTACCTGTATGCAAGTAACAAACCCACATATTTTTTTTCACCTACCCATATGACTATTAATCCCACCTACGCATATAATTATCCACACCACATACCCATATGAATGATGTATCTCACGTTTTTATGTCATCTAATCCTCCACATTTTCATCTTCTCACCTACAACCTTATATCTTCCCTTTCCTCAAAAAATTAGAACGACTCATCTCCTTATCCTCACTATCTTTCATATCTCACTAAAAAAGATTGAGATATCATATTCATATTCATAGCAAACACCACATTGATAAGCCAATTATGGTGTCAAAATTAACCCCATCAATGCTCTATTAATTTTTAGGGTAATTTTGATCTCCGCTTTTGTGGGTCTTTTTAGGTTTTCATTTCGATCGGGTGGTAATGTTGAAGAATGGTCGTCCAAATGGGGTTGAAATTGGAGTTTATTTGGTTGACGAATTAAATGGGGGGCCTCAAATTTAAAGGTAATTCTTTACGTTTTATGTTCCTGATTTTTCGTCCCAAAAATGTAATTGTCAACTAAATTTCTCAAAGAACGTGTTACATTTTGTTTGAACTTTTACTTGTGAAGATGGTTTTTTTTGATAAATTCGTGGCTGAAGTTCTTGAATTATCCACTTTTCCTTTTTCTTTCCCTTTGTTCTTTTTCAAGATTTCTTCTACTCATTTTTATGGGTTTTTAATTATTCATACTTCTTCTAGTCCTTTTTCAGAACTTTTAATTATTCATGAGAACTTTTCAGTAAAATCAATCGTTTTCATCGGTTTTCAATTTCACTATTTGTTTTGGCAAATTAATGTAATTTCATTTTTAGTTACAAACATGTACCATACAATATAGACTTAAATTATTCATTTAATTCGAATATAAGAGTTGCTAGTTTTTTTTTCAACTAATTTGAAATAAATTGCAAGATTAAAAGGAATTATGTACCTTTTTTAGAAGTTCGCAAATCGCCAATGGACTTATGTTTGATATCCCCGTCGAAATCATATGTTTTTCTTAGTTTGTAATTTGTATAGACGTTGTAGTGTATTAATTGTAAATGGTCCTTGAGAACGAAGTATGTAATTGCTAATGGGTTATAATTTGTAATTGAATTTTCTTGATTTTGTAAAGTTTCCTCATTTGAGTGATTTGTATAACGTGAATTATGCAATTCTATGGATTTCATTTGACTTGTGATTGATTGTTATAATTGTATATCCAGCAGTTTTTTTGAAGCCTCGCTTTGGTTGAAATTGGTTTTGTAATTTAGAAAGGGAAGGGGGGTAAAACAGTCTCTTCAAATGGGGACACCATAGCTCCCCTCTTCCCATATATAATAGAGACTAGCTTTTTATGCATGCCATGCGTCCGGCGACATTTTGGGAATAAGTATTACTCAGTAGTAAAACAAACCAAAAAATGAAAGTTCGTATCTTAGTTCACCTCCATTTTGTGAATAAGAAATATTGGAATACTTACAATAGTATTCAAAAACACGTTAATAAATAAGTATAACTAATGAAATTGCATCTCTAACTAATATTTTTTGTCAATGTTCTAAACAACCCCATGAACCATGACAAAAAGAGACAGAAATAATGCAGTCTCACTAGTAGAATAATTGCTTATCGATGCGGTCATTAAGTGGCATATTGCTGCGGTTTTGGCCGCGCAACAATCAAGGGCGCATCAATAGGTAATTAACATATTGCTGCGGTTTTTAACCGCAGCAATAGAGTAACTTATTGCTGCGGTTCCTACCCAAAACCACAGCAATATGCCTTTTTTTAATAAAAAAAATGAAGTCTATTGCTGCGGTTGTCACACAAACCCACAACAATAGATGGTGCAAGTAAAAAAAAAAAATTCATTTTTAAAATTTTTAAATTTTCTAATAATTCTCTACAAAAAATTACAGCACAAAAATAACTACCACAAACAAATTATTTATTGCAGATTGATTTCATACATTTAATAAAAATATAATTTTAACAAATCCTAAATACAAAAAAATAATAAGCAAAAGGAAAAACCAAAAAATAAAACCTAGCCACAAATACATAACATATCAGATTTTACATTATATCACGTTAATTTGGAAAAAAATGGCGAAAAAATAATTTTAAAAAATGAAAATCGCTGCAGACGGCTTGCAACGAATCACCACAATCATCATATTTCACACTACATTAGATTTCATACGTTGATTTCACGGCTTGCAACGAATCACCACAATCTAATTTCGATGACCACCGCAGTAGAAGTAGATCTCGACGCACGACGTTCAAATTTTTTTAGGAGAAGAGAGAGGTCTGCTGGGCAACGATGACGTGGGAGATCGAGCAGATCTCGAAACGCGCCAACGCCAAGCAGATCTCGATTCTTTGAAGATTCCGGATGAGATGAGTTGGTGGTCGTCGTTGTTGGGGGTCGTCATTGTGCGAAGGAGGAGCGCAACAGTTGTGGTATGTTGATAAGTCCGGCGAAGAGACTAGAGAGAGACGGCAAAACTTTGGGAGAAAACGGCGAAGAGAGAGACGGCGAGGAGAGAGACGGCGATGAGGAGCACTTGTTACCTCTCCACACAAACAGGACATGTTGCAGGAACCATAATTATCGGCGAGGAGTTAAAGGATAGAGAGGAGAGGGGAGAGGAGAGTGAGGAGAGATAGAGGATAGAGAGGAGGTGGGAAAAAACGGCTGAGGAGTTAAAAGGAGAGAGAGGAACAAAACCCTAACTGTGCCGCGCATTTTTTAAAATTTAAAACAGCCTATTGCGGCGGTTTTTTTTTTAGGAACCGCAGCAATAGGTTCAAATATTAATAAAATAGTAATATTTTAATATATTGCTGCTAATAGAGCTGGTAAAAGAGTCAACTAAAGTTTGAAAATTTTCCCGTTGAAATCTATTGCTGCGGTTTTCGGCTGAAACCGCAGCAATAGGTCTATTTTATATTTTGCCTTTTTTTTCACGTGGTTTATTGCTGCGTATGGGTAAAACCGCAGCAATACCACCGCAGTAATAAGCAATTATTCTACTAGTGTCTCTTTTCTCTCTCTTCAATCCTTAGCTACTCTCTTAATTCCCAAACCCATCTCTCTCAATTTCACGCAATTGTTTTTCCCTCTCTATTTAATTGAAACAATACAGTCCTCACTTTTTCTCTCCTTTTCATCATATTCCTCAATTTCCCCCAAATTAAACCACACACTCGATTTCTCCGCATGCTTAGCTAAACCTCTCAATCTCCACTTCCGTGGACTTCGAAGAGAGCACTGAGTTTCTCAGTGAGTTCTCGCCGAGTTCAGCTCCCGAATCACCGAGTCCACTCTCCTAAGACCTTCGATTATGAACTTGTCATCATTCGAGCTGGCTTTGGCGGTCATGGTGCTGCTCTTTGTACCGTCGATAAGGTATTTTTGAATATCGAGTTGATGGGTTGAAATTCGATTATGGACACAAATTTTTGATTTTAATATATGAATTGAAGTATTATTTTCTCAATTTTTTTTTATATCTGGGAACAAAAACAATTCGTGTTGAAGTATTTTTGTCTCAATTTTTCTTTTAATATTTGGGCACAAATTTGAAGTTATTTTTTTGACAAAATTTGATTTTTCTTCTGACCATTTCTAATGTAATTTTAATTTGAATTTCAACTATATTTGAATGAAATTTTAAATAAAATGTAATTTGAGTTTAATTTTTTTTAAAAAAAATTCAAACAGAGCACATATTCGTAAGATTTAGTGTAATTTGAGTTTAAATTTACTCAAACATATTACATATTCCTAAGATTTACTGACATAGAACAATACACATACTTTTATTTTCAATAACGAATTGTGTACCTGATTAACAGTAAAGTATCCGCAAATTTGATAATGTTGTATTTGAAAATGTTGTGAAACTCCAATCTATGAAGTGAACTGGATTTCTTTTTGGTTTGAAGTTTTTCTTTGTAATTGAGTTTGTGTTATGGAAAAATTTATTTGAGTTTGAATTTGAGTTGTCTCTGTAATGAGAATGCCGTGTAAATATTTTTTTTTTTGTAAGATAAAGGGGACTCACTTGAGGGGGATAAGGGGAAATTCTTAAATGAGTCCCATGAGGTTTGATCCCTAGACCTCAGGGATATGAGGTGGGAAGCGATGCCACTACACTACCACCTCAACCTCATTTTTTTTTGTTATTGTATGTGGTAATAATGTGTGGTAAGTTCTTGATTATGAATCCTCTATTTTGATTGAATCTTTTTTATTGGAAAGTTTATGTGATTGAGCATTATATGAGTTGATTGAGTTTAATAGAGATTTGATTGATTTTTTTTTTTTTTGGCAAGTTTATGTATGGAATTGGATTTAATTAATTGCTTGGAATGTAATATTTTATGTTGTGGAGGGCAATTAAGTGAATTCCTAAGGGGACACCATTGCTCCTCCCTTCGCTTATATAATAGAGATAAACCATCTAAAAAACAAAAGGTACTCTAGACCTTTTCTTTATGAGAGGATAGTTATTCTCACCATGTTACCCTTTTTCAGTATTAATATGATAGTTTGGCGGTGAAGTTAATTCCATTGCTAAAAGCCTAAAAAATCATTAATGATTAAGGGGTGAAAGTTATTCGGATAAAATTCGAAATCCAATCTAATCCCAACTAAATTATGAACTCGAGTTGGACTCAATGTTCGGATTGGATTTGGGTTGAATTTTTTTGAAAATTTGGATTTTCGGATTGGTTTGGGTTGAGGATGTTTGGATCCAAAAATCCAAAATAACCGAATAGCAAATAAGCCTTATATTATATATATGTATATTTGGTTTGGATTTAAGTGTTTCTGATAACATTTTGGGTTTGTATGAATTATTAGTTGTTTTTATCGAATTTTTATGGGTTTGTATTAAAACTTTTATTATCGAATACTTTATTGTGATGCTCGTGCGTAAATTATTTCATCAAAAGAATAGAGTTTAAAATTTTGAATATTTCGGATTAGATCCAATCAAGTGTCTAAAAATTTAGATTGGATTGGTTTGGAGTCAAACTCTGATTGGTTTGGTTTTGGATTCGAAAATTGAAATCTAAATTTTGTTTGAATAGGATTGGACTATGCCTAAATCTAAACCGTACACCCAACTTTTACCTCTATTATTGGTTGCTCTTTCATGTTCAAAGTTCACTTGTAGGCTGTAGCAACTGTAGGAATTTAGATGCTTAATGCGGAAAATGAGTATCACATACTCAAACATCTAACACCAAGATCTTTGCATAAATTAACATGAATCTATTAAGAGTGTAGAATATACCTCTTGATGCGTGAATTCCACTTCCACCACAAGCCTTCTAGTGGAGATCCTTTAGAACGTCAACTGCCGTTCCTCTAGTGTTGGTCCACGAACAACCCTTAGATCACCACGTATGCTAGTACGGAAGAGAGTAGAATTCTCTTGCTTTTGAGGTGTATGATGGCCAAATGAATGGGAGAGAGGAGAGCAAAAGAAAATCAGATTTTCTCTTACCAAAAATGATGTACATACATCTCCTTTGTAACCCCATATGATTATATAGGGTGGTTACAAAGAGATGATTCATGAGGCTTTATTTTGCCTCATAATGTCATACATTATGAGCCTAATAAACTCATGAGTTACAACTCTTCCATCAATCATAAAAACCGCCCAACCCATTTCACAAATGGATTTGGGTAATATCCAAGGGTTGTCATATTGTGTGACCTCATAGGACCCAATACATATTAGTAGTTGGCCTAAATATACTAGCCCAACCAACCGCAATTAGCTTCTAGCAAAACGTTGCGGTCACCTAATATTATTGAATATATTATCTTTATAATTTGTCCATATACATTTAGTTTGTTACACTTGATCGAGGACAAAATCCTTCAATCTCCCACTTGTCTAAGAACAAGTGTGTAACCTTCAAATTCCTTAAGTCGCTTAATGTCTAACTTGATGACATGGTAACATCGTATGTAAACCATACCAATATTCAAGTTGTTTCTTGAAATCCGAGTTCGAACCGTCGAAACAAATGATTAACTCCTTAATCCATTTGAGCACGGCCATGCATTTTCGGTTCTCGCTCTTCAAGAGGCCAAGACACCAATCCTAACTCTTAGGAGGACTTTATCCAGTCTTGTATAACCAAAACTCCCACTCAATTCGTAGCAGTTCCGATCACCGCTTTTATAGCCTCCTTTTACGGCACGACGTTTTGCAGGTGTCAAAAACATACTAATCCTTAAGTAAGAATAGTGTCATACTCATGTCTAAGGAATCCACTAAATATATTAATGAGATTCTCATAAACCTTTTAGAGAACTCCCACTAGGTCTGCCCAACGTGTATCAACTATACACGCCTATGCAAATGACTAGACATCTCGATGTCCCCATAGCCCATGAAACTGCGCTATCAATCAACTTGCAATCTAGTACATCAAACAGAATCATTTACGTTCAATTTCAATGATTCGAACTAGGGACAAAGGTAAATTATAACTCCCGTTCACTTTGGATAGGGTTTCATTCGTCAAATCACATATTTGACAATCCTATCAAACGTTATAAAATACTTTGAACGTTTTATTTAATACTAAACCAAGATTAAATAAGAACATAACCTTTTATTGATAAACATAACCAAACATATCACAAGAGTAACTATAATCGTGAACTAATTAAAATAAATAGTACACAATCAAAGCCACTCTCCTACATGCTTAAGTCCTATAGCCCTAGTATGACTCTCATGCTTAGGCTGAGGCAATGGTTTAGTCAAAGGATCAGCGACATTGCTATCCGTATGAACTTTGCTAACTATTACATCTTTTCTCTCAACGATTTCTCGAATGAGATGAAACTTCCTAAGTACATGTTTACACCTTTGATGTGATCTTGGTTCCTTAGATCGAAGCTATGGCACCATTGTTATCACAATGTAAAACAATACCATCTCCAACACTAGGCACTACTCCTAGCTCCAGAATGAACTTCTTCATCCAAACGGCTTCCTTTCTTTGCATCTGCCGCAAGCAATGTACTCGGCTCTGTTGTAGAATCGGCGACAGATTACTTTGCTTTGAACTTTTCCACTCACTTTGCCCCTCCATTTAGACAAAAGATGAAACCAGATTGGGATCGGAAATCATCTTTGTCGGTTTGAAGCTCGCATCTCGTGTAACCCTCAACAATTAATTCACTTTCACCTCCATACACTAAGAAATTATCCCTAGTCCTTCGTAAGTACTTTAGGATATTCTTAGCTGCACTCCAGATGTGCGTCACCTGGATTTGATTGGAATCTGTGATGTGATGATTTAATATAGTGTTTTTCCCCCGTATTTGAGCTAAAATGTGTACCAATGGTGCTCTTAGGAGCCATTTTATGCTAACTCTCTCCATCTAGTTGTGGTTTTCTCGTTCGTGTCCGATTGCGGGTTTTAGGGAGTTATCTCTCTATTTTCTACCACTATCTCGACCATTTCACCTGGAGAGGTTCGAAAACATATTTGATGAGTTCCGAAGTCCCGAGCATGCTTTCCGAGGCCCCTGGACAAAAGTAGAAGTGAAGCCTTGGCGTTTGAAGCCAAAGAATGAAGTATCGGACTCGAGCCCGATTGGATCGGGCACCACACGCCCGATCGGGCGCTCAACTCCATCGGTGGCCAAAGTTAGACTTGTTGCGGGCCCGATCGGGCGACGTTGCCCGGTCGTTGTATCATCTGTCCAGCCCGATCGGGCGAGTCGGCCCGACTCCATCGGGCGTTATCCCATGTTCTTTGCTATGATCATGTTCGAAGGCTGCGCGCTAACTCTTGGCGAAGTACGATCGCCCGACATAATCGGGCGAGGCACCCCGGCAAAGATCGGGCGATAGGTGAGACCATACGTGCGGAGAGCTGTCTTGCGCGGCTGAACATCGACGCCCGACATCATCGGGCGAGGCAGCCCGACTTCATCGGGCGTGGTCCGCTTTGGCGCCGCTGCTACTATTTTTGGTGCCCGACTTGATCGGGCTTAGTTGGCCCGATCGGGCTTCTCTCCTGCGCTCATTTAATGATTCCGGGCCACTTAGTATAAAGAGAAAAGTTAGAACATTTATTAAGGATCTTTTGTTTTATCTTTGTTTTAGCTCTTATTTCTCATAGTTTCTCTCAAGAACCCTAGCTTTTTACTACTCTTCATTGTGATTCAAGATTGAACCTTTGGATTATTCGCAAGTTTAATATAGTTCATTAATTTGGTAATCTTCTTCCTTGTTCTCTTCATTATTATTTGCTTTTGCTATTATTGATTAGATTAGTTTCTTAGTTATTTGCAATAGTTCAAAGTATGGATTTTTATATGAAATTTGTTATTGTTTTCTCAAGCATGAGTGAGTAGTTTTATTTCTAGGATTGTGGGGATCTATGTATGCAATGAAGGATTGATAGATTAGTATAATTACCCTTTATTTCAATTGTTTCCTGTGATTGAATCGTTCATGCTAGATTTATGAATTAGGCCTGATTTGTATTTCTACTACCGCAATATTGAATCTGCTTCGAGAGGAGAGATTTTGTATAGGCTTTCAATCATTAGGCATAGTGATCCTTGACCATGCGAGAGCGGCTAGGTGATCTTTGAGGGAGGTAATGTTCGAGAGAAATTACATGTGCCCTAGATAAATTGACTTATTGGGTGATTATTATTCGTCTCTGATTTCCCGAATTGTATGCATAGTGATCCATAATCCTAGTTCTTTATTAATTGATTATTATCTTCATATTTAGTTCTATCATTTGCCTATTAGTTTAGTCACACACCAATTTTCATCGATTTAGTTAGTATAATATTAGAATTCGGATACAATAATATAACTTTCTCCCTGTGGATTCGATCCCGACTTCCCGACTACTTGTTAGTGGACTTTAGGTTATTTTTGATAAGGTGATACGACTTTAGCCTTGTCAAATTTTGGCGCCGTTGCCGGGAGACGGTTTATTTTTATTTTGTCTGAATTATAGTATTACACTAACCTCTACTCTGAAGAACACCTGTTCTTTGGAGCATCTCACGTTTGTTTTAGTGTTTTTAGTGTATGAGCAGGAAATTGAAATCCTCACATCTCATTCCATTTGATCCGGAGATTGAAAAGACTGCTCGTAGACTCCGAAAGCAAGCTAAGCAAGCAAAGTTGGCTGCAGGGACACCTTCCCAAAAGACAACTTCTCCACCATCTTCACCACAACAAAGCTTCCCCGTATCACCTATTACTTGCTAGAATGGGTGACGAAACTAAACCGACTTTCGAGACTATGCACAACCATCTCCCGATAATGTGCCCACCGGGGTACGGTTGCCTACTATTGCTGCTGCAAACTTTGAAATTAAGTCTCATGTTCTGGAATATGGTTCAGAATAACCAGTTGCTGCGGGTTACCATCTGAAGACCCCAATCAGCACCTGCAGCGATTTTCACAATGTTGTGCTACTCAGAAGCAAGCTGGTGTTACTGCCGATGAGATGAAACTCATCTTATTTGGTTTTTCTCTGCGCGATAAAGCTCTATTTTGGTATAATAAGCTGCCCTTCCACCATCACCACCTGGGCCGAGCTCTCAAAGATTTTTCTCATCAAGTGGTACCCTTACCAAAAGACTGCAGATATGCGTCATGAGATAGTGACTTTCACCCAGGATCCCGGAGAGTCACTATATGAAGCTTGGGAAAGATTCAAAGATCTGCAGCGTCTTTGCCCCCATCATGGTTTTGACAAGTGGTATCTGTGCCACATTTTCTACACTAGAGTTGATGCAGATACGAGACGGGTAATTGATGGAGCAGCAGGCGGGTTTTTCATGGATAAGGCTGTAGATGAAGGGCATGAACTTCTGGAGAAACTCGCTTCGCACCAAGCGTCTACTATTCGTTCCTCTATGACGAAGGGAGGTAAACAGGATGTTGAAGCCATTTCTTTACTTGACCGGACAACTAGCCGCTCTTCACCGAAAATTGATTCTTTGAAGCTAGGTAACAATTCCTCCCCTCATATGAGTGTCAATGCTATGGCTAGTGTTTCGGGTACAATGCTTTCATCCGTGACGCTTGTGGGATAGCTGGACATAACTCTCAAGAGTGCCCCTCTCTCTCACATTCTAGTGAGCCCGTGCACGCATTACGGTCACCACACAAGCCCCGGTTTGATCCCTACTCCAATACATATAATCCCCGGGATGCGAGATCATCCAAATCTCTCGTATAGGAGTAATAACGTGATGAATCCGCAACAACAACATTACCCTCAACAACAACAATATCAACCACAAGCTCCTCCTGGTTATCGAGAGAACTCGGTTTCAACAAGCATCATTCTACACCACCTCCGGACCCAGCTATTCTTGAACTCAAAAGTTTAATGTTGCGGATGCGAAAGGTATTATTTCCTTTCAAGCGATACCAGTCTCAATTTGAGAGCCTCGCATGCTCGAATAAGCCGCAAGGGACACATAATAAGATGTTGGAGTCACAAATAGCTCAGTGGCTAGTTCCTCTGCTAATAGGCCATCCGGGTCCTTGCCGTCACAACCAATGCAACCTAGGGACACCGCCAATGCTATCACCCTTCGCAGTGGAGTGCGATGCGATGCTCCGGCAATGCTAGAGGTGGAATCACCAAGTGCGAAGAAACCACGGGAAGTGCCTCGAGGATGCTGAACCTCAAGCGGAGCAAGGAGGCTGCAGATAAGACTAAGGAGGTGACTAAGGAGAAAATCGTGCCTCCCGGTGATCAAGCTACCATTCCCCGAGCGGATGCTCAAGAAGAAGCTCGACCACCGGTATGGTAAGTTTTTAGAGGTGGTAAAGAATCTGCAGTAACAGTTCCTTTTACCGACTTATTAAATCAAGTGCCTGCTTATTCTAAATTTTTGAAAGAACTGTTGAGGAGGAAGCGGACTCTCAATGAGGTGGAGATCGTGGGCTTTTCTTGCGGAATGCGGTGCTCTTTTACAAAACCAGTCTCCACCCAAATTGAAAGATCCAGGGAGTTTTTCCATCCCCCGTCACATTGGCACCATATTTATTGACAAAGCTTTATGTGATTTAGGTGCCGGTGTGAGTGTCATGCCTCTTTCTATCTGTAAGCAAATCGAACATGGGTGAATTAAAATGTACTACCATTACTCGCAAATGGCTGACCGTTACGTGAAATACCCCCTAGGTATATTAGAGGACGTTCTGTTAGAGTAGGTAAATTCTTTATCCCCGTGGACTTTGTTATCTTAGACATGGCCGAAGACACTCAAACACCCATTATCCTTGGGAGACCTTTCCTCCATACTTCTTGGGGCGGTGATAGATGTTAAGAGTGGGAAACCGACACCGACTGTGGGGATGATAAGGTCATGTTTAGCCTAAACAATGTGCCTAAAAGCCCAATGTTAGAGGAATCATGTTACAGAGTTGATATTATAGATGAACCGCTCCATGATTGCATGCCTTACCCCCTCTCCGGTGCTATTTCACATGATGTGCTTGTCGAGTCTATTGCAGGTGATGAGCATTTTCTAACGGTCTTACAGACTCCCAACAAGACCATTGGCTATAGCACTGATGACTTGACAGGAATAAGCCCTGACCATAATGAACACCGCATTCATCGACATGAGGGCCACCACACCGGCTTTTTACGGTCCGACGCGGGTTGCAAACGGTGGTCCAACATGTGGCTACTAAACTTCTCGATCCGGGCGATGGGCGGGCGATGCCCATGTCCCTTTCCTTTCCCTTGTTGCAATGAGGCCATTGCCAAGTTCAGCTTGGGGGAGGATTTCTGTAAGTATTAGTAGTGTTTTTCTTTTTGTTTTTTTATGTTTTCCTTTTGTTTTACTGCTTTTTAGGATAGTTAAGGTAGTTTAATCGCTTTAAAAAAATTGAAAAATCACAAAAATACGAGTTGAATTTGAATAGTTTGATTGCTTCCCTGTGCCCCGAACTTATTTTGAAAAATGATTTAACTCATTATACTGGATAGTTGGGCATTTGTGATTGGGACGTTGTGATGTGATCTTTGACTGCCTTGATCTTGAGTGAATTTTGATGATAAAGTGCCTATTTTAACTGCATGCTTGAATTGGTTAGATTGTGAGGATTCATTCTAGCCCTCGGATTTATCTCTATATCCGATTTATTCTTGTGTGTTAGTTCCTCGTAGCATTCTTATCTTGGTTTTGGCATTGTACTCGTTGAGTTCCGGTAACTTTAGGCATGTCTTTGTGATAGAGGCGTTCATTTGTCTAATTTTAAGCCTCAGAGTTGTTTAATGAGTTTTCCCCCCTAGCCTTGCTGAGCCTAATGACTTATTTTTGGATCTATATTAAACCACATTACACACCTTGAGCCTTTACCTTGACTATTGTCCCAAGCCTAGCTTGGGGGAGCATTTGTTAAGTTGATATCATATTGTGTGGTTGATTTCGTAGGGCGGTTGGAAAATAATGATATGGTTGTACAAAGAAAAGAAAGAAAAAGAAAAATAAAGTGAAAGAAAGAAAGAAAAAAATTTTGATAGTGAAAAATCTGAAAATTTCTATGATCTTCACCCGTTAACTTTCAAAAGTGTTAGAAATTATGTTGAAAATGACAATTATTGGTTGGTTCGTGAAATTTCAAGAGTTGGTTATTATCTTGGTCATGTTGTTGTTGCCATGGGAGTTGTTTCGACCACACTTAGGCCTACTAGTGTTTTTTTGCTCCCCTTTCTTGGCTTTTCCACCACATTTCCTAAACAATTTCCATACCTTTACCCGAGCCCCATTACAACCCTGAAAAAGACCTTTTGAGCACGTGTTTGATTGTTTATTGGAATAATACTGAGTCAATATGCCAAAGTTGAAGTTTAAGTCTCGTTATTTGAGTCGACCTGATTAGGATGAGCGATATTATACCTTTCTAAACACATGAGAGTGTGAGTGGGAAGGGCTATTATGGTTGGGTTGGTGAGCGATCGGGCACATATTTTGCCTGCCACAAAATTGAGAGGAGTGACACCTCGGTGAGCACCTTTTCAAGATTTGCATGATATGTAGGGCGGCTACGTTTGATGGTTTACTTAAAGTGATTGGTAGTCGGGTGATCTGAGCAACTGAACTTGAATTTTGCTTGCTTGAATGATTTTGAGTTGGAAATAATTGAGTTTAAACTTTTTCATCTGAGGGGTGAAGCAATCCTATTCTTATTCCTGTTGTGCTTTGCTTGAGGACAAGCAAAGGTTTAGCTTGGGGGAGTTTGATGTGATGATTTAATATAGTGTTTTTCCCCCGTATTTGAGCTAAAATGTGTACCAATGGTGCTCTTAGGAGCCATTTTATGCTAACTCTCTCCATCTAGTTGTGGTTTTCTCGTTACGTGTCGATTGCGGGTTTTAGGGAGTTATCTCTCTATTTTCTACCACTATCCGACCATTTCACTTGGAGAGGTTCGAAAACATATTTGATGAGTTCCGAAGTCCCGAGCATGCTTTCCGAGGCCCCTGGACAAAAGTAGAAGTGAAGCCTTGGCGTTTGAAGCCAAAGAATGAAGTATCGGACTCGAGCCCGATTGGATCGGGCACCACACGCCCGATCGGGCGCTCAACTCCATCGGTGGCCAAAGTTAGACTTGTTGCGGGCCCGATCGGGCGACGTTGCCCGGTCGTATCGGCTTGTCCGGCCCGATCGGGCGAAGTCGGCCCGACTCCATCGGGCGTTATCCCATGTTGCTTTGCTATGATCATGTTCGAAGCTGCGCGCTAACTCTTGGCGAGTACGATCGCCCGACATAATCGGGCGAGGCAACCCGGCAAGACATCGGGCGATAGGTGAGACCATACGTGCGGAGCCGTCTTGCGCGGCGAACATCGACGCCCGACATCATCGGGCGAGGCAGCCCGACTTCATCGGGCGTGGTCTGCTTTGAGCGCTGCTACTATTTTTGGTGCCCGACTTGATCGGGCTTAGTTGGCCCGATCGGGCTTCTCTCCGCGCGCGCTCATTTAATGATTCCGGGCCACTTAGTATAAAGAGAAAAGTTAGAACATTTATTAAGGATCTTTTGTTTTATCTTTGTTTTAGCTCTTATTTCTCATAGTTTCTCTCAAGAACCCTAGCTTTTTACTACTCTTCATTGTGATTCAAGATTGAACCTTTGGATTATTCGCAAGTTTAATATAGTTCATTAATTTGGTAATCTTCTTCCTTGTTCTCTTCATTATTATTTGCTTTTGCTATTATTGATTAGATTAGTTTCTTAGTTATTTGCAATAGTTCAAAGTATGGATTTTTATATGAAATTTGTTATTGTTTTCTCAAGCATGAGTGAGTAGTTTTATTTCTAGGATTGTGGGGATCTATGTATGCAATGAAGGATTGATAGATTAGTATAATTACCCTTTATTTCAATTGTTTCCTGTGATTGAATCGTTCATGCTAGATTTATGAATTAGGCCTGATTTGTATTTCTACTACCGCAATATTGAATCTGCTTCGAGAGGAGAGATTTTGTATAGGCTTTCAATCATTAGGCATAGTGATCCTTGACCATGCGAGAGCGGCTAGGTGATCTTTGAGGGAGGTAATGTTCGAGAGAAATTACATGTGCCCTAGATAAATTGACTTATTGGGTGATTATTATTCGTCTCTGATTTCCCGAATTGTATGCATAGTGATCCATAATCCTAGTTCTTTATTAATTGATTATTATCTTCATATTTAGTTCTATCATTTGCCTATTAGTTTAGTCACACACCAATTTTCATCAGATTTAGTTAGTATAATATTAGAATTCAGATACAATAATATAACTTTCTCCCTGTGGATTCGATCCTGACTTCCCTGACTACTTGTTAGTGGACTTTAGGTTATTTTTGATAAGGTGATACGACTTTAGCCTGTCAATCTGCTACACATGCTCAAGGCATATGAAACATCTGGGCGAGTACAAATCATGGAGTACATAATGGACCCTATAGCTGACGCATAAGGAAGATTACTCATTCGCTTAATCTCATCAGGTCCAGAAGGACACTGAGTCTTGCTAAGCGAAACACCATGTTGCATGGGTAGAAAACCTCTTTTAGAGTTTTCCATATTGAACTTAGTAACGATCTTATCTATATAAGTTCTTTGGCTAAGTCCAATCATCCTCTTAGACCTATCCCTATAGATCTTGATCCCCAAAATGTACTCAGCGTTTCCAAGGTCTTTCATAGAAAAACAACTCTTCAACCATTCCTTGACTGACTCAAGCATGGGAATGTCGTTTCCTATGAGAAGTATGTCATCTACATATAAGACCAAGAAAACTATGTTACTCCCACTTTCCTTCTTGTAAACACAAGACTCTTCTCCGTTTTTGAGAAAACCAAACAGTTTGATTGCCTCATCAAAACGAAGATTCCAACTCCGGATGCTTGCTTCAATCCATAAATGGACTTTTGAAGCTTACATACCCTCCTAGGATATTACGGATCCATAAAACCTTCCTACTGTGTCATATACACATCCTCTTTCAAGAATCCATTCAAGAAAGCGGTTTTGACATCCATCTGCCAAATCTCATAATCATAGAAGGCAAGATCGCTAGGAGTATCCGAATGGATTTAAGCATTGCTACTTGGTGAAAAGGTTTCGTCATAGTCTATACCATGAACTTGCTTGAACCCTTTTGCAACCAATCTTGCTTTGTAAACCTGAACGTTACCATCCTTGTCTGTTTTCACTTTGAAAACCCATTTGCAACCAATAGGTGTAACCCCATCGGGCAAATCCATCAAGTCCCATACTTGATTTTCAGACATAGATGCCATTTCGGACCTCATGGCTTCAAGCCATTTTTCGGAGTCTTCACTCATCAAAGCTTGCTTGTAGGTAGTAGGTTCCTCAAATTCTAAGATCATTATCTCAGAACTTTCGGTTAACAAGAAATCAACAAACTTCTTGTTTGGTATTCTTGATCTACTGGTCCTACGAGGGGCTGCAACAGGAGAAATTTTCTTCTCAACAATTTGAGAATTTTCGCACGAATTAGATTCGAGTGGGACAGTAGGAGGTTCGTGTACAGAATGCACATCCTCCAACACTTGGTCAGTTATGGGAGAAGATTCCTCTAAAGGAGGAATTACTTCAAGCTCCACAGCTGGCACTTGTGCTTCTGACTCTAACATAGGTTGAACTATGTCCATTTGTTGCTTTTCTCGAACCTCTTCGAGAAATATATTACTCCCACTTGCCTTTTTGGAAATAAAATCCTTTTCCAAAAAGACACCACGACGAGCAACAAACACTTTGCCCTCAGTCCGATGGTAGAAGTAATAGCCCTTGGTCTCTTTGGGATAACCCACAAAGAAACACTTATCTGATTTAGGGGCGAGTTTATCTGAAAGTAAACGTTTTACATAAACCTCACAACCCCAAATCCGTAGAAAAGACAAACTTGGAGTTTTTCCACTCCACATCTCATATGGTGTTTTTTCTACCGCCTTTGATGGAGTTCTATTAAGTGTGAAAGTAGCAGTTTCGAGAGCATATCCCCAAAAAGAGATGGGAAGATCAGCAAAACTCATCATAGACCGAACCATATCAAGTAGAGTTCGATTCCTCCTTTCGGATACACCATTCAACTGAGGTGTTCCAGGTGGAGTGAGTTGGGAAAGAATTCCACAACTCTTCAAGTGATCACTAAACTCTTGGCTCAAATACTCACCACCACGATCGGATCGTAGTGCTTTAATTGTTTTGCCAAGCTGGTTTTGGACTTCATTCTGGAATTCTTTGAATTTTTCAAATGATTCCGACTTATGCTTCATTAAATAGACATATCCATATCTACTTAAATCATCAGTAAAAGTAATGAAGTATCCAAACCCTCCCCTAGCTTTTGTGCTCATTGGTCCACACACATCACTATGTATTAGACCTAATAGATCACTGGCCCTTTCACCCTTTCCAGTAAAAGGTGACTTTGTCATTTTACCCATTAAACACGATTCACATACATCAAATGGCTCAAAGTCAAAAGATGTTAGAAGTCCATCTTTATGTAACTTCTGAATGCGTTTCGCGTTTATATGTCCTAACCGACAATGCCATAAGTAAGTAGGATTAGTATCGCTTGATCTATGTTTTTTGCTGTCTATGTTAAGGACATCTTTGTCTAAGTCTAGGAAATATAGACCATTAGACCTTTTAGCAATGGCATAAAACATTGAATTCAAATAAACGGAGAAACAACCTTTCTCAATTGTAAATGAAAACCCTTCATTATCCAAAACTGGAATAGAAATAATGTTTTTTTGGTAATAGCAGGAACATAATAACAGTTATTAAGCTCTAATATTAAACCAGAAGGCAAAGGTAGACAATAAGTCCCAACTGCAACGGCCGCAACCCTTGCACCATTTCCAACACGCAGTTCTACCTCCCCTTTAGCCAAGGTTCTACTCCTTCTTAGTCCCTGCACATTCGAAGTAATGTGAGAAACACAACCGGTATCAAATACCCAAGAAGTAGATGTTGCTAAATTAATGTCAATGACATAGATACCGAAGAAGAAGCCCCGGACTTCTTATCATTCGGATACTTCGGGCGATTACGCCTCCAATGGCCAATTTGACCACAATGGAAGCACTTGGCATTTGCGGCCACCTTTGGCTTTGCCTTTGCTCGTGGCTTATCAGCAGTCTTAGCGGCAACTTGCTTGCCCTTGTCTTGCTTTTTCTTGCCAGCCCATTCTTTCTTAAAACCCTTCCCCTTTTGAACCATAAGAACTTCCTTCTTAGGTGCAACAGAGATGTTTTGCTCGGCAGTCATGAGCATCCCATGTAACTCGACAAAGGGTTTTCGACACCCCATTCATATTGAAGTTCAACCTAAAGTGGTTGAAGCCTTCATGAAGTGAGTGTAGTATGATGTCGTAGCCAACTCTTGGCTATAAGGAAAGCCCAACCTCTCCATTGTCTCGAAATAACCAATCATTTCAAAGACATGAGTGGCGACCGGCTTGCCTTCGACTAACGCACACTCAAGAATAGCCTTGTGAGTTTCATACCTCTCTATCCGGAGCTTGCTTTGCTGAAACATGGTTTTCAGGCGTCGGATAATACTGCGAGGCATCCAAGCTTGCAAACCTCTTTTGCGGGCTTGGTTCCATAGCCGCGAGCATAAGGCAAGTAACAATTACCGACCTTTCGCAATGGCCTTATGGGCCGCCTTCTCGGCTTCAAGAGAGGTGGTCGTTAAAACCGGGATCGGGGTTTCAAGAACATCCTCTCGACCTTCGGATCTAAGAACAATTCTCGAGATTCCTTTCCCAATCAAGGAAGTTGTTCCTGTTCAACTTATCCTTTTCAAGGATTGAACGTAAGTTAAAAGGTGAATTATTGTTGTTACCGGACATGATATCTACATAGAAGATGCAAAAGTAATGAGTATGTTTATCATAATAGCTTTTAACAAATTTTAAACACTTTAAAATAAAAGCTATGCACTTGACCAATTTTAAATGTGTCCCTTTTGAATCAAGTGATTCTAAGATCCTATCAAACGTGATTTATAAGTGGACTTTGGCCTCAACTTAAAACCAAATTTAAAAGGTAAGTAAACTCTTTTACTAATTACAACAATTGTAATTCTTAGTTGATGGGTGATTGCTAAGGTGATGAAAGTTCCCAGGTAAGGAAGTTACCCACAACGTTGGGGAAAGCCTTCCTAATCCTAGACGTAACTTGTCACCCAAACACAAAAACCCAACCCTTTGCTTCAAAATCCAAAACCGTTTTGATGATTTTGTTGGGCCAAACCAAACTAAACATGCAAATTTCGGAAATTTACTCTACTTAGCCCAAGATTGGAAGTAACACTCGCTTTGGCGTAACCTATTACTAACGATCAAGATTTTAGTAGATGTTTATTTGGAAAAGCAATTACCCAATATTAGCTTTAGGGACCTAAGTAAATTATTATGTGATTTAATTACTAGTGAACTCATTGCAAAAATAAATCACATGCATAATAAAACTTAGAAAGCATTCAAAAGCAATATTTAAATGCATAAAATAAAATGTGATCCTAGTATGGCCCCTAACCCTAAAGACTACTCTTTAAGGCATCCATCCTTGAACCACCTTGGATCTACATCGTTGTGCTCCATGGAAATGAAAACATCGGATCTCCATCTTTGAATCACTTCAACTTGAATAATTTTTTGAAAATTTAAACTAATATTACAAAAATACCAACGATGCATAGATCGTATTTAGATTACAAAAATACATTCACGATACGCGAGATCGTATTTTCTATCCAAGTTTGGGCCATACTAGTCACCGCATGCAATTATTATATCATATATATAAAACATGCATTTTAATCAACTATTAAAATAAATTATTATGCTTCAACAACTTTAAAACATAATAACATCAACCAAATTTAATCTCATATTAAATTAAATGGTTAGTACCTTTAGACAAATTCAATCATATTAGAATTTATCTCTCAAGAGCATTATAGTATTAATCTAACAAATTTAATCAACTATTAAATTTAAAGGAAAATATATAAGCACTTTAAGGTACCACATATATTTTAATCATATTAAAACATAAAATCATTGCATGACATTTAATCACAAACACTAACATGTAAGAATTAATCAACTTATTAAAACTAACATCCTAACATAAAATTAAATGTCATAAAATGAAACTTCCATCATAATTTTAATTCATTTAAGCATTAGCATAGGATACCAAGCATAATAACTACTTAATATGCATTAAGGGATAAACGGATCTTTAAAGTTTTTATCCGTTGAAAAAGCAAACGAGCCAAGCGAGGCAGAACACTGCTCGCGACCCGCGATCTAGGTCGCGACTCGCGACCAGTGGTCGCGACCCGCGACGCTCGTCGCGACTCGCATGCGAGAAGCTTACTTCTTCCGTTTTTTCCGATTTCAATTCAGGCAATTTTAATCGAAATGCGTATGATTTTCTTTATACACTAAAACACTTTTATGCATAACTAAATCATACTAGGCCTCATATTCAAGAATTCATGCCATGAAATTATACATAATCAAATTAAGCATAAAAACTTCAAAGCATGCAAATCATGAATCATACATATATATATATACATCATATTCTAATTAACAACTTAACTAAAACATGAAATAATATAACAATTATATATGTATATATATATATGTATCAAAAAAAAAAAATGTATAAATAACTTTTATACTCCCACTAGATTAAAATCCAATTTTAATCATGCAAACAATATCCTCATGCTAATACCCTCCCCTAAATGAATTAAAATAAAGGAAAACATGCATCAACATGATCACATTAATCTATGCAAATAGGCTAACTGATACCACTGTAGGAATTTAGATGCTTAATGCGGAAAATGAGTATCACATACTCAAACATCTAACACCAAGATCTTTGCATAAATTAACATGAATCTATTAAGAGTGTAGAATATACCTCTTGATGCGTGAATTCCACTTCCACCACAAGCCTTCTAGTGGAGATCCTTTAGAACGTCAACTGCCGTTCCTCTAGTGTTGGTCCACGAACAACCCTTAGATCACCACGTATGCTAGTACGGAAGAGAGTAGAATTCTCTTGCTTTTGAGGTGTATGATGGCCAAATGAATGGGAGAGAGGAGAGCAAAAGAAAATCAGATTTTCTCTTACCAAAAATGATGTACATACATCTCCTTTGTAACCCCATATGATTATATAGGGTGGTTACAAAGAGATGATTCATGAGGCTTTATTTTGCCTCATAATGTCATACATTATGAGCCTAATAAACTCATGAGTTACAACTCTTCCATCAATCATAAAAACCGCCCAACCCATTTCACAAATGGATTTGGGTAATATCCAAGGGTTGTCATATTGTGTGACCTCATAGGACCCAATACATATTAGTAGTTGGCCTAAATATACTAGCCCAACCAACCGCAATTAGCTTCTAGCAAAACGTTGCGGTCACCTAATATTATTGAATATATTATCTTTATAATTTGTCCATATACATTTAGTTTGTTACACTTGATCGAGGACAAAATCCTTCAGCAACAGAAAGAAAGAACTCCCCCTAAAGAAAAACAGAAAGAAAGACTTTTTTTTTTTTTTTTTTTTTGCTTTGTTTTTGTTTTGAGGGATAGAGAAAGAAAGACATTTCTGTCACAGAAAAAGTGGGCCGGATATTGCCTGCAGGGGGTGGCATATTTTGGCCTTTAAACCTGCAACAAGGCCAGTCAGTGGACCAGCCCAAACTTTTCGCGGAAGGGCCATAGTCCAAGCAGCAAAGCTTTTTCAACCATGAACAAGCACAGCATAATAAAATTCTTCCAAACAAAATCAACTTTAATCGAAGAGAAAAGATCAATTGACGTCTGACGAGTGATGCATTTGTTGTGGATCATCCATGAGAAAATAGTAAAAATCGAGATAAAAGAATTAGAGGAAGATCCACAAAGAGGGGGAAAAAGTGCAACCACTAACCACAAAAAAGTACTAGAGTGGTGGGTTTGTATGTTCTTGTTGTAAAAGAAAAACCTCCTATTAAAAAAGAAGAGTGTAAAATAGGTGTAATAGTGTCGCATTAAAAAAAGTGGAAGAGGTAAAATTAACATATAAGTTTAATGGACTACTTTACCTATGACCTATTATAATTGAATGTATGATAACCTCACTTGGTTTAAATGTATTTATACTTACTTTCAATGAAAGCATGTGTATAGGGGGCTCATTTAAAGACCAATTATGGTTTCAGAGCGAAGATCCTATCTTAGTATCACTTTTAAAAAAAAAAAAGGAAGGGCCAATTGTTTAGAAAAGCCCAACAAAAATTATTTGTCCAATAAAAAGAGGCTCATTTGTTCTCATATTAGAAGTATTGTATAAGGCCACGAAGGATGTTGTTTGACCTCTCTAGGTTATACGCAAAATAAAAGGAAAAATTGACATAAATAATCCCACCTTTCAGTCGTGTTCTCAAGATAATCCCAATTTTGAATTATTTTAGAATAATCCCATCTTTTAGGGGGAGGAGGGAGGGTTGCTTCTCGAATTAATCCAAATTCTTATCGTTCTTACCATAAGTAAACCATTTTGGGTCTATTGTGTATATGAAAAGTGATAGTTTGGATTATTTTGAGAATTTATACCGCAAAGTTGAGATTATTCCAAGATCATCGAAAGTTGGGATTATTTTGAAAAGATGAGTGAAAGTTGAAATTATCTATGTCAATTATTTCAAAATAAAATATAAAAATGATACAAGGGAGAATGTTAAGACTTAAGAGGGTAGCCTACGTTGGTCCCATATCCAAGAGAGGAAGATAATAACTAGTGAAGTCTCAATAATATTTATACAAATATATTAAAAAGCGTTCTTAAGCAAGTCTACACGCCATGTGGCACTGTCCCTTTAGTTGTTTCGTTCCATGTTATCAACATACATTAAAAAAATTAGAAACATGCTCCATGTAGGATTTGACCATTGATCACGTGACATCAAGGTAATATAGTAAAGTTCTAACCAATGAACTATGAAACATTATTTGTTACTCTTTTTAACATGAAAACTAGTGTGTTGGCCCAGGCGTTGTCCCGGGTGTTATCTTTTTTCTTCTTCACAATTGATATGTATTTTTTCCACTCTTGGAAAAATTAATTTTAAAAAAATCTAGCATTTAATTTACTTTATGTTTGCAATGAATATATGACATTATGTGGATTTATGAAGCACTAAAAAAAAGTTGGTTGAGATGGTAAGGACAAACTTCTCTTTGTAAGAGGGCGCATGTTCAAATCTAGTGGCAAACAATATTTATATTGTAAGATAACGTAACGATCTACATGACACATAAGATGACGTGGCGAAGCTACGTGACGCATATATAGTGAATAGTGCTACGTGGTACCGTTCCTTTAATAGGAACACCTTCTGAGTGAAAAACAGTTGTTTGTTTTTCCTTTGCATTTCGCTCATCTACCCCGCTAGACGATAATACGCCCCAACTTTTCAAAAAGGCCCTTTTATAGTCCTGGACTCTTTTTACACCTCCCTATTAATTAAACTCATAGAGGATATTTTGGGTATAGGAATCATAAACAATTGATATGTTAGGAAAGGTAATTAATTTTCCAGGGATCTTTATAGTGTAGAGTTATTTAGCTAGGCGCGCATGCTTTCACTATTTCTTAGCTTGTTTTAAGATCTTTATCTTTGAAAGATCTCAAGATTGTTTTACCCGTAGCACACCTTTTCTTGAAGCTATTGCATTCATTTTTTTAGTTGCAATACTTTTTTTTTCTAAATAATTTAATTTAGTTGCAACATCTCTTTGCAACACATGGTAATTCTTAAACGTTAAACGCCTAAACCATACAATCAGTAAATAAAATCAAGTTGAACAATATCATTGTAAAAGCCTTCCCTTCGACTATAGAGGCACATTTGGATCACAAGTGTTCAAGATGCGCCTTGTTGTTCCACTCATCCAATAGGATCTTAGTTGGGGCTGGTAGGAGCTTGGCCCCCGATAATTTTCCTTTTGCATATTGGATATAACACATATATTATATTAAATATAAAAAAATTTGTAGTGTACTATGTATTGTTAAGGATTCAACTTATAATATAATATGCAGGCGCTCAAAACTTGGCCCTTAAACTTTTGGTCCAAGATCCACTACTTTAGTCAATCTTTTAGATGAGAGACATTAACAAAGTTCTAACCTATGGTTGTAAGAGTTCAACATGGACTTTAACATCCAAATTGTTACCAAAAATGATTTCTGGTGTAGAAAAATGCTCTTATAGTGCTAAATCTTAACATTAATGGAACCAATTTCTGAATTATTAAATTGTTATCCAGAAAGTATTAATTTGATACAAATTCGTATAGTACCAGATAAACCACTTATGGTGCTATTTTTTAAAAGTTTCTAAATTGGTACAAAAAGTAATTTGATTGTTACAAATTGTGGTACCAATTAAATCACTTATGGTACCAATTCTTACCACCAATTTGCGAAAATATCAGGAAATGCCCTCTGTTAGAATTCAGTCTGGCCTCTAATACTTAGAAGTTGACACTTCATAGGCACTTCCGTTCACATATAGTTTCACAAAATCTAATTGAAATCCTCCTCCATAACAAATTAAGTGAAGCTCCAAACATTTTGTATTTACTTTTCATATATTGTCCAAGGATTTAACTGGAGATGAAAACTGGTACAGGTCAGCCCACCTTGGCAAACCAACCTCATCAGGCTAGATAGTTTCATTGGCTATGTTTGGGAACATAAGTTGAAATAGAGGTGAAACTGATAAGGTAGCTATAAGGATCTGAACTAATAAGGTAGATGAAAATTTCAGCACCTTAAATTGAGATGCTATATTTGATAGCAACTAAATTTCAGTCAATTTTACCCAAACACGACTATTTATTTTAGGTGACTTAAACTTTTAGCACCTACTTATTAAGGTGACTTAAATGTGTTGCCAAACAGAGCCATTGTCTAAAAGAAAACATATAAATCTCAAATATTAAAAAAGGAAAAACAAAGAAAACATGTAAAAACTAAGGGTGATAGAGTCAAGCCTGTTCGTGAATAGTTCGAGTTCGGCTCGTTTATCTTTGGTCAAAGCTCGGCTCGAACAAAGTTCGGCTCGTTAAGCTTCAAGGTCGGCTCGAGCTCGAATAAACTTAAACAAAGACAAGCCAGCAGACCACAGTTTGGACTCGACTCGACCGATAAGGAGCCCTACGTCACTCCCAAACCGCTCACTAGCCATCTATAGAGATCTACATTATATATCATTTGGAATTAAATGGCACATGTTAGAGATTCATACATTATATATCATTTGGAATTAAACATGCTTCACTTAGGTTATCTCATGTTATCTGGAGTTTTGGACATTGATAAATTCGTCTATTATTGTTAAAAGGGGAAAGGATTTCCGACATCCATATGCTTAAATCTTAATGCAGTTTAATTGTAATGGAAATACCCTAATTAATTAAACCCGCACATATGCGACACTTATTCCGAATGTAACACATAACAGCAAAATGTTTATGCAAATATATAGAGGTTTCAGAATACATTCAATACATATCCTAGCTATGACAACCCAAAAATGACTAAAAAATTAGTTCTCATTCAGAAATTCAGTTCAATAAAACAAACTGTTTTGGTAGAAAATCAACTATAAGTTTGAAACTAGTTTAGGACGCGTTTGTTATCGTTGTCTAATTTTGGTATTCTGTTTTTTTATATAAAAAAGAACTACAAATAGAAATAAGGAAAAAATGTATTTTAAAATTTTGTTGTCAATTTTCAAAATAAAAAAGATTAGGATAAGTTTGACGAAGTTGATTCATTATAACCTAAATCATACGACTTAAAAAAAACGGTTTTTTCACCAGGTACCCCCGAGGTTTCACGAAATGCACCGGGTACCCTCGTTGTTTCAGAAATGCACCAGATGCCCTTGTGGTTTGCATAAAATACACTAAATACCCTTAATGACTAACGGTGTTAGGTTTCTGTTAGTTTTTAGGGTTAATTAACCCATCTAACCCTCATTAAACCCTAATTAGCCCTAATTAACTAACTAAACCTAACTTCTAACCCTAACCTAAAACTAACCCTAACTTCAAACCCTAATCTAACCTTAACCCCATAACTTCAAACCCTAACCCCACCACCACCCCACCCCTCCCAACCCCCTCCCTCCCTCACCCCACCCACCACCATCCCCAGCCAGCCCCTCCCCCAACCTCCCGCAGCCCCCTCCCCTCCCTTACCCCCGTCGATTTCCCCACCCCACCCACCACCATCCCCAAGCAAGCCCCCAACCCCCATGACCCCCTCCCTTCCCCCACACCCGTCGATTTAGTTCGATTTCTCCCCACCCTCGTCGATTTCCTTCTATTTTCCCCCCAACCCCCGTCAATTTCCCTCGATTTCCCCCCACCCCGTTGATTTCCTTCGAATTCCCCCCAACCCCCGTCGATTTCGTTCGATTTCCCACTATTGAAGAGAGAGAGTGAGGTTTCAAAGCATATGCGCATATTTTCAAGACCCCGACGAAGAAGAAGGCGAGGTGGGTCGTGCCACTGAAGCTTGATGGGCGGTGGTAGTTGCGAGGAGAGAGATAAGCGAACCGAGGGACTTACAAGAGAGAGAGAAGGGGGAGTGACGGCTTATGTATTAGGGTGTGAAGGAGGGAGGGCGTGTGTGGTGGAGGAGGAGCGGAGAGAGAGGAGGAGAAGAGGTGGAGGAAAGAAAGAGAGGGAGGAGGTGGTTGAAGGGGTTTTGGGGGTCAGGTGGTGGGTGAGTGACGGGGGTGGCTAGGCAGGACATAGGTGGGTGGGTGATTGGGTGGGTGGGTGATTGGGGGTTCTAAATGGTGAGAGAGAGGTGTTTAATTAGGGTGAATTATGGGTTATTTGGAATAATTGGGTTAATTAGGGGTTATTTGAGATAATCAGGTTGATTTGCCCTTAATGACTAACGGAAACTTAACGCCGTTAGTCATTAAGGATATTTGGTGCATTTTATGCAAACCACAAGGGCATCTGGTGCATTTCTGAAACAACGAGGGTACCTGGTGAAAAAACCGTAAAAAAAAATTAAAACCAAAAATTGATAATTGAGGGGGTGTTTTCCAATCGTTTTTAGTTTTCCATTTTTTTGAAAAATAAAAACAAATATATGAAAACTAGAATAAGTAATAGAAAACTGAAAAGATTATCATAATTGTAACTAATTTTAAGCTCTTTAGACCACTCATATCAAATGAATTTTAAAATTACAAAACCAAAAACTGAACCGACAATGATGCCGAACGAGCCCTTATTAGCCATTTATGTTAAATATTAAAGTTCATATCATTTCATGAAAATAACAATATATATTATACTACTCAGTATTTATTAAAGCCGTACAAAATAAGATATATTGGTTCCTAATTGTGCGCCTCAACTCAATTGGAAAATATTTTTTTTATTCTTTTTGACATCAACTCGCCTAACTTTGATCAAAAGTTCGATGTCAAAAAAAAAAAAACTTTGATCAAAAGTAAAGAAAATTATATTGTGTAGTCTTTAATCCAGTCTGATAGATCTCCATATATATGAAGAACACATGATATGCCATTATCTACGGGATTGAATTACAAAAGGCGACCAACTTTTGTCCAAAAATTCGCTCAAATTTGCTCTCCATGTGTCTAACATTAAGAATCATACACATAAATATATTGATGTAGAGTGTATGATGCAATAATGCATCAAAAGCTTTTTCCCCAAATGCATTTTTACCTGAACCAAGAATCAGAAAAAGGCAAGTTCATCTAAAGGGTGCAAAAAGAAGGCCATATCGTAAGTGTTTGTATATATATAATGCTAAATTATGCAAGAAAGGTGCTAAACACCAGCCACAAAAGTGTGAGAAAGTTAAGAGCTTTTCTCATAAAAAGGGACACCCCACTTTCTGCCTTATACCACAATTTCACATTTGTTAAATGAAAAGCATATCTTTAACTCGGTTCCTCCTTTTAAGAGAAAAAAATTAGATTCCCATAATTTCAAAGTTCATTAAAATATTCCACATGTTTCCTAATAGGGTATAATTCGTTGATTATACATTAATCTCCAACAAGTTAACTAAGTATACATTAACCAAGCACTAAGATGGGTGCCTTAACATCTAGCACAAATTGAACTTGCATTAATGCAAGCTTTCGTACTGCTTTCTGCTTTTAAGAGGAAGATAGAATCTCATACCCATAAAAACTTCATTATCCCATAATATTCCCATTCATAGGACGTAACTCGTTCATTATATTACTCATTAGTGGTACATCAAGTAGATAGGTGAATAATCCAATAATCAAGGATATGATTTAGGTTGTGATGTGTATCAAGCAGAATCACAGTTGAGAGTAAATGCCTAGATGTCAATTATCTTAGCTTAGTTGGCAAAGCTATAGGAATGTTTCCTAAGTGGCTAAGTCATGAGATCTATTATTATATATACTTTTATCTTTTGTGGCTCTTTATAAATCAAGATCAAGAAGAAATTCCAACAATAACTTTGTGTGGTTGATATTTTTTTTTTTTGACAATTGCGGATTCAAACAAACTAAATAGTATTGAACTATGCCTTGAATGTTTTATCTGGCGCTAGGATATCTGGTGCTAGAATATCAGGCGCTAGGATTAACCTAGCACGGGGGTCTGTTTTAGCTACGCCCCCAAACTTTTCGGTATATGCTAATTAATATATCGGGTCTGTTTTAGTTTCGAGTTTAGGCTCATCTGTATAGGTTAACTAGTAGGTTATTATATAAGACCTATTATTAACCTCTGCATGATAATTCTGTAATCTGTACTCTCTCCAAAACCTAATAAAATCGTTTCTCCTCTGCCTGTGGACGTAACTAACACTTTGTTAGTGAACTACGTTAATTCTTGTGTTGATTGGTCACTATCTTTGCTATTGTTAATTGCATCCGTTATAACAAACTGGTATAAGAGCCGGATTTGTTAAGGTTCGAAATCTGCTATTTTTCGTTATGCAAAGATGTATGCTTTGAACGTGAAGATCGACAAATTTGTCGGGAGGAACAGTTTCGGTCTATGGCAGATCAAGATGCGAGCCCTGTTGAAACAACAGGGGCTGTGGGCACCTCTTTCTAAGACAGGGAAGAAGGCAGGCGCTGATAATGAAGAGTCGAGTAGCCTGGAGGAGAAGGCTCACTCGACGATCATGCTATGTTTTGCTGATGACGTCATCACTGAAGTCGCTGATGAAGAAATTGCCGCTGGTCTGTGGTTGAAGTTAGAGAGTCTATACATGACGAAATCTCTAACCAACAAGTTGCTCTTGAAGCAACGTCTGTTCAGCCTGCGTATGCAGGAAAGTACACCCCTCATGGACCATCTAGAACAGTTAAATACTATCTTACTAGATCTTCGTAATATTGATGTTAAAGTAGATGATGAGGATCTTTGCTTTAATTCCGTTAGTATCTTGGCCCTTATCGTATGAGAATTTTGTGGATTCTTTTATTGTTGGGAAAGATAGTCTGTCTCTAGAAGAAGTAAGATCTGCCCTTCATATTAGAGAGGTTCGTCATAAGGCATCTGGTTCTGGTACATAAAATCAGGCATCGGGATAACTTGTTACTAGGAGTAAGGGACAAGGAAAATCTGGTAAAAAGAAATCGAACTATAAAAATTCGAATTCTAAGGGTCCTAAAACTAATGATGTCTGTAATTATTGTAAGGAGAAAGGGCATTGGAAAAATGAATATCCTAAGAAAAGGAAGCAGCAGGAAAAAGAATGAAGGTTCTACTGCTTTAGCAGAAACTGATGGTAACTCTGAAGAGGATCGGGCCCTAGTTGCTAATAACCAGTCACATTATAGGGATGTGTGGGTTCTTGACTCTGGGGCGTCGTATCATATTAGTCCATGCAGGGAGTGGTTTTCGACTTATGAGCAGATAGATGGGGGCAATGTTTCTATGGCCAACAGTGCTGCAGGCAAAGTTGTTGGAATAGGCTCCATCAGGTTGAGGACTCATGATGGTACATTCTGCACCTTGAACGAAGTTAGACATGTTCCATTGATGACAAAGAATCTGATATCCTTGAGTCTTCTCAACAACAAGGGTTTCAGTTTCCAAGGTGAATGTGGAGTTATGAGTGTTTGCAAGGGTTCGAAGGTGGTTCTGAAAGGTATTAAAAATGGTACCTTGTATCGTCTTCAAGGTTCAACTGTGACAGGTTCCGCTGCTGTTGCATCATCTGAGATTCACAAGGAGGATATGACCAAGCTGTGGCATATGAGGCTTGGACATATGGGTGAAAGAGGGATGCAAATTCTGTCAAAAAAGGATCTTCTGTGTGGGCACAAGGTGTAGGATCTAGAGTTCTCAGAGCATTGTGTATTTGGGAAACTTCATCGCAGCAAGTTTCCAAAGGTTGTGCATAGGACAAAAGGCACACTTGATTATATCCATTTTGATTGTTGGGGACCTTCCCGAGTTGAATCTATTGGAGGTCACAGGTATTTTGTGTCGATGATCGATGATTTTTCAAAAAATGACTTGGGTAATTATGATGAAGCATAAAAGTGAGGCTTTCAAGAATTTCAAGCAGTTGAAGGCTTTGGTGGAAAATCAAGCTGGAAAGAAGATCAAAAGGCTGCGAACTGATAATGATCTGGAATTTTGTTGGTCTGAGTTTAATGAGTTCTGCAAAATTGAAGGGATTGCTCGCCATCATACTGTCAGGGATACTCCACAACAGAATGGGGTAGCAAAACGCATGAATCGGACATTGCTGGAGAGAGCGAGATGCATGCTCTCTAATGCTGGGTTAGCTAGAAGATTTTGGGCTGAAGCTGTAAGTACAGCTTGCCATCTGATCAATCGTGGACCTCACACAGGTATTGATTGTAAAACACCTTATAAGGTGTGGTCCGATAAGCCTGCAGATTATTCTTTGTTGAGGGTTTTTGGTTCTACTGTTTATTATCATGTAAGTAAGGGTAAATTAGAACCTAGAGCGAAGAAGGGTGTATTTGTGGGTTTTGGGAGTGGAGTTAAAGGCTATAGAATCTGGTCACCATCTGAGAGTCGAGTTATACTTAGTAGAAGTGTAATATTCGATGAAAATTCTATGCTTAACCCCACTGTGAAGTCTATTGTGGTGCCAGTTAGTAGGGATGTTGATAAACAGGTTGAGCTGCAAGTCACTCACGATGATAGTGAACCACAACACCAAGGTGGAGAAGATTAACATGGTGCTACTGAATCTTCTAGTCATCAATCAACCTCGTCACAAGCACATCGACCTAGCGTAGCACTTGATAGAGCTAGAAGAGTTGGTGTGGGACCTCCAAGGAGGTATGGTTTTGAGGATATGGTTGCTTATGCACTGCAGGTTGCTGAAGAGGTGGACACTTACGAGCCATCCACTTATAAAGAAGCTATTTCAGGTAGTGAGTCTTCTCAATGGCTCGTTGCAATGGGAGATGAGATGGAGTCTCTGGATAGAAATCAGACTTGGGAGCTAGTCAAACGTCCTAAGGAGAGAAAGATTGTCACTTGCAAATGGGTTTTCAAGAAGAAGGAAGGGATCTCATCTGCTGAAGGGGTCAAGTGTAAAGCTCGGGTTATTGCAAGAGGGTTCACGCAAAGGGAAGGGGTTGATTATAATGAGATTTTCTCACCAGTGGTCAGACACACTTCCATCAGGGTGTTACTAGCGATAGTTGCACATCAGGATCTTGAACTTGAGCAACTAGATGTGAAAACTGCTTTCCTACACGAGGAGTTAGAAGAGGAGATTTATATGACTCAACCAGATGGGTTCCAAGTTCCTGAAAAAGAAGACTATGTTTGCAGATTGAAGAAGTCCTTGTATGGTCTAAAGCAGTCTCCTAGGCAGTGGTACAAAAGGTTTGATAGCTATATGATTGATTTGGGCGACAACAGGAGTCTGTATGATTGTTGTGTGTATCACAACAAGTTGGATAATGGATCGATGATTTATCTGGTCCTGTATGTAGATGATATGCTCATAGCTGCAAAGTCTAAGTATGATATTCAGAAGTTGAAGGGTCTTCTCAGTGCTGAGATTGAGATGAAGGATTTGGGTGCTGCACAAAAGATTTTGGGAATGGAGATCTATAGAGAAAGAGATCAGAAGAAGCTTTTCTTGTCACAGAAAGGTTACATTAAGAAGATATTGTCAAGGTTTGGCATGTCGTCAGCTAAACCTATAGATACTCCTAGTGCTGCAAATATACATCTGTCTTCTACTTTTGCACCCCAGTCTGATGCTGAGAAGGATTATATGTCTTGCGTCCCATATGCTAGTGCAGTTGGAAGTTTAACGTATGCTATGGTCTGCACTAGACCGGATCTTGCACATGTTGCTAGTGTTGTTAGAAGGTTCATGGGCCAACCTGGGAAGGAGCACTGGCAAGTTGTGAAGAGGATTTTTCGTTACCTTAGAGGTACGTCTGATGGTGGTCTCATTTATGGGAATGATACTTAGTGTTTAGTTACTGGTTATTCTGATTCTGATTATGTTGGAGATGTTGACAGTAGGAGGTCTATGACTGGTTATGTATTTACTCTTGGTGGTTCTATTGTTAGTTGGAAGGCAACATTGCAGGCTACAGTTACTTGGTCTACTACTGAAGCAGAGTACATGGCATTGACGAAAACTGCTAAAGAGGGAATATGGTTAAAAGGACTAGTTAGTGATCTTAATCTACATCACGATCAGGCTATTGTGTATTGTGACAGTCTGAGTGCAATATGCCTAGCCAAGGATCAAGTCCATCATGAGAGGACTAAGCACATTGATGTGAGATATCATTTTCTGAGAAGTGAAATAAGGATTAAGGTGATGAAAGTAGGTACTGCTGATAATCCTGCTGACATGTTCACCAAGCCGGTTCCTCATCGCAAGTTCCAACACTGTTTGGACTTGCTAAATGTTCTGAGCTGTTAATCTGAGCCCTTAGGGTCATTCTGAGGCAGGGAGAGTCTGGGTACATCTGGCTATTTTTATGGCATCTGGTACCATCTGTATCTGTTATGTGGGAGAAAATTTAAGTCAAGGTGGAAATTTGTTGAACTATGCCTAGAACGTTTTATCTGGCGCTAGGATATCCGGCGCTAGGATTAACCTAGCACGTGGGTCTGTTTTAGCTACTGCCTCACACTTTTCAGTATATGCTAATTAATATATCGGGCCTGTTTTAGTTTCGGGTTTAGGCCCATCTGTTTAGGTTAACTAGTAGGTTATTATATAAGACCTATTATTAACCTCTGCATGATATTTATGTAATCTTACTCTCTCCAAAACCTAATAAAACCATTTCTCCTCAGCTTCTGGACGTAACTAACACTTTGTTAGTGAATCACGTTAATTCTTGTGTTGATTGTTCATTATCTTTGCTATTGTTAATTGCATCCTTTATAACAAATATAATAAGCAAAAGAAGTCATCGCTGCAGCTTGGTTACATTGTGGCCATCAGCAACTTGAGTCCCACGAACTTTGTGAATCGTACACCAAGAAAAGTTAGTTGCCTAAGACTTGATTTGTTGAATGGTCCAAGTGAGACTGACGTCGGTAGAATGTGACATCTGTAACATACACACTAGGTTAGTAGAATCCGTATATAAGGAAATGTCTAATAGATGCATTTGGTGAGCCTATTTTAACCCTCATAGACAAGCTTGGGCCTCTATGTGTAGAGCATCTGTTGCAAGACCAAAAGTACCACCACCTTTCAAAACATCGCAATTAACTTGATTCGGAACCCAAGCTATACTCATAATCTTTGTTTGTCGGAACCAAGAACCATCTATTTGAACAATATGTTGAGATCGACCTTGCTTAACTTGCTCCTGATTAGCCACTAGAAGACCTGGTGCGTGAAGTGAGTTAGGCTCCGGAGGATAGAGGAAACAGAGATTAAGAGGAGAAGGAAGAGAAGAGAGATTATCATGATGTCATTGAAGGGCATGAATATTGTGAAGAATGATGAAGGGGTAAGGAGCAGCATGTTTAAACACCATTTCAATTCAATGAGTCCAGAGGCTCTAAATAGTGATAATAAAATGTTAAATGCGAGCACACTCTTTTCCATCTTTGCTATAAAAGAGCTGGATATGTTTATTGATCCAGTCACTACATGTAACCTGGTCATTGTGTGATGTATAAGAAGAGGGATATATGGCGTCATATTTGTTGGATATAGGGCAATGACGAAAGATATGATTAGAAGTTTCAAGAGTATTCAGCACAAGTCACAAAACGGGGTAGAGTGTAACTGTCGTATGTGGAGCTGTTCTTTAATAGCAAGCCTGTCATAAAGAAGCTTCCATATAAAAAATTGGGATATTATCTCAAATAACCGTGACATATAAGCCATTTCCCAAACAACCCCGACATTATAACTCCTATTGCGGATAACCCTGATCTTGAATTTTGTCATTTATTAAATCTAACAGAATGACTAACGATGTTTAAACTATTTGAAAACAAAAATAATTGCGGCGTTTTTTTATTTTAGAAAAACCAAAATCATCACTTTCTTCATTGCTCACTCTTATCAAGCACCCATCAATGGTGCTCACCACTTTCTCTCTCATCCGCTCAACCATCTGCACCACTAGCACCGTCTTCCGACCTCAGTCACCCTCTTCACTCCCTTAATTAAACTTCTCATTGTCTCTTTCCTCCAGCCAACCCCCCATCTCTATCTCCTCCAATTCCACTTTTGTCTTGCTTACACTCCTTCACCAACCTCAAATCTATCTCTTATGGCTTTCCTAGCACCCCACTCTAGCCCCAAAAGTCGAATTTTCATCTTCAAGTATACCACACCGTCAACTTTCACTTCAGCTTGATCACCTACTTCTTGACATAATGCTCCCTTGTTTTCTTAAGGAATGTTTTTAGGTTGATAGTGTTCTGACACAAACAAAAAGATAGAATCTTCACAGTTTTCAAGAGACTGAACATTTTGAGAGCGATGTAAGTTTGAATTACCTGAAGTACTTGAATTTAGTTGGGGGTTTAGTTGGGGGGTTTGAAATTATATGGTTTCGACACTGACCCAAATTCGTCATACGAAAAATTGGAGGGGAAATGAAATTTCGGTTGGGTCGGATATTATTTGGAATTTTTTGGTTTAGATACTGTGAAATTTTGGATAATTATGAGTACTTTGTATATATATCTGGAATTTTAGTAACTTCGATTTGTTGGGTTTGGAATATCTGGGTGAATTTCAGTATTCTGCATATACTTCGGCACCATTTTGTTGCCTCACTTGACCACCTTTCTCTCTCCTCTGACTCTTCTTCTTCCTCGCTAACCGTACTGTTGACTCGCTTGTTAACTACAATTGTTGGTTGCGTTGTTGTTGGTTAGGGTTTACGGTGGGTCAGGTGGTAGTGGTTTCAGGGTTGGGTTGGGGTGGGGTTGGTGGTTTCGAGGCTAGGGATCCGGTGGGTTAGGTGGTGGTTTCGATGAGAGGGTAGTGGTTTCAGAGTTGGGTGGGGGTCTTGGTGAGGTTTCAAAGATAAAGAGGAGAGAAATGCTTTGGGCTTTTTAAAAAAACAAAGTAATGATTTTTTTTAAAAATACTTCCTCCGTTCCAAATTAAGTGCAACAGTTTCCATAAGCGGCAATTTCAAATTAAATGCAACATTTTACTTCTTTCTATTCTTGGTAAAGTTTTTGAGTGGAAAATTACGAATATACCCTTACTAAAACTAATTAAGCCTTATTTAACTACACTAATTGTTGTGGTCCCACTTTCTCTCTCCATATTAAGTTAGTCACATACTCTTACTTTTTCTTAATCTAACCTTAAGAAATTTTGCCTAGGAGAATGTGCCATCCAAATTGTTGCATTTAATTTGGAACGGAGGAAGTAGTTAACACCATTACTAGTTCCGTTATGTTCAATGACAAATTACAAGTTTAGATTATCCACAATCGGGGTGAAAATGTCGGGGTTATGTGGAAAAATGGCCTATATATTAAGGTTGTCTGAGATAATATCCCTAAAAAGTTTCATTTTGGGAGAATAGGAAGATGCCAAAGAATTCTGAAAATCCTTGGGGGTATATAAAGATATTGGTGAAGCCCTTGTTGAGATATGAGGAAAGCATACCTGGATTTTGTGGTAAAGTCACATCAAGAATTCCCCATCCAATACAAGAAAACTGAAGCATTCGTATTCCCTTTATTATTGTATTCATTAAAGAACTACTCATCTACTATTGATGTCATGGTGTCTTGTAATTTATATATATGAATAACAAAAGCATGTCATATGTTGCCAGATTATCAAAGTATAATTTCAAATTATTATTATTTTCATAATATTTACAAATACATGTTTAAATATATTATGGTCAAAGTGTATAAAGACGGTTTGATAAGTAAGTGATCGATTTTTTTTTTTGGGAAATTTCCTGAGATACCCTTGAGATTTGGCTTGATTCTCAAAATACCCTTATTGAATTTTGAAGTCTAAAGTTTTAGTTTCAAGGGTACCTCAAGAAATTAATGCACTTGAATTTCGGTGTATGATAAGGGTATTTTAAGCCCAAATACAAAGTTCAGGGGTATCTGAGGAATTTCCCCAATGTGAGAGGTAATTTGAGAATTACGTCAAACTTCAGGAGAATACCTGAGGAAATTTCCTTTTTTTTTTTTTAACGAAGAGAGTTCGTTATTGCTATACTACATTAAGCATAAAAAATAATATCGCGGCTCTACGGCCCACAATGACGTAAAATTAATGCATTGATCGTGAAGCTCCCTTAATTTCTTTAGAATGTATATAGCGATAAATTATCTACTTATTATGCGTTAGGTTTATTTTTGCCCTCATTAAATTAAAAGGCGGGGAAATTATCCTTATGTGATTCTAATCAAACCTCTTTAAGAGTTCTTTTCGAAACGAAAGGAGATGCTTGATTATCTGCGTCCTTGTCAATTTTGTTCCACCTTTTACCCCTTCAATTATTTAACCTCAAACTCCCTTTTTTATATATTACGTAACTTTTTTCATGCTTTCCAAAGGTGAGAATGTCTGGGGTTACTAAAATCAAAGTAAGTAAAAGTTATTCTTTCTCTCCTTTCTTTTTCTTTTTTCATATATATATATTTTTTTATCCCAAAACCCACATTAACCATGAAAAGAAGTGCTCTCTCTTTTGATTTTTCTTAGGGAAGATTTTGCTTTTCCCTTCCAAAATAAAGTTAGTCCACAAAAGTTGCCTCGCCTTTGCACAATGCTTACGTTATGGATCATACCTTAAATCTCTTACTTTGTGCATTTCCAACACCATACTTTACAAATTTGATTATTTTTATAATGTATAATGCTTTGGCCTTTATAATCAAGTGGATGATTTTGGAACTTCTACATTCAGGTAGCCAAGTTGTGGCTCATGATTAAATTTATTCCAAATTAAAGTGTACAAGGTTGCGTGTTGTATATTTGTTCTTGTTGCATGTTGTATAAAGAGCCTTTTTTATTTATTTATTAATGTAAGATAAAGATGGCTCACTTAACGGGGATAAGACGAATTTATCAAATGAATCATATGAGGTTTGATCCCTATATATCAGAGATATAAGGTGGGAAGCGATGCCACTACTCCACCACCTCAACCTTATATATAAAGAGCCCTTATAGTAGATTATATTACTCCCTCCGTCCAATAATACTCTTGACACATATCAGGGCACGTTGTTTTAGATGATAAGTTGGTGTTTGGTTATCAATTGTTATTTTATTGAAAAGGTAGATGTGAAAATGAGTTAGTAGATAGTAAAAGTAGTATTATTTTATTTGGATGAGAGAAAGTATGGGCCAATGGTTAAAAAGTAGAATGATTAAAATAATAGTGGGTCATATCCAAAAATAGAAGTGTAAAGAGTATTATGGGACAGATGGATTAGGAAAGTGTAAAGAGTATTTTGGAACGGATGGAGTATATGTTTTCTGAGAGTGGTTTATGTCGAATAGTATGTAGTTATTAATTGCAAATCTTTCTTTTAGGGGTAAGGGTGGACTCTACCATTGATTGCTCTATGAGAATAATCAACAAACTGAAAAATTGAGATCAATCAAACATAAATGTAACAAACTTAATGTGGTTCACCAATAATATAATATCTACATCCCCATGTAAGGGATAAAGTGATCATATTATAATTTAAAGCATAAAATACAAATTACGATATATCGAAAGTAGAATGAATTAGAAGGGTTTATATAGTGTCTCCTCTAATAACTTAAACGAAATAAGCCAATAATGGAGCCTCAAATTCAAGGCATTCAATAAAATTAAATAGAAATTATATGTAGGGTGGGAGGTGAGAATCAACCTTCTAACCCCTTGGATAAAAAACGAGAGTTGGAGCCACTATTCTAATTAATTAACCCCTTCATCATTAATTGCAAGTCTCATATATCTATAAGAAAGGGCAAATAAAATATATGATCACAAAATATTCTTTGGTGTAACTGTTAATTACACCATAATTTTTGGTGTAACAACTCATAAATCACCACTCTTTTGTAATATGAACTCAAATGACTTGAAATAAATGAGAAAATGACATGAGATACATGCCATTATTTATATAGTCTATGTCATTCTTATTGAAGTCTATGTCATTGTGCATGTTACATGTACAATAAGCTATGGTGTAACATGTTACTATAATGATTTGCAAAATTAGGTTCTTGATTCATATATTTAAGTATTTCTCTGATCTAAAATGAGGTGAATGCCTTGCTCCTTCTTTTTCTTTTTATAAGTGAATGCTTTTTTTTGGCACAAAGGTTCAATATACTTGCTCAATATGAATTAAACAAAGATAGAAAAAAAAATACAGTGTGATATTATTTTAAAAGATCACATATAGAAAACCATATCTCTATTATACAAGTCAAGAGGGAAGGACTTGGTGTCCACCCTCTTTTATAATTATACCCTCAACTAATAAAAAAACAATTACAACTTCTCCATTTTATCGGTTTAAAAAAACAAAAAAAAAAAGAATAAAGTGAACTTTTTTTTTGGTTAAAGGGAGTAGGAAATTAGATTAAATTAACATAACAATTTTACAAGCATGTGTTGATCTAAGGGGCAATAGCCATATAACCTTCTAATTCTGAATAAAGTGAACTTTGTGGACAAATTTTCGTGCATATTATTATGCGATTGAGCTTTCTATATGCTTTCACACACACACACACACACACACACACACACATATTCTTTTTGGTAAAATGAAGGGGACTCAGTTGAGGGGGAATATGCGGAATTCCTCAAATGAGTCCCATGAGTTTTGATCCCTAGACCTCAGGGATAAGAAATGGGAATCGATGCCACTACTCGCTACTCCACCACCTCAAACTCTTTGCTTTCGCATATATGCATCTCATGCATATAAGGCTAATGAACTATATTTGTACAAAAGATCTTATTTTTATACATGTAAGATAAGTGAATACATTTGATAAAGTAGGTATAGGTTTGTTAAAAATCATGTAGATTCCTGCAAGAATTACGTGCCCATCTCCACAAAGTAAGTAATATATTTATTTATTTATTTTGGTTGTTAAAGATCAGTGTTTTATTAGATCATATTTTCGTATAGGTTTATCCAACTCAGTTTAAAGACAAAGACCTCTTGGAAAAACTCGAAAAAATTAGATATAAGAGAAATCTTCACTGTTAAAGTGTCCCTAAAAAGGTTTGATCCTATAACCTTAAATTCCTGAGATACAAATCTTACCATATATCAAGGTTCATCCAAAGTCATATCACATAAAATTAACATACTAATACTAATACTAACTCTACACAAAATTTTTAGTTCTGAAATGATTAATACTCCCTCTGTTTTTTTTGTTCTTCCTACTTGGAATCTTGACACTACTGACACTACTTGAAATGATTAATACTCCCTTACGACATACGCCCATGTCGCGATTTCTATATATATTATTGTTCTCGATTTTCTCCAATCTCAATAGATCAATTGCGACAGTGGTCGAACTGAATTAGTGAAAGCTTTAACCAAAAGGAAGGAAGAAGGTAAACAAATAAGTACTCTGGATAAAGCGGAAGATTCATGTTTTTTCTTTTTTTTTTTTTTAAAGGCAATGAAAAAAACTTAACTTAGTATCCCTTCTAATTAGGGGCGGACCTATGAAGGGCCCTGAGTGGTGTTTAGGTCGATTTTTGCGTAAGGACAAAGGTTGATTATGGGGTGTCAACAAACAGATTTATGCGATGTGACGAAGTGGAAATATCAAGGGGATCAAAAGGGAATGATGGAAGGAGACGGTGACGCAGAAAAACCCCAATGAAGATGGGTAAAAACAGCGGGTGCCTATAACTTATGCAACTATACGCAACTGACGCTCAAAGAGGACGACAATCAATTCAACCTAAGCAGAAGTCTAAGTACAATACTTTGTAACTATCAGTAAAAACGATGAATTAATAATCAATGGAACGCTCTGGAAATTACAGTAGTTAGATGTATGTCACTTGTGTTGTGCTTTTGGCCTTCTCCGTTTATATATTCACCCTCAGGCCTCAACAACTAAATCCCTTGTAAATCAGAGATTGTTGTCAACGGCATGCTCTACCGAGTGTCCAAGCTTCTCCTATTTATTAGGCTGTTCTTTGACTTGTTAAACGAAGTTCAATAAATATTCTCCAGATATGGAGCAAATCCTCCTTAATTCTCGCCAGCCAGTTACATTCTTTGCCAGTTACTCCCTCCGTCTTTTTTTATTTGCTACATTTTGCCATTTAGGTGTGTCTCTTATTATTTGCTACATTTGCCAACATTATTTGCTACATTTGCCAACATTCTGGTAATGGTTGTGGTACTGGTTCTGGTTCTGGTTCTGGCAGTGGGTCATTCAGATCAAAACTTGGGTAAGTTGGTGGTGAATTAAGAGCTGATGGGGATGGTGTTGAAGTGTTATCAGTAGAACTGTCTAGGGGGGCCATAGCTAAGCTATGGATGCCAGACATGTTCAAGCTGAGAAAGCTTCCACACTTTCCTCAAGTGAAGCTATGAAATCGAAATGGCTTGTATAAAACTCTATGATGATTTTGCTCGAGAGTTAATCTACCCAAACCCCCCCCAAGGAAATGGCTACTTGGTGGGTGCTTTTTATGGTGGTTTAAGCCTGCTTGGTTGGTGTCTTTGATGGTGGTGGTGGTGGCCTGCTGGTTGGTCTCTTTGGTTATGTTGATGGAAGTGGTGAACATAATAAATGCAAGTGTAAAAGTGGTTGTGTATATATAGTCCACAATTTCTTAGGATTTTTTTCATGTTTTTTGGGGGAAAATTCAATTCCCCCTTAAGTTCGAATTTTTGGGTAAAATTTCAATACCTGTTATGTAATCTACCTTTAAAATTTTGGAGGGAAAATTTTAGTTCCCTTTGGTTGTATAATTGTAACAGAATATTTTAGTTGTTTTGCTTGTATAAAAATTTTGGAGGGAAATGAAATCCCTCTTTCTATAAAAGTGGCGCCAACTATTTTTTTTGCTTTCTAATCTGCTTTTTCACAACTTAATTAACCACAATTACTTTTCTTCAAAACACCCACTGCACACCCACTGTACAGTGGTCCCCACCCTTTTCCTTGGTCTTTGTGAAAAAGTGCTTGTAGCAAATAAAAAAAGACAGAGGGAGTACTTAGCTATGTACAATGTCAGTGTCTAAACCTGTGAAATTTGACCATAACAGGTGGCACAGGCCCCACCAAAACCAAAAAAAACCATTCGCAGGATGTTACTATTGAGGCTCGTAGTAATACTTAGACGAGTTTGCAATGAATTTATTTACTTCTATGTGATATGTGTAGGAATTAAAGCCTCAAAGTTAGCCATATACATGGAGTATTTCTTTGTTTGTTTTTGTTCATGAAATACCCAAGTGCCACATAGAAAGAATATAAAGGTCCTACCTTGTTTATATACTATTATGTTCCTTAAAGTTGTGTTGGGCAATGGGCTAGAAGAATGGCAAACCACATACGCGCGCCGGCACGGTGGTGAGCGCGGGCGTGGCCCGTTTTATGATATGTTTTTTTTTTTTTTTGGGACTGTTTTCCGAGATTTCCTTTGCGAGATTCTCGCAATCAGTTTGTAACGGCAAATCAATTCTTGCCGTTTATGTCGCAGCTATTATTCCTTAATCTACTCCCAGAATAATTCATTGCCGGTTTTCTTTGCTTCTCTACTCTATAAAAACCCTCATTCTCTAGTTGGAGATATACATAAAATCTTTGTGTCTTCCTCTCTAGACAAAAATGTTCTCCTAAATTTCCGGGCCCGTTTTATGATATGTTTTATTTTTTTTTGGGACTGTTTTCCGAGATTTCCTTTGCGAGATTCTCGCAATCAGTTTGTAACGGCAAATCAATTCTTGCCGTTTATGTCGCAGCTATTATTCCTTAATCTACTCACAAAATAATTCATTGCCGGTTTTCTTTGCTTCCCTACTCTATAAAAACCCTCATTCTCTAGTTGGAGATATACATAAAATCTTTGTGTCTTCCTCTCTACACAAAAATGTTCTCCTAAATTTTGGGCTAAGTTTAGTCACTCCATCCGTCTGCTTGTGAGTGCACACAATCGGGCAACGCTGTGTTAATCCTGGAGGGTGGTCTTCGGAAGGAAGTTTGCACCCGTGCTGCGGCCAAATCACCTTTAAGGACAGTGGATCTCTCCATGTCACATCATTCTCTTTTTCTCATTTCTCATATTCAAGTAAGATCGTTCTAATTGTTTCCGTCTCCTTGCGTGTTAGTTACAACAATATGCTCCTTTGCAAGACACTGATGAATTTAGATGTGCATCTGTTTTTTTGAGTGAGATATGAGACAAATTTATTATTTGTATTTTGTAAAAGTACGTCCACACTCCATATGTAAAGAAACTTAGAAGAAGTAACCTTACAAATTGAATCTACTTAATTCGGACTCTATTTTTCATGATTAATTGATTATCTCTGGCATATATAGTTTGATATATTTCTATTTAGTGGATACCATTATCATTACAATTTGTAATTAGTGTAATGGAACTGTCCAAGTTCCCTGCCGATCTATTAGCCCGCCTTAACCTCCGTGAGTAATCAACCGGGATGTCACGCGTGATCTTAGGAACTAGTTAACCCTACCGGTTAATCATGGAAATCCGGTATGATCCTTGCAGGCCAAGAACCTTGGGCCTAGGCTTGATCCACTGTTTTGGGCTGGACTTATGAGCTAAATACTTTGGGCTAAAGGATAATTAATATTGCTTGAACCAATGAGGAGCTTTCCTGATGCTAGTGAAAGACTTTTGGTATTTATAATTTCCCATGATCTGAATTGTTCAGGTACGTTTTGACATTATAATTAAGCGATACTTGAGAGCTACCAATTTTACCTTTACTGGCTTAAGCATCGAGGGGAGTTCCTCGGACCCACCCCTGAGGTTAGCTTGCGTGTTCTCTTTTGTAGGATCTAACCAGTGCATTCCACTCGACCCGGATACCGGTTTACCCTACCAGATATTCCACCTTGGAAAATTATATTCTTCTATGGTATAATATTACATACTTTTTTTTTTGAAGGGAATATTACATACATTTTTTGTTAAAAATAGTGATTAATGGTAAACATATCAAAAAAGTATATAGCCGATCGACATAGAAGAAAAGAAATAATAGTTAATGCTTTGCTTTCATCTAATCACTTTACCAATTAGACGTATAATAGTTGTTCTTTTCTCTTTTGTTCCCTAACTGTGCCCTGTGCGCTTTTAAAAATTCTAACCTCATCATTGCAAAATTCGCAATACGATCGATTAAGCATCTTCCAGCTGCTCTACTCCTTGAAAGCAATTAATTGAATAACTACTTAAGCAATCCCGCGGCTTTAAACTTTTTTTCCAATTGGTTTCGAAGTTTCCAGGTGTACATGGAAAAAAGTTACACCACATAATATAATAATGAAAATAATAAAATATATCAGAAAATGTCACTAATATACTCCCTTCATTTTTTTGATTTACAATCTATACAATATTTTATGGTCTCGAATAGACACCTTTAAAGTGTGTATTATATTCAACTGAATTTGACTAATCCACTTACACATGATGGCTGGGTTCTAAAGCACATTCAACCTCGGTCATATTTGATCTCCATGACTGCATAGTAAACAATAAATTTTAAAATTGGAAAAATTGATATGAATAATCCCAACTTTCACCAATCTTTTCAAAATAATCTCAAATTTGAATTATTATAGAATAATCCCAACTTTAGGGGTTTCTTTCAAAATTTGGGGCCATTTAGATTGACTTAGTTGGCTTACAGACACTAATGTGGCTCCAATGATCTTAGAAGTGTTCTTCTTTTAGAAGAAATTGTGCTTATGGAGGAGGAGAGTTCGGTCCATATACAAGCTCAAAGGAGGTTCCATACTAAAACCAATTGGCAATAGTAGGAGTAACTTCTTTAGCTTATAATGTGGTATTTTCTCTCATGTTTCTCTAATGTGGGGCAACTCACATGTGCACAACAAACAAGGGGTTTAACAAAAAGATTTCTTCCATTGCTTGTATAGTTAGGCAGATTTAATATATAATAAAAGCTAGAGTTCGAAGGTGTATATTGTATAGGTAGGAAAATAATAGAGGGACATATTTTTGTTCCTTACTCAGTAACTTTCTTTGTTTAGAGTTGTATTCAGTAGCTGTATTGGCCTTTTTGGTCATGTTTGTTGTATTCTTCTGTTGGGAAGAGAGGGGAAGGATTCCTTCCGAGAAGGTTTGTATCTCTCTCAAAAAGATTTTAGGTTGTAATTTTTTTTGTGAATAACAATATACACCATTCTTACCTTTCAAAAAAATTGTCTAATCTTAATTGATTTGAATTACTTAATTAACCTAGTTGAACTTATCTTGAATTATGATAGGCGTGTCGCGCACCTAAAAAAAATCTAACTAACCTCCTAACTATGTAGTAGGGTAAGTCAGGATCGATCCCACATAGATAAACAGTATCAAACACTAGTTATCCTTGATTCAATCCAACTAAGCAAGTGACAAACGAATATGATCAATGAACTAACAAACTACTACTAATGTAATGGAACTAATAATATGAGAATAAATTCAAGGATTAAAAACACCTAGAATTAAGCATCACCGCTAGCATAATTAAGTAAAGATAAATTCCTACCCAAACTAGTCAATTAAATGTTCACAAGGAAATGTAAACCCTAAATAATACGATAAATCTCTCCCGAGTATCTATGGCTTCCCTAATATGCAATCAAGCCTACTCCTGTGGAATCATGCAAATTAAAAACATTAAACACATCACTCTAACTTCCTAACAATCCATTCTACCTACTTCAGCGGAGAACTTCATATCCTTAATTGAAATACTCAAATCCGTCAAAACCCAACTCCCGTTGTGATCAAGACAATGGAATGATAGCAATACTAATTATCCCTAATCTAGTATCGAAAATTGCACAATTAATTAAGCAAGAACAATTAAACAACTAATTTGGGGATTTAAAGGAATAGATCAAACATCAATCATAGCTAGGGTTTGTTTAACCCTAGATTGGAAAACTACTCACACATATTAATTAAATAAACTAAATAAAATATAAAGGAAAAGATAATTAATAATAAAAATTATAAATAAAATAGAATACTTGAATTGATGATGAAAAGATGAAGTCTTGAATAATTCTTCAATGCCAAAAGAAAACAAACGCTTTACCATGTTTTACGTAGCTAGAGAAAAAATAAGAAGTCTAACTTCAATTATGAATAGAATATCCTAACCTAATTAGAAAAACCCTAATACAAAATTGTATTTCCTAATACTAGTAGGAAACTATAGACAAAACATTGTGTCTCCCCATTAAGTACCCAACAATGAAACATATAGTCGTCCTAATTGGTCCGGTCCAAAGGAAGAGCAATTGAACGAGCTAAGCCCAAAAGCATTTCGAAATTATAAAGTCTATTTATTAAATCCATGCACAATTTTAAAGGTCCAATTAATTATTACTGATAGTTAATTGTATTTCTAATATTTTAATATTAATTATTCCCGATAAATAATTTTAAAGGATATTTAGAAAATCAGATTTTTATTCCTAAAGATAGCTAATTTCTGATTTCAAGAGATAGATTTTATCAAAGGATAAAAAAGAATCTTAAAACAATAAAAAACAGGCCAGAAAGCAAGTGTGCGTGGCACACAACTTTGCGTCTGGCGCATATGCTGCGCGTCAAGCGCAAAGCGGTGCGCCAGGCGCACAGTTTTATTTTATCTTTGATTCATTTTCGATTTCCTTTTGCCTATAAATAACTCGTTTCTTTTAACGACTTTTCATAATGCTTTCCTACGACTTCTACACAAACTCTCCCACACTCTAACTCACATTCCAACACATGTAAACACATTCAAACACATTCAAACACATTCATACCTTCGAATTTCCTATTTCAAGCTTCAAGATTGCTCATCCTGAAGATCGTTGCATAAGATCACCCAGGCGACAATGGTATAATTCCTAAGGGTCAATTCCAATTTAATTCCTTTTTTTTTTTTACTAACAATCTACTTGTCATGATATAGATCTTCAAAGAATCAACGCTATACTGTACATTCTTCCTTAAGCCTTCTCTTTTTATTTATTTTCTTATTATTCATATGCATGGTTGTATGTTTAATACTTTCATCACCTCACATGATTATTATTGTTAATCAAAGACCTAAAGAACTGTTCTAACATTAAATTCATATTATTTGGACAACCTGTTAGGTTCCCTATAATTTGATTGCATAATAACATGTCATAAAAGATAGTCTTTTGTTTGTTTAATGAACCGATATAGATTAATTATTACATTTCATTAAAATATTATGTGGTTATATAATTGCATAAAACATAACATGAATAAATATTAAGTAGAGGCCATTAATGGGCGAATTTGATTCCTGATCTTATTCGTACCCTCACCCCCGAACTCAATCTATGATTCATTGACCATTAATGGAATCATGACGGGGAAATCTACATGGGATAAGTCCTTAAGTTGTCCCTACGATTTCCAATATCCAATGAGGTTTATGAGTCTTCCTTTTGAAGACTTGTTAGCAACTTCAAAACGTTTTCAATAAAACCTTTACAATGAAGTAGTCAAATACGTGCTCATCCCGCGTAGGCGAATAAAAACACGCCTACAAAAACTAAGTTACAAGATAAGGAAAGTCATTTAAATCATTACATGAGCCGAATTAGCTAGTCCGCGCACGCATAAGAATATCAGCAAAACAGGGCCAACTTGCGAAGCCCAGATCTCCCAAAATATAACTTGCCTTTGGCCATGTAAGTATTGTTGGAAAGCTCTTCAAGTCTACTTTTCAATCCCGCTGGAATTGATCATTTATCATTATCATGTCAAAAGTTATGGACAAAAGAGTAGACATTACTCAATTTCCATAATTCTTTCATTAAATTCCAACTCCAATTTGGAAAGATATTCATCACGATCCTTATCGATGTAGCTTCCTTCCAATTACTCATAATACACAAGCTTGTTCAATCATACTCTAATTATGTTCTCAATACATGAAATTCATCAGAGAACACCGAAAACACACAAAGGGAGTAATCTTTCAAAACTTAAGCAATTATATGCAATTATAAACTACAATGCACCTAAATGCTCTTAAAATGCAACCTAAATGCACCTAAAAACTATATAAAAATATGATGCATCAAATTATATGGACTTATTGCAACTATTATAAAGAAGTTATTTGAACTAGTTTGAACTTATTTTAAGAACTTATTGGAACATATTCAAAGTTATTGAAACTTGTAGAACTTATTGGAACTTAATAGCTATAACTTAGCTTATTGAAACTATTAATATAGCTTAGCAAGAAAAAAAATCAACGAATATAAGTTTAGTAAGAATATCATTACTCGTTGAGTCAAGTTGCCTTGGAATAATGTACTATCTCCATCCTTTTCTCAATTAGAACATCTGGTTTTGCGCATGGACCAAGGAAAAAGTGCAAATGGTGAATGAAAGAGAGTAAAAATGAGGAAAAAGTGAAAAACCTAGAGAGACGGAGAGTAAAAGAATGAGAGAGATGGTGGACCAACCGTTGGAATGCCTTAAGTTTGTTATCTAGCGGTTCAAATGACCAAGCACAGGAGTTATATAAACTTAAAGTATATAGGGTTTATAGTTCCATTTTATGTTTTGGGCTTGTTTTTAGCCTATTCCATTTAGGTTATTAGATGGGAAGTATATAAATCTTCTAACCCTTTTCAGCCTCCATTTTCTGTATTATGTACTTTCTCTCCTCAAAAGACAATAAAATCAATTTCTCCCCTGCTAAGTGCCTATGGATGTAGCATCGTAAGGTGTGATGAGATTGCAGACATATTTCATGAAGCGATTAAAAAAGTGATGACGAGCATCAAGCACTTAGTAGTGATTAAGAACTTAGCAACTATGAGTGAAGATGAGAACGAGCATCGACAAGCCACGAGCAAGCAAAGGCAAGTGTAGGCGTGTGAATGAGCGAGCAAGCAACAATGCCAATATGCACAAGGGTAGCGTGCAACAATAGTTGGGCCTACCCAGGCGATCTGGTGGGCCCAAGCGAGCGGTGGCTCGACTCAGGGAGGCTTCATGCACATGGAAGCTACTAGAAGTTGTACCAGAGCGACTCATTAGATGTGGATTTTTTGTATTTTACTTGGCATATGTTTGTGTCTTATAATAAGTTTGTTTAAACCATTTTATTCTCAAAGAGACTAAATTTCACAGATTAAGAGAGTAAATCATCGAATTATCTCATTGTATCTTCATCTCATATTCAAAGTCCTAGTGCAGAGTTTGGGTTTTTCTTCCTATTCAAGATTTTTCCTATAAATCTTATGTGTTATTTTATTGCTTTATTTATTCCTTCCTGTTTGCTGATTTCCGCATATAATACTTTTATTGCACAACTTGTTAGCACCTACAGTGTTTATTCCTTACAGCTACTTATCGATTTTTTATGTCCTAATTATAAAACACCCCTAAATGGCAAAGTATCCCATTTAAAAAAACTAAGAGTATATGCTACCTATTTTGCGATTAATCAAGCTGGAGATTGGATAGCTAATGTGGATCGTTTGGTTGATTCTTGTTTCCATATAGATTCTTGTACTAATTCTGCCTTTAAAAACAATCCTTGTAACCGATGCGTTAGGAGTTCCCCCTCATCCAGAGGGTCTCCTAACCTTTAATTTTTTTTTTGTGACTAATCTAGTTCAGCATTATCATAGCGAACACGTTATTATTTTTATCATTTTGTTCGTGAGCATATCTCCCACGATGATATATTGTATGTTGGCTATGCTTGGAGAAGTATTTTAGGTACCTAAAGGTAAGATGCTAGAATATTTAGGTGCTAAAATAATTAATAGTGTTTGGGAAGCACTTAAATATAAAAATTTGAACTTATAAAAATCATATGACTGAAATTTTGGAAACCTTTCTAAAATTTTGATAACAACTAATTTTGCCAAAATTGTTTATCAACTTAAGAAACTAATTTTGCCAAACAGTTAAGCTAATTATCATCTTATGAGTTTCAGCTACTACTTTATCAGTTTCAGCTCCTTTTTAGCTAGCATTGCCGAACAGACCCGTTATGTATCCACTTAATTTCAATCAGCTAATATTTTCCATGGCTTTTTTTCATAAGTAGTTAGTGTTCTTCACTCACTAGAATTACATTTTACCTAAGAAAACTAACCTTTACTAATTAGATATTGTTTTCTAACTAAAATTAATTATACGGATTCTCTAACATTATTCTTGTAAAGTAATTTTCACATATTTTCTTATTTTATTGGTCAAAACTAAATTTAATACTTTCATTCCTTTTTCGATTCCTTAATCAATTAAGCAAGAATATATATATATATATAATTAACAAACAAATGCCATGCTGCCACATGTTCTCCCCTCTCTCAAGCAATTGAGACAAATTAATTAACAAAAATGTGTGTGTTAAGGCCCCGTTCCTTTGGACTTATTTTTAGTTAATTTCAGTTCAGTTTAGTTCATTATTATTATTAGTATTATTATTTTTTTATTATTATTATAATAATAATTATTATTTATTATTATTATTTTAGTTATTATTATTTATTATTATTATTATTTATTATTTTCATTATTATTATTATTTATTATTATTATTATTATTTTATTATTATTTTTATTATTATTATTATTATTATTATTATTATTATTATTATTATTATTATTATTATTATTATTATTATTATTCTCCTTTTGAGATATAAATACACTAACCAACTAATATACAAGCTCATATAGACTTTTTTATTGTAAGTAGAAGTAATTATGCTTCTTAAGTTGACACACAAACTGGACTCCTACATTAATTGACTTTTCAAGTAAATGACTAATATATTAAAATATCATCGTGTTACAAGTTATATTACCTATTAAGTTTTCGTTTACCATAATAGTGATAACAAAATATCAAATCAACTTTGCTGCATTATAAAAATTTCTAATGGGCCCACCAAAACTTAATTTATGCTTAGCCTTTTACAAAATAAAAACATAGTATTACCTATCTGAAGGAGAAATTTGAGAAAAATATATTGTAATTAATTTTAATCAATTATAGGTCGGAATGGAAATGGAACGTGTCTTTATGACTTGAAAAATGATATTACAAACTTTGTCGTGTCGAATCAACTCTTTGAAGGACTGATCCATTGTATGATACGAGTTTATGCAGCGGATAGCTATTTGTCTTCAATATATAGACACTTATAAACCTATATAGGAGTGAATTATTTAATACAAAAAGTTACCCTTTAGACCTGAGAAACCTTTTGTCCTAAATAGGTCACTTTTACTTATATACAAGTGACTCATTAAAGGTAAATAAGTATTCTTTGTTTAAAAATGACTCATTTTGACTTAAAAGAGTGACCCATTTTGCAAAAAAGTGAATGATATAACAATTAATTTATTATGAACCCGATGCTCAATATTAATTGATAGTTATGAAGTATTGTAGGTCGTCACGTGTAATCAAAATGTATACGCTGATATGGGGGCATGCAATTCAATTAATTTCATAAAAAAAATAATAAACGAATTTTATGCAATGACCCGGGGCTTTGCCCGGGGCAACAACTATTTTAATACTAACTAGTTTTTTTACCCGAGCGATGCCTCGGGTCAGTTACAATAAATAAATATATTCTTATTTTTTATTTCATAATTTATTTTGCTACTTTTCGTATTTTTTGTCCATTAAGAAATTGAAAAATTCACGTGACGACGTGATAAGTAAAAAATATTTGAAAGCTTTGAGTTTGAAAACGTACCTTAAGAGGAATTGTGGTAAGAGAATATGACATCAATATTCTCTTGTAAGTTACGTAATAAGAGTGTTAAAGATGTACTCGCTCCGTTTTTTTTTAATTGCTACATTTTCCTTATTTGGGGTACTTGGCCCACCATGAAGTAATACTTGTATATTTATTCTTCTCTTTTTCCACCCAAAAATACTACTTTTGCACTTTTTCTCATTATTTTATATTAAATAGATCAAAAAGTATACTCCAAAAAGCTTGAAGTGACATTGCATAAATTATTGTGCATACAACAATGTAGCAATAAAAAAAGGAGGGAGTATATACTTGTTAAGTCTTTTTAGTTAACTACAATTATTACAAGACTTTATCATATTTTATTTGAAATATTGAACAACAAAGTCATAGTGTATTGATGGTTAAGCTCTTATTTTTCATTTCAAAGGTCACGTGTTCGATACCTTACACTTACACATTTTTTTAAAAGTGAGGAGTTTACATGAACATATAGCATTTGCATTAGAATTTGCCACGTGGCACATAAACTTTCTTTCGCACGCCTTTTAATATATTTGTATAGATACTCATTAGCAGCCTGTCAGTCTGTGTTCTCTATAGTCTATACTATGTTATTTTAAATAGAAGAAGAACAATAGCCAGCAGAAATGAAAGAAAAAGAAAAAGGCAACGAAAAGTGCAGTTATCACCTGACTCAATTTGACCAAACAATTTTATGGGCATTTATAAGCTTATCTTCCCACAAAAAAAAAAAAAAAAAAACATGATTTGAGTGAGGAAATACTCCTATATTCATTTTTAAGGCCGTCTTTTTTTTAAAAAAAATACGGTATGAAGAAAAACCTATTAAACTAGACCTCTCATATGTTGAAATAATTTGATGTTTCTAGGTCAATTTCATAGCAGTGGAGAACAAAGGATATGGAATCCCACTTCTAAGGACCCAAGTGGCAGAAGATAACATTTGAATCACTGTACGTTCAACGGTTTCAATACTTTGCTATGTTTATATAGTATTACCTTATCCGTGCAAAAGCATATAAAATTCTGCACAAAAATACAGTAGATAATAATTATTGAAGGGAAATTCTCATTGATAGCCATGTACTTTTAAAAAATTCTCATTGGTAGCCATGAGCTTTTTAAATTATCAAAAAAGGCCCTAAACGATTGCGTATGGTGCATATGTAACCTTATGAACCATTCTTCCGTTAACTTTCCGTTAAATAATACCTCGGTTTTTGTGCTCGAAAATTTTGTCACTATTTGTGCCAAAAAAATCACTCGGTTAGGGTTTTGGGGATCATTTTAGCTCTTTAGGGACAATTTTGAAGTCGAATCTGGCAAAAAAGAACAAAAATGCCTCGATTTTCATATCTCGGCTTGCGTGCTGAGAAAATCGCTCGAATAGGTTTCGGGGGGTCATACCATATTCTTTTGGACATATTTTAACTGAACTAGACTGAACTGAGCTGAACTAAACTGAAAATCTGAAATGCAGTGTAAAACTGTACTGAAGAGAGATGAACTAAACTGAATTGAACTGAGCTGAACTGAACTGAACATATAATAAATCCAAAAGAACAGGGCAAAAAAAAACTGAAAAATGCCTCAATTTACGTGTCTCGACTTGTGTGCCGAGAAAATTGTTTGATTGAGGTTTCAAGGTCATTTTGACTCTTATGGGTCCAATCTGAGGTCTATACTGGAAAAAAGAATCGAAATCACCTCGTTTTGCATGTCGGACATTATTTTTAACTGAAAGTTAACGAAACTAACAATTTTTTAGTTCATCAGGTTACATTTGCAAAATAAACGTACAATAGTTAATGGCCATTTTCTATAATTTAATAAACTCATGGCTACCAATGAGAATTTTCAAAAATACATGGCTACCAATGAGGATTTCCCAAATAGGGAGAAGACGAAGAAGATTATGGAAAGACTTAAAAAGAGGAGAGATCAATAGTTTTTTTAGGGTGTTTTTTCAATTTATTTCAAAAATAAAAAACTATAAAGTTGTGTATGTTAACCATGGGGAGAGAGTTATGCCATTTTTTTTTTTTTTAAAAAAAAGTTTTAGTTGATAGTAGTCTACCTCGTGTTTTCTTAAAAATCATATATTGTCAAATTATTTTTACAAATGATATGGCATGGAATTTCGTTACGTTCTCAAATAACAAGAGCACAGCCATGCATTCTCAAAGCCAAACTTCCAACATCTATGCATAAATAACACTCCAACATCTATACAACTTTCCTATTTCCTACTATCAAGTCATAGATGCAATTGATGGAATTATCAGTTTATCACCAATTGTAAATATAAATAAGGATCTTTATATTATAACCAATTAACCACCTTATGTTTTACCTACTTTGAGAATGACCACTTTATACTTCTTTTTATTGTATTTCACCACTTAACTTTACTGACTTCTTAAATTTCACCATCACTTAACATTTTAAGTCCAAAATTCTGTTTCCCCCTTTTGTTCCGCTCTATCTCTCCTCATTAAGTCCACATAATCTTTGAAATTTCATCGTAGATTCAATTACAAAGTCGATATATAAATTTGCCCTCCCCTAATCGTAGATTTAGTTGGAAGAATTGTGATAATTTAGAGAGATTTGAGAATATGGGCAAGGTTTTAGGAGGAGTAATGGAAAAAATATGGAGTTATAGGGTGAAATTACGGGAAATTACAGGTGGGGCCATGTTGGATGGATAAATAATGAAAAAGGTTAAGTGGTAGTGAATTTTAAAAAGTTAGTAACGTTAAGGTGGTATGTAAAATAAATAAATAAAAACATAAGGTGGTTATTCTTAAAGTAGGTAGAACATAAGGTGGTGTTGGATGTTTCAACAATATTCAAAGAAAGAAATCCCTCTTGTCCCACATGGAAGAATTATCTAGTATCTTCTTTGTTTATATAGGGAAGTACCTTAGAACACCTTGTTGGATAATGGGCTAAGTGGATTGGTAACCACACGCGCGTGTGTGCAGCCGGGCCGGGCTCGGGCTCGTGGCGAGCGCGGCGCGGGCGTGGGCTGTGGGCCTGTTAAACTCCAGCCAGTTTTTGAGTTGACGCTAATTGCAAGAATCGTGTTCTTGCCGTTATTAGCGAGATACTTAGCCGTTTCCTCCGAGATTTCTGCCTTTATTTATTTCCCTGATTTTAGCCTTTCCGTTTTTTTTTGATTCGTTCTACTTCTTATAAACCGATTCTTCCCATTAGAAAATACACACAGAAAAATTAAACACAGTTACTTTTTCTCTCTCTCTCTGATATTGGGCAAAGTTCTGATCTCCAACCGTAGTTTGTAAGTGCACACGTCCTACGGTGCTGTGCTAATCCTGGGGGGCGATCGCGGTTGTTCTACTTGCATCGGGGTAGCGCTAAATCGTCTTTTAGGACAGTGGTTTTTCACGTCACGGCAATTGCTCTTAGTTCTCGCTTCAACAGATAAGTATCATTTAATTGTTTTATTTGCAACAATCTAAAAGACGATTATGGCTTCCAAATTCACTATTCCTGACATGTCTAAACTAGAACCTTTAGATGGTAAAAACTATAAACGTTGGGCTGTTAGGATGCAATTTTATTTGGAACAAATTGATGTTGCGTATGTTCTTGAGGATGTAACTTTACCTTCTAATGAACCTGAGAAATCTGAATTTGAAGCGAAATTTGCTAAGGACGATAAAACTTGTAAGGGTATGTTGTTGCACCATATGGCTAATGCTCTGCTTGATATATACATGTTGTTTGATCATGCTAAGAATTTGGGATGCACTTAAGGGGAAATATGGGTCTGACGATGTTGGGACTAAACGTTATTGTGTTAGTAAGTGGTTAGGTTTTCAACTTCATGATGATAAACCTATAATTGACCAGATTCATGACTATGAGAATATTTGTATTGCTATGGCTGGTGAAGGACTGTGTATCTGTGATTATACCCTTGCCATAGTATTGATTGAAAAACTGCCTCCCTCATGGAAATCCTTTCGTAACCAGTTGATGCATAAAAAGACAGACCTAACCTTAGAGGAGCTCATAGGTCACCTAAAAATTGAGGAGGAAAATCGTATTAAGGATAAGGGGACCAATATTTTTGGCGGTTCTTCTAAAGCAAATCTGGTGGAACCTAAGGCTCCAAACCATTCTGGTAAGACCTTTAGAAAGGATTTCAAACCTCAAGGAGGAGTACAGAAATACAAATTTAGGGGAAACTGTCATAATTGTGGTAAGCCAGGTCATAAAGCTAAAGGCTGCGAAGTAAGAAGAAATACGGACGAGAACCAAGCTAACATTGCGGAAGCATTTGAGAACTTTGTAGTCAGTTGTGTCGAGGTTAATCTTGCAGGGTAATGTCACCGAATGGATCGTTGATACTTGGAGCAACGAGACACATCCGCACAAATCAGAACATGTTTTCAACCTATGACAAAACCGATGGTGAGAATGTATTCATGGGCAACTCGGCTTCTCGCAAGTGTTCAAGGGAAAGGGAAGATAATTCTCAAACTTAGTTACGGAAAGCTTCTCACTCTTACTAATGTTTTACATGTTCCTGAAATGCGTAGGAATTTAATGTCTGATAGTCTGCTTATGAAAGCTGGTCTTAAACTTTCTTTTGACTCTGATAGGCTTGTTCTTACTCATAATGGGGATTTTGTAGGGAAGGGGTTTTGTAATGGGGGGCTCTTTATTCTCGATGCTTCTGTTGAAACTATGAATAAAATGGCTAGTACTTCTTCTGCTTATATTGCTGAGTCTGTTGATTTGTGGCATGCAAGGTTGAGTCATGTTAATGTCGCTTCAATTAAAAGGCTTAAACATTTGAACTTAATTCCAAACTTTTCTAAAACTGAATTTTCAAAATGCGAAATATGTGTTGAAGCCAAATTTGCAAAGAAGCCATTCAAATCAATAGATAGACAGACTGAAGTACTAGAACTTGTTCATAGTGATTTGGGGGATTTTAAAAATCATGAAAGCAGGGGTAGTAAAAGGTATTACATTACTTTTGTTGATGACTGTTCTCGTTTTACCATGATTTATCTTCTCAGGTCAAAGGATGAAGCAGAGGAAATGTTCCTCAAATACAAGGCCGAGGTAGAAAATCAACTAGATCGAAAGATCAAGAGACTTAGGAGTGATAGGGGTGGAGAATATGACCCTAACTCTCTTAAAACTTTTTGTGAGCAAAATGGTAAAGTTCATGAAATGACTGCCCCCTATACCCCTGAACAAAATGGAATTGCTGAAAGAAAGAATAGGACTCTTAAGAACATGATGAATGCCATGCTTATTAGTTATGGTCTTCCTGATAATATGTGGGGGAAGCTATATTTTCTGCTTGTCATGTTTTGAACCGAGTACCTCACAAGAAACTAGACAAAACTCCTTATGAATTATGGAAGGGTAGAGCACCCAACCTGAATTACTCAAAAGTGTGGGGGTGTTTGGCGAAAGTGGGGGGTTCCTAGCTTCAAAAGAGACAAAATAGGTCCAAAAACAGTTGATTCAATTTTTATTGGATATGCTTATCAAAGTGCTGCTTTTCGTTTCCTTGTTAAAGGTGCTAACAATTCTTATGCAAGTGGTAACATTATTGAATCAAGAGATGCAGAGTTCTTTGAACACATTTTTCCAATGAAATCCTCTTGCATTAGTAATGATTTGCCATCTTCTAGCTCGCACCTAACTTATGTCTTTGTTCCTCTTTCGATAATCATGTTACTGATTTGGAGCCAAGGAGAAGCAAAAGGGCTCGGAAAGAAAATAGTTTTGGATCGACTTTATTCTTGCTTTCTTAACTGAACCTTATTTGATTGATTGTGATTTTGTCTCTGCTTTCATTTTGGAAGATGACCCTAAAACTTATGATGAGGCAATGAGGTCCATTGATGCAGTATTCTGGAAAGAAGCTATTAATAATGAACTTGATTCAATCCTAAGTAATAATACTTGGGAATTGACTGATTTACCAAGGGGTTGCAAGCCCATTACTTGTAAGTGGATCTTTAAGAAAAAGCTAAAACCTGATGGATCCATTGAAAAGTATAAGGCTAGAATTGTTGTCAGGGGATTTACTCAAAAACATGGAATAGATTATTTTGATACTTATTCCCCTGTCACCAAAATTGCAACAATTAGAACTTTGATAACTCTTGCTTGCATTCATAATCTTGTCGTGCATCAAATGGATGTGAAAACTGCATTTTTGAATGGAGACTTGGAAGAAGAGATTTACTTGACTCAACCTGAGGGGCTCGTCGTTCCTGGTCAGGAAAATAAGGTTTGTAAGTTGGTCAAATCATTGTATGGACTTAAACAAGCTCCAAAACAATGGCATGACAAATTTGACAAACCTGTGGTAAGTAATGGTTTTCATGTAAATGAAGGTGATTCTTGTGTTTACTCTAAGCATGATGCTTCTGGATGTGTTATCATTTGTTTGTATGTAGATGATATGCTAATTTTTGGTACTGACTTGGATCGTATCAAAGAGACAAAGAATTTCTTAAGTTCAAAATTTGAAATGAAAGACATGGGTGAGGCTGATGTTATTTTGGGAGTTAAAATTAAAAGAACTCCAAGTGGTATTTGTTTAAATCAGTCTCACTATGTAGAAAAACTTCTTAAAAAGTTTAACTCATTTGATGTCGATCCAGTCAGAACCCCCTATGACCCAAGTTTTCATTTAATGAAAAATAAGGGTGATCCAGTATGTCAATCCGAGTATGCCAAAGTTATTGGAAGTGTTATGTTTCTTATCAATTACACAAGACCTGATATTGCTTATGCGGTAAGTAGATTAAGCAGGTACACTCATAACCCCAACAAGGACCATTGGGATGCTCTTCGTCGCTTGCTTAGGTACCTTAAAGGTACCATGGATTGGGGTCTGCACTTCTCTAACTTTCCAGATTGTTTTGGAAGGTTTTTGTGATGCCAACTGGTATCCGGTAATGATGAAATTAACTCCACTAGTGGCTATGTTTTCACACTAGGTGGTGAAGCTGTATCTTGGAAATCATGTAAGCAATCTTGTCTTGCTATGCCAACTATGGAATCTGAATTTATTGCTCTTGAATTGGCAGGACATGAGGCAGATTGGTTGAGAAACCTGCTTGCAGATATTCCACTGTGGGGGAAGCCAGTTGCTATGCATTGTGACTCGCAAGCTGCTATTGCTGTTGCAAACAACAATGCCTACAATGGAAAGAAAAGACACATTCGCTTGAGACACAAGGCAGTTAAGGACCTTCGGTCAAATGGAGTGATATCACTAGACTATGTGAAGTCTGAAAAGAACACCGCGGATCCGCTCACGAAAGGCCTATGTAGAAAACTAGTTTTGGAAACATCGAAAGGGATGGGCTTGAGACCCATTGATTGAATTGTAAGTAATGAACTCCTACTCACTATGAGTTCAAGGGAGAACATTATGTAATAATTCGGGAGCACGAAAATTTATTTCTCCATCCCTAGATGTTTGATTGTAATAGTGCTTGCTACATTGTGAATGAGGATGAGCAAAAGGCTCTTAATGAACCCATATCCATATATTTGGTGGTGTGATGTAGCTCACACTTGATGCGATTCACCTATGTAGGTGTGGAAGTGTGGCCGCTTCCTATGAGAATTGCTTGGGTTGATTCTCTAGAACACCTATGAATATCCAGGCATTGGACGTACGGCCAGTATAAGGCGTCACTTTTATTCGCGGAGTATCAGAACTGTTTACATATATGATTGCGTGTTTTAAGTAATAGGTCTCTTACTCCCCACTAAGTTCAAGACTAAGGTCACTTAGTGGGAAGGAGATTTTAGCTTAATATCACTAAGTGTTAATTCAAGTCGCAAGACATTAACACTGATGCGATTATTTTGTTATTGCCCAAATCATTCTTATTTTTCGATTCTTCTTTTCTTTTTCTCATATGTTGAACCTGTGGGGGACTGTTGGAAGTTTCAACAATATTCAAAGAAAGAAATCCCTCTTGTCCCACATGGAAGAATTATCTAGTATCTTCTTTGTTTATATAGGGAAGTACCTTAGAACACCTTGTTGGATAATGGGCTAAGTGGATTGGTAACCACACACGCGCGCGCGCGCCGGCCGGGCCGGGCTCGGGCTCGTGGCGAGCGCGGCGTGGGCTGTGGGCTTGTGATCCTTTTAAACTCCAGTCAGTTTTTGAGTTGACGCTAATTGCAAGAATCGTGTTCTTGCCGTTATTAGCGAGATACTTAGCCGTTTCCTCCGAGATTTCTGCCTTTATTTACTTCCCTGATTTTAGCCTTTCCCTTTTTTTTTTTGGATTCGTTCTTCTTCTTATAAACCGATTCTTCCCATTAAAAAATACACACAGAAAAATTAAACACAGTTACTTTTTCTCTCTCTCTCTCTCTTTGATATTGGGCAAAGTTCTGATCTCCAACTGTAGTTTGTGAGTGCACACGTCCTACGGTGCTGTGCTAATCCTGGGGGGCGATCGCAGTTGTTCTACTTGCATCGGGGTAGCACGAAATCGTCTTTTAGGACAGTGGTTTTCCACGTCACGGCAATTGCTCTTAGTTCTCGCTTCAACAGATAAGTATCATTTAATTGTTTTATTTGCAACAGGTGGTTATTCTTGATGCCATCCTCCATGATATTCTTGCTTCTTGTACTTCATTTTCATCTATTGTTTGGTCTCATGTTATGCGTGATGACAACTTTCTAGCTCGTCACTTAACCAAGCTATTTCCTTTTGGTACTAAACAAACTTGGGAAAACCACGCTCCTATGAAAGTGGCGCCCTATGTAGTCATGGACACTTTTGTCCTTAACGTAATACTAGCTTGCTCTTTTCCTCTTAAAAAAAGGTAGAACATAAAGTGCTTATTATCAAAAACATTCCTATAAATAACACTCCATCTTTTCTGGCTGAATCCATAGAAAATAAAAAGCACCCAAAAGAGTAGTCTCACACTCGCAACATTTATAACTAATGTAAAAACCATATATATGTTAATATGTATCTAAATTATTTAAGAGTAGCATTCCGTACATGCATCACAGTGCACCTCAAATCTCAGACAAGTTATAAATCATAAAATGACGAGATTATAGATTTCTCATGCATTTTCACTTTTGTTATTATTTCTTTTTGTCTCGCTTATATACATTTTTCATATATACAGTATTAAGCAGTATATCATAGTGAATTAACTGCTAAAACTGTTTCTATTGAAATTAACTTTGGTAGTTATTGGGACATTGATGTCAACTTAAGAGGAAAGTTAAAGGGGAGGGACAAAAAGGAAGGATGGCATATAAACGAGCAGGAAAACATCTGTTACAAGTACTTTGCAAATATTCCTTTATCCTCTTTAATCTCCAATTTCTTGACTAGGAATATATAGTTCTTTAATTTCCTGCTGTGCACTTCCACACACATAAATGTGCATAACTACCATAAGAGTTGGAATCCCATGCATGAAAATAACGGCATGCATCTGTTCATATTTTGCTAGCACCTTAATCACAAAGAATGTAACTATGTAAGATTCAACTTTTTCATAATATCTATCTTATGAATGGTCTTAATTTGTCTAGATTACTCAGTCCGTCTCATACTGTTTGTCGAAAATAGTCGTTCTCTTCATCTAATAATGTTTATTAAACTGAAATTATCTTTCAACTATGTTTTTAATAAAATTTATCTGTATGGATACCAGCTGATTTTATAGAGAATCTGTTTTTCGTTCTTAGCATTATACTTATTTTCACATATAAGATTATCAATTTCAATGGAAAAATAAAAATCGATTTTCGTAATTATAAAATGAATATGTATGCTACTCCCTCTCTTTCATGATAAATGAATTTTTTTTTTTTGATTATTTCAAAATTAATGCAAGATGCAATTTCTTGGTGCATAGATGCAAAATTAATGCAAGGTGCAATTTCTTTTTAATTTTTTAATCACTCTCATATTATTTGATCAATAAGTGTGTCACAACTCAATGATTTATCTATTTCAGACGAAGGAAGTATATGGTTTCAATTGAATCCAACAAGGCCTTAACTTTTTGAGTCAAATTTATACTTAATATTCCCTCCGTCCCATAATATAAGTCTCATTTCCTTATAAGGTGTCTCAAAATATAAGCCCTATTTATATGTTCAATCAATAATTATGCCCAAAATACCATCATGAAAATAATTTAATTTCCAAAATGTACTCATAATTTCAACTCCCAATGCACTCATTATTAATGACAAAATGCGCAAAGGCTACACATACACCGGGTGTATGTGGGCCACACATACACTAGGTGTATGTGTTACTACTAAAATTTATACCTTGTGTATGTGTTACTACTGAAATATATAATATTACTAAAAATATTACAAACTTACAATATTACAACAGATAATTTTGTTTTTAATGATTTGTTCTTTATCTTTGTTTAAAAAATCTGTTTTATGAAATTTTCTTTGTTTAGATTTGTATGAACTCTTTGTTTTAAACTAAAAAAAAGAATTTTAATTTTTTTAGATTATTCATATATTAGTTTCATCTTATTCATCTTCACCATTTTTCTACTATTGATTTTCTACTAAATTTTCCTGTCATTTTCAATTATTTAATTTGTTTGTAGAAAAATAATGTTATATTTTCATCCCTACCATGTAATAAAATTCAATTCAAAATATAGTATTTCAATCGTTAATGTATTATGTAAATTCAAATATCGTTGAATAACAAAACAGGTTCAAATGATTGTAAGTTTATAATTTTTTTAGTAACAGTATACATTTTAGTAGTAACACATACAAAAGGTATACAATTTAGTAGTAACACATACATTCAGTGTATGTGTGGCCCACATACACCGAGTGTATGTGTATCATCTCTCGACAAAATGGGATCTTTTACCCCATTTAACTTCTCTACACATTAAACCTTGCAATATTAAATGTTCAATTTTTAATTTTTGTTAAAAAGAAAAAAACAATGTAAGTGTTTCCCAATAAAAATGATTCTATTTATCCAAATAAAACAAGATTCCACTTACCTTAGTTCCCGTGTAAAAACAGAATCATGACTTATATTATGGAACGGAGGGAGTATTATGAAGAGTATATTTCACCTTATATTCCTTGCATCTTTAGTTTCTTATAAATTAATTAGTATAAAGGATAGGAATAATTGCTTCTAATAATGCAACCTTTTAGCCTTTCGCAAATAATGAAGCAACCTTTTGATTATTCCTGAATAATACAACCTTTATACCCAATTTCCTTTGAGTAGGATAAAATGAAATTTTACTTGAAAAATTGGTAATTTTCTTTCTTTTTATAGGTTCTAAGCAATCTTTATATGCAACCTTTTGAACAATTATTAAACGACAAGTGCTCAAGTTTACCTCTTTTATAGGATTTATCCGGCTTTATCCTATTCAAAGAGAATGGGGTATAAAGGTTGCATTATTCAGGAATAATCAAAATGTTGCATTATTATTCGCGAATGGCAAAAAGGTTGCATTATTAGAAGCAATTATTCCTAAAGGATATGCAATAGTGAAAAGTTAATTGCAATAAAATTATTCCCGAAACATGTATCTTTAAGACAGGAAATAAAGGCGTGTATAATTTTCTTCGTACATGGTATAGATTTAGGCGATCAAAAGAAAAGAAAAACTGAATTTACTATATAATGCAATCCTTAATTTAGTTTCAAGATCAAAATAATTCATATACAAAAACAAAAGATATATATGAAAGGTGTTAAAAGGGGAAAAGAAAAGGTAACACTAATTTTTAGGTGTTTGACCACATTCAAAACATTTTTCAGCCAAAAGAACCTTATCTAATTGTTAGAATATGTACAGCAACAACATATATTCATTCTACCATTGCTAACAAACTGTACGTAATGAATAAAACATTGAAACAGGAACAATGAGAATGCTGGGTAAAATTAAAACAATAAATACTAAATACCAAATTAGTGGAATGCCTTTTTTTTAGTTACTCGTATATTTACCAGTAGCTAGCACTAGTATTTTACATGATTAAGCTAGAAAATTCTTATCATCTTTAGTCTACTGAATGTTCAAAAACACAATATTAATACAAGGATAACATTAGAAAAACCACCAAAATGAAAAAAAGATACATCATGAACTATTTTTAGATGATAATAATTCTTCTAACCAAATGCATGCATGATCATCTTCAAAGTTCTTGGTGATTTTTGAAGACAATACATTTGTCTACCGATGCAAGGAGGCCAATCTCATCCATGGACTGACTATCAGCTGCATTACATTCGTCATCTTCATCATCATTTATGGATATATTCAAATCTAATGAGATACTAGGACTAGTTGCTTCATTTGAACAAGCACCATCTCCTTTGTTTATCATCTCTTGATTATCTTCATGATGAATAACATCTTTTTGCTTTATTGATGGCGAGCATGCCCTTGATCTTGAGCTAAACCTTTCACAACTTAAGATGATAATCGCGCTACCAAAACTAATCTCTTCCCCACTTGAATGCTTAGAGATTTTACCTCTTTCAATTGCCTTCTTGATTCCTATTTGAGAGCAATAATCCACTTGTTCAATATCTTCAATGAAGAAAACCCTATGAGAATCCTCTGAAACCGCGTTAGCAAACCTATCAATGTAGCTACAACTTTGTTCATCTCTTAGTCGCTTGTTTCTAGGATCTTCCAAGGAGTCCACTAATACTCTAGTAGAGGAGAAGCTACTAAGGCCAATTGAAACAAATTTGTCTTGTGATGTGCCAAAAATAAGCCTAGCTAATTCCCTAGCAACCTTTTCTTTAGCTTCAATATCAACTCCTTGGAAGAACAACCATGTCTCTTCCTTGATGTTTTGCTCATTAGCTTTTCTTCTTGACAACCCTGACCTAGAATGTAATATGGTGCTTACTATATCAAAGATTATGTCCTTTTGGTGAGGGACTTCTTGCTCGAGTGCATTGCAAAGTGTCTTGAGATTTTCTGCATTGTACTCCTTGAATCTAACACATTGTGATTCCAATGGATCCATGATATCACTTGAGGAAGTTGAGGTCGGGGTTGAATTAGGGTTTGAAGAAATGAAGGCGGTATATGTAGTATGCTTTCGTTGAGGATGATCTAAGGTACCGCGATCTTGGGGTGACATTGACATTGTAAATGTTGTTGGTTCATGAGTTTTGTTTAAGGGCTCAGTGAGCCAAAAGTTCTTGGGTTCAAAACTATGGTGGGTGGACTTCAATCTTAAGGGATGAGGGTCATATGAGAAGTTTGAGGTTGAAGAAGAAGGTGATAATGAAGAAAAGCTTAAAGTCCTCTCAAATGATGGTGATGCGGAAGTGCATATTGAGCCCCATCTTTTGCAAAGATCTTTGACTGGCACGGAGTCCTAATAGTTAAAAAAATAAGAGCAAATTAATAAAATAGAAAAGAATTAGACACTTTTGCTAATTGAATTTACTTGGGTTAATTAGTTGATCATAATTGACAAGTTGTCTTTCAATTAGAAGAAAGTTTAATTAGGATAAAATAATAACCTGATCATTGTTTTTAATAATGTTGCTTGCGCTCTTGCTATTCTCATCCTTATACTGTTGGAGCCATGAAGGGAGACTTGAGTTGGTGGAATCACTATTGCAAGCACTACTTTGCCGGCTTTCGTCCTCCATATTCATGGTGCCGCTTGCGCGGTAGTTGTCGACTCCACCACCAACACCGCCACTTTCTAGCATCAACCAACTACTTCCATTGATATCGAGCTTCTTGCTTGTCAATGGACTTTGTAAATCACTGAACAAATAATGAAACAACTAACTATTAGCAACTTAAAAACAACTCTAGCAATCACAACTAACCTTGTTCCGAAACAAAAAAAAAAAAAAAAAGGAATATTCTTTCTCGTGGAAGTCATATAGGCAATCCAAGGTACCTAATATATCTTAGAGATTTTATCAAAATATTTTTGTAGCTAGATATATGTCCTCTAGTAATTGAACTAGCTAATTTAGGGTAAGTTCACAATTTTTTTTTTGGATGCTTAGAGAGCCACAAGGACAAGTGGTGAGAATCGATTCTAGGATCTCCTAGAACCGGGAGGGAAGCTCTAACCAACTGAACTATCCCTTACTCTCAATAAATTTTTTATTATAAATCATAAATTATAAAAAGACACAAGAAATTACTTTAGGATTGAATTTTAAGTAAATTACCTCTCAGGCAAAAGACTTAGGCCTAAGCCACCGGCAGGAATAGTGATGGCATGAAGACCCCATAGCGCCTCGAGTGAGGGTTGCCCTCCTCTACACCTCATGTAAGTTTGAAACGTCGCGATCCCTAGAAGCCATAACTTTCCACACTCACTAGCATAACCCAAAACCAATTTTCCAATCTCCATGATCATGTGCTCAATAGGGCAATAATAGCTTCTCCTTGGTTGATGTTGATCTACTAAGATATTATTATTACTTGCCCTAAACTCATTAACCCATTTGAGATCATCCAAATACAAAATCACCCCTTTATTATTATCCATACAACATGTCTTAACAAGACACTTAAGCTCCCCAACTCTTTGCTCAACTTCTTCCTTTGAAAGATGACCAAAAGAAGCAAAGGAAAGATGGATAAATTTAACCTCCTTCAAAATTTCAGGAACTTCATTTTTTTCCACTCTATCCATCACTCCTCTCACTAGACCTTCTAAGGTTGATAAACACTCCCCCAACCACCACACTATTTCTCTTCCTTTTGTTCACCAAACTCTCAACAACACTCATCAAATCTTCATTTCTAACTCCTCCTTGATCACACAACCTTGGTTTTCCAACTTTCAATGATCCTGTTTGAGCCATGGAGAGAAAGTTGCTATTATTACTTGTAATATTATTATTAATATTATCCTTGATTGGCTTGATGTTATTATTATTATTGTTGTTATTGGTGTCATTATTACTACTTGGAGCTTCAATAGAAACAGCTTGCTCTACCTTTCCTTTTACTAGAGTGCTCGAAAACCCAGCTTCCCTCATAACCCTACTTACACTAGGATCATCAAGTATAGAGATGATGAGCTGCTCAAGCTCAATCTTCACAGCTAAGAGGGGCTGCTGCTGGTTTTCGATCGAGCCGCGCCTCTGATGGGCTTGGGCTCGCTTAAAGGCAGCCTGGAGTGCGTTGGCGATGGAGGGGTGATGATGCTGGCCCGAGTGTGGCCCGAGCATCGGACCAGAGGTGGATGTGGGGAGGCGGTTTAGGGCTACGTTGAAGCAAAGCTCCAAGGCCCGGCATTGAAGGGGATGGGAGTGAGATTGGAGGCAAGCAGACCGAAGAAGGCCCGATGACACCGCCAACATCGTGTGAGCGACGTGGAGAGGGGTCACCTGGGCGTGGCCCCGCCTTTTTGCTAGCGCCACGGCTTGTTTCACCACCGCCGCGGCGTCCGGTGTTAGGGCCTGTTGGATTGCACAGCCTTGTGACCTCATGATAATCTTAAAAGAAAATCCCTAGCTAGTCTCTTTCTACTTGATTAGAGTGGATGAAAAAAAAAAAGTTTTGAAGAAAAAGAATTAGAGGGAAAACCTTTTAGGTAGATATATATCATATATCATCAAGGTTGAGAAGGTTGGAAACCATTGGTATATTAGCACTATAGAAGTAGGAAGTGTATATTGGTAAGTAATAGTAGGAGTTATATGAAAGTGATATAAAGAAATTGTATGGTTTTATGATATGGTATATGATATATAATGGAAGGGTGGTGGAGAAGAAGGAAAATATAAGAGAAGGGTGGGCTTAAAAATGCTTTTCTTGTGGGTGAGGTAAAATTTTTTAGGGGTCCAAAGGGATTTAGTAGTGGAAAAGTGGATTGCATGTGCTGACAAGCAGTACGCAAATATTGCAGCAGTATGAAAGAGGCATTAGCTTTGCTTTGATCTCTATCTCTTTCTCATATATACTGCTCTCTTAAGCTTCCTCATCTCTTTCACTAGAAATTTAGATAAAGACGTGATATTTAGAAGTGGGTCTCTCCATTCTATGCATATGTATGGGAGCTTTTGAATATTGATTTTTCCTGGGTGACTTATCCTAGAAATTAACACCCACTTCAAAGCTCAAGAGCACAATCAAATCTTAGGGTTGATCTCTCTTTTACCTTAATTATCTTTCAAAAGCATTTGCAATCAAGCTCTTATATTAGCAATGCAAATTGAGCAACATTTTATGGTCTTTCTTAAAGATATTTTCGCTATGGAGTATAATTAATGTATAAAAAAGTGTCTAAAACTTAAGTGGAAATTTAAGTGTGGTGTAAGTGACAGATTATTTCATACACCCCGGATCAATGAGAAAAGTGATTATGTCGGAGTACCATATATAGCATGCACAATAATTGTCATCCAGGCCATAGCATGCTACGGTAGACAATTAGTACAAACTACAATGGTATCATGCATGTAGAATCCAAAACAATTTTGCGTACCAAATGGAAAAGTCAAAAGTATAGTAGTACCATGTAGAATGTTTCAAAATCTGAATCTCATAACTTAATGAAAATTTATTGATTGGGCTCGTAATTTAGGCTAAACACACTTGGTTCTAACTCAAACTGAAGTTGAGTAATGAGCTTGACTAAAACTACTAAAAGCAATAAGCTTGAATTCGATTCAAGCTCAAGTTTGAGTAGGTCCGAGCTAAGCTATGATGACCTTAGCTCAAGCCGAGTTCACCTCGTTGATACCCTTGTTATTTACTGTAAATGTGGGCGTCCATATATAAGTGTGTAAGAGGTACTTTTTGTATGAGATATGAATCGAAAATAAGAAAATTAGGGCTTATTCTAGACATTTTTAGGCATAACAATGTATTTTATAAGGAACCTTTTGGAGGGACTTAGGATATCTTTGGAAAGATGCTGGATTGTTTGAGACTCTCTACATCGTCTCAATACTATGCCTTCTACGACTTATTTTGCATTTTTTTTCAGTTCAACCTTGGTATATCTAAAAAGCCACCATATGCGTATTCTTAGTAGGCAAAAAATATGATTTTAAATGGTTTCTTGTAAATCTAGAATCCATCCCATAGGGTTTGTACTCAGTCCCCACGATTTTTCAAAAACATGTATCATACCCTCAAATTCGGCTATTTTTGAAATCTTTTCGGGCCCAACGATGTTTTTAATCCATGGTCTTATCCCAAAAGCCTTGAAATGCCTTGGCAAGACTCCAAGGTGCTAGGGATCCTCTTCATTGCCTTAGAATTCCACGACTTATTTTATATATTTCTAATTTAACCTCAACATATAGCTTCAAAAACCAACATATATATATATATATATATATATATATATATATATATATATATATATATATATATATATATATATATATATATATATACCTGCTCTACGCATGAAAATGATTTCACATCGTCTCCTATCACCCCATAGTCCATCACACAGGGTATACTGTCCAAGCCTCATGATTGTCCAAAAGGGTGTGATATATATAGCCTTAATATTTGGCGATTTTGGGGTAATCTTTAAACTATTCCGAGCCCGACAATTTTTTTATGTAGATATTCTCGAGTACATCAGGATGTCTGGGGTTGGTGACTCTCGAGTAGTTGGGACCCTTTCCATTGCCTTAAATTGCTATCCACGACTTATTTTGAATCTTTCCAGCTAAAAACTGAAATAACCTTGAAGGCCATCATACGCTTGCTCTTAGGCATGAATAAGATTTCACATGGTCTCATATGGCCCTCAAATGCATCCCATGAGGTATAATGCCTACTGGGACCCTGTAATATCAGAAAGCACGTATTATAACTTTCCAATTTGGCTTTTTTGGAACTAATTTGGACTTTTCCAATCCCAACAATGTTTTTCAGGAATTTTCCGAACGACTTGGGATTTTTTGGATGAATGTCGGATGGTGGAAACCCTCTACATTGCCCCAAAAAGCCCTATGTGACTTATTTTGCATCTTTGCAATTGATCCCCTAAATATTTTTTACGAATGCATATATATGATTGTTATTCGGCATGAATATGATTTTAATTTTTAAATAGTCTCCAATGACTCTAGGATGCATTCAATAATTTCAAATTATGGCGTGTCAAGCTCTATTAGGGTAGAAAGAGGAAAGGGAGGAATCCAAAACAAAGCAAAAGATACCCCCATAATTAGGATTATTAAAAGGTAATTTACAGTTGAAATTACAAGGAAAAGATTGCTCATAATTATTAGGGTTATTTTTGTATATTAATTTTGCCAAATATTTATTGTATATTCTCTCCCTAAAATATAGTACTCCCTCTCAAAATTAGTTTCACCCCTAAGGGTCATCGAACTTCACCTTCATCATATTCACATATTGCATATATGAAATATGCATGGTATTTCTAAAACCAAAAACCAAGGTGGCCCAATTAGTTGAGACTCATCAAATTTTTTCACATAGGTTTTCGTGGTTTTTAATGTTTTTCACCCTTTTTCGACTTCTAATGACTTTAGTCCATAAATGAGAGAGATCAATAAAAGGAGATCAAAACAAGGAAGAGAGGGAAGATTTATCACTTTTGGTCCATCTGCCAACTCCCAAGGACCTGAAAAGAGAAATGGGAGAAGTGTCAGTCTAAAGAACTTGGGGAACTGTGTACCATTTTTTTTGCCCTCCCAAACTCAAAGACAAGGAATAAAGTGTTTCATTTTTAGTTTTAATCGATTGCATCTACTTGACGCTTTGAATGCATGGGGATTATGAACTCAACCCAAAAACATTCCCTTCACTCTCTCTTTCTCTTTCTTTCTTTTCTTCCTCATATTATTACATAAAGTTGATTAAAAATAAAGCCATCAAATGATGAAGTTGGCCAGGAAAAAGGGTGGGAAAATTAAAAGATGAAACAATAGATCATTATAACGAACTCATCAAAACACAGTGTCACTGTACCCACTTCAAATTGCACCATTTCTATGATCACCTTATGGATATTGCTTTTATCATGTTGCTATAAAGGGAAAAGCTAAGGGATTTTATGCCAAATTTAATTTCTTGATTGGTTTAAGTTTCCTTTCTATTGTTTAATAATGATAATGGGTATTTTGATGGTGCAAATTTGTGGTAAAAGTGTTCTGAATATAGACATTTTTCAGACAACAGTTTGGTGGAATGATATGTATTGTGAAATGATGAGAGGAAATTTCTTTTAACTACTCTTGTTTTCTAATGATGACTTAATCACTAAGTTGATCTTATATGAAAGATCGAGACAGTTACATCAAGATGTAATTATGTAAATGAGGTACAGTGGTGGCAATGAGCCAAAATTTGACTTAATATTGATCTTTGAAAATAGAAAGAAATGTGGTTTTTAGACTCTTTTTTAGATGATATATTATATATTTTATATTCCATGCCAAAAACAAATAGAGCAAATATATAAGTAACTATGTAAGAGCCACATATCTGAAGAGAGAGTACGAGAAATGAGAAACCTATCACAAATTTAGGTTAATTTGTAGACACCAAGAATACCACATAGGGAATGATAAACCTATGACAAGTTTATGTATCAAAGGTGTTAGTTATGCCTTGAATACGGTCAAAAGTCGTTTTCGTCGGTTCGCCTGGTCTGGTCGGGCAGCCTCGCCCAACCGGGGTCGCTCGTTTCTGCTGTTCTTGAACGCAAGGCGCCCAATCAGATCGGGCGACCTTTGCGAATTACGACCGGGCGGTTGTCGCCCGATCGGGCCCGAGGCGTTAGGTGGTTTGAAGATATTGACCGCCCGATCGGGCGACGGGGAATTTGACGTGGGATGCACGATTTTCTTTCAGGGTTTTGTTCGGAGTATATTCTAAGGTTTTGTTAGGGTTCCTTATGTTATAAAAGGACCCTCTTGTTGTTCATTATTTGACACACACTTTTACCCTCTACTATTTTAGGACTCCTTGTAATTATTCTCTCTGTGTTTTCTCCATCATAGTGAAGAAAGCTCGAATCCCCCCACCTGTGTACGTAGGTCTATTTTGACCGAACCACGTAAATCCTTGTGTTCTTTCTATTTATTTTCTTTATTGCTTTTCTCATCCTTATTATTTTTGGCTTGTTCCGCATTAATCAAACATTACTGCACCCTTTCCTAACAAACTGGTATCAAAGAGCAAGGTTTTAAGGTCTTAGGTGTTTATAGAACGAGTTTGATTAAATTATGTCAATGAAATTCGACATTGAGAAATTCGATAGGCAAGTAAATTTTGGCATATGGCAATTGAAGATAAAAGCCTCACAAGGCTCTTGAAAGTGCATCCAAAAAGCCTTTGGGTATGACGGATGACAAGTGGGAGGAGATCGATTTGAAGGCTATCTCGGTAATTCATTTATGTCTATCTAATGAAGTTTTGAGAGAGGTTGCCAAGGATACGACTGCTGCGGGTTTGTGGTTGAAGTTGGAGTCACTTTATATGAAAAAGAGCGTGACCAACCGTCTACTACTCAAATCTAGACTTCATGATCTTAGTCTAGAAAAAGGTAAACCGCTTGAGTCTCATCTAGATGAATTCTTTTCTATTATTATTGATTTGCAAAACATCGATGTTGAAATTGATGATGAGGATATGGCTATTAGGTTGTTGTGTTATTTACCGCCTTCGTATAAGCATTTTAGAGATACTTTATTGTATGGTAGAGATGATTTGAATTTGCAGGATGTTAAGGATGCCTTAACTTAGAGATATTTAATCGACAACAAGTTGGTTAATAAATCTAATAACCCTTCTCGAGCTAATGCTTTGATTGCTGATGAGTTTTAAAATAGTACCGCAAGTGCACAGTGTCTGTTGTTAGCAGATACTTAGCAAATACGGGTCGATCCACAGGGAGAGGAATTCTACAGATTAATGTTCAATTACTTAACTATTTAGACAGAAAAGTTGTTGATTGACTAATAACTAAGGTGAAATAAACTAAATCACAAGAGAAGGAAATTTATCAAATATTAAAAAATCTAGGGCATTTGATCGGTCCACCATGCTAATAATACTTAGGTATAGGGTCGAGCAATTAGAGTATGCGTTAATCCTTTGGTCAGGTCTTAATGCTCTCAAGGCAACATATGCAGTATGGTCACATCACATAATCAGACTCACCAGTGTGTTCTAGGCCTCTAAAAGTAGGATCTCGATCAATACAAACAATTATTAGCCAGAAACGATTCATGAAATTGTACACTAACATAAATCGCAGATAAAAAATGAATCACACTAGAATTGCTCTAACCACAACCTAATTATCAAATAAATCAAGAACAATAAATCATGGTATGAACATGGCTTCCCTCACTAAGCCCTAGAGAAGAATCTACTCACTCATGGCGAAGAAAACACAAACAATAATCATTGAAAAACTCATACCTGAAGCAATTAAAAAATAATAAGAGACAAAACTTGAAAGCAAGTAAGAACTATGAAAGAGACAATTACCAATTGAAAGGAAAACTGAAGAACTTGTGAACTTGAATTAAACTCCAATGTGCAATAATTAGGGCTAGAGAGAAAACTAGAGTTTAGAGAACTAAGGATGCTTGAGAAAAATCAGAAAAAAAGGTCCTTGCCAAATATTTTACAAGGCTATTTATACTAATTCTAAATAAAGAACAAAAAAGGAAATAAAAAGTTTTGGAATTTGAGTTTCCGGGTCAACCGCCCGATCGGGCGGCAAGCGCCCGACTCCATCGGGCGGCTTCGTGCGACGAAACTCCCAGCGAGACATGGGCGAGCACGGCGCCCGATCGGGCGCTATCAACGAATTGCGAGCGGGCGACATACGCCCGATCGTGCCCGAGGAGAATGCGTTTGAGAAAGGACCGCCCGACCTGATTGGGCGGGTCTTCAAAAGAGGCTTTCTTAGCCTTTAACGCCAAGACTGCAAAACTCTTCGCACCGGAAGGCATTGGGAAGTAACCTCGGGCCTCGGGAACTCATACACGTGCCTCCTAACTCTCTCCAATCCAATGTGGCATCAAGAATAGCGAGAAAATAGGGAAATAATTCCCTAAAACCTGAAAACTATTCATAAGACACAAAACCAAAACTAAATGGAAAGTGTTAGTATAAAATAGCTCCTGAGAGCACTATTTTGCACGCATTTCAATCAAAGAACCGGGGAGAAAAGAAGATATAAAACTATAATATCAAGCTCATGGTGGAAAGAATTTTGGCAAAAATAAAATCTGTAACTATTGTCACGTGAAGGGTCATGTCAAAGGTGAGTGTTGGAAATTAAAAAAGAAAGTAAAAGTCCAATGAGGACCAATCCGCAGACATTGCCAACGATGTCTTTGATGATGGTGTTGCACTTTAGGGTTACGGTGTTTTGGGGATGCGGTTTCTACCATCTCTTCATGATTGGTGCCCTTTGAGATCTCTTGGTGAAACGAGAAACCGTGTGGATTTTGCTATGGAGTCTATGATAGATTGTTTTTGAGTTTGTAATAAAGTAGCAATTTTGGTTATGCATTAGATTTTGTTCTAGTTATGCTACTTCTTATCTCAATATTGGTACTTTTGTGTTTTGTTAAGTACAATTGCAATTTAGAAATTATTAATGTCATTTGGTTTTGTCTACAATTGCTTGAGTTTGTTGTTGAGATGAATAAGTGTTTGAAGAGAGTTTGGTCTATTTGAATAAGCATGATTGGCGTTGATGACTTTATACTCTCAATCTAGGCCATGTGATGGTTTTTGTATATGGAGTTTTGTGTTCGAAGATGCATCGGTACATAGTATATAGAAGATGTCCGTTGCTTGATTGCCTAAAGTGAGTAGGCTTATGTAATTTTTTGTTTAAGGTGGAGGTTCTATGGCTTTTTGGGTGAGCATCACTTCTTGGTTCAGGGTGGATTTATTTTGTTTTGATTGGTTTCAAGTCAAGGTGGAGATTTGTTAGTTATGCCTTGAATCCGATCAAAAGTCGTCTTCGTCTGCTCGCCCGGTCTGGTCGGGCAGCCTCGCCCGACCGGGCTGGGTTGCTCGTTTCAGCAGTTCATGAACGCAAGGCGCCCGATCATATAGGGCGGGATCAACCGTTCGGCCCCGAGACGTTAGCTAGTTTGAAGAAATTGAGCGCCCGATCGGGCGACGGGGAATTTGACGTGGGATGCGTGATTTTCTTTCAGGGTTTTGTTCGGTTTATATTCTAGGGTTTTGTTAGGGTTCCTTGTGTTATAAAAGGACCCTCTTGGTGTTCATTATTTGACACACACTTTTAGCCTCTAGTACTTTAGGACTCCTTGTAATTATTTTCTCTGTGTTTTTTCCATCATAGTGAAGAAAGCTCGAATCCCTTACCTATTGACGTAAGTCTATTTTGACCGAACCACATAAATCCTTGTGTTTTTTCTGTTTATTTTCTTTGTTGCTTTTCTCATCCTTATTATTTTGTTGGCTTATTCCACATTAATCAAACATTACAATACCCTTTCCTAACAAAAGGAAGTACGAGTAAAAGATCACTTTAAGTATCACTCGATTTCAATTTCTATGAGGGTATTTCTAGTACCACTAGAACATTTCATAGCCACCAAAGACCATGAACTTTATATTACTATACCAATGCACAAGTAATGGTACGTTCTCTTTACCTGCAAACCCCTTAACTTATCTGAACTTATCTAAACCTACTGGATGATCTAATCGAACCTGATTAAAAATTATTGGACTTGATCATGATTAGAACTTATTGGTTCTGATTTTGAGTTGATTCTAACTTATTAGAACTTATTGGACCTGGTTAGAACTTATTGAACCTGACTAGAACTTATTAGAATTGATTGAAATCACATAATTATCAATTAAAAAATATTAATAATTACAACTATAAATAATTATGTCTTAAATAGATTAATTAATTGATAATTATAAAGAACAAAAAAATGTCTTAAATAGATTAATTAAGGAACGAGACATGAATGTGAGCTAAGGTTAGCAAACAAAGTGGCAGACCGTCTAGCTCGAGAATGTAGAAAAAATTGTAGTTCTTCTTTGTATGTTGTCTTGTTGACTTGTTGGAACAAGCCCCTCGATTTTTTAGGGATGTTTTATTCCAGGACGAATTAAACCTCCATAGTTTGTAATGATACTCTAAAACCTTCTTAAATTTATGTTCCCAGCTTGCATAAAAAAAGATTTATCTAAGTGAAATATTATTCCACTATTCTCACATTTTCATATAAATATTGTTCTGACCTTAAATCAAGTGTAATTATATATATATCGCATGTGTACACCACATTAAATAATATGAATCCATTCATAATTTATTTTCCCACTGGAAAAACTCTCAACCTATCTACGCAAAGTTAATGTATTTGTTATGAATTAACGAATAGTCAACCATAAAATATCAACGATAAAGTATTGAGATAATTTAGGAAACCAAAGATTATTTTTCTTTGTTTCCTTGTTAAAGTCCTTGATGGATTCCATCTCTTGCACATATATAAGCTTTCACTAGTGGAAAAAACCTCACCCGACCCGGTCAAAACAGGCCTTACTGATCCAAAAATGAACCGGAACAGGTGATGGCAGAGCTATTAGATGAAGTAAACTGATCCGGTTTTCAACCGAATCAGTTAAGCATAAACTAATCCGGTTTGGGAAGAAAAATGGATCGCTTAATTAACTTAACCGATCCAATTTTCTCGGCTAGACCGGGATCGATTTTCATGGCGCCAACACACAAACATTCCAGCCTATTATTCGCAACAATACAACCAATAATTCACAGATGATAATTCATTCCAAAGAAATAATTACAAAAATATATAAGATTCCCAAGATTGAAATTAAAACTGAAACTAATTACAAAAAACCAAAATTCAAATTTCAAAACTTCAACAATACAACCAACATTAACGAAAATCCAAAGCGAAAGTAATTACAAAAATGAAATTAAATGAGTGTAATTACAAAAGATGAGATAAAAAAACAAAACCCTAATTACAAACTAATTATAGAAAACGAAATTAAAAAACGAACCCCTACTTTCAAACTAAACATAAAAATAAAAATAAAAAACAAAACCCTAATTACAAACTAATCATAAAAAATGAAACCCTAATTATGAACAAACCCTAATTACAAACAAATAATCAAAAACAAAATCCTTATTAAAAAATAATAATTACAAACTAATTATAAAAACGAAATTACCAAGAAGGGGAGATTGGACTGATGAAGAATTCCCCAAAAAACGCAATTCTCGAGTATATGTGCTCAGCGGTGGTTGAAGATGATGGTGAATAAAGTGGTGGTGTTGGCGCGGCGAGCGAAGCGTTGATGGTGGCTAGTGATGAGCAAGTGGCGGGTGAAGCGATGAAAGGTGACGAGCGAAGCTGTTGCGCATGCCGGAGACGGATTTCGGCTAGAGAAAGAAGGTGATAAGGGTTTCGTGGTGGCGGTAGTCGGCTAGGGATAAGAGATAGATTAATGGTGGTAGTCGGCTAGGGAGAAAGAAAGAGAGGAGAGAAGAGGGGGCTGGAGTGTTTAGGGTTGAAGATTGTAGGAGAGAGAAAGAGATTGGGGCTGCAGTATATTGGAGCGCAGGAGAGAGGAGATTGGGGGAAATATGTAGGGTTAAGGGAGATTAGGCTGTTGGGGTTAACTTATATCTTGTCTTGGTCTCCTAACTGATCCGGGCCTAAAAACCGGATCAGTTTGAGTTTAGTAAAATTGGGCTGCTTGGCTTACTATTGTCATGGGTCTCGTAACTAATCCGGTTTTTAGGTTAACCGAATCAGTTATTTCATTTTTCAAACACAAATTAAACCTAAATACTTCTTGATATGGTATCGGGCTTTTAGTCGATACACAACAACACCATGGCTGACGGCGAAACACCGCCGCTTCCTCCTCCTCCAACACCTCTTAAAATCGAACCGTATTTTCTCGGCCCTCAAGATAGACCTGGGGATTTCATTACTCCTACACCCCTTACTTCAGATAATTATGATCAATGGAAATCCAAAATTCAGATGGTGTTGGAGGCTCGCCGTAATATGGAAGACAAAGAAACACGAGCCACGGTCTCACAATCCTCTGCCGAGGCCGAATATCGCTCCATGACAGCTATCACTTGTGAATTGAAATGGTTAAAAAGTCTCCTCCTCAGCTTGGGCGTGCACCACCCTAAAGCTATCAGACTCTTTTGTGACAGTCAATCAACCCTTCATCTAGCCAAAAATCTTGTGTTTCATGAGTGTACTAAACACAATGAGGTCGGTTGTCACTTTGTTCGCGATGCCATTACTGATGGACTTATTGCTCCATCTTATGTTCCTAATATGGTGTAACTTACTGACCTCTTCACCAAAGCTCTTGGGAAGCTACAGTTCGACTATTTTCTTAGCAAGTTGGGCATTTATGATCCCCATGCTCTAACTTGAGGGGGTGGTATTGAGATAATTTAGGAAACTAAAGATTAATTTTATTTGTTTCCTTGTTAAAGTCCTTAATGGACTCCATCTCTTGTACCTATATAAGCTTTGGCCGAATGAATGCAAACCCAACACAAATTAAACCTATACATACTTCTTGAACAAAAATTTATATATAAGGATTTACGAGGCTATGTAAATTAGATCTAGCTAGTCCATAGGTGGGGGAATCTAGACCTTTTCTGGAACTTCAACGAAGAAAGTAAAGAGCATTACAAGGAGTACAGTTACAAAAAGACTTGATTTTTTATTACCCCAAAGTTTCCTTATATTGTACAAATAGAACCCTAATAATCTTAATAACGGTAAAATGATCTTAGAAGTAACCGCCATATTACTTTAGGAAATATCAATGAGCTAAAAATTTACCAAAATGATGCCAAAAAATTCACTAGCCAACCGAAGGCACTATTTTTAAGTACCCGCGCGGCAAAATGCCAATAATTGATGCAGTTACTTCCGTGAATGGTCTTTAGCTCGGGCTACTGTAATAACCCATACATGATACATCTAAGCAACTCTTCGACACCCAAAAACAAATTTCTTATAAAATTCAAGACACAAATAATAGTATATTATGATGTTCTTGAACAAAAATCCATTCGACGGTGCGCGCGCGACGTTATGGATCGCCCAACCAAATCTAACTTTGGGTATGAAGAATCTACATTCAACTATGGGGAGGGAATAATGAAGCCTCCAATCTTTTTTAACGGTTTTTCAACCAAGTACCCCTGAGTTTTCAGAAGATTCACCAGGTACCCTCGCACTTTTCAAAATTCACCAGGTACCCCCGAGTTTTATGGTAATACATCAAAATACCCTTAATGACTAACGGCGGTTAACTCTGTTAGTCATTAACCCTACTTTTTTTCTAAACACTAATTAACCTATTAACTCCTAATGCCCTAACCCTAACCCCTAACCCTAATGCATAACCGCTAACCCTAATGCCTAACCTTAACCCTAATGCCCTAACCACCTAAACCCACCACCTCCCCCCACCCCATCCCTGCAGCCCCAGCTAGCACTGACCCCACCTCACGCCCACCCACCCAAAGATCGACCCCACCTCACGCCCACCCACCCAAGACTCCACCCCACCTCACCGCCAACCCATCCCCCCCACCCTCCCATCACCTCCCTTCGAATCTGCAGCCCTCCACCCCCTTTCAATTTTCAACATCCAACAAGAGGAGAACTGAAAACAAAGCGGCGGCAAGAAAAAGAACCACCACTAGCAACTATGGCAATAGAAGCACGAAGAATAGTGGTGTAGAGCAAAGATCGACGAACACCACGGACTTCGGCACAAGACGAACACAACAAACACGAACAGCAGTGGCTTAAATCGAAGGACAAAGGGGGTAGGGGTGGGGCGATGCGGAATCGAAGGGGGTGGGGGGGAGGGATGCGGAATCGAAGGGGGTAGGGAGGGGTATGGGATGCGGGGGTGGTTAGGTGGGGGTTTGCGTGGGTAACTGTGTGGGGGGCGGGGTGGGGAAGAGAGGGTTGGGGTCAGCCGCAGGGGGGGGGAGGGGTGGTGGTTGGGTGGTTAGGGTTAGGGCATTAGATTAGGGGTTAGGGTTAGGGGTAGAGGGGTTAATTAGGGTTAATAACTAACGGAGTTAACCACCGTTAGACATTAAGGGTATTTTGATGTATTAGTATAAAATTTGGTGGTACCTGGTGAATTGTGAAAAGTACGAGGGTATTTGTTGAATTTTCTGAAAACTCGGCGTATTTGGTGAAAACCCGCTTTTTTAATTGTTTATTTTCATGAAAGTTAAATGAAGAATTAGTGAAGTAATTAAAGGTAGAAATCATCAAATAACTATATAAATGTATACCCCCACTCCTTCGCCTTTATGACTTCCTAGGATATTCTAACCAATTCAATTACGAGTTCATTTGTTGTGAATACATAATGATTGCAATTATAGTTGGTGTAGTTGATTGGTTGTAACTGAAGATAATGTATTTCCTTTGTATCTTTTTTTTAAGGCATAAATGATATTTGAGAATGAAGTTTGACTATCAATTTCTCTCAATTTAAAAGGACAAAAATTATAATATAATAATATTAAAAAAGTATCTTTAAGACAAATGTAATGGTATAATTTTCATAATTTCATTTGTCATGTTACAAGAGATATTTATGGAATTATGGTCAAAACAAAAATGAAATTATTGCCATGAAGCGTGCATGCCTTATATGTAAAAATAGAGGAGTATTTGATCAAAACGTTGTCGATCGAATCTAATGAAAAAAGTCTACAGTCGTTATCTTTCATTTGATTACTTCCTCCATTTCTGTTTAAATGTGACACTTTCATATTTTACACTATTCACAAATTTCACTTTGACCATTGTTTGTGACAGATTTATACGTGAATAAAAATATAGTCATGTGTGATTAGATTTGTTTTAATATGTATTTTTTTAATATGCACTTTTTATAATTTTTACAAATACAAAATTAGAGATATATGTCCTCAAAATTTTGCATTGACATGCGTGAAAAGTGAAAGTGTCACATTTAAATAAAAACGGAGGGAGTAAAAAAAAATTTGAACTCGCCTATACACCTTGTCAGTGTACCATAACCTATCGACCTGTATTGAATAACAGAACTAGGAGAAGAAGAGGCCATGAGACTGAGATGCTAATTAACTCTATAAATTAATACATGTATTCAAGCTAAAGTATATATGCAAACCATAAATACATTGAAACGTAGCATGCATTAAACCTAACATCCAAAACTAACCCAACCAAATTTTATAAAAAAAAGAAGAATACATGGAATAAAGAAGGTGGGTAATAAAACATTGATTTAGTAAACACAATTGAAAGATTCTGCCATATCAGTGGAAATAATGATGTCTGTTACGAGAATCTTATTTGGAACTTTAATAAAATTATTAAATTGCTCAACAGTATAACAAGACCATGGGAGCCTAAGCCTAGACCTGTTTAAAAATGCGACGAAACTAGTTTAATTAGTATCAAACTCAGATTGTTAAGAATCTCATAACAAAAGCCTATTGTTCTAATTGTTCTAGGATAAATCTTTCATTTGATGAGCTTTAATTTGTTTTTTTCTTTCGTTTTATATTTTCCTTTAATTTGATCGGAGTTGTTGTGGACCATAATGGTTTGCTGGTCATATTCTTCATCTAGCATGCCTTTGCATGGAAAGGAGAGCTACACCACTATCCATCTTATCTAGGAAGTTCGAATTAAACTATAAAAGTTATCGAATTAAAATTGCACTAATAATTATAAAAATATAATAAACTAATAAAAAAAGAAGAAAAATATAAGAAAAGCCTCCTCTTTCACTAATCACTACGTAACTTTTCCCAACAAACGAGAGATCTCCCTTTCATTCCTCAATCATCTTCGACTTTTACTCTCCTTTTTTTTTTAATCTCCTTGTCCAACACCTATGACAAAACTAAACGTTTATTGGTAATTTCTTTCGTGCCTGCATGTCTCCATGAAAAGAATCTTAGGTAAAAGACCTAAGAGGTTGAATGACAAGAAGAAAAAACTGTAACACAACCAGGGGCGGAGCCAGGATTCTCAATCAGGAGTAGCATAAAAAAAAACTACACAGTAGCGGTACATAAATCATAATACTGAAATATAATTCACGTTAAACACTTATAACCCTTTTTGAAAAATATGGTATGATATTGTTGTAGGAAATTATTTCCCATGACTTGAATTCGATCCATTTACAACTTTAACGCCCTAGATTTAACATTTTTTTCAGTTGTACTTGAAAGTTTGGGCTACTCGAAAAGGGTTATTTGGTGCTAATTTTTCTCTAGTCATACCAATTATATAAAATTTTATATTAATTCTGTTCCGGTATGGAATAAATGCTTGGGAGTGAACCGGTATCTCCTTAGTATAACAAGCCGGTTTGATGTCCTGCAAGACAGAACACATAAACTAACCTCGGGGGTTGATCCGAGTAACGCCCCTCCGATGCCTAAGTCAGTAAGGGGTAAAGCCGGGATATCTCAAGTAGAGTATATTAATCTTTGTGAACGTACCTTATGACTCAGATCAAAGGGGTATCTATAGGAGCCGGCAGTGTCCTTGGCAGGATAGGTTACTGCTTCTATTGGTTGAATACATTTCTATCCTCTTCCGATACTTATCTTTAGGCCCATAGGCGCATTGAGTAAGTACTGGATCAATCCAGGCCCATTTGGCGATGGCCCAGGTGACGGATACCGATAAGGTATATCAAAGTAACCGACATGCATATCACACTGGCATCTTTGAATGAGGTGACCATAACGGTCAATGCCGGTCTAACTGGACCGGTAGGAAACTTATGCAGCCCCTATACAAATTCATATGTTGTGTTCGATTGGTATAAACAGTGGTGGAATTTGTACTACTGATGGTAAGAAAATGTGCTCTTACGTTATTAACTTCAACAAAATATCAAAATTTCAAAAACATTTACTAGTAAATTTTTAGATATATTAATAGTTAAAATTGTGTATTGCAAAATGTGAAAAGTTTTTTTTATTAAGTAGAAAGAGAGTTTTACATATTTCAATAACTTTATGTAAGAGAACAACATTTGGTTTAATATGCTACTTAGATTTTACAAGTGTGTTTGAGAGTTTGATTAAGATGGAAAAGATAAGAGGAAAAAAAAGGAGAAAAAGGGAAAAAAAAAAAAAGAAACAAAAAAAGAACAAAAACTAACGCTGTAGTATGCGGGAATGGGAATCGAACCTGGGTGATGAGATTTCATTAAACGACAATCAACCACTCCAAGAGCGAAGTGCATCGCATACTTCGCCGCTTCTTTGCTATATATCCGTTTTCTAATTTTTCATTTTTTTCCCAGCCATATTTTTTTTGAATTTTTTTTAGGGGTAGCATATGCTACCCCTTGTTACTTAATAGATCCGCCCCTGAACACAACGATCTACACTCACAGGAACTTCGAGATGCTATAATATAAAGTTTAAGTCTCAAAATATCAAGCTTTAATTTCATGGACCTCATTATACATAACTATATACATAATACACTCAAGATTCTAATTTAAGTGCAAAAATACAGATCTTCTTGTGCGTAAATTGGATTTTCAAACATTTTTTATAACAATTTCAGCAGTAATTAACTAATTATGCATATATGATTTGCTAAGATGAAATTATGATTGAACTAGTCCACAAGTTATTCAATTTCATCCCGCCAAACCCTTGCGATTCCCATCTTAGTATGCATTCCTTCATGCATGCTATGGTAGATCACCAATCATTCACTAGTAAGTATCTTCATGTTTTCTTCATGCATAACTTAAGAAAAATTGTAAACGAATAAAAACATTTTTTAGCATAGATTTGAAACCAAGATGTATAAGTTTTTCTTTTGACGGACAAGATGCATATTTATTAAATTATACATATACACACTTACATAACATTTATATATATACACATACACACTTACATAACATCAACTGGAAAGGTTATTAAATTAAGAAGTTTCGTCCTTTTTTAAACTGAATGTGCAACTTTTATATCATACATATTATTATTATCTAGTAGAACATATATCTTTTGAAAAAAAAGGTTTTGAGATTTGTCCATTTATAAAAAAACCCAGACGCATGTGTACTTTTTATTCAAAAGATAAACGTTCTGCTAAATAATAATAATAATAATAATAATAATAATAATAATAATAATAATAATAATAATAATAATAATAATAATAGTAATAATAATAATAATAATAATAATAATAATAATAATAATAATAATAATAATAATATGTATGGTATAAAAATTGCACATTCAGTTTAAAAAACAGAGCATAAAATCGATAGAATTATTGTAGAGACCACACGCTAAAAAAAAAAAAAAAAGTAGCAAGTACTTTAAGGCATTCATACATTTTTAAAATAGATGCATGTGTACTTTTTATTCTCTAGATTTTAATCAGCCCATTACTAGCGTATACATTGCATTCGCCAGTATATAAACATGATAATTATGCCAAATGTATTATCACGTTAATTTTTTAGTTAAGCTTGATAAAACCAACACTATATAGGTAAAAAAACACGTTCTCTGGGTTTTTACCACAAATTGGCCTATATAAAGATATCCCCCTATATATATGTATATATATCTATATGTATTTGTATATACAAATGTATATGTATGTATGTATGTATATATATATATGTATATATATCTATATGTATATGTATATACAAATGTATATATATATATATATATATATATATATATATATATATATATATATATATATATCATGCTTAGCCTAGTTTTATCATCCAACATATTAGACCAATCAAATTAAACATTTAGACTAGAAAAGATATATTGTACTAAACTTAAGTAGACCTTACAAAATCTAGACCATATCAATTTATTACAGTTGGAACACAACCTTAAATCTTTTGTCCACAATAAAAGAAAATAAAAAACAAGAAGAAGAAGAAGCCTGTGAAACTGTGACCCATATATACTTGAGAGAGATAGCAAATAATTTGAAAGTCTGATGTTTTTCTGCTGCTAGATGCAACTTTTTCGAAGTTAAAATCTAGCAATGATTTGCTTTATTTTTATTTTTTTGGTCCCAATGATTTGCTAGTTTTATACAAGTCTGCATCAGTATTGTGGGATACTTGTATACCCAGCAACCGCAAGATGTAAACTATGTTATCCTTTACATGCAATAAGGGATCGATCGATATCCTACGTGTTTCTCATTTTCACAATGAGCATTCTTGCTTGGTCCTCAGTCAAAAAGCTTGTATCTTTCTTGGCCTAAAAAGACATACAATTAAAGGGCACCAAATAATTTGAATAAAAAGCATTATGCAAAGCTAGAAAAAGGGCATAGTTCGTTTGAATGAATACAAGGAAAATATAACAGTCATTGCTTTAGAAATACCCCCTCTTTCACCCACCCTTTTTCACCCTTAATGCTTAACTTGTTAAATAAGGATTCTTGTAAAACAAAAGGCACCCATCACCCTTGTTACCAAATATGTATATATTGGCACCACCCTCAAGGTGTGTGTCGATCAAATTAAAATTGTGCTTTGCTAAATATCTAAGATTTAAGGTACTTTTAACTTTATAAATGTTTTAAAAAATTACTCCTACTATATATAACTAATGAGTTAGTGTTTTCTTTCTAACATTATACATATATATAGTAGTATCTAACACCATCCCGGTCTATAGATTAACCTATATATTGAGATATGATGGTAAAAGTAAGACGTTAAGGAAGATGACTCGTCAAAATCCTATTGAGATAGGATCCACACAATCTTTAATGGAGGATAACAAGTCATAAGAAAGATGATCAAAGCATTAGTTATGCGAAAGAGTACGAGAAAAATCAGGGCATGTCTGATTAATATCTAATAAAAAAACACATTTACCTAAACAAGGTTATATAATTTTTTTTTAAAATAAAATAAACAAAGATTAAAAAAAGAAAGAGATAAGAGTACAACACTTATTAAAAATAGAAAATTAACACTCCCATTTACTTCTTTCACAATCAAATCAAGCCTAACATATATACTTATCCCCCATTAATTTGTTGATGGAAATTTAACCTACTTATGGAATGCAGCTTAACATTGGATATTCTAGACTAAAGAATAAGTTTAACATAGTGAAGTCCAATCATATAAAATTATAGTATACGTACTTGAATCCATATACCCGTATCAAATCTTTGTTCCCAAAGCCCAAACCCGAGTGTATAAACTATAAAATGGACGTAAACACAGTGTAGTTAAGAATTAGATGGTCTTCTTTTGCTTAAAGCAAAGCACTCTGGGAGAAAAGCAATATAAAAAAAGCAAAAAATGGCATTATCTACTCAAAAGAGAGCCTCATTTTTATGCTTTTAAGCTGCAAATAAGCATCTTAAAACGATACGTGGCCATGTGGGCGCAAGCAATATCCAATAGCAAGTAATTAAATTAGGAGAGAAAGAGAATTTTAATTAGTTTAAACACAGAATTATGCCTGTGTTGGTTGGCTGGGACAGAGCTTTAAAGTTATTTAAAGGTTTTTGCATGAGGGCAAAAAGTTGCTCTAATTTTGACAGGACAGCTTTGTTAATATAAAGGTCATGGAATTACGTACCACACACTCCTTTTCCTAAAAGTTTGCATTATTTTAGTTTGTCTTTGTGTTCATTCCCTAATAAGCTTTTAAATTATTCCTTTGCTCATAAAGTACCCTTTAATTCCTTTTACTCTCTTTTGTGTGTCCTTGAGATGGCCCATGGACCAGTTCAAGTGGGCCTCGGCCGTTTGCGTTGTCGGGCTAAGGTCTAGGCCTGAACTGGTTGAGTTATCGGGTTGGCCAGCCCGATTCACAAATTTTAGTAGGGCCTAGGCTCATAATTGGTTTGGGTCATGCAGGCTTGATCGAGCAACTTGCAAACGGCCTGAAGCCTAGGCTTGGACCGATTATGTGACCACGTTGGTCCGATTCACGGATCCAAGTAGGCCTAGCCTTGTTAATGAGTTGGGCCGTATAGGCTTGGGTAATGTTGCAAACTATCAACCTCTACTTTGTTCTAATTATGATGATTATGTCTAAAGCTATACATTGAGTATATTGATTATTGAACAACATTATTTGATAAAATAAAAGTTCTTAAAAAGCTATTAATTGTGAGTGGGAGCAAGTATTTGGTTTCTAGAAAAGGGCTGCATCACCATTCACTAAAACAAGGATATATTCATATATCATATATATGGTCATTTCTTGCCGCATCTAATAATTCAACATAATCCAGACCTAAAAACCTTTTTGTTGTTGCTGTTGGTGCTTCTTTTTATGAAGAAAAAAATGCCATATCTAAAAATATGTTTCTTTGAGGATATACCTCCTTTATCCAAAAGCTACATTGGGTGCTTGCGTAATTAAGGAGATCATTGTTTTACTTAGTGCTCGTATATTATGCTACAAACATATCTGGGACAAAATTCTATATGAAACAAACTTGTCCTCATGTAATATGAGATTGAGATGATTGACTTTTTCTTTTTCTTGAAGGGTGATTTATTTATATATATATATATATATATATATATATATATATATATATATATATATATATATATATATATATATATATATATATATAATTCCTACCTTACTATAAATCATTATTGGTTTTTGTCACCTAAAATTCTATAAGAATTTATTTTCTTAGTGTCATATCTAATTCATTTCATGGTAAGTACTTCTAGTTTAATTAGTAGTAGTATCCTAATTGTATTAGGAAAATATGGTGATAAGATAATTGAGATGAACTTTCATAATTATCTAGTTGAGGTAGGGTTTTGAAAACTTTAATAAATAAGAAAAAGCGTTGAATTAAGGTAGAAGCGCACGAAAGAAGCCTATTAAAAATGTGAACCTACAAGGAATGATTGGTCTATCAACAGTATAACAAGACCATAGGAGCCTAACTCAATTATTAAATTTAATGGACTGCCAAATTTATTATGAGTCGACAATTTGACTTTAGCCAAATAAATTGACATGGCACAACAATAAATTTCCCGTGCCTACAGAGATATGGAGGAATTCATCAATGAAGTTGCAACTTACAAGTATAGGAAAGACCAACCATATAAACATTGTCAAGCTCGTAACTGTGAAAGTCAGATACGCGCGCTTGTATATATATACATGTCTATATGTTTAATGGCTCTCTTGAGAAGTTCACATACGGGGACCAGCAGAACCATCAACCACTCTCATGGGAAAAATTATTCGAAATTGCAGTCGGAATTGCGAGAGGGTTGGAGTACTTACATCGAGGATGCGATACGAGGATTTTGCACTTTGACATTAAGCCCCAAAACATTCTATTAGATGAAATTTTTTGCCCAAATATATCTGATTTCGGCCTTGCTAAGTCATGCGCGAAGGACATTATTATATCAATGTCTGAAGCTAGCTCCTAACATATTCCTCAAGAATTTCGGCGGGATCTCCCATAAATCAGATGTTTATAGATATGGAATGCTGGTTTTAGAAATGATTTTCGAAGTTTTTTCTTATCGCCGCCGTTGAAAGGATTTTCGTTAAACGATTTTCCGACAGTAAAGGTGAAGTTAAGGTAAGGGTTTCCTCCCTTAATCCAAGGTTAGATTCGGGTGAGGTGGTTCTTCTTGCGTTGGACTTGGACGGCTGTTCTTTGTGGTGGTTGGTTTTGAGTTTCTCTCGTTAAGTTGTTAGTTCTTAGTTGGGTTAGTATGAGTAAGTTCTATGCTTACTTAATCTGCTTGATCAGTTTGCTAATTGATGGAGGTAGTCCTTGTTTTCAAGGTGTTGGGCCTGGTCTGTATGGTTGGATAGGGTTTTTGTTGTTGTTTTATGGCATTGAGCGTGGAAGTGCGTTGCAAAAGGTTTCATGGTTGGAGTTTGTATTATCCGATTTTGGTAATCGGATATTTGTTCGAAATCTAACATTGATTAGATTTCAGTATAGCTTGGTAATGATCTTATCACTCATTGCCTTGACAAAAAGATATCTGAAGGCGGCTCCCCAATTTCTCAATTGGGTTTATAGCTCGTCAACGATGTTGAGCTTCTCCTTTGAAAAGGAGAAGCCTGTAATACCCATTCAAGAGGGTATTGAGTCACATAGGAATGTGACTCTTTCGGGAATCCAGATGCAAGAATCCCATGTGACAGAAGGTCACGGGGATTGGTTAAGGTGCGAGTTCCAAATCTCGCTTGTTCATCGTCCATCCAATTGTGAAATCAGTCCACTCCTCCCACAGCTTCCATCATCGTTATGGCGTTTGTCAACCATCAATAGAAGAGCTTCAATACAGTTATATCACAACACGGACCTCCAGATCGAGCAGCTTTATCGTAGTTTAAGTTATTTATGTTATTGTAATGGTTATGTAAGAGCAAGTAAAGCTCAAGTTAGTTTCTTTGTTTTGTTTGGTTGTATTAGCATTAGGTTGTACTTACGTTTTTAATTAATGCAAAATTTTCCCGTTGTCAAAAAAAAAAAAAAAAAAAAAAAGAGAGAAATGATTGGGTGCAGAAACAAAGCTGATGCTGATCAAGTGGAATATAGTAGTGAGCAGTATTTTCCTCATTGGATATACAAGCAACTTGAACAAGTAGAAGAACTTGACCATCAAGAGTAGTGAGGAAGGGTCAATTAGGAGAATGATGGTCTTGGTGAGCTTATGGTGCATACAAACAAGCCCATCAAGCCGACCAACTATGTCTGGAGTAGTGGAAATGCTTGAAGGAACGTTTGAAAAACGACAAATTCCACCTATGCCCTCCCTTGCTTCTCCTTTGAGATCACAGCGAAGTACTTCAGCTGTGGCCGCAAATTCAATAGATAGTCTTTGTGAGGGATAACAAAGTATTTGATCAATTAATGTTGTTAAAAAAGAAATTGTATCTTTCCCAAAAAAAAAAATTATAGATCCAAAATGCTATTTGTGTTAGAATAAGATTCTCTCCTTTTTTTTCTCCTTTTTTCTTAATTAACAATATGTATTATGAAATGATAAAATGAGAGGCGTTGTGAAGTTTAATTTTTCTAATATATTATGTCATAACTAGCTTTTAATCTGAGTTTCACTCAGCATATATTATATATAAGAAAATATTCTTTTATAGAATATATTTGAATATTTGAATTTAAAAAACTGTAATCAATTCAAAATCTCAACAAAATTAGATATGCTATAATTGTTTATTTTAACAAAAAAAAATTATTTATCAAGTACATGTCCAAAAATATTACTCCACATTCATGCATTCAGTTAAATGGCAGCATTCAAAAGTCAGAACTCAGAAAACAATTCAACTGCACTCATGCATTCAGTTGCTATTGAAGAGCTTACTGCTGTCAAGTGTCAATTGATACTAGTGCAGTATCTCCACTTTGATGTAGCTGAGCCACCAATTCTTTCCTCTAAATTGTTTGACATTGCTGATGAAACAACTTCATTTTATTCATTCCGGGTACTGTCCATAGTCAAAAACAAAACAGCTTATGATACATAGGGTTGTTCTATAAAGCATCATGCCCAAACACCAAAACAAGCAGCAGCTGAACTTCTCACCATTTGTGAAGGATTGATGATCGTAAAAGACTTCAAAAATCACTCACCTAGCAGTTAAGATAGATGCCCAAGCATTAAAACTAAACTTAATGTTTGAATTAGCTCAGCACTTCCCAAACCATGAGCTAGCAGCATATATTAGAGATGTAGCCAGTCAGATGAATGAGAAACCGACCATCGACTACACCATCTGGCATAGTATGCGCTGCAGATGAATATGCAGAAAATAAACCCGATTCTAAAGGTCCTCCCTGCACTGAAGAACCAAAACAACCAAGTTTCTTCGAGGCTGGATCACTCTGGCTGTTTGCTTGTGTCCTGGTTCAAAAACAATTTATGCCATAGACTCAAAAATACATTCCAGTCGCTGGACCATATTTCACAGCCAGCTAAGCAAGACATTCATCCATGAAATTATGGGCAAAATTATTGTTCTGCCTTGCTCCTCAAAAGAAACCAGCAGAAAGAACAATTATGATTTTTCCTCGATGCTTATGAATGAAAGAACAATTTCGTTAGTGAGCAAACAAGTGTACTTCTGTGTTATGTGAACAATTATGCTTTTTCCCAGATTTCTGATGAATGAAAGACCAATTTCATTAGCGAGCAAACAGTATACTTAAGTGTTATGTCATGAAGAGTATCCTCTCGGGCAGGTGGGAGGTTAGGAATACTGAAGCAACGAGTGACCAAATAGTATAGCATAGAGAAGATGAGGAGTCATCTAAGCAAATTTTCAAACAATATTGTAGATCGCCTTGACCTTGCAGAAAAAGAAGGCTATATAATGCACCTAAAGCAGGCGACTACATAATGCTAGAAATACAGCTCCATCTCAAAGGAGCATTTGGAGCTCCCTTTCCATCCAATAATACATGCATCTCTTTCAAGCCAAATCATCCAAAGTATCCTCATGAAACCACACACACAAACAATTATATGCTCCCCTTTCATGAGAAAAAAGTAAAGTCTGCAGATGTTGGGGCTGGCTGACAGACAGATCAGAGGATTCCCTAAACAACCAAAACTCGTCTACCCAAGTAGCAAGTAACCACAATGTAAGAACAACTCTCTGATCATCTCTCTACCCAAAGCGATATAGCAAAGACTAAGAAAGATAGCCTTGGAGAACCCTGGATTTTTAACTTGTTCATTATTATTGACGTTATCTAAAGACAGAAGTTCAGATAAAAGCAGTCACCATTATTTGGGGCCTTCCTTTTCCAATTCAAACAGTAAATCAAGAACATAAACTGATGTGATGCTTTTAAGATCTTCACAGAAGGAAGTGCAAAAGACGCCAGAAGAATCTGTCATTCACATCCTCAATACGAGATGATCAGAAACAAAGATGGGATTGAAAATCTTAAGAAAAGTACCAAGCTCCCGACACCAAAATTATTAAGGACGAACTTCACTGACCTGACTATCCACTTCTCCACCAAGATGACTATCATAAAGGCAAGGAGCAAGTAAACTGTCAATGAAGGATCTCTGCTTGCAAGTTTCTTCGGCTATCAGCAAAGAAGCAGCTTCACATGCCTCTGCATCGGAAAAACCAAGAGTCCATCTTGCATCTGTCTCGTGGATGAGGGACTTCGAATTGCATTTTTTACCCAAAAGCGCGGGATTGAATTCCCTTATGCAAAGATGCAACCAAGTTCCACGGTCTTCATCTACCTTTGGCTGGTAAGTAACAACAAGATTGTACTCAGGATGCAAGCCTATAAAAAAACAATTCTTACGCATTCGATACAGCATACAGCATACAGCAGCCACCACCCAATCTGAATCACTCCACAGGAATAATCTGAGAATGACCAGATATACGCATCTTATCCTAGCCAGTGTGAACTGGTTCAAAGATGCACCCTGATCAAAAACTTAATATTTCACGTATTGTGATTTTTAAAATGATCAAATTTGATCATTCAAGGCACTAGTTGAATGCTGGTTTCCCATACTGGTCATTACACAGAAGCAACTTTAACCAAATTAAGGCTAGTTAGATTAGAGCTCTAACATCTAAGCATGCATGGTATATAAACATGAGAAAATTTAGAACAAGATATGCTTGATGGTTGTTCAGTCCTCGATGAGATATGAAATCAAAATTTATGAAGGTGTTATAGTGATTATTCAAAGAAGTGAACAGATCATATTCAGAGATAGTTAAAGGTATTCTTAAGGTCTCTATTGGTTGACAGGTCCGCTTAGTTCTGGAGTGGATTATTAGTAAGAAAATGTAAAGAGATACTCTTTAAAGAAAAACTAATTGTACCATTTTCAAGAGCAAAATCAATTATGTTGTAATGGATGCAATAAAACAAGGAAGAATTAAAGAGCAATAGACATAAGGATTTAATGTGGTTCACTAACAATGTGTTAGCTAAGTCCACACAGCAGGATGAACATATTTTTATTAGGTTTGAGAGAGAGAGTACAGATTACAGAATATGGTGGCAAAAGTTAATTATAGGGTTTATATAGTACTCTACTAATTAACCTAAACAGATGGGCCTAAACCCGAAACTAAAAGAGACTCGATATACTAACACAACATATAGCGAGACCCCCGTGCTTGGTTAATCCTAGCGCCAGATAATTAATTCAAGGCATAGTTCAACAAATTATATATCTAAACAATTTCCATGGTCAAAAATAGACTTTGAGACCTGACTTATAATTTCGAAACAGGGAGAGAATATGCAAAAGGGCCAATGGCAGGAAAGAATTATAATTTCGCAAACCAAAGCTAGTATTGCAATCCATCATATACAATTTCCAAAAGACATTGAAGAGCTACGGGGTCTGAACAACTAGGCCAATATATAACTTGCTGTCTCAGCTGAGATGATGTTTATGCTGCCTTCACTGATGACCATATGATGATACAAGATATAGACACAGCCATAGTCTTAGGGAAACACAACACGCGTTTTCTTTTAGTAAAAGCTTCCTATTTTGAGAACGGAACACTGAGTGAAAAATTCTAGCAAACTTGTATCAGTCACAATTTCAAGACACGATTAATCAATTAAATAGCGTCATTTGACCAGGATCCCGAAAAGAAATTGCAAATGTCAGTTTGGTATTCACACCAAGAAGCCAAATGTTTAAGCTGGAGATATTAATTGACCAGTCAGTAATCAACAAAAAAAAAACAGAGGACAATGAAGTTAAAAGGCAGAGATGGCAAAATGTTTAAAGATTGATACCCCAATCCTAAACATACCATCAATCCAGCTAAATGAGCTACCGCCAGCACAATTCCAGTTTGTGAACGGAAAGGATGTTTCTCCAGCAGGAGCAATTTGCCAGAAGCTCCTTTTGCCACAGGTAGCATGTAAATATCCCTTATTCCCACTTTAGAAAATGCAATCTTGCACGGGATTCCAGAGCCTGTGGCAATAGCACTAAGTTATATTTATATGGTAAGTAATAAAAGGTGAACTCAAAAAGTCTCATTGTCACATACCTAATATCACCTCTGTCCCAAAGTTGGCATTCGAAGGATCTGAAGCATGAACACTTCTAGGACTGGATAAAGAACCAATTCTTGAGTTTAGTGGAGGATTTATTGGTATACATCCGTTAAGTACATATGCCTTTAACTGAAGATGAAGTACAAATATCTGAAATGAAAGGATCAATGAAGTATATTGTAAATTGCCTCATCGTCCCTGTCTCCAAATCCCGAATACTAATTAAGTGAACTAAAGAAGATTAAAGCACATTGGTGATTTTCACTATTGCATTCAGGGCATTGTAATCAGAGTCATATTGCAATCAAGAAAAAAAACTGTCACCAAAACTAGAAGTCGATTTCTTTCCCAGATTTGAGTAACTTAGTTAGCATCTACACTTCCACAGTATGAATTATTACTATCTAGGACTTGACGAAATTGACTTGTATATTTTTAGTCCAAGTAAATTTTGTCATAGATGTGAGTCATGTGACTAAAATCCTTCATACTAGAGTACATAAAGGTCAAAATTCTTCAATAACCCTATATTCACTTCCTTTTCTTTCGTAATGGAGCTAAAATATCCCATATCTGGGCCAATTACTTTTTTTGCAAGATACAAATACAAAAATGCCTTTTAAGCAATGGTAACACTGAATACAAGAGGAAAACATAGTTCTCTCCAGATTATTGTTCTTTCAAAGATATGCATCTCTAGTACTCCCTCCGTTTCTTTTTAATCTACCCATTTTCCTTTCTCGGTCTGTTTCTTTTTAATCTACACACTCGTTGCTTTTTCAATTCTTGGTAACATATCTCATCTTTTTCGTCCTCTTTTTCCACCCATGTCATCCATTTATAATATTTTAACCCACTTTTTAGTCTCTCTCTCACTTTTCGGTTCCTCTCTCCACCTTTTCAATTTCTCCCTCATACTTTTGTACTTGTGCCTTAGTTCTCACCCAAAGTGAAGTGAGTAAACTAAAAAAAACGAAGGGAGTATATTATAGAAAATCAATTGGATAAGGAGTTAGAAGAACTAACATGAAAATTTAAGTATTGAATATCATGGTCTAGAGTAGAGAAGGGTTTAAACTTTGAGTCCTCTGATTAGAGCTCTTCTTTGCTTTTCTTTTTTTTCTTTCTTGTTTCTTTTTGCAGAGATAGCTGATAATCCGATAAATGATTGTATCTCCTTCATTGCTGGTATTCTTCCTTGTTGTGTTTTGAACTTTGAATATTTTGATGATGATAAACACCATATGCTATGCTATAACATGAATATTTGTAACAGTGATCAAGCTATCAAGATTGGATGATTGAAGACAAGGAAGCTTAGGTCTAGTTATATTGAATTCATGTTTATTAGAACTTTGTGCTAAAACTAGAAATATGAAATTAGGATGATTAACTATTTTCTTAGAGTTAAGAAAATAGGTGATTATATTAATTTCATGTTTATATGGTTTAAAGAAAAAGAAGGGAGAGTTTTGTTAAAACAAGGATTTCGAAAATCAGTTTTAGAAAGAAAAAGATTTTTATTTTCGAAAATAAGTTTTGAAAAGAAAAAAGATTTTTATTTTCGAAAAATCAGGTTTTGAAAAAGATAAAAGTTTTGTTTTCGAAAAAAGATAAAGAAAACGTAGTTGAAGATTTCCAAAAAAGGAAAGTGTTTATGAAAAGAAAATCTGATTTTTAAAGAAAATATTTTGATAAAGATTTTGGATAAAAAAACTGATATAAATAAAATTGTGATGATATATGGAGTAATCCTTATCTTATAAGGAAAGAAGGAAATCATTTTTTGTAAAAGATAAAATTGGATTTTGAAAAGGAAAAGAATTATTTCCCTTTATTTTAGGAATAAAAAATTGTTCAAAAAGATAATACATCTGGGAGAAGGATTTTTATTCAAATGATTGAATTATATAAGGGATAGAAATCATTGGAGTAAACCACGTTTTCATATTTGTGAGATTAAGAATTTGAGAGCCGAAAATGATCTCCCGAGCACGATAGGTACGACACGCAGTTCTAGTAAGTTAAGGTATCTAAATAAAGTTTGTAACGATCCTCTATTTGCTTGAATAAGAAGCACGTTTTGAGGAATCATTCTTTTCTGTAATCTTTCATATTATAGAGAGTAGCAACACTTAAGGTTAAGTGTTGGGGAGCACTACTAGAGTTAGGGTCCGTTCTGTTCAACTTATTTTAACTTATATAAGATTTTATAAGATAAGATAAGATCAGATAAGATAAGATAAAATAAAATAAGATAATATAAGATCAGATAAGATAAGATAAATAAGATGTTAGACACACACAATAAACCATCTTATAAGATAAGATAAGATAAGATAAAGATAAGATAAGATTTTATAAGATCTTATAATATAAGATAAGATTTTATAAGATCTTATAAGATAAGATAAGATAATATAATATAAGATAAGACAAAATAAGTTGAACGGAACAAACCCTTAGTAGTGGGGAATCGAATTGTATCAAGGGTTTGGTATTTTACGATTCAAATAATAAAAGAGTAGTTTGTGTGGACGTAGATCTCGAGGTGAGATTGAACCACGTTAAATTCCTATGTCTTATTATTTGATTTCATAGTTTTATTATTTGATACAATTTCGTTCGAGCAAAAACATCAATCGGAGAATTTATGAATGAATAACACAAAGGCACGGCAATGTGCCATAAGAGTGTTTTTGCGAAAATCGATTAGTTTTAGCCACTCAATTCAACCCCCCCCTTCTTGAGTGTCACCTTGAGTTCCAACATTCCTTTTCCAAATATAACTGTTTTTTTTATGCAGCATTAAGTACTACCATCACACAATATGGATATTGCTTAGAATGAGGTCCGGGGAGGGAATCTAAGCTTTAACGAGAGCACGTTAATTAAGGACTGCTTTGGAAGACCAATAAAGTACCAAGTGAAAGAAAACAGCAAGTGATCATATACAAAATACTTTTTTAATCAAAATGTCTATCCATGATTCCATGTACACCGCCATTAATTCAATTCTCAACAGCAACTATCAGTTACAGGAGCAATCTAGCAGAAGAATATGCATGCAAAACAAGTTTAGTATAAAGCTATAATTTACTACAAGTTATAGCCAAGCTGTAGCACAGGCAAAATATATAGAGCATAATCAAAAAGTCATAATTGCATAAGAAGAGAAAGTATACCTTGACTGCATCAACCATCCTTTGCCAAGCACCAATACTTGTTTCTGCAAAACCACATCCATATCATTTTTTGCAACATATAACATTACCAAGTGCCATAAGAAATATATTAAGGAGCAATAATACTTTTGATAACAAATTTTGCGTACCATCTGAAGATTGCTTATAAAACGCAATCTCTAACACAAAAAAAGGGATCTTTGTTTCTAGGCGACTCCTCTAGTGCTGCAATATTTGCATAGAAGAGATGTAGATGAAATCCAGTTCATGAAAACAAATCAAGAAGCATCATAATTCGTAAGATTCAGGCAGTTCTCTACCTATCTTGCAGCTGATCCATTCTTTTTCAAATGTATCCAGCATATAATCAAACCAGCACCCACTAAGTTCATTAAAAGATGTTCGCGAGCTTGATGAAATGAAGCCTGTAATGAGAAAACACGATTTTTAATAAAGACAATGTAATTGCTCCCTCCTTCCAACTATGTTTGTCCAGGAGTGACTTAAGTAAAAGGAAATTTAACTCTGGTAAAACTTAACAAAGTGGGAACATAAAAAACTTTATTGGATGAATTTGCATTTATTAACTAACGAGGGTAACATTTTGGGATAACCCAAAGTAGAGAAGTGGAAAGACAAAGTGGGACTGCATAAATAACTTACAATAGAAGCCTCTCGAGGCACTACTTCACAATTAATCGACTATCAACTATTTGAGTAGTGTGCATGGCGTAAGACCACAACTTTGCATCCAACAGTAAAGTTATAATCTCTCTATCCCAAAATATCCCAAGAAAACTTCCTCTTTCCCTTTGTAAGTAAAAGACAATGGTTTAAATATTACTTTTCTCTTCTCTCCCTCCATCACATCAAATACTTCAGTTCTTCTCCTTTTCACAACACTTCCTTATTATTACATAAACTACCTTCATCCACTTCATCTTAGTTTATCTGCACTAAAGAACTATCCTTAACTTGCCAAAGTTCACCATGAAGTTCTTTTGAGGATGGAGGGGGTATTAGGGTAGTATTCATAATCATTAGAAGTTGTAGAGCAAATATGTCCATCTTTGTGAAGCACGTGAAATTATCCTCCGTGATACAGGACACAAGAATAGCAACTGCCCAGATTCTCACTTGAAAAATGTACAAGAGAAGGGGCACAACTAGGGCTATCGCTGAAGCCTATTTCTTCCTTTAAGATAACACAAGGTCAATTAGTCTGATAATGACCTGAATTATTTATGGTTGTAGAAAGTTCCTATAGGGAGAACTACTCACACAGTCTTTAAGCAGCAGTTCCTCGAAGAAGCAATCCTCACGCTGTCACCCCAGAATCCAGTTTGCAGGACAGAGGCTATAAAGGTTAAGCACGCTACACTACTTGCAATTTGTCTCAACTCATAAGCAGCAATTCTTTGGTTTGGGATTCTAATAAACTCAGTGAAAATGACACATCATATCGATTGCAGCTCTTATTTGTTGTGAAGTCGCAGACATTCACTACATTTGGTTCGAGGATCTAATGCAACAGGCTTGTTGCCAGCACTGGAGTAAGATTGCGTACATCACACCCTCCTAACCTGCCATAGTCAGGAGACTCTTTAGAGGAACCAAGGTAATGTCAACGATGATTTGATATGGTTGATAATGAAATACGTCAAAACACCATAAAGGAAAGAAAATCTAAGAGACAATAATCAGATAATTGTAATGAAAAGCACCAGCTATACAATCTTCTAAATAATGTATCAACCATGACAAGCGCTTAATACTCACGCACATTGACACTAATGGCTGCGTATAAATTCACCCAAATTTTCGATATAAATTCACACTAATGGCTGGGTATAAATTCACCCAAACTCTTGTGTACAAAATGGGCATGTGTTTCTCCTTACTAGAAAGGAAAAAAGTACCTACATTATGACGCTTCAACTTTGTCCGCTCCCCCAGGGAAAAAAACTTTTGACGGGTAAAACAAAGTACCGATCAGCCAGTGGTTTTATATTTGTATGTATTTCCTACAAAACGATGAGTTCCATGCATGCATCAATCTAAAAATGACCACCTGTGATGAAATAGCCTTCTTTCATCTTCTCAGCTGATCCAGGACAAGGTAGTGGTAGATCCCACTGGTATCAGTATTACTGGGTTATTGTAGCTCTAGTTTGACGATTCTAGTAATGCAGTTGATGCCAGACAAAATAGCCATTACTAGTAGCTTCATCAATCATCAGAAAGCGAGTAGAAAAATGTGGCTAGACACAAAAGCAAAACATGCTACTTACATTCAGCCGAACATTGACATTGAATAGATGCAATTCATGGTAAGTGAGTGACGATCTTTGCAAATCAATAATCTTCATCAAAAGCCATGCAGCATGCCACTGGGTAAGCATTGAAGATGAAGTAGAGCTTCCTAAGATGTTCAATAAGGCATTCAGAATCTGTAAAATGAAACCCTAATCTTAGCACAATGCTTCTAGAATAAGCAAATGTATAAATCTTGAACAATATCAGAAGTGGACCTGAGGCATGCAACCAAGGAAAGTAATTTCTTCAAGTAGCTTGGAATCTACAGCATCATCGGTCTGCAGGTGGTGACATATATACAGTCAGAAACTCTTAAGCACACACGCAAATCCATGTCTCCAAGAGAATTCTGTTTCGGATCCTTACTGACATTTCAATGAAGCCATGGACACTTCTTTTCACAAATTTATTAACCAAGAGAAAAGAAGGGGAAAAAAAGAGAGAAACATAGACATCAAGAAAAAGGACAGACAAACATCCGTGAAACTAAAATTCAAGAAGGATAAAGAAAATATACATAGATCAGAGTAAAAATAAACTAAAACGTGACACCTTCTCCGCTGAGATTATATAAGGTACAATCCTCGACAACGAAAACAAATGACTAGCATAAAATTAATAAAGCATACAAAAAGTTTGCAGTGCCTATGTCAGATGATGAGCATCAAATAAATTTGACAGACACATACAAGTGATTGAGGGGAGGGAGGAGAAGGACCACAAGGAGTCCCTAAAAGGAAAGCAAAATAGTTGAAACCTGATATACCAAGCTAACTCTTAAGGGGTCGCCTGGATTAAGGGAAATAGGAGGGGAAAGATTGATGGGGTAAAATTTATGGGTTTTTTAAAGGTTTGGTATGAGAGTGAAGATTACATGGAGTAATCCATTACTCAAAAATGAGGGTAACAATTACCCACCACCACCCCTGGGCAACTTTGCCTCTGTTTATGCTGTTGGGAAGATATGGAGGTAGGAGACAGAGAAGAGGGAAAACAGAGCAGGATGACAGAGAAAAATATGCCCCTTATTAATACCAAACTTCCCAATTAGTAAAATCTACTCTCTTAATAGATCATCTTGAATTAATTTGTCATGCAATTTTTACCCTTAATGATTCCTATAATTCCAGGCATGCCCTAAATGGAAATAAATCCCCGTGATAAAAGTTCAATCTGTTGGGGAAAGAATCATCAGTGGACATGAAAA